>OZ022590.1:8936932-9109432 GCA_963669155.1 Arbacia lixula | reverse complement strand
TTGTAATTTCTTCATTGAACCTGATATGAGACAATATTGGGGCCATGGTTATGGCTGAGTGGTACTTCAGTTATAACAGATCCCGTAGGTCATGCCTGCCTCTCACGCTACATTAAATAATATCATGCTATATTTGGTATCATTAACCTCAATTATCCAGTTACCTGATTGGTTGACAAAAGTACCTCATTAACATAAATAGCAGCCTGAAGTACTTTAAAGTAAATTGAATAGATAGCGGATTAAGATACTTATTAGCATAAATTGCGGCCAAGAATTTCATTTGTATAAATGAGCATAATGAAATAAAAGTACGCACTGTCTTCTAACGTCAACGCTAACGTGTGCTGTTGATTTATGAAACTAGGGTAGAGCTCTGTTCTGGAGAAATCTTGTTTAATGGTTATGATCGACACAGGCCTAAGTGAGTTATGAAATTCATCATTATTTTATTCGGCATAGAAAATAAATAGATACTGCTATGATATTCTGGACATGGTTAAACTATTTACCTGCGCTGATATCAAAACAATACTATCATCTCTCGGCCTTCTGCCTCGTGATAATATTGATGTTTTTAAATCACCTAATGCCTATAGTTTTAACCATGTACCTTAGAGGAGTATCTATCCCATGATTCAGAAAGACATCAATGTTACTCTCCTTCAGCTTTATCCGATGAAGTCGATATTCTCTGAGAAATCATTTTTCATGATTGAGTAATGTTTACCAGCCAACTTGGGTTACCTATATTTGTTGATATTCTGAAATAGAAAAACAGTAAAAGCTTGCCTGACGTGGAAACGAACATGTTCTCCCTCAGTGATCGACGGCGCTGATTCACCCCCCCCCCCCTTACAACTGCTGAGCCTTAAAACGCCGCTGCCTTCTAAGTATGAGCCCCCCCCCCCCCCGACGGCCCCAGCTTATTACATTCCCGAAGTTAAAGTTATCTTCTCATAGATGCGTAAATTGATTGGATTTATGAGTGTATGTTGTCAAAAGCATGGCAATGAGATTCCGTGCGGTTCTCATTTACACTGTCAGCGTGCCTCAATGTTTATTTGCACCAACGACATTAAAGCTAGCCCGTCCCTTTTGCAGACCTAATTCTGAAAGTTCCCTGACTTTGTCATCATTTGAGAGAGAGAGAGTGGTTACATAACCTTTCCCTGGAATCGACAAAGCGTAATACATGTATTCGGTTTTGAGGAAATAATCTTCGATAATTGATCTAGCTTTCTTTTTTTCGTACCAGGGAAATAGTCAAATCTCAGTGAAAACTAGTTAGATTTTATGTTTTTCTACGGGAGTTATAGTACCTCTGACCTTACAATTTCACAGTAAGTATCCCAAAGATGCTAAATATGTGCAAACTTTCATGAAGTTTGCAGATGTTTGTATAAGGGACGGGCCATCTTTAACTCTTAACATGGTTGACATGCCGCGTCTAAATTATTCTACCATCAATACACACACTCCTATAGCGCAGCATTTTTTCCTGACACACACATGGTTAAAGAGGTATATCATATCCATCATCTACGTTGATGAAGTTATCTTCAACCGGATGTAGCAAAAACAGAGACACTGTGGGAAGAGGAGCAAAATTGTACCAAAAAAGTACATATTTATGACAAAAAAAAATTACGTTTGGTGCCGTGATGTCATGATTACTACACAATTAGAGCTGGCTACACAATGCTGTGACTAAAAGATAATTACCTACTACTTATTTGTTTACAGTATTAATGTGCTCTCCTTGCTCCAGTGTAAATTAGGTTGTGAGATATCTCGCGTAAAAAGAATTGTATTCTACCTTAATTTGAACACAATTAAAAACAACTGCGTTCGTGTGTGTGTGTGTGTGTGTGTGTATGTGTGTGTGTGTGTGTATGAGTGGGGGGGGGGGGGTTCTTCCCCATGATAGATAGTTTTTCGTTCCATGATTTTGCCACACATATGCTATTCTGTATAACTTATGGGTGTAACTTTTAAAAAACCTTACGCACAGGAGCATAAAGCGTTCAAAGCATGTTTCTAAAAAGTAAAATGTGGACGTAATTCCACAAACTTTCAAATTTGGATTTCTATAAATGGGTCCGCTGCAATGCATGTCCTCCTCAACCACCGGGTCATTCGCAGGGCACCAAATGTTCCTCAAGTTGTGGTGACCCGGAGGATGTTATATTTGCCCACATCACTCCTCCGTAAAGAAATCGTTCATCCCTTGCAATAATCTGTGCACCAATTTGATCTGAGGGGGTTGGAAGGGGGAAGTCCGCCCTCACAGATGATGAATGTTTTGAATAAAAGCAGGTACATCAGAAATCCATGGCCGTGACAATGGAGCGATACAGGCCATGGTGGGGAGGATAACTGACGTTAATTCTCATCCAACGTTTGCGATGTCGCGGAGTACATTACCCCTTATGCGTTTTGTAAAGTTAAACGCTTAAACACAGGGTGTCCCAAGTTTGCGAAAGTCATGAAACTCGGCAGGAATCTGCAGTATACCCTAACAATAACGTGTATGAAATCTCACAGTCATAGCCTCGCGAACATATTCAAGAAAGTGAAAAACTGTCCTTGTTTACGTTTGAAACGTAGGGAATAATAGTTTTCTTTCACAATCGTATCGCCCATTTCATTGTGCGATGCGCTGGGCACCGTGGTTATTGCTCCCATTGAACGTATGCACAGGGTGTGTACCGTAGCGAAGGGCGGTACTCGCTTCGGACGACCCGCCCAAAACCTTCGCGGCATCTAGCGATCGCTATAACTCCACTTAAATTCAGTTTCTAGTTCTATAATTGTGAAGGTACTTCATCTAGAATATTTTCTTCCATTTTCTGTGGTTTTTGCAAAATTTTATTTGTTTGACCTGTCAACCCGCCTTTTCTCTCCCTCCTCTCTCTTTCTCTCTCTCTCTCTCTCTCTCTCTCTCTCTCTCTCTCTCACTCTCTCTCTCTCACTCTCTCTCTCTCCCTCTCTCTTATATACTTACGTGCCTCTCCCATACGCACACACACACTCTCTCTCTAGTATATACTTACGTGTCTTTCAGATACTCCCCTCTCTCTTTTCCTGTATACTTCTCACCATCCCCTCCTCCCCTCCCCTCCCCTCCCCTCTCACCCACCTTTTCAGACTCAATGCGCCCGTGCTCTTTTAGACGTACGGCCATCAGCTTGTAATAGTGACAGAAAAAGTGCAGCTGCGCGCGCATGAATGCACCCTTGTTCCTGAAGACAGTCACCTTACATCCGGGTTCTACACCTCACCACATGGTCAATGGTCATGACCCGAAATGTACTCTCCAAAATCCAGCTTGCCTTGGTACTAGGCTTTTAGGTGTATGGACACAACCCAGTCTGTTAACAACTATGTCTGGTAACACAGACTATGTCCCAATCCCATCCTCACTCTAGGTTGTGAGGCGCATGGACACAACCCAGTCTGTTAACAACTATGTCTGGTAACACAGACTATGCCCCAATCACATCCTTGCTGAGAGAGGAGCTATGACTCCATTAGCGCGAAGTCTTTGTTAACAGACTTTGTTCACAGCCTAGCATGCCTTGTACCTAGGCTAGTCTCTACGGTGCGATAGCCTGCCTCCCAGACTGTTTTATTTATTAACTTTATTAAAATCCAACTCATCAATAAACAGGTCTGGCTGCAATAGACTAATCCGTTCCCAAGCTCTCCTCTTGGTATTCACCCTGACCATGGACCTTACCGGCGGTCGAACAGACTGGACATGGAGGAAAAGAACCGAGATCATAATGTAAGCATGGCTAATCTTCAGAGTACTAGGCCCCTCTTTACAGTTTAGATTTTTAAGAATCGATGAGTGTGGAGCCAAGGTAGAACATAACGTGGTTTGATACAGTGAGAGTATCCAGGGTGTTGCGGGGGGCGCGTGCCCCTATTATGCAGCCAGGTGATTTAATGACGTCAGGTAATGTAATGATTCCCCCCTTCCCCGCCTCCCACCCCATCCCAACCATCTCAATACCATGGAAGTGCTAGCGTTGCGATTTCAAATAGCAAAAGCAGCCGCTAACAACAAGATTTTCATGGCCCCCTTTCCGTCTCTATCTATCATCGTTTATTCTGGTATTTCTTTCACTTCATTGGAACCATCTGTATATGACTGAATTATTTTGACACTGTCCGAGTTTATGTGCGAGGTTACAAAGACACGATTTGTACATGTTGACCACTTTTAGTCGAGACCGATCAATGTTTTTAAGTTTTCGATGGATTGATACAGCTTGGCAGGTCTGGAAACCTTGAGAGGTAAGGAGAAATATGCTAAATAAACTAAGTTAAAATAATCTGATAATTGTTATAAAATGGAGGCACAACATTATTTGACACAAAGTTCATAACGATGTAGCATACCGAGTGTTAATCATAATTTAGAAAGTTCTACAGACATCTCGTCTAACCCTCTAAAGCGTAAACACCAAGTCTTGATTATAATCAGTCGTGACAAAAAGGAAAACAGGTAGGTAAATTCTGCCCTCAATCCCTGAATAATCATGATATAGTTCTCTGGAGTATTACAAACATAGGAAAAGAGCGAAGACACAGCTTCCCGCGCCAGCCTTGCGATCGATATCGGGCTACAACAAACTCTCTCCCTCAGTCTCCACGCCACTCATAGCCTAGCTTGCAGGCTTTTGGACATGGCTAATTTAGATTTAAAAATAAGGGTCTTGTATTCAGAAGACTTATCACACTTTCATTCTCCTCTTTTCTCCCTCCGTCTTACGATCCGGAGAAGAGAAATGAGAATGATTAGTCTACTGCAGCCAGACCCTTTGGTGATTATTTTGGTTTGGATTGAGAATTACTCACATCCTTGAGGTGAGGCTACATACATCCACTTGAATCTTGGGTCGACAACTCGCTCTGTACTGTTGAAGAGCGCAAATTTCGAGTACTCATTTTCTACAGTTTTGGCGCGACTGCCAAGTGTAAGCTAGGGAATATTTTCGAGGAGGTTCGAGGGTACGGTTTTTAACGACAAATCTAATAAATCAGAACGGCCGAGGTACGCTGCATGTGTAGAATGAGTCCCCATTTTAACTGGGTATCCTGTATGGGGGTGTGTTTGTGTGTATGTATGTGTGTGTGTGTGTGTGTGTGTGTGTGTGTGTGTGTGTGTGTGTGTGTGGTAGGATATCGGAAGTGTCTGTGCGCACTCCTGCAGATTATTATGATACAAGTTTTGGTTGTGTTGATAACAGAGGGTTGGGGCGTTTTGCCTGTAGTGTAGGATTCGTCACAAAGAGAAAAAAAGAGATGTTTGAAAGCAGCGTTGATGTAGGGATGTGAGGGGAAATATTTATAGACCGGATTATGATGTTTCATAATCAAGTTTACATTCTCGTTCTCTCTGAGTTCCGCGTACGAGTCATGACTGCTTCTGAAAATCTATTCATCTGAATCATACCTCCCGTAGCTCATTATCTTCAAACATGTAAATACAATGTATTGCGGAAGCGACATTTATTGTACCGTACTGTCAGTAAACACTGACTCTGTTTCTCTGCCTGCTTTCTATCTCTCAATTTGTATTTACATTTGCTTGCATGTGCAAAATCTGTGAATGGAATCCAGTGGCTCTTCGTCACACGAGTGACTGGGGTAGTTATGGTCCCTTGAATGCAATGATGACGTGAAGTCACAACAGTCCCATACACGTGGGTTGATCATAATAGTAATACTGTACGTCCAATGTAAGATCGCAACATTCGTGTGTTTTTGAACGAGCGCGCAATCGACGCTCACTCGATGCTATCCCGTCGAAGCTTGATCATTTTTCGTCGACCTCGCTCGCTTCAGTCCTACGGCTTCTTCTCGCTGTGACGACAAGGCTCAATTACTTTGATCCCCAATCATTTCGAGAAGACTTGAGTTTATTTTTTTCCTGTGTTGCTTGTGCGTTTTCTTCCACCCTCTTGGGTTTCTTTCTTGGCGTACGGCTGTGAACAAGTGCCAAGCTGGGATGCATTCAGTTTGATTCGCTGCAAGTTTATTGGTTGACATTGCTGCCCAAAGAATCCTCAGCTCTGCTAACTGTCAGTAAACATTTCCAAAACAACTCAAACCGCGCGCGCGCTCGGACACAGTACGAAACGCCAAAATCGTCAACATCGGGAAGATTTCGGATTTTTTTCAACGGATCTATTGATCAAAGTCGTTGTCAACAAATTTAACGGGCGGGATTATTTCGGATGTTTATCGAGTGCATCGATGATACCACAGAGAAGTTAAATATCCACCGCGGGATAAACATTCCTGATTACATCATCGTAATTCATATCGCGTCACGTAGCAACCACTGAACTATATTTACGCCTCGATTCTAAAGTGCACCAATGCGTCTGTTAATGTCACCTGCCGCTCTCGGGGCCTGACGCCCAATCTGACTAGATGTTGTTATCAATAGTAGCTTGACAGATTGAAACGCTAAATCATGTGAATCCGCGTGGCAATATACACATGCAACTGACGATGGATAGGTGAATGTATGCGTCATGGTGTTGGACTTATTATAGAGCAGGGCTGGAGAGTGTATATTGTTAGATCACCACTCGCGTTCGTGCCTGGATTATTTCGTATGCTCAACATCGCCACGTGTGGTAACCTTAAGCGAGCTGAGAGCGTAACTCCTGTAGTCTATCAGCTATTGAGTCGTCGACTTTGGCTACGTATTTAACCCTCTGAGTACGACGCACTGAAAACCCAAACTAATAACAACTCGGTTGTTGAATCTCAAACTCTGCAGCACGTTCTGAATAGGAGGGCTCAATCATGACATTTTACATCTAACCTGGATATTTGGTCTTACATTATTTTGTCAGCTGTGAGGATGTAAGGATGTGACAACATATCTATGATGAATACTTGATGGAATACTTGCCTGCCTTGCTGTCGGAGGGATCAAATAGGAGTATTACTTCTGCTCGACTACCGGAGCCGACGTGCAGCATGAATACGCTCTAATGTAGTGTTTTTGTCGTCGTTCAAATAGCTTATCAAAACTAACTTTCTATAGCGAATGTTTTTCTGTTACGCAAACAGAAGGAATACATGAAACGTATATACCTGTATATTTATCATATTATCATATATCATTTGTTCATTGTTCATGTGGATATGCTTTAAGATTGGACATACACTGATGCGGAGTGCCCTTGAAACGGAGCGTACTACAGAGATACCGAATGCATTTGATCTTATTTTTTTTTATATAAAGTAATAACGTCAAACGTCAACCGCGCCAATCATCCCATTTTGACCGGCCTTCCACCAACGTTTTGCACCCCTCCCCATCCTGCCCCCCACTCCAAATCTCCCACTCTATTGAAGGGAGGGGCAGAGCTAAGCTTTCAGCCAGGCTTGTGAGGCGACACTTGGCCCATTGTCCGGCCAGCGGAGCCCCGGGATTCTTCGCCCAGCGGCCCGTCAATGGTCCATTCACCGCCCCAACCCATGGGGAATCGATTCAAGGCATTGTTCAGAAGCCGTTGATTTTTCTCGCCTTGCTCTTTTCACATATTTTGGGAATCTTGTTTACTTCACGGATTACTTTGGAGAGCTGTGAGCATATTCACCGATTTCTAAAGGCACGGAACGGAATAACTCGTGGGTGAGTGGATGTATTTTCTATTTGGATTTGTCGATGAAGAATAACCATTATTTCCTTCATAATGCATTTTTGACTTATGCTATATATTCATTGATATATTTCATCTGTATAGGCCTACAACATGCACTCTGTGTGTGACCTGTCTTAAGATCCTGAACGCCTTTTCTTTATACAGTGGTCATCGTCTCTTAATTTGTAAAGCTGGTCCACATACAACATACAATTCGAGTACATTTAGCAAGGGCACAGGGGAAAATGGATAATCTCCGATCACAAAAAGTTATAATTCCTTCCGGGATTACTCCTTTAAACCCTCTCCTCCCCCGGACCCTCTACAATAGTTTTGATTGCTATGCACAACTTTAGGCTCGTACAGTTGCGATTGGTCATGTTTCTAAAATGGGATAGGATGTTTACATCGTCATGTCAAATTTTCGAGATAGGGTATCCATTTAAAATATCTATTTTTTAATTGTCTGTTGACAGATGTTGTCTCGGATACTGTGCCTAGAGTTCAGAGTTGTATGTGGTTTCGAATATTGTCTGTATAATATGATCACTCTCGGAAGACGTGAACAAGTCCACGATTTCCCCCTCTCCCCCCCCCCCCCCCCTCCCTTTCCCTTTCGCCCTCCCACTCCCCCTTCACAGTCACAGATTGGTCGCGTTCTTGCTCAGGCTTCACGTTATCCTACAGCATGGATGTGCGAAACCTTTGAACACTACTCTCTCTCTCTCTCTCTCTCTCAAGTGCCATATCTTGTGACGTTGGCGACCATGAAATACCAGGCTTTCCTTTCCATTGCCAGTCTAAGAAGCTCAATCTTCTTCAACCTAGTCCATGTTGCAATGCTCTGCAGAAACGTTATTCTTTGGAGCCCTCGATCTCTCTTTCCTGCTATCTTTCCAGTTTAGAAACAAACACTACTAATAACATGAATCTATAATTCCACGCTGGTCCAAAGTTGCTGTCAAGATTTTTCGTCTCAAATCTTAACACAATTGTTTATGTAATTGATATAAAATGTTACTAATAACTTGCGTAAGGTAACTGTACATAATACTTTAACATGTAACATTTCTTTACTCATGTCCGATCAGCGGGTTAGCGGTAATGTCTCGCACATGTTTTCTCTTTAAGGAGTATGTTCTGTATTGTTAAGAAAACTTGACAAAAGAGGTCAAAGTCGTAACTCTTCGGTGCTGAACTGCCAGCTCGCTTTCCTCCAGTCTGTTTACATCTCAGTGTGCTGTGAGAGGGTGTTTTTGTTTATATCTCAAGGTTTGGGAACCGAAACAGTTAACATGATAAATAGTATCAGAGCCATTATCGTGGAGAGCTGTGATATATAACGCGTATGAAGTCTATCAACGTTTAAAGGGTTACTAAATTAGAAAAATAAGTTCCCACTAATCTATGTAAAATTATCCACTAAAAACGAATTTCACATTCGTTTGCCGCAATAAAGTCTCATTTTGACGACAATTTGAAAAAACGCACTCCCCCAGTGACGTATGAGAAGTCAAAATTCCATAGATTGTACGGAGGTCAACAATAGACCATTTTCGTAATGTATTCACAACTTCCCCCACTAACTGCGTAGTAACGCGTTATTGCATTCACCTGTATCTTGTCATTCAGATTCAATGGATGGAATGCACTTTGAATCTATTAGTTGTTGCTACTCAGGCAAACGAATGTGAATTTCGTTTTTAGTGGATAATTTTTCATAGTTTAGTGGGAACTTATTTTTCTAATTTAGTAACCCTTTAAGTTGGGAATTCTCATGAAGTTTCATACATTCTGAAGTCATGTTTTGTCAATTTGAATTGTAGCCGCTTGATTAATAGTGAGTAATTAAACAACTAAACAAAGGTGGAATTGGATACAGCCATTCAACCATTAACGGTTACTTCAATGAAGCTTCCACGAAGTAATTGTTACTGCTGTGCGACAGACGAGTATTTGAAGATGATTATGTTATGAAACGTCTGTCAAACGTGAACCAAAACAAAATGTGCAATAATGTTCTTTTCAAAATTCATTCATGATCAAAAAAAAAGAAGAGGGGTTCGAAGAGTTCAAAACTTGTTAAACATTTTCGAGACAGTTATCCCGTTAACTTCAATATGCAATGTGGTTCTTGTTTTTATGTTGGCTTGCAGTAAACCGTGCTTTTCATGATTTTACAAGAACATATAATCACGTAAGCTAAGATCAATTTAACCTAACACGGCGATACGATCATACCATTCTCAGTACCTCAACATTCCACAGTTGATTATAAACGTAAACGTATGATGGACGCCTTCTTAAGTTGTGCCTTTCTCTCTCTGTTTTTTTTTCGTGATTTATGTCAGAATATGTTAGTTGATGGTGAATTGTGAATGAGTATCAGCGTCATTGCCATATGGTAGCCACGTAACAGCCAGGGCATTAGTACAAATGTTTATGAGCTAAGATGCTCAATTTACACTGTACACTGCTGTATGTATGTATGTATGTATGTAAAGACAAACAAATGAAACGCCGGAGAAGAAAAATTATTCGAATTTATGTATATATGTATGTATGTGTGTATGTGTGTATGAGGGGGGGGGGGGTATATGCGTGCGTGTGTGTGGGGGGGGGGGTATGTGTGTGTGAGGGAGAGAGAGAGAGAGAGAGAGAGAGAGAGAGAGAGAGAGAGAGAGAGTACGTGTGTGTGTGTCTTCATGTATGTGTGTGTGGTGTCTTAAAACAATGCTCATCTCCTAAAAAATAATATGTTGGACAACCAACCCCTCCCCCACACCGCCAAGCGTCTGTCAGCCTAGAATAGATTTTAGGCCGCATATGTATATATGGGTGGCCTTATCCGTCCCACGTATTGCTGCGATCACTACCATTAACTATGGACCTACATGCATTAACCAAGGATGCATCTTTGCTTTACTTAGATCTGGTAGGCTCATCGCTATCTCTTCTTCCCTCTCTCCTCACACAAACATGGCCATGGACATTACAATGGCGGTGGCTACTGGCTACTCGCCAAGGCTGGGGGAATGGAACCAACACAATGTTATATGAGAAAATGTTTGGGGTCAAAGGGGCTCTTTTGTTAACTACGAGTGCTCTTTTAGGCACTGTGGGCGCTAAAACGCTCTGACCCCCCCCCCCCCTCCCCCTCCTCCTATCCCCCTGTATTCTTGTCACTGGAGGGTAGTCTTCCGGTTCAAACTGAGTTCTTGCCTATAGAACTACGAATCCTAGAGCATAATATGACTATATGACAATATGACTACTTGTTAATTTGTTGGGTATTTTGTATATTTTACCCTGTACTCCCGTTCTAACTTGCCTTCTCTTGTTTGTTTTTATCAAATGGGGAAACAAATTAATTGAATTGAATTGAATAAGCTACTGCCGTACCAGCTCTGCGCTGTACCCAAGCTGAGGAAAACAATCCAAAGGTAGAAATATAATGGGTATTTACGGTAGAGGTTAAGGTGAGTGGCAAGAGGAGTGCTATATTATAGGGACAACTTTCACCCCCCCCCCCTACCACCACCACCATCACCCTACAACCAACCACCCCACCAGTCCCCCTTATGTGCAAGTTGTATGATATTTCATTCAAGACAACCACTGTGGTGAAAATCAATCTGGAGCCACTGTATGATATCCTCCCTGATTTGAAATCAAATTTAGTCTGCTTCCCTATCCCTGCCACGTCTGTTTCCTCTTTCATTTATGTAACTCGCGCCAATTAAACGGTGAATATTTTCTAGAAACAGAAGGGAATTTTTTGTGTGGTTGACTGCGCTGAAATCGTGTTACTAGCCTGAGGTGTATCGACACGATAAAAGAAGATGGTGTTTATGATTTGCAATACCGGATTACCGGATTACATTGGCATGATCTCATTTACCGTTGGTCTCTCTCTCTCTCTTGCTCTCTCTCTCTCTCCCTCCCTCTCTCTCTCTCTCTCTCTCTCTCTCTCTCTCTCTATCTTTCCCTTCGTCATTCTCTCTCTCTTTCTCTCACTCTCTGTCGCCCTCCCCATCTCTCTCACTCTCTCTTTCATTCTCTCTCTCCCTCTCTATCTCTCCCTTCGTCATTCTCTCTCTCTCTCTCTCTCTCTCTCTCTCCCTCCCTCCCTCCCTCCCCCTCTCTCTCCCACTTCTCTCTCCAACCTCTCTCTCTCGCTTTGCTCTCTGCCATTCTCTCTCTCTCTCTCGTTTGTTCTATCTCCCTTTCTTACTTTTCTCCTCTTTTACATCCTTTCCGTCAAGCATTGCTCTCCTTTCCTATCACTTATCTCACCATTCTGATTCACTATAACAGTTTACATTTTTTACAACAAGCACACACACACACACACACACACACACACACACACACACACACACACACACACATACACACACACACACAGACACACACACACACACACACACACATGTAAGTCAACCCTTTATCTCTCTTCGTGCTTCTGATATTGCAGCAGAAGTACAGATAACTAAGTAAATATACCCTCCTCACATGTAAAGAGTGATATAAGCAATATCTTGGGGGGAAAAAATGGCGCAATCATAGATAGAAAGGTTTTTTTCTTCATGTTTGTTGCATTAACAGCCCACGATGCAAACTTTCTGTATCTCGGAGAGAAAAATAATATACATATTCAAATCTGGATACGGAAAATTTGCCAACCCCTCGAGCAGCGCGTGTACGAGTACGTCTGAGGGAAAACATTAATTTCATAACGGTAGCCGGTAATTAATCAGATTAATAAGGTAATCCCTCTCGGTACTGGCAGGGGTGCGTAGAGAGATACCACTCCCTGGCTGGTTGGCCCTCGTCAAAAACTTGCTGCCCCTTCAGTGCTAGACGAATGCTCCTTTATGTAGGATTGTGTGTATTAGGCTATTAGGGGAAACTTACTGTCAATGTCAACATGTCATACTTTGTACAATTTAATCCAATTGATAAAGATTGTTAATCAAGATATAAAGCATGCATGGAAATGTATGTTTGTAATATCCAACCAATTTTTAAATATATTTCACCATGTCAATGTCAATATTTCAGACTTTGCAAATTTCTATTCAAGCGATGTAGTTTGGTAACAAAGAGATGAAGCACGTAATGAAATGTATGTTTCAATATCGCACAATTTCTCTATATCTTTCACAGTGAGATGAGTCTAAAGTGAAAATCTTATTTGTCGATAGTCTTCCAACATGTCGATAATGCTATAACTGTAAAAAAAAATAAAAACTGACTTGAATGATCACGTGACAAGATGAGAGATAATGACTTGTGACAATGTACGCTGATGAGATGAAATGAGAGGAAATACGAAAAACATTGACATTCGAAAAAAAATAATGAAATTAGTTGACGGAAGATAAAGAAAACATTGTGGAGTCTAGATGCGTGGACATAAAGAAATACCGTCGTATTAACGTGCTACTCGTCTCACCTCTTCCTGGCAAGTTCATGACATTTATGTCACAAAAAATGTCATTACCGCGCTCACGTCCTGATATTTCCCCTGGCATTTGACCTTGAGCTTCACCTTGAAACTTTCATCTTTTTTTCGATTGATGCCAAGCTGATAAGACCTCATTAGTAGATTTGAGTTGGTTTTTATGATATCGAGTATCATCCATTACTGACTCATTAGCGAGTCTCTCGGGATTTCTCCATGAAGCATACCACCATGTAAGAAGATTTGGGATCGGCAGGTGGGAGAGGTTGCTGTATGTTGCAGATTAGTTACTGGCATTTCCTGGACTATAACACCCACCCACCCTCCCTCAATCTCAAAAGAGTTCTAGAAAAACATGTTGTCCAATTGAAATATATTAACTCAACACCAGTGTCGTAACCTATTTATGTTTTTAAAAAAAGGAAAGTGTAAGTGGAGAAATTGATGGGAGGGAAGAGGGGGGGGGGAGGTGTAGAAAATGTTCCATCCCACCCTAATCGCTCTTTTCAGGGGCACATGAAGCAATGATTCCTGGCTTGATTAATCCTAACAGAACCTGAACAAGAGAGGAATGCATACTGTCAGTACTAGCATGACTAGACCGAAATGTTGTGAAAGTTTGAAAAAGAAATATCCAACGGCCTGGAAGGCAGGCTAAATGGAAAAGAGAGGAAGAGGGGGGGGGGGGGGGGCATCAGCTCTGAACATTAACCAACTTTCTTCTTGGAGCTTCTTGTAAGAAATAAACACAACACGCGTGTCGTCCTCCGAGGAACATAACTCAACAACCAAACATTGCGTAATCACATATTGGTAACCACTCACTAATCAATCGGCCTCGAATTGAAACATAATACGGACTGTGTGTCAAGTGTGCGTATATCTTTTTTTTATCTAGCTAGTCGCGTGCGACCAAGAAAATAAGTTGCCAAACATGATCACAAGTTCAACTTGTCATTATGACCGTAGTTCAAAGTGGAGTTTACGGTCAATGCTCTGCCTTGAATTGTTAAGTCTTGTATCGATACGTCTTGTAATCTGAGTGGTCTACTAGTACAACCATAATAAACATGATGTAGGAAAGATGATTCTTCCTTTCTGAATAACAAGAAACATACAAAAAACATTGCGCCGCATTGTAATTGCATTGGTACGTGGTGAGTTTCGTGTACGTTCGTGGACTGTAGATTAATGACAAAACGGTAGAACGAACTCTGCTGACGTGATGATGTTACTGAAGCAAAAATGGAGAGAAGTGTCCGATGTTTCGTTTTTCAACTTTTCACCCCCGTTTTTTCCGGAAAATGAAATATATCGGGGTCTTAAGATGATAGAAACACGATACAGGAGGTCGTGATGAGATGCACATGCGAATGTGTATCGATGCTGTGACCTGTCTCACGTCATTCTCTCTACTACGTGATATATCTAAGAAAATCAATAAGCCTGTCCGCGTGTCTGTCCCTCTGTTTGCGTATCTGTTGAAATGCAGTGTAAGTGCTAATTTGCAATCAAGTCCACTGTACTACACAAATATGCATTATATAAACTCATCCCTCTATCTCTCATGTCTCGTGCTTCGCCTTTTCTTAATTTCTCATTGATTTGTGCATTTATCATGGATCTTATCTTATTTTTATCAGCACGTCGGACTGTTTTATCAGCGAGACAACCCCAACCAAGCAAAGTTAAATGATATTGACATTCCGTGGCATTAGTAAACATTTAATGAAGCTTTGAAAGCAAGATAACGACCGAAATCAATCCGGTTCAAGTTCGGAATCAACCGTTATCTCCGTCTTGCTTCGTCACATATTTGCTCGCAAATCACAGGAATTCTTCGCAATCCGACTGTACTCCCTGCATCTCCAATATAATGACCCCATTTCATCCTTGCGCTAAATCAAATTATAATTCCTCCTGACTCGACATTGTGGGCCTTGTGTGTTTGTTGTCAAACACATATTTCCATCGGTCGTGATTGGAAAACACACAACGTTCGAGAACCCATGGCCATTCCCATCACACCCCCCCCCCTCCACCATCGCCTATGTGTTTGATTGATATCGGAGCAGTTCTGGATAAGTGAGTTAACGTTAACCGTCTTATTGCCAGAGCGTAGAAAACCTATTTACTTGCTACACATTTATGTCTTTGGGATTAAGACATTTCATATTCAAAGGCGTTCGGAGCTGGGTACTCAAAGAAACTCGGGATAATCCCTCAGTTCACAGAGTTTACTGATGAGGTAATCCAATACTGAATGGGGTAGGGTTTCCATTGGCTAGATGAACTCATGTGCCAGAAAGGAAGTTGCTATAGGTTTATGGGCTTTATTCCATGATCATATTTCTAATACAGTACCCCTTGTTGATTCTGTGTATAGCAAAGTTATTACGATGATTAAGACTTTCAGAGTTTAGGAGTGTACGTGTTGAGCAGCGGAGCAGATCTCTTTGGTTTAACTTGGGAGCAAGCATTGTTTCAATTGTAGTGGAGATCAATGTTTTGCCTGGTATATATTTGATTTCTGAATGATTCTTCATGAACTCATGCAGCTTTTACCCATCTTTCTGGTCTTTATTTGATCACCCCCACACCTCTTCTCGTTTTCTTTGCCATGATCTACTTCTTATTTCTCTTTTCTCATATCCCTCTTTCCCCTCATAGTCCTCTCCTCTCTCCCTTCTTTTCACATGTCCCCCTCCTTCTACATATTGGTCTCTCCCTCCTCACTTCTCTTCATATTCTTCTTATTTCTAATCTTATTCTTTCGCATCCCTCTCCACATGTTCTTTTTCCCTTATTGTCAAACTTCTCTCGTTCACGTCATGTTAGGATCTATCGCAATGTAACAATCGTGGGCATTTTATGTCATAGAACATACCATCCTGAAATGATTGATAATACAACGTCCCCATTACAGGTCATGCTGAGAGTCATGTGATGTGCTTGGATGAGCTTCCACCGAAGAACATTTTATTTGTCCTTCATTAAATCCAGAAGCCTTTTTAATGTAAAATATCATTAAAAACCAATTACCAAACTGCCTATTGGATTCAATACCCAAGAACGCCCATTACAAATTGCGACGGGCGCCAATACACCAACGCAACATCAACATGTGCCCCCGCTGCCCCTTGTATCTTGTGACATTTGAAGACGCCCCCATCTATAAACACCCCCTCCATGCCCACCCCCTCTCTCTCTCTCTCTCTCTCTCTCTCTCCCTCTCTCTCTCTCTCGCTCTCTCTGTCGACCTCCATCCACCTTTCACTTTCGTTTGCACTCCCATTCGCATATGCTCAAACTCTCTTTAGTCTCTCCTTGTCTCTTCCCCTCTTTCTCGTCTTCTCTTCTTCTTTTTCTACCATCTACCTTCTGCTTGTTCTCCTTTATTTTATTTTTCTCTCTTGCTCTCTTGCACCTTTTTGATCTGTCTGTCTTTAATTCCCCCTCTCTCTTTATCCCGACCTCCACCAAACTCTCTCTTTCGTTAATACTATCTCTCTCTTATACCATGTATACATATCTCTTTCTGTCTTTGTCTTTCTCCCTTTTACTTTCTTTCTCCTTTCTCTACTTTTCTCATTTTCGTGCTCTCCTTTTCACATTTTGTCAGACTCTCTCTCTCACTCTCTCTTTTCCTCTCTCTGTTTCGTTTTCTCTACCCCCTTCTCCCTCTTCCCCTTTCACTTCCTCATCCCCTCTCCCTCTCTCTGTCTACCTCTCTCTCTCTCTCTCTCTCTCTCTCTCTCTCTCTCTCTCTCTGTCTCTCTCTCTCTCTCTCTCTCTCTCTCTCTGTCTCTCTCTCTCTCTCTCTCTGTCTCTCTCTCTCTCTCTCTCTCTCTCTCTCTCCCTCTTCCCCCTCTCCCTTTCTCTCTCTCCCCCTCTCTCCGTGCCTCCGAGGCATAACACATTCAAAGCAAACAGGCTGTCTGTGACTTGGACATGATTTTTATCAAGGAAGAATATAGCAACCGCTTAAGGTATGTCTACAGACAGTGTTATTTCTGAGTTTACATGAGGAAATTAGATATGGAGCGAGCTAGTTTGCACAAACCTGTTTGCGGGACGTCAAAGTGATCTTGTGACATGGTTTCTTAAAGGGATTATGATTAGTTCGATTATTTAAGATTGGAAGATTATACTATATATTACAGCAAAAATTTTAACAAATATTATTATTTTCAAAATAATGTTTTGTTTCTTTAGTGCACGTGGTTAATGTAACAAAGAAGGGATATCATAGTTAGATTTGAATTGTAACAGTGCTCACTCAGTACTCTCTTCTTCTAAATGTTGTCGACCTGAAGCATGTTAACATTGAATGCACTGTTTCCCCCTCTCTACCTATTTCCCTTCATGATGATGGACCGCACATGCCATCCGAGATGATGACAATTCAATTCCTTTCGGAACTATTAGCGCTAATCGTAGAGCCGAAAAGAAAACGACCTGCTGTGTGTATAACCACAAATCTGTCCAGCAAGAATGTAATTCGTTCTAAACTATACCTAAACGGTTCAGGGAGTATTGTGTTGCTATTATATATATTTGTGTACATCAGTACATGTTAGTTCTCGTTCTACTATTCTGCGTTCTGTCTGTTCACCGTTTAACTCCGTACTTTGTGTTGCTTCACCTGTCAATACATCCCTCCAAGCATGACAGTACACCTTCTAGGTTTCCCTTTCTCCTTCCATTAGCCCGTCTGCAATCCCCTCCAACTCTCCTCTGCATTCCTGTTCTATTCTCTAATTCACGCGAAAATGACGGATTAAGAATAGACGGAAGTAAGAGTAGGAGGAAAAGGGGAAAAGGTAAAACAGGATATGAAGTTAACAAAGTTAGACGGAAAGAATTAAAAAGAGGGGACACAAGACACAGATTTTACGTACATAGAATTAGAAGAACGATTAGGATAAAGATGCAAACTAAAAAGTAGAAGAAGACCGCCAAGGAGAGGAAGAACGAGAAGAAGATGACGACGACAAAGAAGACGAAGACGAGGGGTATGTCAAAGAAGAAGAAGAAGAAGAAGAAGAAGAAGAAGAAGAAGAAGAAGAAGAAGAAGAAGAAGAAGAAGAAGAACAGCAACAAAAACAACAACAAGAACAAGAACAACTAGAACAACAACAAGAACAACAACAAGATCAACACGAACAGCAAGAACATTAAGAACGACAAAAAAACAACACGAAGAAAAAGCAGAATAAGAACAAGAATAACAAGGACAAGAAGAAGAAGAAGAAGAAGAAGAAGAAGAAGAAGAAGAAGAAGAAAAAAAAAAGAAAAAGAAAAAAGATGAAGAAGAAAGGAAGAACAGAGGTGGGACCTTCCTACGTTTATAGGCATTGTGCCCAATAAATCACTTCAAAGATTTAGAAGGTTATGCTCATATTGACTTAATCAAGGTTATTTAACATTGACTGCAAATGGTCACGTAACACCGTCCGCATTGTTATGATGGGACGTAGGTAACTTTGTATTTACGGCTGGCATGTAATTACATATCCATGTCTTATATCTGAAAGGACATCACTGTGTGCGAAAAGAGAGTGCATGGTTGGATTTATCTGGTATAATATGATTGGGTCGGGTCGAAGGAGATAGTTCTGACTGGGTTGGGGCATCGACCGATCAATATGATGTTGTAGGACTATAACAAGAGAACTACTGCGGGTCGTAAAACGAGACACTGGGAGATAATCAGGTTACCTGATTGGTTGACAGGTATGAAGTATATTTCATCGTCCTATCAAAAGAACCTTCTTTGAATGAATTAATAACGGTCAATAGTACTTTTATTTGTATGAATAGCGGTCAAAAGTACTTCTTTAGAGCATAAATAGCAGTCAATAGCACGTTATCTCATTTGCGCGACCAACGTTAAAAAAATCCATTTACTTCTATGTATTAATGTGCCTATTCGCGGCAAATAGTTGCAAACAGCAGCGTCAGGTGAGCTGTCTAACACGACGTCACAATGCTTTTCGTTTGTGCGTATTTTGCAACGTGAATGCAATGGTTGATATCACCTTTTGCAGTCTCTATTTGTGTAATATCACATTGATATGATCATTACCTTCGTGTTACAGTGTATAATTGTGATAATAGAAACAGTTGTATAAGTAATGATATTAATGATAATGATAATACTGATAATAATAGTAATAATGATAATAAAAATAATGATAATAATAATAATAATAATAATAATAATAGTAATAATAATGATAATAATGATAATAATATCAAAAGTGGTAATAGTAGAAGCAGCAGTAGCAGCAGCAGTAGTAGTAGTAGTAGTAGTGGTAGTAGTAGTAGTAGTAGTAGTACATGTAGTAGTACTAATAGTAGTAGCGATAGTCGTGGTCTTAGTCGTAGTAGTAGCATTAGTATATGTAGAAGTAGTAATAGTAGTAGTAGTAGTAGTAGTAGTAGTAGTAGTAGTAGTAGTAGTAGTAGTAATAGTAGTAGTAGTAGTAGTAGTAGTAGTAGTAGTAGTAGTAGTAGTAGTAGTAGCAGTAGTAGTAGTAGAAGTAGTAGTAGTAGTAGTAGTAGTAGTAGCAGTAGTAGTAGTAGTAGTAGTAGTAGTAGTAGTAGTAGTAGAAGTAGTAGCAGTAGTAGTAGTAGTAGTAGTAGTAATAGTAGTAGTAGCAGTAGTAGAAGTAGTAGCAGTAGTAGTAGTAGTAGTAGTAGTAGTAGTAGTAGTAGTAGCAGCAGTAGTACTAATAGAAGTAGTAGCAGTAGTAGTAGTAATAGTAGTAGTAGCAGTAGTAGAAGTAGTAGAAGTAGTAGTAGTAGTAGTAGTAGTAGCAGTAGTAGTAGTAGTAGTAGTAGTAGTAGTAATAGTAGTAGTAGCAGTAGTAGAAGTAGTAGCAGTAGTAGAAGTAGTAGAAGTAGTAATAGTAGTAGTAGTAGTAGTAGTAGTAGCAGTAGTAGTAGTAGTAGTAGTAGTAGTAGTAGTAGTAGTAGCAGTAGCAGTAGTAGTAGTAGTAGTAGTAGTAGTAGTAATAGTAGTAGTAGCAGTAGTAGAAGTAGTAGCAGTAGTAGAAGTAGTAGAAGTAGTAATAGTAGTAGTAGTAGTAGTAGTAGTAGTAGTAGTAGTAGTAGTAGTAGTAGTAGTAGTAGCATAATAAGAAGAAATAGTAGTACTAATATGTAGTGGTACGACGACGGCATAGTGTACATTGCTGTAGCAGCTCTATGGAATTTCAATCTCGTCAGTCTAATCAATCAAACTCTAAGACTAGCTCCCTACGGATGTCTGCGTTGAAGCCGTCTGTGATCTGATCACGGCCAGATTCAATAGCAATGTCACTATCGCCGTTTTATGATCCTTTTTATTTCACCCTTGGACAGAGAGAAGTGCAGACACTTGAACTGAGTGTAGACTCCCCCGTATTGACATTGACCGTTTCCGTCCCCAAAACAAATACTTACGCATTATCAACACGACTTTTCAAGAGCGAGCCACCAACCCCCGTCGTCCCCTCCTTCTATAGTTGTGTTACATCAGTTTTACACAATTTCCATACAAATTTCTATTCATCACCCAAAACTAACGAGTACTTAGTCAAACAAGGACTTTGCACTTCTCACGTCAGACAGATGTGTGCCAATCTTGTATTTATGATTTTTTTTTTGCAAAAAGATTGTTCCTTTGTCAGGTGATTGTAGGCTCGGTAATCGGACTCGATCCTTTGTGCCCCGAATTAGAATGGCTCTATTTTACAAGTACCGGCGATGGCATTTCCGATTACAAAGGATTTGCCTCTGATTTTATGGCTTTACAACTGGATAATTTGTTCCGTGTGAATAGAAGCTCTCTCCCCCCCCCCCTCTCTCTCTCTCTCTCTCTCTCTCTCTCTCTCTCTCTCTCTCTCTTTCTCTATCTCTCTCCCTCTTTCTTTCTCTCTCTCTCGCCCCGTTCTATATTCACTGTCTATATAGGCCTACATAGCTCTCCCTCCTTCTCCCCTCTCTCTCTCCCCCTCTCTCCCTCTCTCTCCCTCTCTCTCTCGCTCTATTTTCATCTCTATATAGGCCTACATATTTGTCCTTCCCCCTCTCCCCCCACCCCCTCTCTCTCTCTTTCTCCGAATCTCCGAATCTCACCGTTTCTCTTTATCTATTTATATATCTCTCTCCCGTTCATTCTTTCTTTCCATTCAGTTTAGACCATAGAGCTTTAAAGCCCCATGGACGAGCTTCAACTTTATTAAGTCACTTTACTTTTCAAAGACCCGTGCTTTCTTTTTTCTTTGTCGCAAGGACTCAATCCTTGGCTCTAATTACGCCGATTTTGACGTTTTGGGAGGCAATCGGCAAGATAAAAATTATAGATAGAAATCGCCAAAGGGGTCGCATCAACACTTCTGTGTAATTACATTTTCAAAGTTTTCTCTTTTTAATAGTTCAATTTAAAATTTAAGCCCCGGGATAACTGAAGTCCGTATGTGTGCTACATGTCACGACTGCACTATTATCCAGCTGTGTGCCGAGCAAAGTGCTGCCCAATAGGTTTGGTGTGCAATAGTGTGCCAAAATGCATTTATGGCACGTTCAATTATTTCGGAGAATCTAAGATCCAAATTGCTCGAGTGTCTGTATAGACTAAGCCGAAGGGAACAGATAATCACACGTTCATCCATTTGTGTAAAAGCCCCATCTTCTATTTGATTGAGATTATTCAAAACTACTCCCGCAGGCAGGGCCAGGTGCACTGCACTTATTCCCGCAGTTGTTTAAATGCATTTGTAGTAACTTATTCGTAGTGCGACTATGAACAAACCAGGCATGATATAATCGTAATCATTTGAAATGGTGAAAAATTAAGGTGAACACACCATTTGCAGTTGGTTTCATTTTTTTTTAAGATTGATATGATTATGACATTTAATGATGTAATGTGAGAATTATTTTTCGGCATATCTTCTCATTCGTCATTTATTCTACACATGCCAATCTGAACATACATAATAAGTAAAAGCGAAACACACAAACTCCTCCTTCTCGACAATCGTGTGATGTGCTGATGTGTACTCGCGCCAGTTACTGGTCGCTGCTTGTACCTTCTCTTTCACATGTGTTCAAAGTAAAATATCCAGCATAGAAAATAGAAATCATAGACTTGTACAGCTGTTTAGCTGTTTAAAATAAGTGTTTACAATTGTCAGTCTTTGCAAAGTACAATGTTAGTACTGCCAATTTATTATTTTTTCTCACAATTTCTATCAATGACCATACGTCTTTTAGTATAGAAACTATTACTATTACATTCCCAGAAGTAAGGCACACTATATCGCAGTCTTAAATTTACGCTCTCAATGGCTGCTCAAGCACACGTGGATAACCGTGCCCCCCCCCCCCCATTTTAGCTCACGTAGCCCTGTATATCACACAGACCGTCACGTGACTAAATTAACTCCCACACAGAAATTGTACAAGAAGCCTTTAAACAGGCATTGTACTTCTTAACAGAATCATGATAAGGATTAACGTTGGGATATTTCTTCCTGATAGGGTCCATGATCCGACTAAAGCGCCCTTTAACCATTCTTTAACTGTCTGGGCTGCTAAAACTCATCCCCTATAGACGTTCTGAGCTTGGGGGTATTTGAAGGAACCCCTTAGTAAAGGACACTACATAGCCAGACCGGAGTCTCGATCTTACAGGTTTTAACCCCAATGTCACCCCTACTCCTTTCCTCTACAAGTATCCAGGTACCTACGGGTCTTCTCGGAGGGAAAATGAAATCAGACAAGCTGCGCCTTGGACGACATCGATCCATGCGGCCAAACGCTACATAGTACATGTTTTTTTTTTCTCCATGATGTAGCCAGATAAATCATTATATTCTTTGACCCTGATCCCCCTTCTCAATTTTAAACGTTATCATGGTTATTGGTGGAAACGGGTGGAGAAATGACGTACCATGCGCCGAGTCCCGGGCATGCCGGGTGTAAGATTGTAGATGATATTATTGGGAGGTGAACTTGAAACCTGAGGATCCAGGATTTGAGGCGCATGGGGCGCATGAAAGAAAACTAACAAAACGACAAGGGAGTTTGGGGGCCGAAGCATTGCTCATAGGAGGGGGCGCACCTCCTGTACATTTGACGAGATCCGTTACTGGACTTTCGTACCTTCTTGTTCTTGTTACAGGGCCTTCTCCATGCCTCAATATTCGTTCGTTGTTCATGTACGTGTATGTCTGTGAGGCCAGCTGAGAGTGTACAGACGCGTTCTCACATGATTTAATATTGAACGTCGTCAAGCCAAGATAAAGTCACGTGCTCATAATTCTTATTAATTTACTCGACAGAGGATGTTGAAAGAATAATGTACTTGTCTATATATATCATAATATAAATCATGTAAATTGCGAATGTGTAATGCATAGGTTGCGACCGGCACACGAATCAAATCTGAAGTACTGGCTGCCTTTTCATGGTCAGAGGTAGAAGTAGCAATGATTACGTGCCGTAATCAGAGCAGAACCATTCTGCAATTATCACCGGTAACGGGATTTCGTAATAAATTTAGTTGAAATAATTATTTTGTCATTTTTTTAGATGATTCTTTCCTGATATCCTGAAGTCAAACAAGAATGGAGCACATGGTCTTGGCAGTTTGCCAATCTCTTTATTATAGACCCCGTAATCTTTACCACTATCCTGCCCATTACTTTTGAAAAAGATCTGGTAGAAACTTGCCCCGTTCCAAAGCATCTATCAATTTGAATACTTAACGAACTTTTTATGTTCCACTATACTCTCTTTACAAGTAAGATTGGGACATAAAAGGCTACCAGATAGGTTTATCTTCTTAGTACCACATAGATCGTTCCATATCAATTGCGACACATTATATTAACTATGCGACAGAGAAGGTGGAGAGACGAAATATCATCATACACGAACACAGCAACATGGAACAGAATGACAGCAAATAGAAACTGATTGAGGAGGGCTTCATCCAACAATGGATGAACAATGCCTGATGATGATGATGATTGAAATGCTTTCAAACATGTCAATGACAATGGAAACAAAACGGCATTCGGAATACGAGAAGTCCACATTTTCGTCATGAATGGTACACTATTAAGGTACCCTATTAGGTACACTCAAACACATTTTAATCGCAGAGTGCTGTGGGTAATAACATTGTCTGCTGGCCTGAAAAGTGAGAATGTGTTAACCTATTCTTTGCCATATAAAACGCTTCTCTCCAGAAATAGCATGTAAAACTGATCAATATATAGATGCATATATTTGTATATGACCTTCAAACCATTGAAGATAAGGGAGAGAAGTGATAAAGAATCATAATATAGTAATAGTAATACACGGAGAGCCATTTTACCACGACCTTGGGTCCCGTCCTTACGTGAGTGCACGATATCAGGAAACGAATCAGCTTAAATTGATACAATTGTTGAAATTAAACAAAATCCGGACAGATGAGGACAGCAGAATTAATATGGCCCGTAATCAATATCACTTATGTCCATTGCCTTTAAAATCGGGCGAGCCCATTTGCAAAAGTCATGAAAGTCGGTAGGAATCAGCGGTATACCAGAACAATAATGTGTGTGAAATCTCAGTCATAGCATTACAAACTTTAACAGGAAAAGTGGTTTACGTTTGAAATGGTCCATATCCAATTGACTATAGTCTTCATTCATATACCATATTGCACCGCACAGTGTATCGCTTAGCAGTGTACCCCTTGCCTCAACGTATCACCGCTCTATACAAGAACCACTAGGTTTTGGGCGACCCGCCCAAAATCGCCTCGCAATCAATTAATTAATGTAATTCCGTTCGGAGTCAGTTCCAATTCTTTTATTGGGAGGGAAAATCTTTTACAGAATCTTCTGCCGTGTTTTCGTGGTTTTCCTTTATACAAAAGATGGCATTGTTTTGACATACAGAAAGGCCACACTGTCTTTAAGTTTGAGTAACTGTTATTGATTCAAATGCATTCTGAGGGTTAACAGCTACTGAGCTGGCCACGTTCATGCAGCGGAACTTTCCTAATGACTGCACCATTTGAGCTCTGCGCTGTGATTTTATGGACAGTTATATCAACGTTCAATTGCACAGTACAAAAAAAAAATACAGCGAAGTTAATGATAAGGCCATCTTTGCTGTTTTTGATTTCGGTGGTACCTCCACAACTCTTTCTCTCTCTGTTTCTCCCTCTGTCTCTCTATATCTGTCTCTCTTCCTCCATCTACCCATCCCATTCTCTCCCGCACAACCCCCCCCCCCCCCCCCAAGCTCGTCCCGCCCCATCTCCATCTCCGAAACCCATTAAAACACCCAAAAACATATTAACTGATTTGATAACAAATATTTCTATGTAGTACACCCGTCCTGGAAGCGGAGCATAATAAAGTGTATTCACTGGCGCACTTCCGATGTAATTGGCACGTCTCAAAGGACGCCCATTTAGTCAATGATTACCCTAGGTGAAAGCAATCTCCATTCTTTCCTCGGTCATCCAACTGGAGATATCATCATGAGCTATCTCTTGATGATGTTACCACCAGCGTGGCCCCATTGCATGGAGTCATCAGCTCCGCACTCTTACCTAAAGAGGTATTTGTATAAACCCAGAATAAACAATACTTTCCTTAAATGTCTGTTTTTTAAAGGAAAATGTCGGGGCAATCTTTTCCGGTCGTCGTGACGATTTTTCATATGTGTGTCACGTTTGTCATGTGTGTGTGAGTGTGTGTGTGTGTGTGTGTGTGTGTGTGTGTGTGTGTGTGTGTGTGTGTGTGTGTGTGTGTTGTGTGTGTGTGTGTGTTTGTGTGTGTGTGTGTGTGTGTGTGTGTGTGTGCGTGTCTGTGTTTACATTAAATTAAGGCGGTGCATGTACTTTATTAGCTGACCAAAATACTTTCTGTGCATTGTGATTTTTCTCGCTTATTTTAGTCTTTTAGATATGTTGGCAAAATAAGAGCAATACACAATAATAGACATGCGGCTCGTGTGAGAGGTGCTGTTGAATACAGTTTCACATGAACTGATTCGAATTCTTATTGAAATTAATCGTCAGCGTGATAATATATATACATACATATCTGTCTTATCTGCTCATGTCCATGTTGAGCATGCAAAGCGACATGTACACACTGCAGATGAGCTATGTAATGCGAAAAGACCTCATTATGATTAAAGCCCAATTTCATAGCAATTTGCAATCGATTTTTATCAAATTTGTCCACCTTCTTGCTGTAATGTAACCGCCCAGACGTCTACGTGCCATTATCCAAAGCCCAACGAGACTGTCGCTTCTCAATCAAATTTTCCCTTTTCTAGAAGGTTCCCCCAAGGAATATAAATTTCATCGTTCATATTTTTTACTAAGTTCACCCAAACGTGTGTATTCGTAAATCATTTTTCTCTCTCTCTCTCTCTCTCTCTCTCTCTCTCTCTCTCTCTCTCATTAAAACAAAATATATTTAACAGTTGCAAGATTCCATTCGTGTCGTGAGCATGAGGGGATAAATAACTGTGAAAGAGAGAGGGAGAGAGAGAGAGAGAGAGAGAGAGAGAGAGAGAGAGAGAGAGAGATAGAAAGAAGAGGGGAGGATACATCAAACCCAGACAGAGCAATGCAGTGTCGATGAGGGGGTGATAAAAATGACATCAGAGGAAGGCAGCCAGATGGGAGAGACGGAGAAAGAGAGAGGGGGGGGGGGGAGTGGAGTGAGAGAGAGAGAGAGAGAGAGAGAGAGAGAGAGGGGGGGGGGGGAGTGGCAGAGAGAGAGTGAGAGAGAGAGAGAGAGAGGGGGAGAGGGAGTGGAGTAAGAGGGAGAGAGAGAGAGAGAGAGAGAGAGAGGGGGGGGGCGAGTGTGGGTAGGGGAGATGGAGAAACAAGGACGGAGTGACAAAAATGATGAGGAGAAGTGAGGGGAGAGAGAGAGAGACAAAATGACAGAGAAACAGAGAGGTAGAAGGACATACTGTCATTGAAAAAGAAGGGACAGGGATAGGGAGAGAGATTCACCGGTAAGTGATAGATCAGGGGAGAAAGGAGAATGAGAAAAGTAGGGGAAGGGGGGGGGGGGGTTGGAGGGGGTGTACAAGAGTGGAGAGCTAGAGATGATGAATGTCAATAACGGGGTAATCAGAGGACGGAGGGAGACAGAAAGACAGAGAAGCAGGGAGATATACAGACAGACGACCAGTGAAAACGAAGATGGAAAGGGTGAGAGAAAACAGGGAAGAGCTAGAGAAAGGGAGAGAGAGAGAGGCAGGGGAATGTTGGAGTGGGAAGCGATGATGGCAGACTAGAAGAGAGGGAGAGAAAGACAAACGGACATTCCGTAAAGAAGAAGAGGGAGAGATGGGCAAGTAATAGACAAGCAGACAATACATCATAAACACAAATTCAAATATCAGATGGGATTTAATATTCACTTGGGATAAAAACAGCCTGTTCATTGACCTGACGTAACTCAACAGCCACAGTGTCAGACGTCACGTGGTAACAGGAATGTCGAGAATTTTAGAATACAATTGACAACGGCTAACCTGGGAATAATACCAAGGCTGTCTGCTATGAACGGTCTACAATAAATATCATTAACCATTTATGCACCAGATGAACTTTTGTTCTATGGGAATCATGTGAATCATTTGTGAACATAAGTCGCAAGCAGGACTCAAAGATTTAAGGTAGAAAACATTGAAGAACGTTTGCTATTTATAGAACGCATATTTGTTTATTTTTTGTTCCAGTCCTGAGCTAGGGGCCGTGTTTCGATCGGCTCCGGTACGGGAAGGGAATATTTACCTCGTCTTATATTCCGTATCTATTACCTCACTCATTATTGTTTATCTCCTTCTCTTTATATCAATCATATCCGTGTATCTACTTTATCATTCATGCATGGAAACCTATACACTACCAGTTCAGCTTTTTAGATGGTTCTCTCACACAAAGTTAACTTTATCATACTGTTCTTACTTTTGACGTACTTACATTCATCTACCAAATACCAACATTACTCCTTTGTATTCATATCATGCTATTTTTATTACATTAAAGTTACTTTATGTTATTTGTGAAACAAATGAACTGGAGTATTTGAGTATTTGTAATCGGAATAAATATATACATATATCAATAAGTTAAGATTACAAAACTTAAAGGTGCAATTGCCATTGATGGGAAATGTTAGATTTACGGAGTCTCCACATTCCTGTGCTTCAGTCAGCTGACATGAGTCTGTCTTCATTCAGCATCGAGATCACATTACGATATTTCAGGGTATTTTTAATCTGGGTTAAGAATGGAGCAATGTCATGAAAACTAATGAAACATCGTAGAGGAATTTTGGATATACTAGCTGATGTATCTTTTCCAATTCAGTGAGGATTACTCGAGATATATTCACTAGATTTATCCTCCGATCCCCGTCCGCATGGTGAGGATGTGTTACCAGGATCAAATTTCAATTTCAACAAAACGCCAAGAGAGAGATTTAGGGATCATCTTGAAAAGACTCCCGCTCTCATCATATCTGTAAAATATGTCTAATCAATGTATATGTCAGTCGCATGTTCAGTCAAAATAAGATTCCAAATAGGTGGATCTTTCCAAGTACCGAGACCATGGTAAATGTATTGAAAATCTGTGTGACGCAGTTACTGTGTTAGCGTATAGTACGGGGATCTTCGAGCATTTTCATGTTTTTCCATACTGGATCATAGGTTTCTCTTCGTGTTTTGTCATAAGGACGTCTATACAGAGGACAGATATATATATACTCTCTTTTTTATTCTAACACTTACGTTGTGATGCAATAAGAGACACGATAAACAAAACAAAAGCAAAGAGAAGAAAACCGTATTTAATATATTTCGTTATGTCTGCACATTTTACACGCGTCTTTCAAAGAATAGGTTACTAATTCGGCTAATTAGAGCCTCAAAGCTTGTCCGAGGTATGTCCGACTAGCAGCAACTGCTATTTTTGGCTTATTGAGACAATTCTAATTATTAATAAGGTAATAATTATCAATTAGTATTCATATCCGAAGTTGAATTGAATTCAATTCATCCGTACCATGATTATAGACGATTAGTGTCAACGCGTATCTCTTTTGCCGATATTACAAACTTTTAGTACCTTTCAATAGCATTGGCGTTTTGATTTGAAACACACATATCTATTTTGGGTATTCGGGAAAAAATCACCGATTTAAAAAATGTATGCTCCACAGAATTGAAACCCCACAAGGACGTTAATCTGTGCATTGCTCTTGAAATCTAAAAGCCAAACTTAATTAAGTCGAGATCTCCACTGCGTTACCGTGTCTCTCATTCCTCGCCAATACTACGCCATCTATCTATGCACTATCACTATCACTAACACTATCGATGCAGTATTTTGATTAAGTTGTAAAAATAGAGCGCCATAATCGCGTTATGCAGGAACTGAGAGGCATCACAGACTTCCTCTGTAGAGCAACGCGACTGGGTTGTTTTAAATACACAATAATGGCTAATTAGTGTATTATATTTCTGACTCTCTCAACGTGGAGATCCGCCCCCCCCCCCCACCTTTCACACACAAACACACACACACACACACACACATACACACACACACACACACGTACACACACGCACACCCCTTTCCTCCTGGTTACCACAATATCCTAACAATCCGGTTGTTCCTTCCCAGCACCTTAAATCGCCTACACACACACACACACACACACACACACACACACACACACACACACACACACACACACACCATAATTTGATTGCCGCCTGGTTCCCAAGTTCATCCCAAGCTAGCGTCGGTTCAAGTCTATGGAATCTGATTCGTTTTAATGCACAGCTACATCCACAAATAAGTTTAGATTTTTAGACTACTCCTTACTCCTCCCATTTCTCCTCCTCTCCCATACATACCAAACAGGAGAAGCAGTATTAGTCTTAAGTGCCCAGACTTAGTTGTGGTTGCAGCAGCGCATCAGAATGAAACAGACTCCTGTCTGGATCCTAGACTAATCGCAAGCCCCTCGTGTTACAATCAGCATCGATGACAGACGAACCGATCGAGAAGATGTAGTTCGGAGAAAATGTCATCCCTCTTACCGTTCCTAAATGTTTTGAATGTCACCCCTCTGGTCGCGATTGGTATTGATATTGATGTCGTAGTACATAACAATGGCGTCCCTTGTATTCGTGATGTGAGCTATCGCATCTCGATTAACACGTTTAGCTTTTTGACTCGTCCGAGACGTCTTCTTCGCCTTTCTCCTCTTGCTCCTTCGACTTTCCATCTCTGTTAAAGAAGCGTAGCCATTTTAGTAAAGTCTTGAAACTGGGCATGGATCAGCAGTATACCCTAAGGATAACATGTGTTACGATTAATTCACAACAGAAATAATCAAACAAAATTATACCAATATTTAATTGATGTGTTTTTATTATATGGGGTATTTCCCCTTTCAAATCATAACATACAGTCAAGCTTGTACAATTGTTTTATCACTTACTCTACGTCCATTTAGGTTTTAGCTTACAATGCTGGATTATACTGCATGAATCCACGACTCTCGTTGATGGTCCAGTTGACAATTCGATCCAGTATTCCCAAATTATGATCGCAATGTTGATCCCAATGTTGTACGCTGAAGAGCAGGTATTCCAGATATAGTCCAGGCATTTTGTGAGAAAAAAGGGGTCAACCTCCCACTAATTGCAACAGAAAGTCTTTCAAGTGTTTTGTACCCAGAAAAATGTCCTCTATAACATATCAAAACTCTTAAGGAATCCTGGTGTTGGAAAGTTCCGTGGCGGCCATTTTTCAAAATGGCCGCCATAAATCTGATATTTTCTTATGACTCTGTTCCTAAATAGCATAGAACTTTGATTTTAAGTGCTGAACATACATTTTCAAGGACAAGGAATCAAATGAAACACATTTCGGTATGCTTAACTTGGCACAAAATGCCGAAACGGCGGCCATTTTTCAAAATGGCCGCCATAAACACATATTTTCCTATGTCTCCGCTTATAAGTGGAATGGAGATTTGATGTGAAGTGCTAAATATACTATTTCAGTGACAAGGAATTTAATGAAATACATATCAGTATTCTAAACCTGACCACAAACCCAAAATAGCAGCCATTTTCCAAAATGGCCGCCATAAGCAGATATTTTCCTATAACTCCGCTTCTAAGTGGCATGGAGATTTGATGTAAAGTGCTAGACATACTTTTTCAGTGACAAGGAATCAAATGAAACACATTTCGGTATGCTAAACCTGGCTACAAAGCCAAAATGGCTGCCATGAAACTTACATTTTCCTAAATCTCCGCTTACAAATAACCCAGAGATGTGATTTTAAGTGCTAGACGTACATTTTATGGGTCCAGGAATGCAATAAAATACATCTAATAAGCTAAACCTGACTTATTGAATTACATTTCAATAAGCCAAACCTGACTAATCCAATTATTGGATTTATTGAAATGTGTGTCATTGGATTCCTGGCCCCAGAAAATGTATGTTTAGCACAATAAATCGAGTTACTTGGTCATTAAACAGCAGAATTATATTGAGAAATATCAGATTTATTTGGCGGTTATTTGGGATAATGGCTGCCATTTAAGCTTTTTAGTCAGGTTTAGCTTATTGAAATGTGTTTTATTGGTTCCGTGGTCCCAGAATATTCAGTACTAAAAATCACATCCCTGCGAAATCAAGAAGCGATGATATTGAGAAGTATCAGGTTTATATGGTGGCTATTTTGGGAAATGGATGCTGTTTCAGCTTTTTGACCAGGTATAGCTTATCAGAATGCGCTTCATTGGATGCCTGGCCCCTAAAAATGTATGTTTAGCACTGAAAAACAAGAGCCCTGAGTCATTTAGAATCAGAGATATGATGAAATATCTGTTTTTTAGCGGCCATTTTTTTAAATTTCTACCAATTAGGCTTTTTATTCAAGTTTACCTCCCTGAAATGTGTTTCATGGCCCCAGAAAATGTTATTTAGCACTGAAAAGCCCTAAGTAATTCAGAAGCAGTGATATTGGGAAATATCAAGGTTGTATGGTGGCTTTTTTGGAAAATGGATGCCATTTAAGCTTTTTGGCCAGGTATAGCTTATTAAAACGTTTTTCATTGGATTCCTGGCCACAGAAGATGTATACTTAGCCATGAAAATCAAAGCCCTAAGTCATTTAGAAATGGAGATATTGGGAAATATCAGGTTTATATGGTGGCTATTTTGGAAAATTACTGTTGTTTAAGCTTTATAGCCAGGTTTAGCTTATTGAAATATGTTTCAGTGGATTCCTGGCCCCCCAAAATGTTTACTTAGCACTGAAAATCAAAGTTCTATGTCTATGCAACATATTTCAAATTCGTCCATCAGATGTTTGGGAAACATTTGGCGCAAATTTTTAAAAAGTTGAAGGGGGTCGGGTTATAAAATGTCTAATAATGAGTTGATTTGCCGCTGATTGACCGGCATTGTAGTTATGATTATGATTTATACCATCGAATCGGAGTGCTAACAACAGGTCACCCTCAGACACACATACAATCGGGCAAACCTAGAATCTTCTAGACTGCAACTACTCTGGTTTGCAGACTCGGACCCTAATAATACTACCTTATTACTACCTTTGAACGGATGCATGCCTGTTACCTGTAACAGGGCTACTTGTAACATTCAGCTTTAGGCCAGTCTACTATGTTTACTACTACCGCACCAAGTACACTTAGCAACAATACAGCTTACTTATGTAGCAATCTGGCAGCGAATCTCACTTGTGTCACAAGCACGGTGACATCTGGATTTGGCTGCCTTTTGGGCTTATTAGTCAGACTTAGCTTATTAGAATGTACAGCGTATATCATTGGATTAGTAAGGTTTAGCTTATTGAAATGTATTTCAATTGATTCCTCGCCCCATATAATATATGTCTTGCACTTCACATCAAATCTCTATGCCACCTCGAAGAAAAATGGCTGCCATTTTGGTGTTGTGGCCAGGTTTATACCCGAATGTGTTTCATCTGATTCCTTGTCACTGAAAATGTATGTTAAACACTTCACATTAAATCTCCATGCCACTTAAAAGCGGAGATATCGGATAATATCTGTTTATGGCCGCCATTTTGGAAAATGGCACTGAAAATCAAAGCCTTAAGTAATTCAGAAGCAGTGACATTGGGAGATATCGGGGTTGTATGGTGGCTTTTTTGGAAAATGGATGCCATTTAAGCTAACAACAGGTCACGGTCAGACCCACATACAATCGGGCAAACCTAGAATCTTCTAGACTGCAACTACTCTGGATTGCAGACCCTAATAATACTACATTATTTTGGAAAATGGCCGCCATTCTGGAAAATGGCCGCTATTTCGGCATTTTGTGCCAGGTTCAGCATACTGAAATGTATTTTATTTGATTCCTTGTCACTGAAAAAGTATGTTTAGCACTTCACATCAAATCTCCATGCCACTTAGAAGCGGAGATATCGGAAAATATCTGTTTATGGCGGCCATTTTGAAAAATGGCCACCATTTTGGCATTTTCTGCCAGGTTCAGCATACTGAAATGTATTTTATTTGATTCCTTGTCACTGAAAAAGTATGTTTAACACTTCACATCAAATCTCCATGCCACTTAGAAGCGGAGATATCGGAAAATATCTGTTTATGGCGGCCATTTTGGAAAATGGCCGCCATTTCGGCATTTTGTGCCAGTTTCTGCATACTGAAATGTATTCTATTTGATTCCTTGTCCCTGAAAATGTATGTTTAGCACTTAAAATCACAGATCTATTTTATTTAGAAACAGAGATATAGGGAAATATTAGATTTATGGCGGCCATTTTGAAAAATGTCCGCCATGGAACTTTCCCCCATCAGGATTCCTTAAGAGTTTTGATATGTTATAGAGGACATTTTTCTGGGTACATAACAGTTGACAGACTTTCTGTTGCAATTAGTGGGAGGTCATATCAAATAATGCCTGGACTAATAGTCAAGTCCAAATAGATGATCCAAGATGGCCAAATATTAATTCACAGAGTGTAAGGCTTCCACAGGCAGGGTCTCATAAGCACGATTAAACAGTCAGGTAGTTATCCACGTAGAGAAGATGCTCGTATGAATCCATAGGTGTGTATCGAGCCAAGGTCACAACAAACTCTTAACTGCAGGTTATTATTACCACAGGTGACTGGAGCAAGATGACATAAACTCCAAACTCATGTCCATAACAGCTCCTATATATATCACAATCTGTACCTTCTAGAACGTTCTCCCATCTGTGCATCTAGAAATTTCTTAGTACATCTAGCAAGTTCTATCTATGCTTGTACGTAAACATGACAAACAATAAACCCAATGACCTGACTACTAAATCTATTACTGTCTGGAGTGTTCCAGATGCTACTGTTCTGGAATGTTCATTCATGATTCATCACTGGCCCAAAAGGTCACTGAACTCCACAGGCACACTCCAGTCAGTGCCTCCTTTATTATGCTAATTAGATCTGGCTAGTTGGAACATTCTTTTATGTAAATAACACATGGCCCAGATAGCTCTCCAAAATTCCAGAATCTTCCAGGCAGTACACATTGCGCAATGTTGAGTTCACCAATGAGGAATTTCACAAGCACATAAACTACATCTGATTTAATGGGTACATGTATAACTTATACAAATTTATAACACATGCATGAAATCACACAATCATAGCTTCGTTAAACTTTGTTTGTGGGAAAGTGACAAACCGTCCTTGTTTACGGTCAGTGAGCTGTGCTGGATCAGACTAATGTATTAGCAGCTGATGACATAATATTGTGGTAGTGGTCCCTGTTTGAGTAGGTACCCATTAAAATGCACCCCCTGTCCCCTTGAAAAGAAAAGAAAACCTGGTGACGGCACTAATACATTATAATATAACATGAAATAAAGCTTGAAATAGGTTTGCCAGATAGGTGCTCTTCTTATATTCTCTGTCCAAGTGCATTGCATGTGAAAAGGCAAGGAAGGCGTACACTCCATTGTTTGATGTTGATGCAAATAGGTGAGAACAACATCAGGAAACAAACAATATATGACCAATTGGGCCCAATGTCGCCATGGTAGCGACTCACCGCATTGTACTGCATTTTGATTGTGTTAGTCAAGTTCGGATATTAACACTTAGTCCGTTGTTATAACCCCATAAGAGCTCAGAATGTTTTAATCTAATTGACTGACAGGTACTTTCTTTTTAGTGTAACTTTTTTTTTGCTATTGAATTATTTAAGATAGTGAACGGAGCACATTTTAATAAAGCACAGATTTATACCAATGGTTAGGGGAAAACACATTCCGTTTGAGGGATATTGCGTGGAAAATGTGTGTTTATCGGAGGAAATGCGGCGGTATCCCAAGAGTTAAACGTTGTCCTTAATTACTGGGTCAGAGCGTGGAACACATGTGCGACAGAACAGGAAGCGTGTCGATGCACTGTCGATCCACGATTAGACCAACCTGTTCCATCGTCTGCCAAAAGCGGGACACACCTGTAGCGGTCGTCAAGGTCTTAACCCTGTATGTACTGATGCACCTGGTATGGCAGGTCATGATCGTCAGGGGCCGACACACTCACGGCTCATTTGAGGGTCAAAAAAAGTGAAAAAGTGTAAATACCATGGAAAATGGAAGAAATTACTGTACAATAATGTACCGCAGAGATGCGTTGATGCGAACAGGCCTTCACTGACAGACGCACTGACCGGTGCAACGTGGTATATGAATGTAGTAATAGTAGTAGCCTGTTTTCTTAATCTATTGCAAGGGTTTTTTTTTTAAGTGTAACCTCCAGAAAGCTAGCCAATTTACTGCCACATGTTAACATGGGTGTATAGTCAGCATTCGTAGAGGTCTTCACTATATTCCATTGACAATGAATGCTGGTGGTAACCATGGTAACGGAATGACGAGTCATTGGCATCACGGGCCGCGCGCTGCGTTTCACCGCGACTCCGCGACTAATGTTTCGGCCTTGTCTTCCGATCAACTTTCGGCTTAGTCGACCTGATCACGAATGTTCATTTCCATTTTAAACATGTTAAAGGGGATGTATAGTCAGCATTCGCTGGCATCTTGATAACATTTATTCCAAAAAACGGCAAGTCATTGAAATTTAGGCCGCACGCTGCGTTGCGCTGCAACTCCTGTATTGTTCGGCCTTGCCTTGCGATCGACAATCGGCTATGATCGGCCTCATCACGAATGTTTCCGACGACCGTGACAAGTAGGCTCACTTTCTTAGCGTTTCGTTGGCTCCAGATCGATCGCATTGTGCGACCCGATTCCCTGAAGAAAGCTGAATTTTACATTGGAAGTCCTCACATTTCAAGGAATACATATTTTCTTAGGGGGGGGGGGGGGGGGGGTAACGTTGTCAGATCTGTCCCATCGCAGACAGCAGACTTAAATGTTGAATATTACAATCAAAGCCCTGGGGTGGTATTCAAAAAGAGACTTAAGTCCAAAATTATCGTTCCTCATTCAGTTACTATTCTGTAAAAGTGATTTGAATGATAAAAAACACTACATGTATGCCAATCAGCCAAACACAGTTAAAGATCATAGTAAACTGAGGTCGCTTTAGGTATATCACCCCTAATCAAAGGATGCAGGAATAAGTCATGAACATTACACGTTCATCATGTCTACTCTCCTAGGGAGTATTCCTTGCCCGCTGCACGATATCGGCGCTGGATTAAGATCAGTCACATTCTACTAATCGCTCACCTCCTACCAGTTTCTCATTCATACTTCTGTGTGGAGAGCAGCAATGTGGACAAAGTATGCATGCATTGCTGAGGAAACAAGTGCTATACTAGCAAGGCTTGCATTATACATAGCGCACACGTTGGAGTCTATTCATAATTATTACTGCTGAAATGTTTCCGCATTTAGACCAGTTTCAATTTATCTCAATTGCTCATAAGAATGATCGTAATCGCCGTGTGAAATATAGGTGTTCGTGGGCACGTGCGATTCAACGCGTTGATAGATGACGTCATTTTACCGATGTGACGTCATATTGAGCTCGGCTTGCTCATCAACGCCTGGTACGTCTATAGTATGTGACATACGAGCCTTGGTTTGCGGAATATCTGGGAGGGTAGGCTATAGGGTAATCAGTGCGGTCGGCAGGATCAGCTGCAAGGTCTACAACGTGCCAAAAAGTTTTCACTGTTGACGAGTGAGTGACAGTGGTTCTTGGCAGCACGGTTTATTATTATTTCTCATGAATGTGTTTGATTTATTTTGGGGTTGTGTAAATGAATGTCGCTAATTTCTAAAGCGATATTGTTCTTAAAATATATTCTTATTACTTGGGAAGATGTAGCCAATGTTTAGGTTGAATACATTATTTTTTTAAAACAATTTAAACCATCCATGAATTGTTTGCCTATGCGTTACATCACAATTTAAATGTAATTTGATATATCAAACACAATGAATAAAGAATAAAAAAAGGTACTCATGATGTGATATGTTATGTACTTTTATCAAAGCACACACAATTTTGATAAAGTTATTAAAGAGTTCATCATTTAGATAAACAATTACTACGCTCGTCATCGCAACGCAATATCCTATACACATGTACTTGAACTCCTGTTTGACTCTTAAAAAGGGCTGCTTTAAAGACAGCCCGTCCCTTTTTCAGATCACCACAAAACCATCAAAACAGTGGCAAAACATGTAGAGAAGTGTTAGCAAGCTGTATATTCATAATTTGAAACTTATACGTAGTGTAAAATTCAAATAATGCACGTAAACAATGTCTGATTAATAGTATTTACCTCAGGCTCTTAGCAGTTTGTGTTTAAATATCTGCTTTATTGATTAATCTGTTTATTAAATTATAAAACGCATTATGAAAAAAAAATTTCTATAGAAGGAATCATTTCCAAAGTGTGGTAATTACTCATAAAACTTTGATTTCACACATGCATATTAACCACATAGATACTGTAACAAAGACTAATACTTTTTTTCGTAGTACGAAAAAAGTCGGTTTGAAATTTAACGGCTGAAATTTTTACATACACAGAAAGCTTCAACATGCTATATTCTTATAAATGGTCTTGAATCACACTTTCTTCAATTCACGATCGTGAAAGACGATTTCAAATTTTAAGCTTGCAAAAGGGACGGACAATCTTTAACCAAATAACGTAAATAGTTATTTTAAATACCGAAATTGGGTCAAGTTGGATAAAGAAGTCCCATATCAAAAGATCCCACACGCTAATATTGTTCCCAGTATTTGTTAACGATGGGATGACCCATAAAGATACACGTACAAATTCCAAAACTATCCTATACATGCATATGTTTGGGTAAATGTAGTTTTGGTCACGTGATGTTTGGTGAGATGGATCGTCAAAACGAAGTCACTTACTCGGGTTCAACTCATATATATAGATCTCGGATGGCAAGCATTAATTCTGCCGTGCGATATTATACTTTAGAGAGGTCACGTCTAGATTTGTCCAGTCAAGCCAGCTTCCCTCTAAACTTCATAACGGTGTTACAACAATGATGTGAGGTGTTCTTGTCCTCATAAAGGTGGAAGTGTGCTAGGCTTGTGGTAGAACACTTGACCTGATAATCATGCGGTTATTGAATGAGTTCTCACATCGGGCACGACACTTACTCTATTGAAAGAAGTATTTTTGATGGGGGTATGAACTATGTTTTGTACCTTCTGGTGCAAGAGAATATTTTATCTCAAATTCTAGATAATCGTTGAGTCTTGCAGTTTATTGAAAGTACATACGTGTATTGCTACTTTAGATTATTGAGTATTTGTGTACTATCCGAGTACCTCACATCGTATAAGCTATTTCATCCAGGCTTCTTGTCTGCGGGACATTTCCAATCTAAACTCTACCTTCGAAATAATACAGTTTATATTACAGTATGGATTAAAAACATATCTAGCTGAAATAGACTAGCTGCTGTCCGGAACAAACCAGGGGAAAATTAGAAATTACTCTTGTTCGTAGTAGATGCGAATAATGATAGTTTGGATAAAAAATGTTTAACAGCTTGTGAGCCAGACTAGTTAAATGGGAGTTGAGTAAGAAGTGGTAGATTATCGTAAACCTGCCCCTCCATGTGACAGATATCAACACGGGAGCGAGGTGGAACCCCCTCCAGAGACGCGCTCCTACGACGACGTGTGAATTAACGACGTCCTCGATAACCACCGCCCCGTTGAGAGATGAAGGGGGCTGGAGTTGGTCCAACAGGCATGACAGGGGTGCAGCGTATTACCCTTTCGTTTCCTGCTGAATCCTGCGATCTGGCTCCGGGCAGAAGTCATAATATTCATTGCAGTCTTCGTTGGCAGGACTCGGGCTGGAGGGTGGAAATGAACTTCATCATGATGGATAGGTCTTTCCAATGAAATGGAGGGGCAGGGACCCCATTGCTTTCTGATTATGTTTAAGTCGTGATACCAACATACATGGCAGGGGGGCAGGCGTTTACCCCTATATAAGTTAAATATAGGGTAGCCCATTTGCAAAAATCATGAAACGCGAAAGGAATCAGCAATATATAGCGAACCAACCATTGTCCGAATTCTTATACGATATTGTAGCGGACAGCGGCGCGGTGCTGCAACTGACGCACTACTCGCATTACCGCAGACAGCGTGGAGCGGAGAATTGCGATGCGTGCCGATTGCCGTCTCGGTCTCTAGGCTACAGGAACCGCGGAGGTTTTAGACGACCCGTCCAAAACCTACTCGAAATCAATCAATCGATAGAATTCCGCTCAAAGTAATTTTCCAGCTAGCCCAAATTCCATGCTGTTGAGCATTTTCAATCTAAACTACAATAATCAGTAAAGGGGCCTGGCTGCAGTAGACTAATCATTCTGAATTCCTTCTCCAGCTCGCCGGACAGAGAAAGAGAAGAGACTGATACAGTGACTAGTCTTAGAGTACTAAACTCTGTTCGTCAGTTAGGCTCAGAAATGTCTTACAGCCTGGAAGTCAACCTAGTATCCAGTACTATCACTAGGAGGGAAGTTTGTAGTCAGTATTTTCTTCCATTTTCCGTGGTTTTCATACAATTTTATATGTTTGACCCGCTACACTGTCTTTAACTCCACATCTTGCTCCTGGAGAAATTCACGCCATTAACCTTTTGTAAGCCAGACAATAATGATGTTCAATGGGATTTGAATGTATTACTTGTGCATATATTCACATGTGGCGTGCTTAGGGTTAATGACAACATTCTTGGCTGAAGAATGGAATGATCTTCTTGAGAAGCATAAGGAGTAGGCCGTCCCACTGAACGGAGTAGCCTCATTGATTCGGTTCTGAATTATTTTAAAGGGCCCCTGTCATCAAAATATATGTCGACCTATGTTGATGCAACATAATATTTACATAACAATATCACTAACTGTTCAATGGAAATATTATGTGTCCTATATTTTAATTTAATTTTTCCTTATTTTTTCTCAGCACTCATAAGCCCCGCCTCCAGAATATCCGCCAACTCAAGATTCCCCCTGTGACATCATCAAAGGTATAAATTAGCAGGATAATAAGCAGAATTTATGCACAAATTAAACATTGCAATGACTACCTGCACCTGCCCACAAGAGCATCACATGTCTTCACACAATACCATCTAACAACCTTTCATGTGGGAATAATCGTTTGCTTATGTCAGAAATGTGCTAGCTATGTGATGCTATTATAAGCACTTGCATTTAGCCATTGCATTGTTTAGTTTGTGCATAAATTATGTCTATTATCCTGCTAATTTCCAGCTTTGATGATGTCACAGGGGAAATCTTGAGTTGGAGGATAATTTGGAGGCGGGGCTTATCAGTGCTGAGAAAAAATATAGAAAAATTATTCTAAAATATAATAAACATATTTCCATTGAACAGTTAGTGATTTTGTCATATACGTATTAAGTTGCATCAACAGAAGTCAACATACATTTTGATGGCAAGGGCCCTTTAAGTCGTGATACCAAAATGTGTGCCGCTTATCACTCCAGAGCGGAAGTCTTAGCATTCATTACAGTCATCATGACAGTACTCTGGTTGACGAATGGAAATAAACTTCATAAACAGCGTGAAGGATAACTATCCATAATGAAATGAGACGCCTCGCTGATTTATTTTTAAGTCGTGATACGAACGGGTATAACAGGGGTGCAACCTATTACCCCTCCGTTTCCTGGATCTGTCTCTGGAAATGTGAAACGTTCATTCCAGTACGTTGGTTGAATGGTGAAAATGAAGAGCATGAGGAGTAGATATTATTAATGAGGCGAGTTGTTATTTTAGAGTAGCGGTACCAACATGTCTGATAACCCCTTCCATTTCCTGAGACCAATCTGACTCGGGGGAGACTTCATAAACTCTATAAATGCACTGTTGTAATACTTTCACAGCATTTAAATCAGAAACACTTCCTTTATAAGTTACACCTGGACACGGCGTTAGGCGAATGGAGGAGGGGGGGGGGTATGATTCACTGACAATTTTTTTCAACTGTTTTTTTTTTGTTCTTTGCTATTGTTACTTTTGTATCAATTGTATTTGAATGTTACTTATTTTGTTACTTATGTATAATGAGGAGGGGGGGGGGGGCACGACTCACAATTTTTTAACTTTTTGGGGGGACTTTGCTATTGTTATGCCTCCGCCACGAAGTGGCCGGAGGCATTATGTTTTCGGGTTGTCCGTCCGTCCGTCCGTCCGTCCGTCCGTCCGTCCGTCCGTCCGTCCGTCCGCCCCGAAACCGTTTAGGCAATATCTTGAGAACCGTTAAGCAGATTTGCTTCAAACTTGGTACATGTCTGTATTGCATGACACTAATGAAATGTGTAAAATTGGGGTCAAATCTGATTGAGGTCAAAGGTCAAAGGTCAATGAACTTTGTAAAAATTGCCCCAAAATGACCTTTTCCACAGTAAATACAAATCCAAGGATGCAATTCTCATTAAACATGGTACAAAGATGGATCACTACTTGGGGATAGACTGGTGACATTTTTGGTAAAATTCCTGAAAGGTCAGAGGTCAAAAGTCAATGAAATTTGTGAAAATTTGCCAAAAATTGACATTTTTCACAATAAATCCAAATCCATTGGTGCAATTCCAACCAAACAGATCGAAACAATGGATCACTACTTGGGGGTAGACTGGTGACATTGTTGGTGAAATTGCTTGAAGGTCAGAGGTCAAAGGTCAATGAACTTTGCAAAAATTGATATTTTTCTCAATAAACCCAAATCCAAATCCAATGGCACAATTCTAACCAAACATGATGTTTCACTTCATGGAGATAGACTGGTGAAAGTTTGGGTAAAACTCCTGAGAGTTCAAAGGTCAAAGGTCAAAGGTCAATGAACTCTGTCAAAAATTAGCTAAAAATTGCCCCCAAAGTGATAATTTTCAAAATATATCCAAATCCAATGGAGCAATACCAACCAAACATGGTGCAAAGATGGATCACTACTAGACTGATGACATTTTTGGTGAAATTTCTCAAAGGTCAGGGATCTAAGGTCAATGAACTTTACCAAAATTGGCTAAAAATTACCCCCAAATAGATATTTTTCACATTGAATCCAATACTAATGATTCAATTCAAACCAAACATAGTACAGAGATTTATCACTTCATGGAAGTGGACTGTGAAGTTTGTTTGAAATTCCTGAAAGTTCAAAGGTCAATGAACTTCACCCAAAATTGGCTAATTTTAAACAAACATGATACAAGGATGGATTAAGACAGACTGGTTAGATTTGAAGTCAAAGAAGTAAGAGATCAAAAGTCAATGAACATTGCCAAACTTGGCTTAACTTAAAAAAACAGGATGTGATATTTTAATTTCACATAGGAGCAATGGTACATTGCCCACCAAACATACACATTTTCTGAGAATAGCAAAGAGGCATATTTATCGACTGCGTGGCAGTCGAATTGCTCTAGTTACTTTTGTATCAATTGTATTTGAATGTTACTTATTTTGTTACTTGTGTATACACATGTATGTGATTTTCATCCCAGGGCTCAATTGAATAGCAGTCCTCGAGACTGAAAGAACTACCCTGACTAAATACAACGTGAAATAAATAAATAAATAAATAAATAATAATAATAATAATAATAATAATAATGATAATAATAATAATGATAATAATAATAATGATAATAATAATAATGATAATAATAATAATGATAATAATAATAATGATAATAATAATAATGATAATAATAATGGTAATAATAATGATAATAATAATAATACTCGGTATGTGTTGTGATTGAAGGATGGAAGCAAACTGTATCATATTGAGTACTGAAATAAAGGTAATTTCAATGACAAGATGAGCCTTATTGAATTCACCTTCTTGTTTTTCTCTTTATCCCATGCCGTTGTACTGGAATGAAATAGTTCATGTGATGTTTCCTCTTCATCGTCGAAGTAAATTTCGATAGCTTGATATAGCATTTTATCATGTGTCATGATTTTATATAATATTTTAAGAAGGCGGAAACTGCTCGTTGAATCCTGACGAGTTGGAAGCCATGATACCAACGGATGTAACAGGGGTGCAAATTGTTCACCCTTTCACTTCCTGAAAAGGAATTACGCCATGAATGTGATTAACATAAGTCAATGAAAAGTGTTGAATCTAGCTCTTAATTTAGTTTGATTGATGTGGCATGTCAGGCCTTTAGATCTGCAAGCCGGCTCCAGATCTTTATGCTGTTCTGGTGGTTCACATGATGTGTGAAGTGGATACCCGAGTGGATACCCTGCATTGAAAGCATGAGTTAGAGCGTCGAGCGGCCATAACAATTACAGTGAAACCTGTCTATATTGGCCACCCAAGGGAAACAAAAATTGTGACCTTTATAGACAGGTGGCTGCTATAGGCAGGTTCTTTAACACACGATCTCTCTCTCTCTGTGGAGGAATTATTTTAGTGGCCACTATAGACAGGGTGGCTGCTATAGACAGGTGGCCACTAAGACAGGTTTGACTGTATACCAGCAAGCATAAGGTCTCCACCTGTAATTATTTCCCCATAGGATTATATGTTAAAATCAGAATTAAAACAGATCATGAAAATATGTTAATGATGAGGCTATATGTATTTTTGTCACATAAAACTTATCCATTCTCCTTTGTTCAAAACATCATACTGAGGGCGAGGATACCGCACAATGTACTCAAAATTTGAGGTGCTTGTGTGACTTCATAAAGTCCCCATAAATGTAATCAGGGACCTATCCGTGCTTAACCACTCCACTGCTCTAAAGAGATGATCATAACTCTTTATACTTATGTGAAAAACAAGTTCGAAAGGTGTTCAACTGATTTTATATTAATATTTTCTCAATGATGATGTCATCTTTGGTATGCTTTCGGGGGATCCCTAAGTTGGAATTAGAAGCGTGCGCCCATAAAGAGACGGCGAGACCCCTGGTCGATTATGTCGATGGCAATGACCCAAGCCCAGCCAGCCGCAACCCCAGGGCAGGGCAGGGGGAGTGCAAAGCGTACCCTGGCGGCAATTGGCAATAGATTAACCTATAATTGGCATAATTCAAGGGCAATATTGTGCTCCATATTTCAAAGGCTGTTCGCTTGGATTAGCGGTAAGGAAATATGACGTGTACGGGCTTCCGTAAATTACCGCGAAAAGTGGAGTGCGTGAAAGACGATCTTAGCCCCCATGTCCACCCTGACTCGTAATCAGGACATTTTAACCCCTCCGGTGCCGGCCCAATTGGTCCTGTATCATGTATAACTTGCTGGTGGTTTCAAGAGCGACAGTGGCATTGAGTGGGCTTTGTTTCCTGTTTGTATTGTGAATGAAACCATATACATGTAGGTAACCAATAAACAGTCAGTCTTTAACCCTATGTTTGTCAGACGAACTGCGGCTCTATGAATGCGATGTGTTTTTATTCTGGCATAAATGAATCAACGATAATAATACATGTAATATTCAATCCTTAGAGACGCATAACACCATTCAAATAGTCTCTGTGCGTGTAAAAGTAAAATTGATTCTGTGAGAATTTGAAAATAACTAATAATTATCAAACAGGTGCGTCTTTAGTGTTGATTTGAATTAATCGAAGTCTGTCAATGCCTTGGGGAGGTTATTCCATAATTTCGGCGCCAATAGAGCACAAAGACTTCATTCTGGATACATATGTGATCTATTTCATTCGAAACTTGTGAAATAAAATAGAAAATAAACGTAATTCTAAGCAGATGTATTTCATCGTATACAAACACAGCAACATAGAACATAATGACAGCAAAAAAAAAAAAAAAAAAAAAAAAAGAAAATGGAAACTGATTGAGGAGGGCTTTATCCAACAATTGTTGAACAATGCCTGATGATGATGATGATGATGATGATGATGATGATGATGATGATGATGAAACAGATGTATTCATTGTTCTTTTCCTTTTATTCCCTTTCCAGTCGTCGCTTATTTCCGTCTTCCTCCCCCATGAACGCATCGACGTTAATGAAATCATGATATACATTTTCTACGATGGAAATCGGTTGGTTAATATCTTAAACAAAGATGTGCCATATTTTGACGCAGACAGGTTGATAAGTAAAGATGCATGTGATGGGCTTTACTTTGCTATATCACTTATATTTTGTGTGTGTCTACAGTAGTCACTCAAAAGAGCTCGCCATTATAGAAAAGATTTTGTTGCGTGATCTTCAATGTTTGTGTTACTTTCATTCTTTTATATATCATGTGCTTCGTCTATGCCAGCCAAACTTCTGCTAAATTGCTAGTATCTCTTAGTCTTGGTGCATATAAGTTCATTGCTCCGTGGACTTCAGCACCATAAATCCTTAAATCTGCTCAGTAACCATGGTTACACCCACAAGGGCACGTCGTAAATCATGTTTTTATTCGGATGTAATTGGGGTTGGCTAATAAACGTGATAAAGACCGGTATATCCCGTTCTCAAATTGTTTTCTTAGTCATCAAGTCCATGAAGTCTGTGAAATAACTGACAGAGTTACACCCTTAGCAGCTGAGCATGAACCTGCGAGTACTGTCCCTCACTTAACACTTTGTATGTAAAATAAAGACCTGTTCTATGGGATTTGCGTGTATTACCTGCGAAACCGGGCACATGGTGCATGCAAAGAGTTAATGACGCGAGAGCTCACCCCAGCAGTCGGACCATTTCATACAGATCATTGTTTTGAGCAATGGTCTCCGTTTTACGGGTTTCCAGTAAGTCAGTGTAGACATATGGATGGCTGGCATTGGCTGTGACGTAATTTGTCCAGGAAAACGTGCTAACTGTTGTTGGTAATTGTTTGAGCGCCAGGGATGCATAATCACACGCATCAACCGTGAGGTCAATGCAGTTCATTGTACACGAGAGTATGATTATGACTAGGGGTGTGTAGGATACCCCCCCCCCCCCGCCCCTTTTTAGCCAATACGAATGCGCGAGGTTATCAGTTATTAACGTTGCACGAACTAACTTGCCTCGATTGTTAATCACGCACACAGTAGGTAATTATGGTCTATCGTCTTTCTTTAGACATTACTTCTGTCATCTTTAATAACGACATCAAGGGCAACAACCTTCAAATCTGTGATTATTTGTTCGTATATGTAGCCTATGTCATGTTGTTTTAATGGATTGAAAACAGACCTGAACTGTAGCTACTTGGACGCCCTCCCCTCACCCCCACCCCCGAAATATTTCTACGCAGCGCCCGAAAGCTGCTCGGTGTGAGATACAAACGTATTTATTTGTCTCTTTCTGTTAATTACCGATAACTTGGTAGTGCAAGGCAATACGTTTGATGTGTCCATTGAGGTGGATAAAGCATATTTAAAAGTAATGCATCAGGCGTATTAGACGATTGACATCAAGTTATTTCTTTTTTCTTTGTACGCAAGGAATAACTCACACTTTGGGAGAGCCAAAATTACTGTCCATGACGTCATAGGGATGTCAAGTGCTAGCTTGGCGTCAACATATACATGAGTCCCTAACGTCACGAAAAATCTATGCGATATTTTTGTTCAGCTGATTTTGAGCACTTGAGCGTTTGCGTTCGGGCAAGTCTCCCTGTGTTGTGGCCAAGGTGCAACATACATTCCTGTTGGTTTGGTCAAAACGCGGGGAGAAAAAAAAATTGTGCGGTTTTTCCGTAGTTGTATCTTGCGGTAGAGGGGTCTTCGGGAATTATGACATGTTGCTTTCTGCTTGGCCATGAAATGGTCAAATGATGAGGGATATAAAACAAATATAAACCGCTTTCAGCTCGAGGCACTGGTGAATTATATGCGCAATCGGTGCCTTCCATTTTCTCTTTTCCCTTCAGGGCTGCATAGATTTCACGAGCACATCTCAAAGCGGTATATATTGGTACATTAGATTGCCGCGCCAGTGACTGCGACTGTGGCGGGAATCTGCATGTCATGATTGAAACAGCCAGGTGGCAGTATGGAAGCTCTCTATCGAAGCATGGACCCTGGTCGACAGGTCCATGATATTAAAGAAGGGTCTCCAGTTCGCACAGCATTCTTACTGATGATCAAAGTTGGCAACAGGCGGACTTCCAGCTAACATGCTTCCTTGTGGAACGAGGGGCATCTCTCGTGAGTGCTCTTCAAGTTGTAAGTTAGGCTGGCTCTCAGGCTGTTCGAGATGTATATTCTAGATTATCACATCAGTATTCATTGAGGTATTCATTGAGCCTTTCTCCCCTCCCGGTCTTTACAAGCCGCGGGAAAGATATTTGAAGAGTTCTTAGTCTATTAAAGGACAGAGAGTTGTCGTACGCTTACGTCACATGATAATAATTTATGCATACTAAGGGCCATTGTTGTTTTCTGAAGTGATTATCTGATACACACATTCTTTTAGATCCAAATCTGCCCAAAAGTGAACATCTCATTAAACATTTACAGAATTATTACAAGAAAACAAAACAATGAAATATTACAAAACCAGCCTCTTAAAAAAATAACATCCTTTGACTTAATGTTGTGTCAATTCAGGCTTCATTTGAGCTATAACGTATTTTGAATTATTTTCAAAAAGTGTCAGAAGTTTTTATAACACCTAGGAGATAAATATATTATTCTACTGCAGTTAAACCATATTTCATACAGAGCTTAAATTAGATCCCCCTACCCCCCCCCCCCCCCCAGTTAAACCATATTTCATACAGAGCTTAGATTAGAACCCCCTACCCCCCCCCCCCCCCCCCCAATGCCTGGAAGCCAAGTTGTTAGTGATCTGCCAGTTCCTCACGTTCACCAACAAACGTTGTTTCTTCCACGGAGCAGGGACATGTAAACGGTTCATCTCCCTGCACGGAGTTATCCCATAGGCCTACTTCTAGACGGACATGCGGTCACGGCCAAAACCGAACTCATAAATTGGTTGTTTTCACCATTCCGTCATACGGCTTTTTGCCCCGGGTGCCATGTTTCTCTGCCATGGACGTGTATTGTTTTGTTTATTCCTTACCAATGTTAACGGCCTCCTATATCGAAGCGCCTGATGCCATTTTATATCTCAGCGAGCTAGTGGCATATATGAATGAGCAGGTGCATAAGTCTGTAACAGTTAACTGTCACGTGCTAAATGTAAGTTCACAACCGCGTTACGTGTCGTGTACTTTGAGGTACGGAAATATCGCACTGCACTTCCACAATATACTGTTTCCGTTATGCATGCTGATATAATGCACGTTGTTAAAATATATTGCTACGTATTACCCTGAGACTCTAACTACGCAGTTAGAGGGAAAGTTGTAACTATATTACGAAATCCACTAATATGGGAGAGCACCTTGCACGGGACGTCACAAAATCAAAACTTTAAATTCAAAGAATTTTTTCCTTTGACCGATTTTCGTCAAACCTGCACTAATATGTTTCTTTCATGTGTCTGCTTTCATTGAAACAAATATGATTTTCAGGGTGAACTATCCCTTTAAGTGAAAACCCATTTTTCTTCACCAACCAGCCAGCCATGCACACCATGATTATTCATATCTAGCAATAAGATTGCCTTTGACAGAACATGACAATTAGAAACAGGTATTAGTGAGCAGAGCGTTAGACCATGGATGGCCTTTTCAACAGCACCAGCAACCTTGACAACCCATAAATCAAAACGAACATGATTCCGGTAGTCTTTCTTCTGTTATAAACAATTCAAATGTATTCACGTTTTTTTCCCATTATTACTCCGCAGTAGCGCAATGTGTCTTTGAATACTAAGTTGTGACAAGTGCATGACAACTGTTTTTCTTTTCTTTTCTTCCTGTTAGAGATGATTAATCTCCTTTGCAGACTAACGTAAAAAAAAGAAAAGTACAAGAAAAAGTGTGTAAATACGACACCACCACCCTCATCTCCCTCTCTCTCTCTCTCTCCCTCTCGATGTATATTATAAATGTTTCAATCTCTCTTTCTCTATCCCTCTGACTATCTCTCTATCAATCTCCCCTCCCTCGCTCCCGTCTAACTCGCTTGCTCGCTCTCTCGTTGTATGCCTATAATTCTAGACCAACTCTCCCCCCGTTTTATTCATTTCCCATCCGTTCCACATGTTGAACACAAAACGTGCAGTATCCTATCCGTGACCGAGGCAGGTGAAATGACTTTGGCATTTCCACGTTGTGGCATCGCACATAACTCTTTGAGTGACATATCAGCCATTTTCTCATGTAATATACACAGTTCCCATACAGCCGCAATTTGCCTGGCACATAGAAGGTTAAATCTCATTTATCTGACATGTCTAACGTGAATGCGTGGCAGGAGGGGTAGGAACTACCACTGTTAATGAGCCACGGTGTCAAGGAATGCATGAGTCTTCCGTGGTCGATCATGTGACCATCTCGGGCAGGTTAAGATAGGGTGATCAGAAATCAGCGTCATCTGATGGATCGCCGTGCGCTGCACCTCACCATGCAAACGATTAAGAGTGAAAAGGAAAATCTCTTTAAATACTAGGTGTTAAAGAAGATACTTTTTAAAAATTATTAAAAATCAGTTTCTCTGTCTTCACCTCGTCACCTCAACAATTTGTTTGGCTCAACGACTTGAAGTACACATGAGTATTGCCATTAAAGTGTGCAAAAGGCTGCCTTGAACTTCTAAATATCAACAAAGAGCGACAGCAAAAGTTGGCAAGGACTTAAATCAAAGTTGAACAATAATTGTGACTTTTCTCGAAAATTGTTCAAATCTACCGTCACACTTCTTCCCCGACACTCTAAGCGGATACACGCGTGTGCTTGTATCGGAAGAGGAAACTAAGTTTTTAAAACAAACATTTGTGACTGGTAATCACGAGGTCTATTAAATTGTTCTATTATCTACGAAGTACATTGATTTGCCGTAGTCTTCAAATGATTTCATGGACAGATACAAATAGACAAAAGGCTTTTTTAGTAACACAAATTCCTGTAATACTGTTCATTTTACTATATCAGGGGAAAATAAGTTTTAGAAAAAACATTTGTGACACGTCATCGCGAGATTTATTATGAAATCCATTCATACGTTGAAATCTTCAAAGACGTCCATACAATTATACGAAAAACTTGAGCAACACAACTACCCGAAATCATGCCAATACCACTCTTATTCGTATCTATTCATTTTTAGAGAGAGGGAAAGAGAGAGGCGGAGAGGGAAAGAGAGAAAGAGAGAGAGAGAGAAAAAGAGAGAGAGAGAGAGAGAGAGAGAGAGAGAGAGAGAGAGAGACCACTCTAGACTTTGGGGCTTGATGCATCCCTTTCTTATATGGCTCATTGTAGGCAAACAAGTCTGCAACATGGCGACATATTGTCGGCTATATTGTCTAATAAAGCCCCCCCCCCAAAAAAAAAAAATAAATAAATAAAAAACACAAAACAAAACAAAACAAAACAAAACACGCGTTTCTTGCTGTGTTTTCATGTTATTGTTGTTGGTGTCCGTCCTTGTTGGAGGCAATAATCATTTCGTCAACCACACTGACAGAAACGCCCACTCCACAAGAGACGCCCCCCCCCCCCCCCCCTCCCCTCCATTCCGAATTCTCCCTCACAGAAATGCATTTTGTTGTCATGGTACTACTCTGTACGCAAAAGCTTTTGCCTGCGATTGTTGAACACCCACTGAGGTGGCATGCGAGATGTAATCGTCACGTCAAGTTGACGGGCAGGTCTTCGAGGCAGTTTGATTACATCCCGTGCTGGCCAACATCCTTCCCGGCATACTCCAGCTTTGTCTCAAGTTCTTAGACTAAAGGAAGTTTATCACTTTGGTAGATCTGGCATCGTGTAAAACATTGCATGACTCATAAATGCAACATATAGATCCAGTGTTTGAAACATAAAACGTGTAAGGAATGTTTCATTAAAATGAAATACAAACCAACTACTTAGTACTTCGTCTCTCAGGCCCAACTTCTCAAACGTTCAACATTCCGAAATGAAGATGGAATTATCCATGTCATTTTCCAGTCGTCTACGTAACCATATGGCATTAACAATATTGATTTCATGGGGTCTCGAAGATTTTAGCGTTCAAACTGATTAGAACATTGGCAATTGGAAGTGAATGAGTTTACAGGTACTAAAATATATTTTCAGGTGACCCGATGAATATTTGAGTGAAATGTAATGGTTAATATACAACCATTATAAGTGACCTTGAGTTCCAGTATTTTGAAGATTTAACTTCTTGTTTATCATGTGGTAAATACTCGACTTTGTGTTTTATGGATTTGAGGGATAGATCATTTTTTCTCTTTTTATCTCCCCGTCGCGGTTCGAGATTTCTAACTGAGGATCCCACTAGGTTTTTATAACGTTTCTGCACTCTCTTTTCACTGAATCATCTAAAGTCTCCCATCCTTACGACGGTGTACAAACGAGTTTGAGCCAGGGGTACGTTCTGTAATTGAGTCTGCTGAGCAATGCCAGGTGTAAACTGCAAACAAATTGTGCAGACAATATAAACCATCCGCTGTGGGAACGTACCCTTGATTTAAGATAACTTATGTTACCTCATTCAATCTGACACGCGTTCACTTGCGGGAATCTATGTTGCGTCTCCCCTGACGAACTATTCCACTAACTATCTTACCCAACGATCGCGCTGTCCTATATTTAGCGAGTGAACAAATTATTTGTGGAGCTGTTCTGGGCGAGATAGCTACGCCTTGATTACATGACGTCATGAATTACTGCAGGGGTCTAATTAGCAGATATCCCAGAGCGGGTGTTGATATCCCAGGGGGTCCTTGTGCAATATTTAGCACTCTCTAATGTGCTCTGTGTGAATTTTTTCTCCAGTTAACGCACACATCACATAGAGCCATATTTTGTCTGGCTCGAAAAGACTTGTTTTCACTCCTAACAAAGAAGAAGATAACCTTTACAGTAAATGCTTTGGGGCTGGTGCTGTGATGATTTTAAAAACAACAATTCAGTCTGCGCATGCTCATACTGAAAGGGTAAATAACAAGAATAGCAAGATGGGGTGATGCTAATTATCGTTGTTTTTGGAGTCGTAGTGAAATGGTGGTAGCTCTGGTATTATTAGTTGAAGCAATCACGTAAAGGTAGTTAGAAAAAAAGGTAAATATGGGGTACGAAATAGAAGTAGTAGCGGTAGTAGCAGTAGCAGCAGTAGTAATGGTATTAGAAATAGAAGTACCAGACGTATGAGGCTGTAGTAATAGCTGTACGATGTAGCAGTAGAAGAAGTAGTATTTACAGTAGTACAGTAGTAGTAGTAGTAGTAGTAGAAGTAGTAGTAGTAGTAGTAGTTGTAGTAGCTAATAGCAGGAGTCGTAGTAGAAGTATTATTATTATTATTAGTAGTAGTAGTAGTAGTAGTAGTAGCAGTAGTAGTAGTAGTAGTAGTAGTAGTTGTAGTAGTAGTAGTAGTAGTAGTAGAAGTAGTAGTACTACTAGTAGTACTAGTAGAAGTAGTAGTAGTAGCAGTAGTAGTAGTAGTAGTAGTAGTTGTAGTAGTAGTAGTAGTAGTAGTAGTAGTAGTAGAAGTAGTAGTACTACTAGTAGTACTAGTAAAAGTAGTAGTAGTAGTAGCAGTAGTAGTAGAAGTAGTAGTAGTAGTAGTAGTAGTAGTAGCAGCAGCAGTAGTAGTAGTAGTAGTAGTAGTAGTTGTTGTAGTAGTAGTAGTAGTAGTAGTAGTAGTAGAAGAAGTAGTAGTAGTAGACATGGTAGAGTAGTAATATTAGAACATGTAGTAGTATCAGTTGTGAGGGCGGTACATAAAAAGCAGCTGCGCTGTGTGTGAAAGATTACAATTCCCGTGACCCTCCTAAGGTCGATTATGAAACGATTAAAATCGTGTAGATCAAGGCGTCGCGAAAAAGAATTCGCCACGTCCATTAATCAAATTACCACCAAAATGAAATTTGTTATACAATTTTGGGATCTCTATTCCCGTAAGTATGATAAGTGAACACTTCCAGCGAATGCCGCTTCGCTGTTTTTCATCGCTCGCCCGTCGGGGTTCGGTGACAAATTTTCCATTTCCCGTACTGAACAACTGAGTAAAAAAAAAAGAAAAGTCATGGCATTCATTACGCTTGCCAAGAGTGCAGGGTAATGGATTTGTTTATTGTTGCCTGGAGAAAGTGCAATTTATTACAGGTAGTCTTCTCTCCTGCCAATCCTATTATTTTAATTGTAATGGATAGCAGTGGTGAATGTTTGAGGGACCCAGAAAAGCAGTTCTGCCACAATCACGGATCCCTGTCTCACTATCATGCCATTTCGAGACGATTCCCCCACGTGATCCTGGAATCAAACCTTCTTCCCAAGGTTTTATTGCTCCATTATTTCAGGGCAACATGTATGTATTAGAGTTCATGAACATAGTTCAAAGTATCATAAGTATAATAACGTTAAGACATCAAGGTACATAAATCAATAAATAACGTTTACTAGTAACTGAGTACAAATAAAAATCAAACGTAAGTGGTCAAACCTGAGTATTATCTGCCTTGATGAACATGAAAGTCTCCGTATTCTCTACCAGATTCTAAGGTTTCTTTCTAAATAGCTCCCCATAGTTATGAAAAAGTAATGCAATAATCTCTTATTATTGTTTATGTTGCGGAAACAAAAAAAAGCATGTTTAACTACTTCATGACGATTGTTATTATTTTGGGTCCAGTAGAGGAAATTTGCATAATTTGTGGAATGCGCTGGTGTCTAAAGAACATATCACATGTACATCCTAATTGAAATACCATTGATAAAACAAACAAAAGTTCAGTTCTTGTGTTAATATACAGCTAATATTTTAAATACACTTCATGCCTTTGTGTATAGGCAACAATGTCGATCATACTCTGTACTACACGCGTTTTTTTCACGGGATATTAACTTTGATGTCCTGTATTTAACAGGAAAACACAATATAGAAATGTTAACAGAGGGAAACGATACCGAAACAAAAATCAACGTTAACACAGGCTCCACCATCATCAAAGCCCTAAAAACATACAACGTGGATGTGTGCATTGTGAATGGTGGATCCCTTTTGCAGAGATTATTTTAACTCTGTCACACGTTAAGCCGCCCCATGGGATACGTTTCTATTATTAATGAATCCGTGGCACACACAGATATTTCATGGGCGACCATGACAACGTATAAGTGTAATATTTGGTGTGAAGTTCTGAAATGGCACTTTCCTCTATATAGTGTCATATCTACATACCGTTATTTTAAAATCCTACTTTATTTAGGCAAAAACGGAGTATGGCCTGTCTGGTTAATGGCGCCACATCTCATTAATGTGAAAAACATTGAAGGCAAAACAAAATGTGTTCCTTCTACCTCCATGTTCACACGACAACATATTTGCGAGGACAAGGTCACCTGGATAAACTTATTATAAAGAAAAAAAAAATGACCAGCCAAGCTGTTTGTTAAGATTTATAACTTCACGGCGACAAGAAAAAAACATGTTTATTTCACTTCCATACTTTTCTTTCTTCGTCGACTTGATAGAAAGCATTGCAAAAAGGGCGAAGAGAGGAATGTTAGTAGGCCACAATGTTAAAAAACCCTTTAAAATGAGGTTGAAATTATGTATTTGTTTATTTTTTCGGTCGAAATACATTGAGTAGCAATTACCCCCCCCCCCTTTTCTCTCTCTCTCTCTCTCTCTCTCTCTCTCTCTCTCTCTCTCTCTCCCTCACTCTCTCTTTCTCTCTCTCTCTCCCTATCTCTCTCTCTCCCTCTCTCTCTCTCTCTCTCTTTCTCCCTCACTCTCTCTCTCTCCCCCTCTCTCTCTCTCCCTCTCTCTCCCTCTCTCTCTCTCTCTCTCTCTCTCTCTCCACGTCTACTCAGCTTTTCTTTTTCAGTGGTCCTCTCCTTTCCATAGATCTCCTCATTTCCTAGTTCTGTACCCCCCCCCCCCCGCTCCCCGCCCCCTTCACCATCTTTCCTTCTCCTCTTCACCTTTTGTATATTTCACACTTTCTTAACACCATTCACTATGTTCACTTGCTTGTTTGTTGCATTATATTGACACCTGTTACATTTCGCACTTCCAATAATGCACGAATTTTTAGCATTTCTTTTTAGTGGTCCTCTCCTGCCCATAACCCCCCCCCCCCCCCCCCCCCTTTTTCTCGCCGCTCCACTACAATACACCGAACTCATGGAAGTGTTTGATTATACGGTCCATTGTACGTTCCTTCCCCCGCTTGTGTAATAATCGTGGTAATACTCGAATTAATTTCTTAAGACATGTCAGACATCAGGGACTATTCTTCAACAGATGTACTCATTTTCGGAGAAAGTTTGTCATGAAATCAACAAAACTAAGCCAGTTTCCTTCCGGCATTGAGAGAGTCATTCTAAAATATGTTATGATTACTCGAGGGCACTTGCGTATCATGCCCTCGCTGAACAATATGTGAGTGTGGGAGAGAGGGCGTGCTTTTAACCCCGTAAGTACCAAGCTGTGAACACCCCATTGGCTTGTCACACGTGGGTGTGCCCGTGCGACTGCGAAGGTTAAAGGGAATATACTGAATACGGAAATATATCGGGCCGAACATTTTGAGGATTTGTGAATTAATTACTAATTAATCCAAATGTGGATCATTTGAGGGCAAATCACTTTCAGCAAGTTTCTAGAATGGACAATACATTAATTTAAGACCATTGGCAAGAAGATTGCCTTTTACCAATCACCTTTTTGAAGGTTTTTTGTCTTCCCAGTACAGTATATTCCCTTTAACGATATAGTGTTGCATTAGGTTGAGCAAAATAAAAACTTTATTTACCAAAAGTCATCATCATTATCATAACCTAAGACGCATAAGAGACTCTCAATATAGAACGAGATAACTTTTAGGTGCTTTTAGGAGCAGGAATTGGTGCAGAAAGACTGAAAGTGCGTAAATTAAAACACACAAAAACAAACCTCTGAAATCACTCAACAATAAGAGATGTGGAAATATATTTTTCTTTTTGGATAAGTAACTTCCATGTCTCGTCAAGATGTCGTTGACATGTCTCCTTCCCTGAGGAGGTGTGTCATAATTCACAGGTACGGAAACCATGGAAACCTTCATTTTGAAAGAGTCTGAAACTAGAGGACATTTCCCTTTTCATTGCTGCCAAATCTCCAGTCAAGCGTGTAATCAAGAGCGCGTGTCATGATTCCTCCGCCGAGAGAGTGAGTGTCTTCACCAATTATATGAATCAGGAGCGAAAGCGGGATTTAAGGTACGTCCATATTATGAAGCGGGATTTAAGGTACGTCCACAGAGAAAGCGGGATTTTAGGTACGTCGACACAGGAAGCGGGATTTAAGGAACGTCCACATATGAAGCGGGATTTAAGGTACGTCCACATGTGAAGCGGTAGTTAAGGTACGCCCACATATGAAGCGGGATTTAAGGTACGTCCACAGAGGGAGCGGGATTTAAGGTACGTCCACATAGGGAACGGGATTTAAGGTACGTCCAAGGTTTCAAGGTCCACATAGGAAGCATAGGGAACGTCCACATAGGAAGCGGAATTTAAGGTACGTGCACATAGCAATAGAGGGTCCAGCGTTTTCCCGTCACGGCAAAGGACATTTATCACTATATTCAGCAATCTACAAATTGCCGAGGCGGTTTTATGAGTAAAACACACATTCAGAAAAAGACATACGTATTACATGTGAACATACAAAAGAAAATAATTCAAAAAGGAGAGAGTTAAAACAAAAGTTTGCTAAGATTTGGGAGGATTATCGCTCATGTTCCGGGTCATGTGCTGGTTCATCCGAGCATAAACATCTGATGAAGCTTAGCCATCGTAATCTTCTGCTTGATAAATCATATTTATACAAAAGGCTGAGGTCGATTGTTTGCAATTCGATATCAACGCAGAAAGTGTGATACACAACCCCCAAATCATAAAGGTGTATCTTTATAATCCTTCCATTATCATCAATGATGTAATGATATGAGACTTTAATTGCATATCAATTGAATATCATAAAAGACGGTTGAACATAAACGCATATACACTAGCTGATATTAGTGAAAGGAGACATTTCCGTGGAGCGAAGATAAATAAAGCTCTATATGTCACAGATAAAGTTATCTACAAACTAATCATACACCATCATAACATATCTCACACCATCTGATAAGTTTGATATTCCAAATAATATTCCTGCGTGTGCTCAATTTGAAATCCAAGCACTTTTACTTCTTGCTATAGATGCAAGTTCTGTGTATGCTCTTAGGTACAAGAGCCAGAGAATGTTTTGATTCACTAATAGTTCTACCAAGCAAAAATATGAATGTCCTTTCTTTTATTTCAGATGTATTTTTCTTTAGAAAAGTTGTATTTCTATAGCTCTATCCCTCGTTGTAGACCTCTAGCAAACATCCATAAGGACAAAGAATTTAAAGAAAAAAATCCAGCATAATCTTCAACAACTGTAAAAGTACCCGGTGCACTTTCATGTTCTAAAATCACGCCTATCCCCTCTGCGAAGAAAGTGTCGTGACCTCGATGTATGTTCCCACAGTCTGCTCAAACATTTTCATGAAACCAATATCTGTGCCCTTATTTAGCTTGTCTGAGGTGAAGTTCAATGGATTTTCTTGCACCGAGTTTCCTGACGCATTGTTGAATTCTCAGTACAACACGAACAAAAACATATTGTTCAGGGGAAGAGCAGTGCTTTCTATGAAATACTTCGATACCCTCAATTTGTTTGAAATAGGAGGTTGAATCATGGGGGTGGATTGGGTATATCCGGTTCCTAATCTCTACCTCAGTCACCCCCCTGGATTAAAACGACGTAATACACTCCAGTGTATGAATATATCATTACATTAATGCGCGTAACAATTACCCTGGCATGGAATCGATGGTTGGGGGCGTACTTTTTGTGGTGCGCGCCCTCTAAAATGGTTGTGGTATCCTTTCCAAGACTGTAGGCGAAGCATAACATTGCGAGCTGCTTCACCCCACACCACATTTCAAAGTCTTATATAAAGACTGTGTGTGTGTGTGTGTATGTGTGTGTGTGTGTGTATGTGTGTATGTATGTGTGTGTGTGTGTGGGGGGGGGGGGTTGTGGGTGTGTGTGAACATGAAGGGAACATGGCTAATATTCACGCCATATACCTTTCCTCTTCACCTCTCTCTCTCTCTCTGACTGAGGTTTCGAAATTAATAGCCATGCAATTCTGGCAAGAGGCCCGCTGATCAACAATAATTTCTGAGTGCTCCAAAATGTCACACATCTGTTTTCCTCCATGAAACCACACGCGTGGCCAATCTAGCAGTAGTTTATCTGACACTCAGAGGGTTAAGGTATGGGGCGCCATCTGCAATCTGCGGATATGATCTGACATTGGCTGATGACCTGTCTGAAGTACTGTGTTCATCATCGTGTCTACAATAGTTACGTGTCGTATCAATTACATTTTGAATCCTGCACGTCCTCTGATAGACCTGAGCTGACAACTTAAGACGATAGAATAATAAAACGTTTCCTCGTAGGCTTAACATGATTATGCAATATTCGTCGTCTCATCTGGTGTTATGCCAGCCAATGCTATCGTCTCCTTCTCCAAGTAACGACTCTCTCCCGCCCTTTTATGTTTGTATACACAGATATGATGGCGGGACACGTTAGGGTCAGTGCACTATTCACTGCAACTCTTCTCTACCTCACTATTGTTACGTCATCAACTAGGCACGCAGCAGGCCACAGACGATTGAGAGTAAGTATGACAAGGCATTTAGTTCATGTAATGAAATGTTTCTCTTGGCTTCTTCGTACAATTTCCGGGAAATATATTCTTTAGTTCAATGTCTCACTTAACGCATATCTTTCATTTAACATTTTATTGGTCTGATACATGTATTACATTTTGTGGTTTCCTCGTTAATCATTTATATCTGAACATTCACACGACATGTTCTAGAATAAATTAGGAACTCTTCTCATCATGTTTAAGTGTCAACAATTTGTGATTTGAAATATTGTACCCTTTCGTATCATAAAGCATATTAAAATTTTACCTGGTATTTTTGTATGTCTGTGCGTATTTGTTCGTTTCAATACTGGGCGTCCCATTTTCAAAAGTCATAAAACTCGGCAGAAATCAGCAGTATACCCTTAAAATAATTTGTGTGATATCTCACTGTTATAGCTTAATGTGCACTTTCAGAGGAAGTGAAAAACTATCATTGCTTAACGTTTACGAGCATGGTCTATATTCATACTCGTATTGTCCATCTCATCGCACGATGCGAGCATTACCACCCACAGCGCAAAACGGTCTCCGTTCTCTCCAGTTTCGGACGATCCGCCCAAAACCTACTCTTAATATACTGATCGTTATAAATTTCCAGTTCTATTATTGGGAGAGAAGTTCTTAAACAATATCTTCTTCCATTCCCGTGTTTTTTTTTTTTTTTAACAAAATTATATTTTTTGACCTGCAAAAGGGAAACATTGTCTTTCACATTGTTGGACCAGATGACTTTCCGAATTTCGCTGTTGTCAGTGGATTTATTGCAATTTAATGTCACACACGCTGTGTCACGTAATAATATCCAGACGGAAAACATCCATTATCCTTGGCCTAATGTCATTGATTATTCAGGAAATGTTACCCCCCTGTCCTTTTCTCTCTTCCCTGAAATCGTATGATCTTTCCTTCCCTCTCTTTTCCACAAAAAAAAAAACGGTGCCCAAAAACGTCTATTTATCATTTTCTTTTTCCCCTCCTGTTTTCCTTGTTCTTCTTCTGTTCATGTTCTCTCTCTTTCACATTCTTATCGTTTTGTCTTGTTTAAAATTGCCTGTTGCTCTTTTTCCTATGTGTATTCCTCCGACCCACCCCCCTCCCCTCTTCATATCATCTTTCCCCATCCTTTCCTTTTCTCATTTCCGTTCTTCCTCCATCTCATCTTTCTGTTCATGCGTCTCTGCTTCCTGCTCATTCCCGTTTTTTAATGAAGAATAAGGATACAATAATTTCCAAGAAACCTTTGTCTGAAACGTCTTCCTCTGTCATACCCTCATTTACGTGCACATCCTTCATTTCCAGATTGTATTTCTCATCTTAATCTGGTGAAACCGATCTCTATTTTTCGTTAGATCTTGATCTAACTACATGACTTGTGAAGGTATTTTGTAATCTGTTTTGGCGCTGTGTTCTTCCTGTTCGATTACTCCGTCTCATTCAAATATACTGCCAAAACTTATTGCATTTATTTCCACATTGCCCCAGTTTTTTTTTTAGTTTAGGTCAATAAGCTGAAGTCATTCCTCGTTTCATCTGACATAATCTTAAGTTCGTTTTTCAGAAGCATTAATTTTTATATCAGTTTATGTCTTTTTTGTGCGATGACGCCAGACGTTTGAAAGTGTAAACGAAATATTTTCTCCAAGCGACAAGTTCATGCAGCAAAACATGATGGAGCGAATCCTTGCAATAACACTGAGGCGATATGTTTTTCAGGTAAATCTATCTCTCGGCTTTAGGTTAATCCACTTTCTGAAGTCGAACCGACTCCGAGCATCTTGTTTTTATTGGCATCGCAGCAGACGTGTGAGATCGACATTTTGACTTTGTATATACGTGATTTCGCCGAGATGGCACGTATCAATACAGGAATAACCCGGAGGTGGGTGGGTGGGTGGGTGGGTGGGTGGGGGGGGGGGGGGGGATAATGAAAATAACCCAGACATGCCAGAAGGGCAATGAACTTTACATACTGCATGGAAGGAAGGCGGTGGCATACCAGTCGACTGCGCGCAGTGGAATTTTTCTAGTTTTCTGGGGTATTTTATGAGGCAAATTGCATTGTATAACGTGTTGTCATGGTTGCTGTAACAATAAAACTCCATTTGCCATCTTCCGATTTGTATATATAATGGTCTTTGAGGGACAGTTGATGACCTGTGGCCTAGCGTCAAGGATGTCGGACACTGCAATACGTGGGTCTGGATGCAGTAGTTCTAGTAAAAACTTCTAAACGCGAGTGTATACGTGAAATAGTTTGGATTAAAAATGCCTAGCATCCTTGTAAGCAGGCAGGTGAGCTGGAATCAATGCGAGAAATGTGAAACGAGGTTCATATTGAGCGCCACACTTGAGAGCTACTTTATGACAACTCGTACCTAGATCTAATTAACTTATGCCATACCTTCCACCTGTTTCGTGACACATATCTCATGCTCTGGTTCTCTTTAGTCACTTCTCCAGAGGTTACATGAGTTCCATAACCTATAGTGCAACTTTCATACAGAAGAATATGTTTGTTTACACTGCACCGGTGTGTTGATACTCTGACCACAATGAAAATTCTATTTCGAATTCCAGACCGTGTGCTCACTTCAGCGGAGCGTTTGATTATCTAGCCGTTCACGAATCCCAACATATAGAAGTGTGCTTGCTTTGCCGCAACGGGAAAACATTGGCAGTAATGTCCAATCTGGAAGTCGGGAGCGGCAAGCCGATTGCGCATGTGAACGCACCTGAGGGTGCGAGAGTCAATTTAGCAAGATAACAACATCGCGTCATCTGCAAGAAATAACCCATTCGAATCATCTAACAAGGAGGTTAACTCTTACGAGTTGAACATGTTTACGAAACATTCCTGAATGCTCTGATTCGCTTAAGGGGTGACACGAAGGGGGGAAAACAGATTGAAACTTCCATCAAAGTTAACAACGCGTGAGAATCTATGTTGTGGTACGAACAAATCGCGACATCTCAATAAAATCCCTGACAAGTTGGTCTCGAGGCGGAGTCACGAACATTGAACCAAAAGTCACCAGCTCGAAGGCATAATCGCCAGCGATGTTTAAATTGGATTCGAATTGCATGGGTAAAAACAAATTTACTAGACAAGATAATAAGATATACTTTTCTGATTGTGACTGATGCCCCATCTTCTCAGACACTCTTTGTTTGTTGGGTGTTATAGCTACATTGTGAGAACGTTCAAGTAATGTCTAAGAGAAAAACGAAAATTAGAAAAACGTCTTGTCTCGTGTCTAATAGTACGTAAGTGCAATGAATGTACACTCATATCTTTAACGCCAATAATAATGTTTGATGGACCAAAACCCATGAATACAGAGAAGGTGGTAGGAGTTTGCCTGAGAGGGCGCACTATCTAGTACCTTGATGTCAAGTTCTTCTTTTACATCATCACTAAAACGATAACGGATATTCTCGAATTTCGCATGAAGGAAGATCATAAAAAAGAGTACGTTTGAAAGTGTGAATTCTCAAGTATTGTGCCAGGTTTGTCACATATACCAGTAACTTTTTTCTATGTCAGGTAAAGAGCTGCTCTGTATGGTATATGTGTACTTGGCGCATAGCAAGTTCAAGGGATAGTTCACCATGGAGATAAGTTGGTTTCGATAAAAGTAGACACTAACAAGCAATAGTGAAAGTTTAACAATAATCTGTCAAAGTATAATAAAGTTATGATCTTTTGAAATTGTTGTGAGGTCACTTGCGAGGTGATCTCTCATATGTTGTGTGCTGTATGATTCTATCATTTGCCCTTTTTCTGGTTTTGATGAAGGATTTTTCTTTTGTCCATGGAGGTATGTGTGTAAAAACGTGTGGCTAATGATTTATCAATTGCACAGGTAAAGTGATGTATGTCCTTTTAAAAAAATAGACATCCTCCCAAACAATAAATTGTACACAACATACGGGAGAGCACTTCGCGCGTGACGTCACAAAATAAAAAAATTAAAAGATCATAACTTTCTTATCCTTCGCCGATTTCTCATCAAAAACCTTCACAGATATGTTTCGTTCATGTTTCTGCTTTTATTGAAACCAATTTAATTTCAGATTGAACTATCCCTTTAATGTGCAAGATGACTGGAAGCCGCTCTGTACAGGTGATTTGCCATTTGGTCCAATCCCAGTTGGTCCACTCACCATTTCATCTACCATCACATGCTGATATGTATGGGTTAGGGTTAGTGTAGGGGTCTGAATAAGGGTTAACGGGTGAGGTTGTGGTGTAGATTAGAGTTGTTGACAGGTTAACCCAGTATTTTAATCTAAAGCGGTATTTTAAAGGGGCTCCTTGTAGACGAAATGGTGAGTGGACCAACTGGGATTGGACCAAATGGCAATAAACCTCTGTACATTGTGTTCGTTCCTGTGGATTGTATGCATCTTTCGTCCTTGCCAGTACAGTAGTTAGCGAATTAGGACATGTAGGAGGACGGCATGAAAGGAAGTCGACCGTCGGAACTAGCTGCTTCCTAGCTGCATGCCTGCGCCTAGAGCGGACTGCATGCACATTGAGAAGGGTTCGTTTAGGCCAAGTTGGCAGGTACAGCCCCTACTTGTCAGCCAATGAGTTAGTTAGACCCTTTTATATTGGGTTTTCGTTACTTTCCATAACCCCGTACTATCTCTTGAGGCTTTGTACACTGGCATTCTTAAAGGGTTACTGAATTAGGAAAATAAGTTCCCACTAATTTATGTAAAATTATCCACTAAAAACGAATTTCACATTCGTTTGCCGCAATAAAGTCTCATTTTGACGAAAATTTGAAAAAAAAAAAAAAACGCACGCCTCCAGTGACGTATGAGAAATCAAATTTCCATAGATTAGAGGGAAGTCAATTTTTCGTAATGTGTTCACAACTTTCCCCCTAACTGCGTAGTAACGCTTATTGCATTCATCTGTATCTTGTCATTCAGATTCAGTGGGTGGAATCCACTTTGAATCTATTAGTTGTTGCTACTCAGACAAACCTCGGACAAGCCTTGGGGGTTCACATTGGTAACGTATTGTTTGAATGGCGTGAATACAACATTTTATTTACGCCGTTGGCATTTATGGCATTTTGACTTCTCATACGTCACTGCATGGAGGCGTGCGTTTTTCAAATTTTCGTCAAAATTAGACTTTACTGCGGTAAACGAATGTGAAATTCGTTTTCAGTGGATAATTTTACATAGATTAGTGGGAACTTATATTTCTAATTTAGTAACCCTTTAAACCCGGCTGAGCAGATCCACGGTGTTCACATTCAAAATCGTAAGCCCCGGACTTTCTCGATAGCTTCTATATTGGTACGTCTTGTACACGTGCTCTTTACCACTCCAAATCAAGGTCACTAGCCCGTCGCACTTCTTTTTTACTGATTGGTCACTGCTTTACCTTGCGAGCTTAGCACCGCTTTTCCTTAGCCCCGTACTATTTTTTGGTTCTGTCTACATTGGAGCTCTGAGCCCCGAATTTTATGGCTTGGCACCGCAATTGCGGGATTAGCCCTGCTTTTTTTGCAGGGCCATATATTCCCGTACTATCGGCGGGGCTAGCCAACTTTGGTAAAACAAAAACAGTGTGAACAGAAAGTGGTCCAAGCCTAGCCCCGTGCTATAGGTTGGGCTAAGGAGAATTGTTTGCCAGTGTAAAAGGGTAATAGTGGGTCTGTACAAGGATGTGTGCTACGCTGCTTACGTCAGTCATGTCTCGATGAGTTTGAATCCACGGAGACTGGTCCCTGTGATTTCGAAATTGTCGTGAAGAATTATGTATTCAAGTGATTTACCTTCCATAATGCAAAGGATAGTTAATATAATTCCTACATTTTATAGTAACGCAAGCAACCGCTTTTGAAAGCAAATCATGTACCACTTTCGGAACGAATAATACGCAAAGGCGCTTTGTTTCTGTTGAACGTGAAATCATGTAAGAACATGTTTTTCACTTCACCGGTTTTACCAATTTATTGTGGGGAAAAGGTTAATGAAGATGTTACATTATCTCTCCAATTGCTTTCATCGACCAGTGCCTACATGGCATCGTTTTATTCAACCCATAAGTCCTAGTCATGTTACTCACAAGACTGTATTTGCAAGTGGATTGGATACAAAATTGGGTATCGAAATACTGGCAGGATATCAAAGGAATAGAAATTCCTTATCGACTTTTCATGGTTCAAAGTAAAAGATAATCACGACACGGGGGTGAATACGATGAAATGAGCTACCTGTCATCGTGGTATTGGTTGTCATAGTAATCCGATGCGCGGGAATTTGCTGCGAATGATTCGAGCGCCTTCGGTGTCATGTTACCACCAGGCCTTCGCGACACAAGTCCGGGGATTTTCTCGGCATTTCCGAAGCATAACATTTAGGCTTGACTGGTCCGTACCTCAATGGAGGGCGCTCTTTGGTCTACAATCTCATTCGTCTCAGAAGGATCTTTGGATCTAGAGGGGGCTTATGATTCAACCCTTCTGCTCCTTTGTGAATATTATGTGCTTTTTCACTAAAAATTATTGCCTTCCTCAGTATTATGACAGTTGCTCACGTGGAGATTAAACAGGAATTTGATAGCATCTAAATATATTTACTCTGACCATCGACCCTACTACGAGGGTCAATGCTTTGGCATTATTTATTCCTTCAAGTTTTTAATTTGATAAACAAATTTTTGATTAACAAAAATTTGATTAACAAAGAATGAAGCATTAGTTGACACTTAGTTAGATAAAGGAAGCTATTTCCCAGAAAGAAATGTATTTTTGATAAGTTGCAAGCAGCTTTCCGTCAAGGAACAAAAGAAATGATGTATTCCTTGTTTTATGATGAAATACAGCACATAAAAGCAAAGTAGCAACAAATGTGGATCTCGTTTTGTTCTTGGCTCCATTTTATGCCTCCGGCCCCAAACATTATCTGGGCCGGAATCTTAAGTATTCAGTAAGTAGGTCATTGTTTCATGCATTAAGACAGATCATTCGACGGTGATGACACGTAGCTACTCTAAAGAGGAGAGCTTCTGGTTTTGAACTCGACGATGCATTTCTCAATAAATCCTCCGTAGATTTTCATGATCCGCTGACGACATTCTTCCCTTCGACGCAGGGGAATGCGGTCCTCATATAAAACACCGTGGACCCCTGACATATCGACTTGCAATTTTAAATGGCAAGATTGTTCAGCTCGGTCCCACGTGTAGGAATTCGCGTCTCGGATTTCTCTCCCTGCGAATTGCAGCGAGTGGATTGGTGATGGACAAAACTCGGTTGACTGTTCCACTGGGCGTTATGGCGGCCAAGACGTCATTGATTAAAAGGGACCTGGATGAGAGGGGGAGAGAGGGTTTGAGGGAGGAGGGGGACTCAGGAGACAATGCTAAGAGGGAAAGAATGGGGATGGTAAGGGTAAGAGGGAACAGAAGAAAGACTAGACAGAGGGGAGGATAGAAAGAGGGGATGTATCTATAAAGAGAGGGATAATGCAAGGTAGGGATGGAGAAAGACAGAGAATCAGAGAAGGAGGGAAGGAAACGTCAGAGAAATAGTGGGAGAAACACAAATACAAAGGATGAGGGGGAAAAAGGTGTGAGGAGGTGATATAGATAGACAGAAAGTGAAAGAAAAAGAAACAGATAGAGAAAGACAGGTGGGAAGCCGGATAGAGAAAGGGGAGGTGAAAGGGGGTGGGGGGGGGGGGGGGGCGCTGAAAGAGGAAATAAACTTAAGTAACTGGAAGTAGAATGTATGTTTTGGTTATGTATTTAGGGAAAGATCAATCTCGGACCAAAGTTCAAGGGGTAAAACTTGATAAACTCCTAAATTAGTGATACATATAAGTTTTGATTATTTTTTTTTCATTTATTAAATATGCGGTGATTATAATAAATATCATCCTTCGCCTCGCATAAGAAGCAAATAATATGATTGAGGAACGTACCACCTGTTTCATGTTCGTTTTCTCAAGGTCGGAAATCCCCTGTTTGTGATGTCGACACGGGTAACCTTCTCAGAGGGCGGCCTCCCTTTCTTCACGTCCCATGGGTTAAGAGTTATGACAAAGATTATGAGGGGTGCAACCCCACCCCTCCTTCCCACAGGCAGGGAGTTTCGTTTCAGTCTTGTGTAGCACTGATTATCAACCTAATCTGTTATACAACACAACAAATATATGACATGATGATTCAATATACATATGACTGGACTGCATCAAAACAGGTAGATATCCCCATGATAGATAGATTGAGTAATGGATAGAAGACAGGGAGGTGGATAGTAGCTAAATCAGTCAATAACGAGAAAGGTATCAAGATAGATCATGGTATGTATATATAGAGAGAAAACACAGAAATATAGATCGATTGATAAAAAGGTAAGTATTTAAAAAGATCGATAGATAGATAGAACCATTCAAACATTTGGTGGCTAAATCGATAAATCAAGGGTTATTTTATTTATCGAAGAAAGGCTAGGTACATATGTAAATATAAATAAGAGGTTGATAATAGACAAGAGAAAGAAAATGCATGACGACATATAGACATATAGACAGATGGATAGATAAATAGATAGATAGATAGATAGATAGATAGATAGATAGATAGATGGATAGATAGGTAGATATACGGATATATATATATATATATATATATAGAGAGAGAGAGAGAGAGAGAGAGAGAGAGAGAGAGAGAGAGAGAGGAAGAAAGATGTATAGATGGATTACTGGATAGATAGGTAGGAAGATAGATGTATAGATGGATTACTAGATAGATAGGTATATAGGTAGGTAGATAGATAGATAGATATCACGAATCGATAGATTGATAGATACTAGTAGATAGCTGAATAGATATAGTGATGCATAGCTGAGAGACAAATGTTTCGAAGATAGCCAAGTGGGCATGGTAGTACCTTGGAATGTTGACCGTGGGCTGTTCCTGTTATCAAACCACTTGAATCGAATTTGATTGACAAGCAAGAATTGTGAGAGCCCCTAAATTCCCCCAAAGAACATTTGTTTCCAAACTCATTTCCTGCGCCGTCTTTATTTCACCCCTGATCATTATAAACAAATCCCCCCGGTCCAGCGCGCGGAGGGGACAGGTTCAAGTCTGTTCGTTCCTATACGGCCCACTCACTCTTAAAGCATAACTTGAACGTGAATACGATGGTAACATAAAGGGTGTAATAGTTAAGAGACAAAGGACACTTAAAATGACGAGCAAAGTACATTAAATGGGGGGGGGGGGGGTGAAAGAAAACAACGGTTACTGAATAATGATCCAGATCCATATGTTTACTTGATGGATATGTACAGAGAGCAGACAGAGAAGAAGAATCCATCAAAACTAAGAGAAAATCCGTTTACAATAGAATGATCCAATTCTACGTCACGTCATCACCATTCCAACAAAACTTTGAAAATATTACGATACTGGAAAAAATGAGTCACGATCAAAAAAAAGTTTCAATTGATTATATTTTGAATACAAATTATATTCCCTTTCTTTCTTTACACTTGTGTATATCTTTGTTTCGTAGCAAAACCTTTAACTTTGATATTCCCAACAAACAGGCGTGTATATATGTGTATACATGCATGTGTGTGTGTATGTATCATGAATAAAGTTCATGTGTTTTGTGTGTACGTGTGTGTGTGTGTGTGTGTGTGTGTGTGTGTGTGTATGTGTGTGTGTGTGTGTGTGTGTGTGTTTATGCGTATGCGAGCGTGTGTGTGTTGAGTTAGTATTAGTCTGTGACATACAAATTAACGTGTGTGCGTGCGTGTGAAGTCTGGCCTGTGCGGCACACGTAACCATCCAAATAACGCACTGACTTTGAAACCTTTTTGTGAGAACGTAGCAGTAACCGCTGGCGCTCACCCATCCTTTTTTTTTTTTTTTTTAAATGCTTTTTAGCCTTTATTCAGAAAATAATAATACATTTTCTCATACATAGTAAATAAAATAGTGATACATACTTAAATACACATCCATAATCAATATATTAAATTAATGTAAATAGTGTACATCCTGACTTCATTTTTCGTACAAAAAAAAAATGTGATATAATAAAGTACTTATACCTCATGAAGTAAACATCATTATAACAAAGAAATGAAAATAATTGACATTGTTACATAACTATTCGTACACAAATAATCAAAAACCGTAAATACATGACATTTCTTTTTTGCCTTTAGCAAAATAAAAGATACATCTGAATAAAGATTTTATATATAAAACACAATAACACATATAACACATAAACACAAACAGATAGAAACACAATATACAGATAAACACATAGAGAACGAAACAAAAAAACAAAAAATACAAAAATGTGAGAGATGAAAAAGCTAACCCAGAACCTATCCATTTTCTTTTTCAGCAAAAAGAACATGATTATCTTTAAAAATCTTTCATATATTAATGTCATTATTTTATCACTGTTATTCTTTTTAATGATTTTATCTAAATGGAGCTTTGTAGTAAGATGACTATATATATTTTTTTTTTATCATTTAATTGAAATTGATGAGGATCAGTGAGAGAAACTGGTAGAAAAAGGGCAAATTTAAAATAAATAAATAAAAACAATATCCCATTATTGTATGGTATAGTGTTAATTAAACCCAGTGGGAGAAAGAGTTTGAATAAAGAAGAAAAATAGATAAACACTTTAGTGTAATTGACCTACATGTAAACTGACAACTGGGAAAATTTTTCCCATTTTGTAAGGTGTAGTGTCAATTTATCTTTTCTCCTCGCCTTATCATGTTCAATCTGTTTTGATCTTTTAATGGCACTGCATATTTCTTCACATGTAGGGACTTTTCCCAGTTTACGATTATTGTAAATCATATGTTTGACCAAAATTATTACATGATTTAATAAAGCATTCTGTTTTACATTGTCTCTAACACCGAGTAATACTTCAAGCCACTGTAAGTCAAGAAGTTCCAAAAAATGTAATTTATTTCCTATTTCAGTCCAGATCTTAGAGACTTCAGCACATTTGTAAAATATGTGACAATATGTTTCTGTCTCTTTTCTACAGAAAGAGCAAGTATTGGAATCTATTAAACCAAACTGGAAAAGCTTGTCATTACAAAATATAATGCTATGTAAAAGTTTATATTGAAATTCTCTTAGCTTCCAGTCTAAAGTGGAGACTCGAGGGATAGAAAAGCAAGTTGCAACTGCCGACTTATCCATGTTTAAAGCTGATACATCTGGATGTTTAAAAACGAATGAATCTTGAATTGTATTGATAAATATATTATATATTATTTTGGACGACACCGAGGTAAAGGAAAACACATTCTTATTAATATCAAAATGGATGTTAGAAAAATCTAAATTATTGTGAACTGTGTCACCTCTACCAGAGGATGTTCTCCTCTTCTTCCATTCCATTGGCATCCTGTTATACAAGTCCTTAAGAGAAAATAAATCATTCACATTTAATCCTTTTCTTAAGAGAAAATCTCCTGTTCTCATTTTACCATCTGTATCAACAATGTGTTTAACTTGAAAAAGGTTAACCTTAAATAATTTTTCATTAAAGTGAAAGGTCCTACCTTTTATAAAAGTATTATTAAAAAATATTTGGTTTTCCCAATGCACTTCTCTTACAATAAATTCTCTTTCTCTTAAGTAATTCCAAATGTCCAAAAATTCTAAGTACAGTTTAGGTGCACTGAGGTTGAAAGCTCTGGGATTGTAGTTACAAAGAAATATTAAAGTTCCTCCTAAAGATCTGAATACATGTTGGAAAAAGTATTTCCATTTCATTTCCTTATTTCCACCGAGAAGTCTTTTTATCCACATAACGCGCTGAGCACAAACCATGTATTTAAAATTTAACATTTTCAAACCTCCTACATTATAATTTGTGTAAAGAATGTTCCTTTTTATCTTATCGTGACCATTCCAGAGGAAATTAAAGCAGATCTTCTCTATTTCCTTGAACACCCATTGTGGTACAGACATTATGGAAGATACATATAACAATTTTGATATTCCAAAGGCTTTAATTAACTGAATTTTCCCAAATAGGGTTAAATCCCGTTGCTTCCACCAACCTAACAATCTTTTTATCTTACTCAGTATTTCTTTATAATTCATTTCTTCTTTAATATTTATATCAAGACAAAAGTATATCCCAAGCACCTTTACAGTGGTGACCAATTTGCCTAACGAAAGCTCAGACAAGCTATCACTATTTTGACTACAAGAACCTAGTTTCATGATATAAGTCTTGTCCCTATTAATTTTCAATCCAGAAAAATGGTAGAATGAATTTAATATTTTGTCTAATGTTTCTATATCACTTGTATCTTTTAAAAAAATTGAACAATCGTCTGCATACATTACTATCTTTATCTCCATATCACCTATTGAAATACCTTTTAAGGTTTGCTCATTTCGAACAGCCACAGCTAAAGTTTCGATGACTAATAAAAAAATACATGGAGAAAGGGGATCTCCCTGTCTTACTCCCCTACTTATATCAAAAAGACCTGTAGAAAAACCTCCATTCATAACACAACTGACTGCATTATTGTAAATTACTTCTATCCATCTACAAAAATATGGACCAAAACCATATCTTTTCATTAGGTATTTCATATATGAATGTGAGACAGTGTCAAAAGCTTTCTCAAAATCAATCGCAACAAAATAACCTTGTATACCGTACTCTTTTGTATAATATAAAATATCATCGATAATTCTCACTGCTTCTCCAATATTCCTATCAGGGAGATACCCAACTTGATCCACATGTATCACTTCTCCTAATACAAGTTTTATTCTCTCAGCCAAGACTTTAGATAAAAGTTTATAATCAACATTAAGAAGGGTGATTGGTCTGTAATTTTGAATATATAAAGCATCTTTATCATCTTTCCTAATCAACGTTATTACTCCTTGACTCTGTGTGGATGACAGTTGACCCTTCTCAAAAGAGGCATTGAAAGAGTCTAAAAGCAGGTGCCAAATATCAGGCCAAAATATACGATAAAATTCTACTGTCAAACCATCATTCCCAGGTGATTTATTTAAAGGCATATTATTCAATATTGCAAGACACTCCCCAGATGTAATCGTCACATCACAGGATTTCTTACTATCCTCACTTATGTTTAGGTGAGACATGTTACGAAAAAGATCTTCTGTCTGAGCTATTTCTTCTTGTTGTGTGTATAAATTTTGATAAAATCTTTTTATTTCTATCAAGATTTGCTTTGGATCAGTAATTTCTTCATTCTTACCTTTTATTTTCAATTTGTCTATACATGAGTTTTTCTGGTTGGATGCTAATAGTTGTTTAAAATAATTTTCATTGATTTCACTTTCTTCAAACCATTTAGCACGTGATCTCACCTTTAAGCCAACAACCTTTTGATTATACAGTGATTTAAGCTCGTTTCTTTTAAGTTCCAAATTTTGCATAATGTCATCATCTGGAGAGATGATCAAAAGCTGTTCAAGTCTTGCAATATCTTTCTGTGTTTCTCTTAATTTTTCCTTCTTTTTTTTTGGCTTTACCTTTGGAGTATTTCTTTGTTATTTCACGAATTTTCATTTTAACAAAGTCCCAAAGAACTCTAACATCTGCAAACTCTTCCTTTCCCCAATCTATAACAGATTTAATTTCTGTCCTCAAATGTTGTATATAATCTTTATCAAAACATAAACTATTGTTAAACTTCCAATAGGATGGGCCTATATTCCTCTGACAGTTATCCTTCAAAAACAAACCTAAATAAATGGCCGAGTGGTCCGGGGCAATGGATGGAACAATCTTACATTCTGAAATTTGATTCTCCAATTGGTTAGATATTATCCAATAGTCTAACCTACTTTGGATTAAAGGATTAGTCTGTCTGTAAGTAAATTGGATCTTATCTGGGTTTCTTTTTCTCCAAATATCAAACATATCAAAACTTCCAAGAAAATGTTCAAATTCTAAATTAAATGAATACCCTCTATTACTTCCTTTACTCGAGATATCAATATCAAAATTTTGGATCATATTAAAGTCCCCGCCAATAATCATATGGTAGTTGTTGGAGTTAAAATTATTAAGGTGGTCAGTTAAATTATTCAAAAAATCTATTTGTTCCTGCTGTTTTTCCCGAACAGGAAAATAAACATTGCAAAGAATATATTTTGTCTTGTGTGCATCAATCTCCAAAATTACATACCTCCCTTCTGGGTCCCTTTGATGTCTTGTTACCTTCAAATTCAGTTTATTTGAGATTAGAATACAAACTCCCCAACTATGGTTACTACCATGACTAAAAAAACTTAGCCCACTCCATTCCCTCTCCCACCGATCCTCTACATCAACTGTACTAAAAGTTTCCTGAAAGAAAATAATATCCCCTCTTTGAATACTCCAATTGATTATAGCATTTCTTTTGGTCGCATCTCTAAGACCCTTAACGTTTAAAGAAATTAGGTTTAATTTATTCTTTGGGCTATCTGTCATAAATTTTATTGTATCTCATATTTTGTACCGATAATACATCTATAAGTATCCCAACATTATTGGAGTATTCACTTTCTGGAAATTTTGTTGATATTGAAAAGAGCACAATACATGGCGGTTTAGCTTTCTCACTCTTAACATAAAAATTCAAAGACACAACATGAAAGTAACTTAGACCACACAACACAAAACAAAAAGAAAAAAGATTTGACAGCATACATGAAGGAAGATACATGGGCACTGAAAAAGAAAGACAGCCTATAGCAACAAAAATAAAGACAACCCTCCCTCCCCCTACCCCCGGACCGGAATTCCATCCCTTTCAACTGTTACGCAACCTATATCGAATACACGTGCTGTTGCCCTGGATATCTAAGTCATACTCTATCACACGGGTTGAAATGTGCTTTGAAAGACAAGTCAATGTGACCCGTTTTCTAAAGATTCCCATGAAACACCTTACAATTCATCGTATAAACTTGTAAATAAATTACCTAGATTAGTGGATCCTTTTAAAAGTATTCCTGCACTGCTTTGCATGGTATTATTGAATTTACATTCCTGCGTGTACTAGCAAAACAATATTGAAGCTTAAATTTGAATTAAAAAAGAAAAAGAAAAAAAAGTCAACAACAAACGAACATTGTGGATACTGCATTTTTTTAAACTGTTACTCTTTCATCCACCTGTTAAGAGTTCTTTGCATCTTTAACTCAAACATACACTAAATGCCATGCCTCGATACATTTCTAAAAATCACATTTTAGTCACAACGGAGATGAAATTATCTCAATTTTTTCCTTGAAGTGTATCCTGACACACCCACATATTTTTCATTTGAAACCTTTCATTCATTGAATTGTAAAAGAAAAAAACACAACAGAATTAGCCACATGTGCATGCATGCCTTGTATTTACAAAAACGGCCATGTCTACAATTACAATATGCAAGGTCCCAGGGCCTATTGTTCTCTTGAGTATCCTAAAAACAAAAAACTTTCAATCCTTGTTCTCTTTAACAATTAACTTTGCAATGCCAATCTTCAGTAGCCATACGGAAACCACTTTGACAAACACAGCCCATACATAAATTGCACATGCATGTACATGTAATGTACATGTATGAACGACTATTATTGTGCAATAACTTTGCAGATGAAATAATCGAAATTCTCTTCCTTTTTCATCACTTGAGAAAAGTAAAACAAGTAACGGATTCATCTCAAATTCACACTGCAGAAACAGATTGTTTCTTTTGTTTTACACAGAACAGCATTGCCAAGAGTACCAAATAACACATCCCCACAAAAAAGAGGGGTAAACAATAAGGAACCGATGAAGTGGTTTTAGAAAGATTTTCACCATGAGTGCATGTTCCTTGATTCACACTCTAACATGAAACTGTTGTACATATTTTAATTAAAAGGCCATCCCTTGTATGAAACATGAGTTGAGACATTGATAAGACCAACATGTAAAGGGAAGAAATAGGGGAATACAGCCCATGGAAATTGAACTATCAGTGGTACATGTAGTTCCAAGTTGAAAGCAGTAATCAGAGAAAGCATGTATATTGATAAAAAACAGAGAATATCTTTCTCAGAGCAGTTTACATTATCCTTCATTATCCTTCAGTTTACATTATCCTTCAAAACTGTGTTACGACATGCATTTTGGTGAATAGCGCCCCCTCGTGGTGACGAGATTTTGAGTAGCTTTGCATACATTGGCGCTAAATTTGAGAGTGATTATTATAATAATAACAATAATAAAAAATTGGAGAAGGGGGCACAATTATTGAAGCACGAAGAGACAAAAATAATTTGCGCTTTTTAGGGTTAAAGAGTCTCTTCCTACATTACATTATCATTATTATTATCATTATTATCATTATTAATATTACTATTACTATTACTGTGATGATGATGATGCCGTGCGGGCGACGGAAAAGAGAAAAGTAATGAGCAAGTATTAGTTAGAACACTAGGCAACGAAAAAAAATATGCTGTCACTGTTTTTGGCAAACGTATTTGTATGCATTGTATTTCCCTTGTTATCATTAACGTAATATGCACCACAAAATACCCACAATTAACATAACATGCATCACATCATACACACAATGTCCACAGTGTAATGTATTTTTAGTATGTTAAGAGTTAACAAACATTACGCTATTCTAAAGGCCACCACACACTACACGATTTTCAGTCGCACGACTGCTGATTTTCGAGCCGAAAAAAGAGCGCTTATTTCGTACACGCTGATTTATTTCAGATCCAAAGTTGACAGTCGTGCGACTGAAAATCTCGTAGGAAGAAATGATCATGATCAGTGCAGTGCCTTGTGTATGTGAGAATGTGGATACATGCTAGTCTGATTAGCTGCCAGACCATATTCTTGAATCAACAGCCAAAATCAGACGTGGGGCTGAAACTCAGACTACATTCACCCATTAGTGTATTGGGAAAGCGTAGACCATATTTTTGAATGAACAGCCAAAATCAGACGTGAGTCTGAAATTCAGACTAAAAAAAGAAATTCAGACTAAAAAAAAATATGAAACATTTGTGCTATTCGTCTTCAAAGTGACGCGAATTTTCAGAAATCATACGGACTTCGCAGCCGATATTCGTCCGCAGGCAGCAGAAAACACGCGATTTATAAGTTCATTTCATACCTTTTTTTACTTCTGAAGTTCTATATTCATACATGTAAATTTAAGAATAATCTTCCAAGTTTTGTTTTATTTAAGACATTTGTTAAAAAACAACAGGACTTGGAATATCTGTTAGCCAAGAAAAATAATAAGTTACCCACCCATTTTAAGAAGTGGCGATTTACCTTATAATCTGATTTTCGTATGTAAGCAGGTTACATGATCACAAACATTATATATTTTGTACACCAGGCTCAGTGCCCTTTTTTTGTAATAATACTGCACTGTATTGACATATTTAAGTTGTAAGGTTGTAGACATCAGATATCATATTTTGGCATGCAACTTGTGCCCCAGTCTCGTTATATTTGTTCGCTTAAGAACCTTTATAATTATGTTGTCTTAGATAACTAGTTTGTGTCTTCTAATCTTATCAATATTTGTTGGGAAATCACCTTATAATCATAGCTTGTCTATTATTGTTTTATTTACATTATTTATCAAATCATCTACTTCTGTTTAGATAACACTGATATTAAGTCATCACTTTGCCACATTCCTTTTGGGGGGAGGGGGGAGGGGAAGATTAGTGGGTCAGGGTTATTCTATCATTTTTTGTTGTTTTGTCTTTTTTGTTTATCCAATTTGTGTTCATGTGATTTGCAATCACTTAATAATCATTTGTAAATCTTGTAATTGATGTTAATTTGTTATAATAAAAACAGAATTATAAAAAAAAGAAAACACGCGATTTTATTTTCAACTCGGTATAGTCATGAACTTCACTTGACCTCTCGAACCGCGAAAAAGGTCTCCCTTTCAAATAACGATATCTCCATGAATAAACCATATTTTTGTACACTTTCTTTTGCAATTGTATTTTGGAGGTCAAAAAATAACCAAGTATGAAAAAACATTTAAATAAAACAGGTAGAAAAATATTGCAAATTCGAGATAAATATGTGGTTCTAATTAAATCAAGAAAAATGAAAAAAAAACTCGATATTTCAATGTCAATCGTCTTAGAGCCCCACACTTATAGATCATATGAAGCGGAATCTATTGTACTTTGTGAACATACCATTTTTTTGTCAACCTCTCCTTGTAGAAGGGTCAGGATCCAGCAAAATATCCACCATGTTCAAATCCAAACTGCATGAGACATGACGAAGTTGTTAGCGATCCTAACCAGCCAATCATAGTCCGCGACCTTTAAATCGCCGGTTGCATTTCGTTATTATCGTGGATTATGATTGGCTGGTTAGGATCGTTCACAACTTCGTCATGTCTCATGCAGTTTGGATTTGAACATGGTGGATATTTTGCTGGATCCTGACCCTTCTATGGGGGGAGGTTGAAAAATAATGGTGTCTCCATAAAGTACAATAAATTCTGCTTCAGATGACCTCTAAATGTTAGGGGCTCAAAAGCGATTGACATTGAAATATAGAGTTTATTTTCATTTGTTTTTATTTTTATTAGAACCACATATTTATCTCGAATTTGCAATAGTTTTCTGCCTGTTCTAATGAAACGTTTTTTCACACTTGGTAAATTTCGACCTCCAACATACAGTTACAAAAGAAAGCTTACGAAAATATGGTATATTCATGAAGATATCGCAGTTTGAAAAGGAGACGTTTTCCGCGGTTCCAGAGGTCAAGTGAAGGTCACGACTACCTCGCTGAAAATAAAATAAGCGTATTTTCCTGTGCCTGCCATTTGGCTGTACATCCTTTTGGATAATACATGAAAACATAATTGAAAGCAACAGACTGTTGGAAACAGTATACATATTGGCCCGTCTTCACAACAGTGGCTTAACTTAACACGTGTACTAACTCTAGACTAACTTTATGCTAGATTCTGAATGCTATGCTACTAGCGGAGGTGCAATAATAAGCTGGATGAGTCATAATTGCAGAAGACTTCTGCCGTGATAACAGGTCCTGTGTTTGATACATATCAGGTTGTTTGATAGCCTTGGGACGATTGATTTCATTCTACACACAAATGAATTGAAATCAATGTTTGAATAGCCTTTATTGCATCCTCTACTTAACCCTCTGTGTGCCAGATAGACTGTTGCTCTATAGGGTGTGCGTGTATTACTTGTGGGGAAAAGCACATATGGCACACAAAGAGTTAAGGACCTGATTTTCTCCGAGTCTACTTCCTTATTAATTGTCATCTGATGTTTAATTTCAGTTCCTGCCAACGCTTGCGTGTGACCTCCTTGGCTCCAGGTTGGCCCCAAGCACAATAATGGAACAGCATGGCACTGGCGTAACATAAGTGAGACAAATACGTCAAAATTGTAAAGAGAGTGAAGATTTCCTGGCAATCCCCTAATATCACGGTATTGATAGCGTGCACTCACCTAAATCATATTTACCCAAATCATGATCTTCTTTCTCGAAAAAAAAGAGAGACGATATGACAGAATGAGATCTCTTGAAGTGCCAATAGACGTCGCACAGTGGGCCAGACGTGAGCAAAAATGCGCCAAAATAAAGGTTTGATTATCAAAACAATTTTTTTTTCACATTCTAAGCAAAGATTGCACTTTCTGTCAAATAAAATCTGAGGTTGTCTGCGCGCAACTACATGAAAAGATTGTAATCCCATTCATACAAGAACCTTTTTTAAACTCAGTACAGGCTTAGTACCAGAAGCCGCTCGACAAACGTCTCGCATATCAGTAATCACTATCAACAGTCTTTTGCCCTTGGACTTGTGGGGTGAAATATTTCATACAAGAGCTCCAAATTGGGTTGAATATGGGCTCCTGATGTAAACATGAGTCCCATCAATAGCACCGATGACTCCTGGAAACCTGCAGTACTCATAGAAAAGCTGCTAGGTAGATTCTACTTCATCCCTCGTAGTTGGAAACTTCATGAATTCTCTCCTCCTTCTTGCGATAGCTTCAGAAACATCTTTGATGACTCTGCAAACAGATGATTGTTACATTGATGCCTCGTCATCATGCATCCTCTCGAAGATCTTGTAATATCAAATGAAATTCCATAAACTGGATGAATATTTCTCCCTCCAAATAAACAACTGAAACCGTTTCATAAGTAATGGAGTTTATCTCCAGCAATTCATAGAAAGTCAGTGTTATCTTGTGTTTTCTCTTTCCATTATTTTCATTCAGTAATCAGTATGTATTTCATCACAAGACACCAATGACCTTGAAATTTTCTAATGAATACTATCACTCTGCATTCTTTTTCTATTTTTAGGGCAAAGGAAAAGTTTTCCACCTCTGCAGATGTTAGCAACCCCCTTCCATCCATAAACAAAGGCAATTAAAAACACATACTTGTAAATCTACAATTCTGACAGGATTAAATGTGAACTCACAAAAAAAAACCCGCAGAGTTGTCAACACCTGCTAATGGCCAATTGTTTGCTCAAATATTATGTTGAATATTTGCGTCTATTTAAATCGCCTTTGTCATGTTTTCGTGATACTCTCTCAGGATCACTTCTGATTTCTGATCGATTCGGCATCATTCATCGCTGGTTATCAATATAATTTATCACTTTCTTTTCTTCCAGAGGGACCCCCCAACAACAGCAAGCGGAAAAAGTGGTGGGCACAAATAACGACACTAATTGCACCCACAGCCGGACAGCTGGTGGAAGAGTATTGACTGAGAAGAAGAACTCGAGCAGAGTGGTATTCCTCAAGACTCACAAGACAGGCTCCTCCACCATAGCGTCCATCATACAGCGATACGGATATACCCATAACAAGACCTTCCTCGTGCCAACTGTTGGTAGCCTCATCAACTACTCGCAGAAGTTTACAGAGTCCATGATTGACTGCAAGTGGCGGAACATGACGTCGGGCTACGACTTGCTGACGAATCACGCTCGCTATGATCGTAGAGAAATGTCGTTACTCTTTCCGGACGCTCGTTTCGTTACAATTATCCGCGATCCCGTGTCACAATTCGAATCCGCATTTAACTTCTTCGATATCCCGGACGCTTTACCGAGAAAGACGAGATCCCTCGAAGCGTTCATGATGGATCCCGTGAAGAACTTTGCTGTAGTCCAGTCGAAAAAGCATTACATGAAACACAGTGTCTGGAACCACATGCTCTTCGATTTTGGCGCCAGCACAACAGACATGGAACGGGAAGACCTAATAGCGGAGAAGATATTGGAACTCGACACGAATTTCGACTTGGTGATGATATGCGAATACTTCGAAGAATCCTTACTACTTTTAAAAAGACTTTTGGGGTGGAGTCTGGACGATGTAGTGTACCTTACCAAGGGTATCCGAGCCGCTAAATACCGACATGAAATGAGCGAAGAAGTCCGCACGAAAATTCGGGCTTGGAACGCGGGAGATCTCAAGCTCTACCAGCATTTCAATACAACATTCTGGGAGAAGGTACGCAACTACGGAGCGGAGTTCGAGACGGACCTCGCTGATTTACGCGCAAGGTTGGCAATGGCGCAGGAAACGTGTCTCAATACAGGTGTGAAAACAACTAAGGTGAGGGAGGAAAGGTTTGCAGTTCGGAAAGATGCACCGGCGTGGTGTAAGGACATGGCCCGTGATGACTACGCATTTACGGAACTGATTCGCAAAGAAATGAACAAGATGAAAGTACCTTTGTACAAATTCAAAGAGGTGTACCCCAAGAGGAAAGTATCACGAGTAAAAGCGAAAAAGACTTAAGCTCTTCATGTTGATATAAACACAACAAACAACCCCCCCCCCCTCCCCTAAGCAGAAAAGCATAACTTTTTATCGAAGAGGTTTTGGGCAAAATTATTCGGCAGGATTGTTTCTCAACTTATTGACTAACTTCTATGTGAAAATAACGTTAATCCAATTAGTCATGCATGAGTGGGCAAGTTTTAAAGGCAAAAATTTAAGTCAGATGGGTAATTGTTAATGCCGATTCAACAATACATTTTTGCATTTCACGTGCGATTTTTAAAGTGTTTTCACTCAACCATGACACGAAACGGACTTCCTAGGTTTACATAACATGTCATGTTACATCTTCGTCAAAATATTCAGGGTTTCATTTTTTCCCCAAAACAAAGGGTTTTTAAAAGTTTCAAACTCAAGAGGGCTGAGTATTTGTTTAACGGTGCTCACTCAACCGGAACAATGGGTTAAGTGTTGGGATAGGTGTTAGTGCATCGAGAGATAGATGATAAACATTGAAAGGACATAAATTATGCACCAGAAATGGAATTCATCAAAAATTCATATGACAGAACCCCCAAATTACCCTTGTTACTTTTGAAAAGTGACATTTTTGCCTTTCAAATTTACCTACTCATACATGACTGATTGAATTAATTTGACTTTCACACATAAGTTAGTCAATAAGTTAAGGAACAATCGTGCCAAATTATTTTGACCCAAACCTCTTAAATAAAAACTTATGGTATTTTGCTTAGGGGGACTTACTTTTTTGTTGTGTTTAGCTTATGATTTTGTCTGTCCCTTTTTTCTTTGTGAGGCTCGCGCATCATATGGTAATAGACGGGGTAACACTTTTCATTATGTCGTTATGATAATTACCGGTATCTTTTTACATTTTTGTTTGCTCTATAAGCTCCCCTATCATTACTCAAAACGAGCATACAGGGTATTAAATTGCTTTGCAATTTACGTGTGTAAATGTATATAAGCTTTTTGCGCCAGATAAACTGCTGCTGTATGGGCTTTGTGTGTATTACTTGTGCAAAAAAGCAGCAATGCGAAAAAGACTTAAACTGTTCATGTTGATATAAACACATGAAAAAAGTAAGTCCCCCTGAACACAATAGCATAACATTTTATCGAAGAGGTTTTGGGCAAAATGATTTGGCAGGATTGTTTCTCAACTTATTGACTAACTTCTATGTGAAAATAACGTTAATCCAATTAGTCATGCATGAGTGGGCAAATTTTAAAGGCAAATATGCCACTTTTCAAAAATCACAAAGGTAATCGTTTTTGCCGTTTTAACAGTACATTTTTGCATTTCATGTGCAATTTTTAAAGTGTATTCACTCCAAAATTAAACGAAAATGACTTATTATGTTTACAAAAGGGGTCATGTTACATCTTTGTCGAAATATCCAGAGTTTTATTTTTTCACCAAAATAAAGAGTTTTTAAAAGAGTCAAATTCAAGAGGGATGGGTAATTGAGTAAGTGTAATTTCATCGCAAATTATAAATCAACGTTTCAAGACAAACATGACATAAAAGATTTGCCCCAAATATCATATCACATACGAAATTACATTGTTGGGTTATACCAAGATGTTTGATATGCAAATTAGCAGGAACCATTTTGGATTTTCTAGTGAAGCATGTACTGACATTGCATGATATTTGAATAGATATGAGTGACATGGAAAGAACAATATTGCAGAATACTTTATTTATGTGCATTGACATTGAAGCATGCGATTCCTGTTATTAGTACACAATGATAGCCTTTAAAGATACATATTAGGGCAGCCATCTTTGATTTTACAATGAAGCATTGGTCATGTGTCATGTATGTATGGTTAGAAATCCTTGACCAAAAATTTGTTAGAAAATTGGTATTGTTTTTTCATTTTAGCCCTCCTGGTTTGAATTGAGCATTTAACTCAATACCGATTATATGTAAATAAGACAAGGTTATTTATGCAAATAAAAACAATTGTTCAAGGTTGGAAAGGTGGCAACCAAGTTAAAGTTTCTTCAAAATCCATCTGAAACACGATTCCATTAAAAGAAACCTTGAAAAATTCAACTGTACTATATTTAACGGTCCGCACTTTTGAGGCGACTATGACTGGAGGCGGAAGCGATCTTAGGTAAAGGTCACGGTATATGTAAAATGAATATTCATTATGTATGCGCTTGAGCGGTTGTCGCAAAACTTAATACATTGTGCACTCATTTCGGTACACATGAAATACAAGATCTGAGTGCGGGCTTGGCTTTAAAGATGAAAATCTTTTACTCCGCCCTTAAACAGCATGAAGAATATCAATTATAACTACTTATGAAATTAAATATTTGGCAAGTATATCCAGCACGTTATGAAATGAGTGAGTATTGTTGGGGGGGAGTTGTTGGTAGGAGGGGATTACCCTGTAACATTATACAGGCACATGTATGTTAATAGCCATAGTGAACAGCCTGACACACCATTAGAGAGACAAAGGGGGTAGGGAGGTTGGGAGAGAGGGGGGAGAGAGGGAGGGAGGGATAGAGAGAGAGAGAGAGAGAGAGAGAGAGAGAGAGAGATAGAGAGAGAAAGAAAACAACAAAAAGACGGATGAAGGGTCAGAGTCGAAAACAAAAATGAATAATTAATTCTGTTCTGTATAATGGCGAGGTACCATTTTATCTCCCCCTTTCTCTCATTTGTGTTCGTTTCCGATCACATCCATCTGTCTCTCTCTCTCTGCCTCCCTGTCTCTCTTTCTCTCTATATTGTCTGTCTCTATCTCTCTTTCTCTCTCTCTCTCTCTCTCTCTCTCTCTCTTTCTCTTGTTCTTGTGTACAGACGGTAGCTTGTCTTCCATGTTGTTGGAATTCTTTTATGCGAATTGGTACATTTACAACATCCACTTCGCACTTTCCACTTGCCCTGACCCTTTTTTCGGGCGAGCCATATGAATACAGATTGTAGATATTCATCTTAAGAATGATTAGTCTAAAGCAGAAAGACATGCTCAGTGACCTGTTTGATGAGACTTAGTCTTTGAAAAATGGATTTCATTACTTCATCTGAATTAACTGAAACATATAGCTGTCAAAAGTTCACACTTTGAGACTTGTACATGTATTAGCTAATATCAGCAGTGTGTCCCCATTTTTTACACATTTTGTCCCCATCGCATTTTTACAGACATTGGTGCTAATTATATCTGCATGCCTTTGTGTCTAGTATGACCTATTTTATCCACTTTCGGTCTGCATACCTTTTGTGTCCTGTATGATCTATTGTATCCAATTTTTCTCGCAAAACGCAAGTTACATTTGGTCTCCATCAACATCAATGTTTGTTACAGAGATGGGACATCATAATGGCGATGAGACTATATTGATATGCATGCAAGCCTCACACGGATCAAAAGCGCAACTCTAGATTGGTGAACAAACATAAACATGTAACATCTTGTCGAGGCCAGATGGTACCGTCTGAGTGAATGTGTGAATTTTGTATGTAAACGCATGTGAATCGAAGTGTTGTACCAAAAGCGTTGCTGACGACCGCAACTTATAGCTAGCACACCACTGCAAACAGTTCGTTACAAACACTAGCCTCGCCTCTATGATCTCTCCTACCCTCCCTCCCTTTCTCTCTCTCTCTCTCTCTCTCTGTCCCCCCCCCCTCTCTCTCTCTCTCTCTCTCTCTCTCTCTCTCTCTCTCTCTCACTTTTTCTTGTTCTTGTGTAAAGAAGGTACAGTAGCTTGGTATCCATATTGTTGGAATTCTTTTATGCAAATTGGTACATTTACAATAGCCACCTCGCACCTATCCAGCCATATGAATACAGATTGTAGAACAATTTCCTGGTACTACAAGATTTCCAATTTGCTTTAAAAAGTAGCATGTTGGATAAGGAAGCTTTTCGATCTGCAGCTCATCAGGTTTTCACGCAGATATGAACAAATTACAAGAAGAACCAACTATTTATACTGAAAGCTAAGGTTGATCTCTATTGTTAGAACAGACGCAATGCCAGGACAAATTCCCTTTGCACAAAACAGCGTTTATAAAGTCCAGAGACCTCCTTTTGTGCAAAGGGAATTTGTCCTGGCATTGCGTCTGTTCTAACAATAGAGATCAACCTTAGCTTTCAGTATAAATAGTTGGTTCTTCTTGTAATTTGTTCATGTCTGCGTGATAACCTGATGAAGCCGCAGATCGAAAAGCATCCTTATCCAACATGCTACTGTTAAAAGCAATTTGGAAACAGATTGTAGAGATTCATCTTAAGAATGATATTAGTCTGAAGCAGAAAGACGTGCTTGTTGACCCTTTTGGTAAGGCTTGACAATCAGAAAGCTAGGCTAAACATAGCCTGTGAGATGCATGGACACAGCCCAGACCATGTCTGGTAACACAGACTATGCCCAAGCCAGAGAGGAGCTGTGACGTCATTAGGGCGTACTAATCTGTGATACCAGACATAGTTGTTGACAGACTGGGTTGTGTCCATGCACCTCACAGCCCAGTACCTAGGCTAGGTTAAACAAGGAGTATTCCACATTCCATATATCCCACAATTCCAGGGGTCAAACGATTGGTCACATTGGTCCAGGACGTAATGCGTAATAATTAACAGAGACGTGTGTGTGTTTCCTTGGGCGATTACAGAGCGAGAATAGTAGCATTTTGCTGTTAGTGCGTACTTGACATTTGAATAGGGGTTTGGGGATATGGTTTAGTAACCATTCAAGAGTGTTGTCTGATAATGAACTGAACCTTGGGGAACACATACATACATACACGACATCATTGCGTAGAAAATCCTAATCTCTGCGTTGTCGTCTTTGTGTTGCCACTGAAACACTACCGTGAGAGCACTTGATGTCTGCATCATAATTTATGTTTGTTTTGTTTTCTTGATTCACATCGTGCAACGAACTAAATGTATATACACCATTCAACGTAAAGTACGGCTTTTTGGATAGAACTAAGGTCTAGCGACGAAATTTCACGAGAAGCAACTTTAGCCCAACTCCCACCAGGATGAGGATAAACAAAATTCGTGTTCTTTTTGCTCTAGGCACGTGTGTCGTCGTGTCGAGTATGCTTTATGTCGTTATCAAGACGCCTAAATCTTCGACATTCAGTAGCGAAAGTAACAATATGAGGTAAGAATATAGCATGCGCTTTACACGGATAGTAGATTCTGTACACTATCCATGCACCATGCATGACTCCATTATGATAATTATCTGTCTCACATATGATTTCCTCTTCATTTTGTTTTCTCATTTCTCTTTTCCACTTTTCGTGTAATTTTCACGCAATACCCAGGTCATAAACAGTTAAGGACCAGTTCATCCAACAGGTACTGGTACCAGTTGTTTCCAGTTAAGTGAAACTGGCTTCAATATGGAAATTGGAATACTTGAATCAACTGGTACCAGTTTGTTTCCAGTTAAATGAACTGGTTTCAATATGGAAATTGGAATACATACTGGAATCAACTGGTACCAGTTGTTTCCAATTAAGTGAACTGGTTTCAATATGGAAATTGGAATACAGTTGATTCCAGTTGTAACCGGTACCAGTTGGAAATACCAATTGTCAACTGGTACCAGTTAGGACGAATTGAAACACCAGTTAATGTCAACTGGTGCCAGCTAGGCCAGTTGGAAACACCAGTTGTCAACTGGTACGAGTTAGAACCAGTTGGAAACACTAGTTATCAACTGGTACCAGCTAGGAACAGCTGGAACCACCAGTTGTCAATTGGTACAAATGACGTCAAATTAATGTTGTTTAAAAATAGAGTGACATTATCTCACATGACTAATCCCCTATAGATACATATGCACATAACCTTAATCATATATATACTGATCCTATCCTAATCCTTTCCTAATTCTATCATATTCTATCTTACTCCTATCGTATCCCTTGGTGTACTCACATTCATATATATGTATATATATATATATATATATATATATATATATATATATATATATATATTGTGAAAGAAATGGATGAAGAGAACAATGGTAGGCGTAGCTTAAATCAAGGTTCCCCAGAGCTATCTACCCTTTGGAAAAATTGGTGATGCCGAAAAAATGTCTCTGCCGGGAATCGAACCCGGAATCGAACCCGGGCCCCCAGCTTTGAACGCCGGTGCCTTAACCACTAGACCACAGAGACGGGTCAGCGGCTAAGGCGACCCCGATCCGATTGACCGCCAGATTGACAAATTCTCGACGCTATACCAATTATAATTTCCTTTGTTGGGTGCAGGTGGGTTGTGCTATATATAGTGATATATATATAGCACTACGGTAATATGCTTCACAAAATATTGGTTAGTACAACTAAAGATGAATATTTTGCTATAATTATTGTTGTCTGCACTCGGTGGCGTTTATTTTTTAATGCCTCAATTTCAAGACATTTAATGGAATTTATGTTTAAATATTCCTTCTATCTAGTTATACATGTATGTCCGTTATCTATGCAAAAGTACAAAAATATGACACGTACAAGTCAATAGTCCTAAAGCATGCATGAATATTCATGAGCATCTCGGCTATCAATATGTTTTTCAAGTAGATGACAAACTGTGCCTGTTGAGTGAACAGTAATTGCTTGAAGTGAAAGTAATCAACTACGGGTATAAATTCAGGATAGGCCTGTGATTAGGATGAGATGGGATAGGATTAGGATTAGGTAGTATTATTTAGATTAGTTGATATACCAGTATGGTTAATGGGTTTCAACTGGAATCAATTGGTAAATATGCCAGAAAGGCCTATTGGTTTCAACTGGTCAAATGATGTACCAGTACGTTTAATGGGTTTCAAGTTGACTCAACTTGTAGACACACCGAGGGTTTCATCATGTGCTCCAATTGGAATTAACTGGTATCGAGGATTTGTTGTGGAAAGATCAAAGCAACTTTCTTTCTTTGAACCAATGTGCCACGTTGCTAAAAATTTATGTATTCTCAACAGGTGCCGTTCAGGTGTTTATAAACATGATTGTGTGGCAACAGCTCTTCAGAGAAAACAAAAGAATTTTACAGTCTCATTTCGCTTGTCCCGCTCTGTTAATGGTACTATTACTTCCATGAGCATAACAGGTATCGGCAAACACAAACAAACATTTTTTTTGCAAGTACAATATATCCACAGCACGCAAACGCACACAACCACCGTAAATAATAATACACAGCTTAATTAATCAGTTTGAGAATGTTTGAATCCCGCAAATGCACAAGATGTCGGAAAGTGAAGAAATTAGTCAGTTTTGTAAGTAAAACAAATATCTAGTATGTCAATGATTCCTCATTGCTTCGAAACAAAAGCAGAGTTAAGGATTTGTCATAATCTGCCCTTCACTTCCTGATAGTTTGCAACAAATTTGTAAAAAAAAAAAAAAAAGCTTCTAGAGACAAATGGTCAATTAGAGAAATTTCTTTTCATGTTGACAACAGCTAAATGTCGGCCCACACATGGACCATCAAAGCATTGTCATGATTATGGAATGCTTTTGACATTCATGAGCACGCTTTAGAACCCATACAAATGGTTGAATGTATTATGCTCGAGTTTCTTCTCCTTCCTGACACCTCCCTGCTGGTATGTAACGGTCCAATTTAACTAATTGGTTTCAACTGGAATCAGCTGGTAGATATACCACTAAGGCCTATTGATTTCAACTGGTTTCAAATGATATACCAGTATGTTTAATGGGTTTCAAATGGTAGCAGTTGAATCCAGTTAAAACGAGTTGAAAATTCAACTGGTTTTAACCGTGTTTTTTTTACCTGGGTAAATATTTCTGCAGAAGATTACAGCTAGCGTTTGTAACATGAAACACATTTTTCCATGTGAATTATGTACATCAAGATAACTGTTCAGAATAAGAAATATTGTCGACATATTCATGTGTTTATGTGTTCCTGCTAGTTGCAGTACAGAAGTCTCGATTTCGCACTGTTTCGTATCATATTCCATTAAAAATGTGCAGGATACGTTTGGTATAGGCTCTGGGAGCCCAGACGATTTATTCATGTGAGCAGAACCGGAACAACTGACCCCATAGGTCGAAAGAGTGAACCCTGGACATCATAAAAATGTTTGGCTGGCAAAGTGTATCTGATGCTTTCCCGCAAAAATCATCACATATGTGACGTCACTACAAAACTTGTAGCAACATAATACACACTACCATCTTACTGAAGTTGTTAAAACACATATTTTTATGCTCAATTTTATAACTTGCTTGTCACCATGGTCACAGTCTGCTTGCCTGATACATGGGCAACAACATCATTGGGTTTGTTTGGCAATGACAGCTATGTGGGCGACATTGACGACGACGGCATGTCGCGACAACTTCGGCAAAATGCAACATTTTTCAGTTTGTTGTGCTTCTTTTTATTTATTTATTTAGTAAGTTAGTTTTATTTTGAAAGGGTAGCCCTTTCAGTTAAGAAAAAAATTCTCTACCAAGGGGCCCTACACAATAAGAATCACAATACATATAAGCAAAATAAATACAATAACAAGTAGTCATGATACATATAAACAAGATAAATACAATAACAAATAGTCATAATACATCGAAAGAAGATAAATACAATAACAAACAGTCATAATTCATATAAACAAGAAAAGTACAATAACAAATAGTCATAATACATCGAAACAAGATAAATACAATGATAAAATAGTCAAATATTAAGACCTAACAAGTGTTAGAAATGAATACATGTTTGATAGAGGAGCAAAATCAATATCTCATATATATCGATGATGTCTGGAATATAAACAGAGTTCTTTAATTGTAGTATTTTTGATATATAAATATGTTGCATTAAGAGTAATCAAAAGACAAAAGTTTGCACTGTTTTTTGAATAAAGAAAGAGAAGTCATTGCGCGTATGTGTGGCGGCAAATCATTCCATAAATTCGAACTCACATAATGAAGACATTTTTTGTAGTGGTCTCTTAATTTTGAGGGGGCAAGAAATAGCATATTTCGTTTGAAAAGTAACTACGTTGCTTAGATACTCAGGTACCAAACCATTCATTATTTTAAACGTAATAACATAATACTGGTATTATCGTCTTTGTATAATAGATTGCCGATTCAGCTTGGAGAGAAGTTCTGTATGGGAATTAAAAAAAATACGCATTTAATACAAGTCGAGCCTATCGGTTCTGCCAATTTTGTATTTCATGTATTTCATGTATTTCATTGTGTACTTTTGCCCTGAATAACAATACCATAATCAATATGCGGCAAGATCAACCCATTGTACAACATCAATCAAATATTGTGGGGAAGATTCAATTTGATATGCCTAATATATCCAATTAGTCTCCATACTTTACTAAAAACTTTGTCAATATGCTTATTCCAATTAAAACACTGATATAATGTAAGTCCCAATTATTTAAACTCATGTACCTGTTCAATGTTTTCACCTTTGTATTTAAGGCAGCGTCTTCCACTTTTCTTTTTGTACCAATCAGCATACTTTTATATTTCGTGAAATTCAGTTCTACGTTGTTATATTCTATCAATTTACATATTTTCTTGCAATTTATTTGTAATATTTTTGAAAAAACATTCACATCTCTGGCTTTACAAAATAATGCGGCATCATCTAAATACAAGCATAATCTAGTTTCATGTAAATAAGACACATTGCACATATCATTGATAAAAATAGAAAAAGAAGAGGGCCTAGAATTAACCCCTGTGGTATACCCAGCTGAAGAGGACGAAAGCCTGAAATAATACCATGAAAAGATATACATTGTTGCCGACCACAAAAATAGTTCTTAAACCAATCCAATTCGGTATCATTGATGCCATATCTTGATAGTTTATCTCGTCAAATATCATGCGAAACAGAGTCAAAGGCTCTTTTAAATTCTAAAAACAAGTCACCCGTCGCAAACCCTTCATCAATATTTTTCGAAATGTATTCATTTAAATCTAATCTTATTCGAAACGACGTAATCGTAAAGTTCTACATGAATAGCCTTTTCAAGTATTTTCATCAGGTGGCTTAAAACTGAAGTGGGTCTATAGTTACCAATTTCATCTTTCTTTCCACTTTTGAATATTGGGGTTACTTAAGCCTTTTCCAGTCGACTGGAATGATAGCCGAATGGAGGGATAGATTGAATAAAAATATCAATGGTTTTAAAATGAAAGGTACTGCGTTTTTTAACAAGTACGGGTGTAAATCATCAGGCCACTTGATTAATGGCTGGCAAATTTTAACAGTTCTTTACATGCTTCACAGTCTCTTGCATTTTTTTTAGCTGATGCGACATCTCAGAAAATATCTTGTAATGATATCAAAACATTTGGATTGCATTTTAATAATCAGTGCGATCTGAACTATCAGGAGAAAAAAAGTCAACCAAGGCCAGAATATCGTTTGCTTTAAATACCGATACCAATACGAGGATTATTTTCTTACGTATTCCTGAAATGGAACAACAATGGGACTTGTAATCATGAGACAAGCACCATAACATAAATACGGGTCTTGTATACAGCGCTTATATACATTCATTTCAATTCCTTTATCGCATGATCACCATAAGGCATTTTCAATATGATATACATCCTTTTGGATAATACATGAAAACAAAATTGAAAACATCAGACCGTTGGAAACAGTATACATATTGGCACACAAAGAGTTAAGGACCTGATTTTCTCGGAGACTACTTCCTTATTAATTGTCATCTGATGTTTAATTTCAGTTCCTGCCAAGGCTTGCGTGTGACACGATTAAATACAAACTCACCAAAAATACCCGCAGAGTTGTCAACACCTGTTAATGCCCAATTGTTTGCTCAAATATTATGTTGAATATTTGCTTCCATTAAAATCGCCTTTGTAATGTTTTTCATGATACAGACATGTTGGCGCCTGTTAAGGTTTAGGCAACATGTTTGATAAATCGATGAAAGGTCATTTTGAAAACAGATTTTGCAGCAAGAATTGCACTGTACTGAAGAATACTTTTTTAGATGCACGCTTGTAATCTACCTCTGGTCCTGTATCAAGATCAAGCAGGAATTTTATACTTTACTGATTATATTTTGGACATTTTTCGTTACTCTTTTTTACTCTTACATTGATCTTTACGAGTGCTATGAATCTATATAAGTGTGATAATGTGTATTACGGTTCAACTTCTTACCACATATATTGATTCTTGAATCATAATGTATTCAACCTTATGCAATAAAGAAGTATCCTTTTCCTTTATCCATTGCAAGACAACGTCCACTCGTGTTAATATAGACGCATACACAAATAAACAAAGATAATTTTTACTATGATACTCATCTTACCTATGTCGTATCGAAATTCACAGAAAGCTTATTAAACAGTTGTCATTCTCATGTCATCTCAAGTACCACTACTAGAACTACCAGGGAATCCATGCACCACCAGTGGTGCATACTTAGTGCGAACGGAATATGTCGAACGGATAATAGAATTATAAATGCAAACTTCCTCCCCTAAACAAAGGTGGACACTGCACGCCTTCGTCGTCGATGTCACCCGAGCGTCACAATCGCCGGGAAAAATGGATGATTTTCTTTATAAAGGATAGTAGGCCTAATGGTTCATCATTACGGGCCGTAAAATGGCGGAACCGTTCTGCCAACACCATTGCATCTAGATTTCACTTCATTTTCATGATTTCGTGACAAATTCCTGGTATCCTGAAATCAAACTGGAATGGGGCCACTACTTATGACATGACGGCACTCCCCTCATTACTGGTTTCGTAGTTGCTACCACTTCTACCCCTTACCTGTAAACCAAATAATGTCAATATTAGTTTTAAAGATGAAATCGCGTGATTTCCTTGATAGCACTATGTAAATGTAGCGGTATTTTTATTGATACAAGCCGCCCTTCCGGAAGTCAGGTCATATACTATTTTGATGGGACGGTCAAGGCTATGTTCACGACCTGCAATGCAGCAATACATTCTTATAATGTGCACAGTGTAATGGACACATCTGTAATATCCATATATCATGTTTTGAAAAGCAGAAGAGATGTCAAAAGTGTAACGAGTTTAAGCTAACACGTTTCAGGCAAAAAGTAACACAGGCTTAATACATGGATATAGAAACTACTCATAATTTTATTCAATTCAACGCCATTCTTGCAAAATGTTACGTTATTGGACATTGGGTGTGTAATTTATATGCTTTAAAAAGCGGAAGAGATACCAAAAGCGGCAAAACATGTATGAAAGAAAGTTCCTTAAACTACTGGGATCTTGACAGTTTCAACCACAAAATAACCACGTATCCACAATATACACGTATATATAACGTGCGCAGTATTTTGTATGATTTTATGCTCATTCTTCCGAAATGTTACTTTATGTTATCATGGTTATTGGTCAGGAGATTACCATAGCAAAGACAAAACGCAACTTCAATATATGTTTTCAAAAGCGAAAGAAATACCAAAACTTCAAAACATATCCAAAAGAAATATGTCGTACGGTTTTTGAACTACAAGGCGCAAAACAGTTTGAACCAAAAAGTAGCACGCATCCAAAATAATAATACCCCTATGATATTTTCTCCGATTTTACGCGCATCCTACCAAAATGTTACAGCATATCATTGGTGAGAATATGATCAGAAGTATGGACACATGTCACGTCCATATCTGTTTTGAAAAGCTGAAAAATGCTAAGCACAACCAATTAAGTTGAAATGAAATTGTTGCTTCGGTTTTTTAACAAAAAAAAATCGAAAAATATGCATTTTGCCGACGTCCCAACATGCCGTCGTCGTCGATGTCGCCCACATACGTAGCTGTCATTGCCAAACAAACTCAATGATGATGTTGCCTCTGTACTGTGTACAAAATCTCAGTTTATTGCACCATAACATGTTGTAGCAACGAAATATTTAGGGTGGGGAGGGTCTTGGACCGTGTTATAGATTTACATCTATTACTCTACAGTCCAAACAACGTTTTGAAGTACATTAGCAGCGGAAGTCTTTTTTATGATATACTATGAAAGTAAATGTTAAAGTATCATATTACATCGTCCCCACCTATCGATGTTATAAGATATAAAAATAATCACATCACATTACTCAATTAATTCATTCATTAAAATTCATTCACATGCAACAAATGCATATTACTACTAAGCATACGTTAAATATACAGAATAGCAAATGTAGATAAAATATTTAAAGGAATGATATAACGTCCTTTAGGCATGTTAGGTTTGAATGAACTGTGTATATATAACGAATTCACAATGTGTACACAAACGTATCAAATCATTGTAAAAATATGTTTACTTAGGAGTGGCACACATGCGCACCCTTGTTCAAAACCTTTGATCAAAGGACCTATAACACTAAACTTAAATTAACTACTAAAACTACATTCTTAATATAGGGTTCTCAGAGTAATAAGCCACTTCGCAATTGTAATTTGCGCATGAGCAGATTAATGCTGATAGAAAATGACCTTAGGTCAATTTCACTATTCACAGAGTAAAATGGGAATTCATTAGATAGTCGACCACATTTCAATTTATTATTATACAAATATGGCAACAGCTATAAGGCTCTGAGAAGGTAGTGAAAGAACATTCCACCATGAGCACCTGCTTCTATTTTGTTCCGGGCACAGTGTAAAAATGTCTATAAATCCATCATCCAACACAGCTTATTTAGTGGATTGTCCGACCATGGTGTAATTACGAACTGGTGTATTGGGGTCGAGGTTTATGAAAACAGGTTGTCTATCGTCCTGCTTAATTTTACATTTGGTGATATCACAATGGGAATCTTGAACAGGAGGATTGTGTTGAGGCTGGATTTAGAAGTGCTGAGAAATATATAGAAAAAGCATTTTGAAATATATGACATATACATTTCCATTGTACAGTTGATGATATTGTAATATGGTAACATGCACCAAGAGAGGCCAACATACCTTTCAATGTCAGAGGACCTTCAATCATATCACACTCTCTTTCAGGGTCGCTTCTAATTTCTGATCGATTCATCATCATTCATCGCTTGTCATTAATATCATTTATCACTTTCCTTTCTTCCAGATGGATCCCCCAACAACGACAAGCGGAAAAAGTGGCGGGTATAAATAACGGCACTGATCGCAGCCAAAGCCGGACAGCTGGTGGAAGAGTAACGACTGAGAAGAAGAACTCGAGCAGAGTGGTATTCCTCAAGACTCACAAGACAGGCTCCTCCACCATAGCGTCCATCATACAGCGCTATGGATATACCCATAACAAGACCTTCCTCGTGCCGACTGTTGGTAGCCTCATCAACTACTCGCAGAAGTTTACAGAGTCCATGATTGACTGCAAGTGGCGGAACATGACGTCGGGCTACGACTTGCTGACGAATCACGCTCGCTATGATCGTAGAGAAATGTCGTTAGTCTTTCCGGACGCTCGTTTCGTTACAATTATCCGCGATCCCGTGTCACAATTCGAATCCGCATTTAACTTCTTCGATATCCCGGACGCTTTACCGAGAAAGACGAGATCCCTCGAAGCGTTCATGATGGATCCCGTGAAGAACTTTGCTGTAGTCCAGTCGAAAAAGCATTACATGAAACACAGTGTCTGGAACCACATGCTCTTCGATTTTGGCGCCAGCACAACAGACATGGAACGGGAAGACCTAATAGCGGAGAAGATATTGGAACTCGACACGAATTTCGACTTGGTGATGATATGCGAATACTTCGAAGAATCCTTACTACTTTTAAAAAGACTTTTGGGGTGGAGTCTGGACGATGTAGTGTACCTTACCAAGGTCATCCGAGCCGCTAAATACCGACATGAAATGAGCGAAGAAGTCCGCACGAAAATTCGGGCTTGGAACGCGGGAGATCTCAAGCTCTACCAGCATTTCAATAGAACATTCTGGGAGAAGGTACGCACCTACGGAGCCGGGTTCGAGACGGACCTCGCTGATTTACGCGGAAGGTTGGCAATGGCGCGGGAAACGTGTCTCAATACAAGGGTGAAAACAACTAAGGTGAGGGAGGAAAGGTTTGCAGTTCGGAAAGATGCACCGGCGTGGTGTAAGGACATGGCCCGTGATAACTACGCATTTACGGAACTGATTCGAAAAGAAATGAACAAGATGAAAGTACCTTTGTACAAATTCAAAGAGGTGTACCCCAAGAGGAAAGTATCTCGAGTAAAAGCGAAAAAGACTTAAGATCTTCATGTTAATATAAACACAACAAAAAAATACCCCCCCCCCCTCCCAAGCAGAATAGCCTAACTTTTTATCGAAGAGGTTTGGGGCAAAATTATTCGGCAGGATTGTTTCTCAACTTATTGACTAACTTCTATATATGTGAAAATAACGGTAATCCAATTAGTCATGCATGAGTGGGCAAGTTTTAAAGGCAAAAATTTAACTTTTTAAAAGTCAGAAGGGTAATTGTTCATGCCATTTTAACAATACATTTTTCCATTTCTTGTGCGATTTTTAAAGTGTTTTCACTCAACCATGACAGGAAAAGGAATTCCTAGGTTTACAAAACATGTCATGTTGCATCTTCGTCAAAATGTTCAGAGTTTCATTTTTTCCCCAAAACAAAGGGTTTTTAAAAGTTTCAAACTCAAGAGGGCTGAGTATTTGTTTAACGGTGCTCAATCAACCGGAACAATGGGTTAAGTGACGGGATATGTGTTAGTGCATCGAGAGATAGATGATAAACATTGAAAGGACATAAATTATGCACCAGAAATGGCATTCATCAAAAATTCATATGACAGAATCCCCAAATTACCCTTGTTACTTTTGAAAAGTGACATTCTTGCCTTTAAAATTTGCCCACTCATACATGACTAATTGGATTAATGTGACTTTCACACACAAGTTAGTCAATAAGTTAAGAAACAATCGTGCCAAATTATCTTGGCCCAAACCTCTTAAATAAAAACTTATAGTATTTTGCTTAGGGGGACTTACTTTTTTGTTATGTTTAGCGTATGATTTTGTATGTCCCTTTTTTCTTTGTGAGGCTCGCGCATCATATGGTAATAGACGGGGTAACACTTTTCATTATGTCGTTATGATAATTACCTGTATTGTTTTACATGTTTGTTTACTCTATAAGCTTCCCTATCATTACTCAAAACTGGCATACAGGGTATTAAATTGCTCTGCAATTTACGTGTGTAAATGTATATAAGCCTTTTGCGCCAGATAAACTGCTGCTCTATGGGCTTTGTGTGTATTACTTGTGCAAAAAAGCAGCAATGCGAAAATAGTTTAAAGTGGGAGTTGCCTTTTTGCAGGTACGAACTTTTAAAGCGGTGTAATTATTAATATTGATGTACAGGGCAGGAAATGCGGCTTAAAAAACTGTCCTCGGAATGAGGGTCGTCGCAATTTACTTTTAACGGGTTTATATTATTGTTTACTTTGTAAATGAAAAAAGGGGGCGGATAATCCAAAATAAAGGCAATCACTCGCACGCCGTCGCACCGACATTACTGCAGTGAATCTAGCAAACAAAGGGAATCAACCTTCCATTTATTGTGAAATAGCCATGTTATTCAGAAAGATCTCTTCTATAACAAATCCCAAACTTATTTTTAAAAGATGCATTACAACACTGTAGAATTAACAACATGAAAAAATATTTAAAAGGAAGGATTCAACCGAGAATTTGTTTTCAAATATGCGTGAAAATCTGTGACAGAAACAAATTGGTTAAAAAATTAGCAAAAATCAGATAAATAATGAATTACTGTCATTTTAAGTTTAATCTTAATTAATTGCACCACATGGAGAAAGTATCTTTCATTTCCCCTCACTCAACTATCATGACTATAGATGAAGGCCGTTTTTTTTGTGTGTGTGTAAATATAGCCCTTCCTTAATCTCAGATAACAGCAAGAATGATAGCATTTTCATTTAGGATATGAAGATGAATTTCAATAGAACCACAGCATCAGAACATCGCACCAGATTTCCAAGGTCTGCCAACTTCAGAGTTTATTTACAAAAAAAAAAATGAATGCAATAGTGAATTGATTCCAAAGTAAACGTTTGGGGCTGTAGAACGGAGGGGCTTTGTAAACACATTATTATGATTTCGTGGAAAAAGAAACTCGATAGAAACGCCGCAAGGAATCGTTATTATATAATTTGGCTAATGGTGTGTGTCCGTCTGTTAATTTGAAATCGTTTTACATGATTTGTATAATAAAAGAATTTGGTGGATGTGTAACAGACCAATGCAGAAAAATGTGTTATGATATTGCATGCCATATCCTGTGCATGTACATGTTTATTAAGGTTTTTTTTCATTTCTGTACTGTATTAAATTTTGCATGGAGTTGACATGTTTATCATGTACGAAATACGCATCCTCAGAATGTGACACATTTCAATGAAATTGATCGTTCGTAATGCTGTAATTTAAAATATACAGGAAAGAAAAGCTGATATTGACTTTTGAATACAATTGAAGGGTTACTAAATTAGAAAAGTAATTTCCCACTAATCTATGTAAAATTATCCACTAACAGCGATTTTAACATTCGTTTGCCGCAATAAACTCTCATTTTGACGAAAATTTGAAAAAACGCATGCCCCCAGTGACGTCAGAGAAGTAAAAATGCCATAGAAGTCAATAATAGACCATTTTCGTAATGTATTAACAACTTTCCCCCTAACTGCGTAGTAACGCGTTATTGCATTCACCTGTATCTTGTCATTCAGATTCAAATGGAATGTACTTTGAAACTTTTAGTTGTTGCTACTCGGACAAACCTCGGAAAAGCTTTGGGGATCCCATAGGTAACGTATTGTTTGAACGTGAATAAACTATTTTATTCACGCCGTTGGCATTTATGGCATTTTGACTTCTCTGACGTCACTGGAGGCGTGCGTTTTTCACATTTCCGTCAGAATGAGACTTTATTGCGGCAAACGAATGTGAAAATCTTTTTTGTGGACAATTTTACATAGCTTAGTGGGAACTTATTTTTCTAATTTAGTAACCCTTTAAGGAACAAGCATTTGGAAGCCCTATACACTAAGTAAACTTTAAGTATACAGTTGTATCATATGATACATTTTCGAGTTTCTCTTATGTATACATTCTTTTCTATTCCTCACTCTCTCTCCCTCTCTCTCTCTCTCTTTCTCTCTCTCTCATTTCTTACTATACATCTCTTCCACATTCCACTATACTTTTTGTTATGTCGACATAATGCACCATTATCAAATATATTCCTTATTTCTAAAAATAATATCTGATAAATAACTCCCCTTTACCCCTCCAAACAAAACCCAAACTACAGAAAAAAAATAAATAAACGATACAGCATGAGCAACTATGTCAAGTATATAAACACAACAACAAACACATAAATTATGTACCAGAAATGGAATTCATCACAAATTCATATGACAGAATCCCTAAAATTAGCCTTGTGACTTTTGAAAGATGACATTTTTGCCGTTAAAACTTGCCCACTCATGCATGACTAAATGGATTAACGTGATTTTCACACAGAAGTTAGTCAATAAGTTTAGGAACAATTATGCCAAATAATGTTTCCCACAACCTCTCAAATAAAAAGTTATGTTATTTTGCTTAGGGGGACTGTTTTTGTTGTGTTTAGGTCAGTTATTCATAGCGCAGGAAAAAAAGCATTTGTCAAAAACTCTTTACATGTAGCAATCAATTTAAATTATCTGTTCATATATCCAACGAATAGTACACATCATTATTACCTGGAAAAGTGTATAAAAACAGATTTTCAATTGTCGTTCTGTGAAATGATGATACCTGTAAACAATTCATTTAGATCGGTATCCCTTTAACACTGAACATGTCCTCCAAGCCCCCATATACCTAAGCGTAACGATACACACACCAATGAGCTATTCACACACATAACCACTGCCATGACTGTCGTGTAGTTTTGGATGTAAGATTTGTGCGCGAGATGCATGCCGTCCTCACAACTACCTCTCCAAACAGAGAATGACATATTATTTCAATCGTCACTGTCGCCAAGAACTGGTATTTATACCTAAATGTCAGTTCGTGGTGACAGCGACGAAATGAATGCCATTAAATCAAGCGGATTACTGCTATCATATTAGGACCATTATATACAGTAAGTCGTCAGCGTTTCACGAATCGTGACATGTCGCCATATGACATTTTTTCTTGATTTTCGGTTTTCTTCATTTTTATACGTGTAAAATAATTTCGGCATAACTACAGGAAGTTTCAAATCATGAAGTGCGACAAAACCTCTAAGAAGCCGGTTCGTGAAGAGGAATTTCTTCAGTTTCAGAAGTCACGCCACACCAGTTATGGACTTTCTGCACCACAAATAGTTGAAAGACACGTCATGCACGTGGGAGTGGGCGGCTCTACAAGACAGTAGTCACAATTATTTACGGTACAAGGCTACGCTATTGAAGCTCTATCATGCATCATGACTGCTCGTTGTTGTGTTCGTCATGCCATTTTTTGCGTTTTCAGCTTCTTTCGTTTCTGATTTGTTCTGTATAGCTGGAATACGATGCACTTCAGTGCCATTTCACGAATCACGACTGTATACTGCACTCAGCCTAGTCTCGATTTTTAAGCCCAACGAGAATGGCACTATCATGAAAGGTAAAAATTAGCAGGATAACAGACGGAATTTATGCACAAACAAAACATTGCAATGACTACCTGCAAGTGCTTATAATAGCATCACGTGTCCATACAATGCAAATTTAGTTTTTTTCGTTGGCATAGCTAGAACATTTCAAATATAAGGAAACGATTATTCACACATGAAAGGTTGTTTGATGGTATTGTGTGAAGACATTTGATGATGTTGTGGGCAGGTGGAGGTAGTCATTGCAATGTTTAGTTTGTGCATAAATTAAGGGAAATCCGAGCCTCCTCATGGCGCCATCATAGTTGGAAGGAAGTTTGTTGCGCATGCGTGTGATGACCATGGGGCGCAGGGGTATTTCCCTTATTACAACAAATCGGTCATTGGTTGGATGAAATGCCCCATAGAATCAATGGCTGGCAAGGAGAAATCTTCTGAGACATCAAAGAAAGTTATGATACATTTTTTTTCAGAAATTTTTATTCAATTCCATTCAAATTATACATGACAAAAAATAAACCGCAATTCCACTTGGTATTGCGATTATAAATTAACAAAAAGTTACAGATTTGATCACATATTTGATCACAATAAACAAAAATATATTATTTCCTTTGTACCATTGTCACAAAGTGAATTAACTTAGATAATTCATATATGTTTGATATTTTAAATTAATATGAACAAATAGAAGGAATAATAAAATAAAGGAATGGAATCATATACATTTTCGACCAACAAGTGCCCCTGCTGACGTCATATCCCTACATCTGCCCTGTCCCCTCTACCTACCTATTCCTCCCTTGTGTCTGTCCCCCCTCCCACCCTTCTTATACACATACATCCCCCCCACACACACACACACGTATACGCATACCCACAACACATACACCACAAACATACACAATTACGAAACACACACACACACACACACACACACAGAAGCACACACACAACACAACCACACACGCATTGTTCCTACTCACATTCTGACTTTATAGAGGAAAAGCATACATACAGAACTTCCAGCACAAATGAAATACCTCTACTGCGTAATAAAAGGTTAAGCTTGATATGTGAGAATAACAACCACGATGGCACGCAAAATGTACAGGAACTGGCATATGCAAAGTACACCTGACCTACAAACATCATCAAGCTACATGCCCAAACAATGCACTACAAACAATATATCATCCATCCTTACCACTGACAGTGATTGATATAAATGTTGGTCGCTCCATTAACTAACAATGACAGCAAATCCTTGGACGCCATTGCGGCGGTAAGAGAAATCCAGGCCTTCTCATGGCGCCATCATCGTTGAAAGGAATTTTATTGAGCATTGCCATGTCATTGTGATAATCTTGGGGTGCAGGAGTATCTCCCCTTCCATCGAATCGGCCATTGGTTTGTGAAAACAAAAACCTACAGAATGCACGGCTGGCATGGCGCAATCTTCTAAGATATCAAAGAAAAATGTCATATATGACTCAAAACCACGGTGCTAACAACCACACACATGCACATATACGCTCTCTGTCTCTCTGTCTCGCACTTTCCCACATAGATACACACACACCGAGTACACACACAAACACACAAAAATACACACGCAAATGAAGTACAACTTCATAATGCAGTGTCAACATTTATCCTTTTTTTTTCATTAAGCATTGACAGGTTTTTTTTCATGCAAGATCACTGAATGTTTAAGAGGCAATCACCCGCTTGAGGAAGCAAGGTGGAGAGAAATACAGTACTAGAATGATAAACACGGATATCGAGAGCTTGAGAAATAGAGAGAAAAGATGCCAAAACAGAGAGGGAGAGAGTGGGCAGTCCGAAGAGACTATGGATAGATAGACTCATAATGCAGAGAACATGAGAAAACAGAGAACAAAGACACAACGATGATAAATCCCCCGTCACACTTATTCGGAATCAGCAGGAATCAAGCAGAACCAGCCGGAATGAATTTTGTTTAAAATTCGAACCACATTCGGGAGGCAATTTCTAATCTATCTTTCTTGGCGGCATGACCTCAGTGCTCCTCAGTGACTCCTAAATTCTTACTGACGTTGCAGCATCATCTAGCCGTGCTGTTATGAGATTCGATTCTCCCATGAATGCGATCGGATTGTTTTGAATGTTGTTGAAATGTCGTCAGAATATTTGGAATGTGTTATTGTAGTGTGTAATGTGTTTGCCTCATGGTTCTCCATTGTTGGTGTTAAAGGTCCTATGACATGGAAATTTATGTTGACTTCATTTGATGCAACTTAATATGTATATAATAAAATCACTAACTGTTCAATGGAACTATGTGGCCTATATTTTAAAATAATTTTTCTTTATTTTTTCCCAGCACTGATAAGCCCCGCCTCCAGAATATCATCCAACTCAAGATTCTTCTTGTGACATCAGTGTCATTCTCATTGGGCTTAACAAATCGTGAAGTTAGAAAAATCTACAAGTTAGGGTGAAAGTTGCCTAGCAACCGTACCAAAAGCCGAATTGTCCCTGTCCCCTAACTTCAAGGTTTTTCTAACTTCTCGATTTTTGAAGCCCAACGAGAATGACACTTTCATGAAAGGTAAAGATTAGCAGGATAACAGACAGAATTCATGCACAAACAAAACATGGCAATGACTACCTGTAAGTACTTATAAAAGCATCACATGTTCATACAATGCAAATTTATTTTTTCCTTGGCATAGCTAGCACATTTCTGATATAAGGAAACGATTATTCACACATGAAAGGTTGTTTGATGCTATTGTGTGAAGACATTTGATGATCTTGTGGGCAGGTGGAGGTAGTCATTGCAGTGTTTAGTTTGTGCATAAATTAAGGGAAATCCGAGCCTTCTCATGGGGCCATCATAGTTGAAAGGAAGTTTGTTGCGCATGCGTGTGATGACCATGGGGCGCAGGGGTATTTCCCCTTCCATCGAATCGGCCATTGGTTTGTAAAAAAAAAAAATACCCTAAAGAATCAACGGCTGGCATTGAGAAATCTTCTAAGATATCAAAGAAAAATGTCATAATGACTCAAAACCACGGTGCTAACAACCACACACTTGCACACATACATACGCTCTCTGTCTCTCTGTCCCTCTCGCTCTTTCCCACATATACATACACTTACACCGACTTACGCACACGCACGCACATGTATACGCACACGAAGTAAAACTTGTTTCATAATGCAGTGTCAACATTAGACTGAAGAGCTTCATCAGATTGGTGTGGAATCGTGAGAAAACGTTTTTTTTTTCTATGCAATCACGAAGAGTTTTTAATCTGCAGAGCGACCAGGGTCCCTGGTCGCTCTGTAGTTTGTTAATATATTTAATCAAATCCAATCGACCGCGCGATCCCAAAAAGACTTAACAGTGGGTTGTTTCATCAATATTTTTCATTTATTTCAGGGGGTAAATCTTCTTGTTTCTTTGTTTTAAGCGCTCGATTTGGTCTCAGCTGCTCTAATTGTATATTTTGATAACAGCAGGCCTTCAAGTCGGGTGGGAATTAAATCCAATCGATTGTGCGATCCCAAAAGAGTAAACAGTGGGTTGTTTCATCACTATTTTTCATTTATTTATTTATTTCAGGCCTTTTGTGGTAAATATATTGTGTTTTAAGCACTAGATTTGGTCTCAGTTGCTCTAATTGTATATTTTAATAACAGCTGGTCACTCGGGATTCCACCACCAAACATAATTCAAACCACACACAATGCGTCCATCGTGCCATCAACATACAAATACATGCGGTCAAGAATAACTTTCATTTGATACCAAATTCGTCATGGTAGTACCTATGTTTCTGAAGAAATAGTAAATTTTACGATGTTTGGCAAGCTAACAGAGAAGCCTGCATGCATGCTAGATCTCGTACACAACATGATAGTACATGTATAGTAATTTGTACGCAATCCGTATTCCCAGTAGTGCGCGAAGACGTACCATACGTGGTAGTATCTCTTTATTCAAGACGCTATAAAATTGCGAATTGACAGATTTGACGTGTTAACTTCACGAAAAAAAAAATCGCTGCCAGGCTGCAAGCTTTGTCAGACCGTCGTAGTTGTAGTAGCTGTATAGTAGCTGGCGCTGTTGCTGATACAGCACGACGGAGAATGATTACCATAACACAGGTAATTCTTCGTGATTGTGTAAAAAAAAAAAAATAACGTTTTCTCATATATGGCCACCAGTCTATTACCCCTTTTTAATTGGTTTTTCTTTTCATGCAAGATCGCTGAATGTTTACGAGACAATTGCCCGATAATCTTTCCCATGACATAATACACTTTTTCCACCGCTATTAGCATCATTATTCTCATGATAATCAGTACCGATCATCATCATTATCATCATCATCATCATCATCATCATCATCATCATCATCATCATGAAATGCACCTGGATCCAATGTGCTATCTCAAAACGTAGGAACAATAAGAACAGCAAAGATGTGTTTTTTGTTTGTTTGTTTGTTTTTTGTCTTTCGTTGGATAACAATGGCAATTTACAATGGGTATCTGTGCGTGTATTGTACTTTGTACAAAACACTAATAAAAACAGTTTATCTGGCGCAGAAAACTTACATACCTTTCCACACGTAAATTTCAAAGCAAATAAAAATGCATGGTGGTTATCATATTACTACAGAATGAAAAGTGTTACCCTGTCTATTGCCATATCTTGCGCGAGTCTCGCCAACAAAATGGACATATCAAATTACAGGCTTCATCACCATGGAACAGCTTAAGTCTTTGTCTGTTTCATCCCGGTTTCCTCCCGGGGTACACCTCTTTAAATTTATACAACGGTACTTCCATTTTGTTCATTTCTCTTCGAATCAATTCCGTAAATGCGAAATTATCTCGAGCCATGTCCTTACACCACGCCGGCGCATCTTTCCGAACTGCAAACCTTTCCTCCCTCACCTTAGTTGTTTTCACCCTTGTATTGAGACACGTTTCCTGCGCCATTGCCAACCTTCCGCGTAAATCAGCGAGGTCCGTCTCGAACTCGGGTCCGTAGGCGCATACCTTCTCCCAGAATGTTCTATTGAAATGCTGGTAGAGTTTGAGATCTCCCGCGTTCCAAGCCCGAATTTTCGTGCGGACTTCTTCGCTCATTTCATGTCGGAATTTAGCGGCTCGGACTTTCTTGGTAAGGTACACCACATCGTCCATACTCCACCCTAGCAGTTTCTTTAAAAGTAGTAAGGATTCGTCAAAGTATTCGCATATCATCACCAGGTCGAAATTCGTGTCGAGTTCCAATATCTTCTCCGCGATTAGGTCTTCCCGTTCCATGTCTGCTGTGCTAGCTCCAAAATCGAAGAGCATTTGGTTCCAGAGACTTTGTTTAAAGTACTGATTCTTAGACTGGACTGCAGCAAAGTTCTTAACCGGATCCATCATGAACGATTCGAGGGATTTCGTGTTTCTTGGTAAAGCGTCCGGGATATCGAAGTAATAAAATGCAGATTCGAATTGCGATACGGGATCGCGGATGATTGTGACGAAGCGAGCGTCCGGAAAGACTGACGAAATTTCTTTACGATCATATCGAGCGTGATTCGTCAGCAAGTCGTAGCCCGACGTCATGTTCCGCCACTTGCAGTCAATCATGGACTCTGTAAACTTCTGCGAGTAGTTGATAAAGTAACCAACAGTCGGCACGAGGAAGGTCTTGTTATGGGTATATCCATAGCGCTGTATGATGGACGCTATGGTGGAGGAGCCTGTCTTGTGAGTCTTGAGGAATACCACTTTGCTCGAGTTCTTCTTCTCAGTCAATACTCTTCCACCAGCTGTCCGGCTTTGGCTGCGATTAGTGTCGTTGTGTATACCCGGCACCTCCCGTTGTTGAGGGAGTCCCCTGGAAGAAATGAAAGTGATAAATGGTATTGGTAAAATGCGATGATGAACCCCTGGATTTTTTTTTTATCAGTACGTCACGATGTAAATCGAACAGAAATTAGAGGCACCCTGATAGAGATTGTCTTATGGTTACAGATCCCCAGATGATAAAGTATCCTGACCTGTATTGGTGCATATTAGTATATATGAACATTACAAAATCACCCATTGTGCAATGCAGATGTATGTCACATATTTTAAAATTAGTTTTCTACATATTTCTCAGTGCCAACCCCGCCTCCAAACAATCCTTTATCAGCTCAAGATTCACGTCGCGGTATCATAGTATTTAGAAATAAGACGAAGATACGCACCCAGTTATTCATTACAATAATTACCTGCAATTTCTTTTAATATAATCACATGTTTAATATAACATGTGGACTTATTGTTTCGTCCTTGGCATACTAATCATTTTTCTACATATTTTTTAGTACTGGTAACCCCGCCTCCAAACAATCCTTCAGCCCAAGATTCACGTCGCGGTATCATAGTATTTAGAAATAAGACGAAGATACGCACCTAGTTATTCATTACAATAGTTACCTTCAATTTCTTTTAATATAATCACATGTTTAATGTAACATGCGATCTTATTGCTTCGTCCTTGGCAGAGCTGGGATGTTTTGGTAATAAGGTAATTTATTGTTTCCACAATTCATACAATAATACATACACAATTTGAAAAAAAAATAAACATACATCAAATAAATGCTGCCTTTCTGTGACATGCTGAAATGAAACAATCAACTGAAACTGTGAAGGGATCAAAAGAGGCACAGATTGTGAACTGGACCCCTTTAACAAAAAATATTGATCAATAATAAAACAATAAAAGCATAGATTATACGTAAATGAACTGATGACAGATAATAAAAAAGAAATATTTACAAGAGATATAGGGAAAAAAGCACCTCCCGAATATGACACGTTTCGTCACTTTTCTTGGGCGTTCCAATATAAATATTATTAGCACTTGTAATACTTGCATGATAGCAAATTAAATGCAGGTAAGTACACTCTGTATCAAAGCCCTGTGAAAGAGTGCTGCTATCAGCTTGCTGTGTACTCTCAGACTGTTTATTACCCTGACAAAGTACAACCTCTAGTTAGCTTTCTTTTTAATTTCTACAATGTTCTAATTCATGTACTTCAGAGAATCGCACAGGCTTATTCTAAACAGTTATTGATGCGCATTGTATACATAGGAAAACGTGTTTCGTGTTACAATCAATCTTCTGCCTATATATTTATTACATGAAAATTACATGAAAAGTGGAAAAGACAAAGGACACAAGGAAAAGAAGAGGAACATATAAAGAAGATAGATATCATGATCGAGTCATGCATAGTATATATGGAAATTGCATAGAATCTATTATCCGTATATACAGCGCATATTCTTACCTGATATTGTTACTTTCGCTCTTGAATATCGACGATTTAGAGGTCTCAATAACGACATAAGACATACTCGACATGAACACACACGTGCCTAGATGCACATAGAAGACGGAATTTGTTTCTCCTCATACTGGCATGACTGATGGGAGTCGGGCTAAAGTTGGTTCTCGTCAAGTTTCGTCGATTGATTCAATAGACCTTGCTGGCTTTGTTACAAAAAGCTGTACTTTACGTTGAACGCTGTGTACATTTAGTTCGTTGCCCAATGAGAATCAAGAAAACAAAACGAACATAAATTATGATGCAGACGTCAAATCCTCTCACAGTAGTGTTTTAGTTGCAATATGCACAAAGACAACAACGCAAATTAGGATTGTCTACAAAACGCAATGGCGTCCTGTAATGTACAAGGGCCAAAGCGGTGTTACACGTTTAACAGCTCAGTTCAGACAACACTATTGAATGGTTACCAAACCTTAGCCCCAAACCCCTATTCAAATGCCACGCACTCCCAGAAAGATGCATTGTGCTATTATCCTCACGCTTGTAATAAACAGACGTCTCTGATGATATTTGCGGCTGTTGTACGAGTCCAGATACTGGTCGTATTTTAGCGTCCGCTTATTTTCCCCACACACATTACGCCACTGATTCTTGTAGTATGCACACCGCGCCTACCCACCGCTGATCGCGCGACTCCACGAATCTGTCCGCCCGAAAAAATCCTATGCGCCACCAACGTTCGTTGTTGACGGTTTGCGAAACAGTCCCAGCACTGATCAGTGAGTCCCAGTCTATCGGCAGCGCTCACTCGTTCTATACAAAACGTGAGCGTTGTATTTTTCGTCTCACGAAATCTTTTTGCTGCACGAGATTATGAATTAATTCGGCGTACAAGCCCGCGCGATTATTTATTGGTGTCCTGTATACTGATCACGAATTTTTAAGACAGGGACCGAAATTGTATTTTATTATTAAGTATTTTCAGTTTTATCGAAATCCGCCAAGGATTTTTTTTTATTTTTTTTGTATTTGCTTTCAAAAACAGGCCTCAAAATTGTTTTTAACAAGTAAGCTCTAGAACTGTGCTGGATCCTGACCCTTCTACAAATTGGACGGCAACACCAGTTACAGCTTTGGAAAGCCAGTACTACAGCGGAGATTTTGATTCCAGTTTTGTGTGGGCCCAAATATAAATATTTTGTATTTAAAAAGACGCGAATTTTCAGAAATCATACTGGACTTCGCAACCGATATTCGCTGTACAGCCAGTACGCAGGCAGCAGAAAACACTATAGGAGACCAGTAGAATACCAGTAGAAACCAGTAGGAATCTTTACTGAATCCAATAGAGATTTCTACTGGTTTCTACTAGAGATTTTCTACTGTTTTGAATATGGAAAGTGAAATGATTTCCTGTAGGAACCATTAGAACAAAATACCAGTACCAGTGCCAGTAGAAATCCAAAAAATGATATATTCCTAAACGGTCTTACTTAATCCTATCTTATTCTATACTCATTCCTATCCTATTCTATTCCTATCCTATTTCCTATTCTAAGCTACACACACTTCCATTATAGAGTATGTTATAAAGTTATAAGGTTCATAAGATATTGGTCAGTACAACTTACATAAGAAGATCATTTTTTGTTGCTGTTATCATTATTGTCTTCACTTAAGTAGGTGACATGCACTATTTTATGTTTAAACTTCAAATCATGTATTGGTGTATACTTTAATATTCCTTTTATCTGGTTATGTGGAAGGTATCCATTTAAAAGTACATGTACAAAATTGTGATACGTGAATGCTCATGAATATTCACGAGGTCTCACTGGTTTCTATTGGTACGATCTCCAATACCAATAACAATCTCCAATACCAATAGAATTCACTGGTCTAAAATGGTTTTTATTGGTTTGACTTTGTATTTTTCACACTCATTTTCAAACCAATAGAACTCCCTTTTTCTAAGGATTATGACTGGTTTGACTTTGAATTTTTCACACTCCTTTTCAAACCATTATGTCTCACTGGTTTCTATTGGTTTCTACTGGTCTCCAATACCAGTAGAATTCACTTGTCTCTAAAAGTTTCTACTGGTTTGTCTTTGTATTTTTCACACTCCTTTTCAAACCAGTAGATTTCATTGGTTTGCATTGGTTTCTACTGGTCTCCAATACCAATAGACTCTACTGGTTTCTACCCTACTGGTTTGATTTTGCAGTTCCTCCTCAGAACAGTAGACTCTACTGGTTTCTATGGGAATTTCGATCCGGGAAGGTTCAATTTGAGCCTTTCTTTATGGGTTACTAGTCTTGTACAGAAACCTACAGAAAAGCGATTGTCATAATTATTATTCACATGTTACAGCCAGTATCCTTCTAAAAGTAAGTTGATTCAAATGTTATGGGAAGAAAATGAGGTTACATTACCAAATGATCAATATTATTCAATTTGCTAAGTCAATCCACGCAAACGGAACATAAAAGTTATAATTCTCCGTAAAGGAGGTAATCGTACAGAGACTAAGCGGCTAGCCAATGTTGATCAACCAATCATGCAAGCGGAGACAAGGTACCAAATCGGTACTTCGTAAAAAAACAATTGCTTATACTTTAGGTAAGATATGTATTTTGTATCATTTTGTTTATCTCTGCTATCTTCATGAATTATCCGAGATGATATTGTGATTTAAGTGTACATTTCAGCTCGTTAACGGCAGATTTTGGAAAACATTTTCACCGCATGGAAGGCTCTAAATACGCTCTGTGATTGGCCGCCCGGCCATCTTTGAACGCGCATCTTTGAACCCGCAGGGTGCTAGTGAACATGTGAACCCAAACTTTTTGAACCCTTGGGGTGCTGATTTTGCATCAACCTTTAGGGGTTCAATTTTGAACCTTTATTTCTTAGTGTGTATGCATGTGCACAGTGTATATTCTTATCGAGTTCCAGGTTGTTTGTACCTGTGTGTGCGTACATGTGATTGTGTGTGTGTGTTTCTGTAGTGGAGGGGGGGGGGGGGGTATGTTTGTGATAAACAGAATGTGTGTGTGTAATGTGTGCCTAGGTGGGTGTGTGTTCATGTTTGTGTTGGGTGGGGTAAGGGTGGGGGTGGGGACAGAATTTGTGTATCATGGTGTGTGTACGATAAACAGTGTGTGTGTGATGATGTACCAATATATGTGTGCAGGTGTGTGTGTGTGTGTGTGTGTGTGTGTGTGTGTGTGTGTGTGTGTGTGTGTGTGTGTGTGTGTGTGTGTGTGTGTCGGGAGAGGGGTGGGGTAAAGGTGGGGGTGTGTGTGCAATTTAAACAGAATGTGTTTGTCATGGTATTTGCAGTGTGTATGTGTGTGTACTACCGCATGTGCATGAGGGGAATATTTTTTAGAAAGAAGGCATGATATGCAAAAAGTAAAAAAAAAAAAAAAAAAAAACGTGTACATTTTCTAAAAATAGGCTACATGTATGGAGTAACGTACAGTAAACTTATCACATGGTGGTTTTTCATGACCACAATATCACATTGTAATATTCCCATTCCCCAAAACGAAATCGATAATTTGCACAAAATTTTACTAGTTATATCAATTGCTCACGGGTGTACACTGTTAAAAGTTTGTTGTGTACTTATTTTGAACTTCGATAAAAAAAAAAATGTTTTGCATATGTTTCAGGCCATTAAAGCATTTCAAACATTTCCGCGCGTGCTTGGGCGTTCGCACGTTTTTCCGTGTGTAACAAAAACGCAACGTTAGAATTCCGTTCTGTTACTACAATAATGTTTCTGACACTACACACATTATATCCTCTAATTTTGAGCCATATTCATGCTATAATAGGGTCGTGCGGGTGCGTCAAAGTTGAAAGTCCGCGCGTGCGTCTATGCATTTTTGTGTGCAAATGTTGGAAAAAAAAAAATCTTCAATCGGCCATAGCTCCTTAGAATGGTTGGTGACCCCAAGGATGTTAAAGTACATGGATATCCAGCTGCCGATTGATTAGTGCAGATTAATTGTACTCTCCTTCCGAGTCACAAAACAACGCGCTTTACACAGATTTGATCTTTGATCTTCCATGTTCGAATCCGCCGATGCTCTGGATAATTTTTGCCTGGATTTGACGTATAAACAAATCGATAAACAAAATAAAATTAAAAAAAATATTTGACTTTCATGATGACCTCTGTGAAAAGTCATTTCTGTTGCTCAGTACTGCAGGTACAACTCCCTGAGTACTGCAGCGACAAAAATATATCCCTTGGCAGTATGTTGATGTCCGGAAGCGTTCTGCACTGATTTCCGTGCCCTTACCAGCACGATCGGAGACGCGACACTATAGGAAATACCAAGATGGCGGTGGTGCACTCAAGCGAAGTGCAGGGCATTGATTTGGCGACGGTGCGATGTGTGCATTGTGTACGGGTATAAACCTAATCCTCTTTCTTTTAGTTCCGTGGTCTAATATTGTACAGTCCATAGCAGTTATTTATATATATATAACTCTATGGTACAGTCATATCATAGTGCTACTTAGGACAGCTCATAGAGATTATTATTTTAGACTAAATAGAGCTCTATGGGACAGCTCTATGTGCACCAACGTACCAATTAAAAAATAGGACTCTTGTTAGCCTTTTTGTTAAACTATTCAAGACCATTGAATTACACCAAAAATATACAGAATTTTAATATTCTACAAATTCATATACAAATTTGAATTAACATAACAAAAATATATTTCTCAAAAAATGGTTTGTCATCTTTAGACAGGGCCGTCGCCAGGGGGGTGCGGAGGGTGCGAACGCACCCCCTTTCAGAACAAAAAAATAAATAACTAAATAATAATAAAAAAAAAAAATAATAATAATAATAAAAAACGAAGGGGGGGTAGGGATCCATTCTGGCCGGCGGGCTATATAACTGCATGAAATTGAGTTAATACGTTGTTTTTTGTGTTTTTGTGGGTTTTTTCATAAAAAGCACCCCCCCCCCCCCCCCCCCCCCACCCCCCACCCCCCTAGAAAAAAGCTGGTGACGGCCCTGTTAGAGCTACAAACACTAATTTAGTAATTCAAGACTATCAGTATGACAATCCTGTTCCAGTGTATGGCCGAGATGATTAAAGCTTGACTCATTCATTCTCAGTAATACACATGACTATACGTGCACTCGTTCTCTCTCGTACGCCGGTATACCGTGTACCGTACACTAATATTACGTGTGTTTCAATAGCCTTTTTAGTTTGCTCTGTTGCATTAGCAGACAAGCAGATTGTGGATCTCTCTGGAATCCGAATAATCCCTTCCATTATGCTTATTTACCAGGACGCACTTTCAGGTAACTTTGATATGTTATTTATATGTGTCTTATTGATGTGTTTATTTGTGAATTTTTTGTTATGGTTTTATCGTATGACGGCAAAATATTTAGCTCATTCACAGTTTGGATGTGGTCACAAACTTGGACATGTAAACAGGTCCACGTACAAGCTACACGTTAACTTCGTTATCAAACCGGCTCCCTTGTTTTCTATTAAATATGTTCTTACCAAGGTGATCGGTGATTAGCTTGAATACTGATATGTTACACACGTATCAGTAAAACTGCAATCTTTGAATGATGTTGATCGCATAATAGTTCCCATGGTGAATGAATGGACTGTTTCGTTTGTTCCCTGGACTTGCTGTGGTCGTGGACGGAAGTGGTTACCATTTGGTGTTTGTTTGCTGTGGTACACTGAAGTTTTCAGTACAGGGATGGTATTCCTAAAAAGTCTCGGGAGAAATTCTTAACACTATGTCTCTTAACACTATGTCTCTAGTCTAGATTCTCTTCCAACAGATATTCTGTAATCTCTTCTAAACTTTCCTCAGACATGTCAGAGCTCCTTTCCTAATTTCCTCTGATCTAATTTCATGCTAAATTACGGAAATTGGTATTCCAAAATGCACTCATGAGAGAATTTAGGAGAGCCACCCCCTGTCCTCGCCACCAGCTTTGAAAAAGTCCATAGGCCGTGTGTACAAAGTAAGGAAGAACGGTCTAAAATTGGAAATGACCATTATAATTATTTAATTTACATGTAGGCTAGCTAAAGAAAATGATATGACTTGCACTTGCATCAAGGGCGGAAATCGCTCCCCGACTTTGATCTTACGGGGTGATGATGATATTTTAGGGGAACTTGCAGGTCGTCTGCCTTACGTTATGCTAGATCTAATTTGCTAGGAACACTAAAAAAAAATTGCTTACTCACAATTTGAAGCCCAATGAAGATTTAGAGGGACTTCAGTCAAAGATTAAACACCTGGGACCTTTGGACCTTGGATTCCAAAAACTGCTTCAAATTGTGAGTAAACGATTATCTTTTTTAGTGTTTCTAGCAAATTAGATCTACAGCGACGTAATGAAGACGAACTATGATTGATTTCATGTAATTGTGACAAATGAGTTTGTTGCACGTAATTGAAGTTTTGGGCCGTTTCGCCATACTTCGTAAGTTCGGACACACGGCCTATGAAGTTTTGTAGCTGGTGAGTACAGTCCACCTTCTGGTGTATTACGTACTGTTTCTGCTAGCCATTGCAGTGTGTGCTGTGTGTGCCATGCGAGCACTAAAATGCTGATTACAACATGTACAAGTGGTGCAAGTAAAATCTGTTTGTGAATCTTGATGCTGCTACGATGCTGTTTTTGTTAAAAGGGCATATATACTGGCTCCATGCATTGCCAATGCAATACATGTGCTTTCAATGTACATGTATGTACGCTATGCGAAGGAGTACGTATGCTTGTGTTGTGTGTACAGTGTATTACGAGGTGTATGCCTGGCTCCATGCGTTGCCGATGCAATACATGTGTTTTCAATGTACATGCACGTACGCTATGCAAAGGAGTACATGCTTGCGTTGTGTGTACAGTGTATTATGAGGTGTGTATCTGGCTTCGAGCTCCACGCGTTGCCAATGCAATACATGTGTGAGAAGATTGCTTTCGGCCCACAATTTTTCGTTCCTCGTTGTAACGGATACAATTGTTATGTCTTTCTTTGTCTTGGAGTGAACATGATAAGCTCGTTAAAACGAAATCTCGTTATAACCGTGCTCGTTGTAAGCGACGTTGTAAGCGACGTTGTAAGCGACGGTTTGCATGTAGACAATTTTGGGACCGAGATATTTCTCTCGTTATATCTGTGCTTGTTGTATCGAGAGTAAGCTGTAGTAATTATGCTTAACTGTTTCTCAAAGAGAATGCTAAGTCAGATATCGATGACATCTTGTGCATAGATCAGAATCAGAGTTTTCAAACAAATTGATAGCCTGTGCTGTGGGAATCCCATAGATTCGCAAATCTATGGGAATTTGGGGGGCTCTTTTGACATTTTCTAGGGCTCTCTTAACATGACTCTGGCACTGGAATAGAAATTTCAATCCAATATAAGATTCCTGGGAGCTTCAGGGCTGTCGCTACATGGAGAGCTCTGCGTTTATTCGCACAACTCTAGTTCGAGTATCACTGATTTCTGGCAGAGTAAAGACTTTGTTTTTCCCTCCCCACCCATCTCTCTCCACTCACTTTTTCTTTATTTCCCCCTCTCATTCTCTCCCTCTCTCTGTATCCATTGAATCTGACAGGTGATGAGTTATTCACCGACAGCTACAAAGTTACGGAGGTTGGACCAAATAAACTCATCTATGAGGTTCAAGGAAAAGTAAGTTGTAGAATGTGGGAATCTCAGATTAAATACCCATTTCCAATAGACATTTGTATGTCACATTAACATTCATGAACACACTAATGATCGTTTGGAGCTTGAATATATCTTGTTTATATGAACCAGTCTTTGTGACTTTGTTACTCTGTATCACAAATTCTGTGAAATAAAACTAAATGAGGTGAGAGTAGAAACCCATGATTCAGCCTTTTAGGAACTCCTGATAGCTTAATTCTCAACTTTTATTTAATTGTCAAGGTTTGATTTCCTTTTTGGCATTTTGTTTCTTTAAAAGAATGTTGATTTGAACATCAAACAAGTGAAAGGATCATCAAATAAAAGCTCCCTAGTATACTAAACTTGTTTGTTCTTAACATGATTGACTTGTTGAATGTATTGACCTTAATTTGTTTGTTCTTATAGAGATCCAAATCAACACATCCTAGTATTTCATTGATGTGCACTGATTACTTTGGTTTCATTTAAAAATGATTATTTTATAATTTTGTATGGCACTCTTAATGCCTGTTTGTAGGCAGAATAGCCTTCTAGGGTGAACCATGAGGGTGGTGGCGCTCTGATTTTTTTTACCTTTAATTCTTGGGATATGAACTTCCGGTTCACAAACATTCTAAAGCCATCGTCTTGCTTGTGTCTTTTCATTCTTTCACTACTCCATTCACAATCAATGTTGAGGTAGACAAAAACATCGCCTCGAGTGATTGGTATTTTTTCCAAGTCCTTCGTTCATGTAACAACCCTTCCATTTTTATATTACGAGGTTTACGAGGGTTGAAATTACAGATTCTGTGTGTTATTGCGTGAATTGAATACGTACAAAACTCTTACTGGAAGTATGCTCCCCAAGAGCGATTGATCAGATATCGGTATCGTGAGGTGATATCCCTTGATATCGGCTATATGCGATAGATAGGGAGAATTCACCAGGTTTTCACCCTGCTCTTTAGCGAGAAGTGAAGTGGGTTCTTAACATGTATACACGGGATTTCCATTTAGCATCTTATCACTGTTTACTGTGCACACCTCTTAAAACAAATCGTGATTGACTGCTTCCTTTCAGCAAACCGTCCAGTCCGATAACTTTGATGAGTCTGCTATCGGAGCCAACCCGTCAGCCGAGGAAGTTGCCGAAGCCATGGATGAGAACTCTGTTGTGGGCATCGACATCGTGCTCCACAACCGCCTCGTAGAAGTTCCGGAATTGACTTCTTCAAAGTACAAGGCATACATCAAGGAGTACATGGGGAGGTAATGCCCAAATTTGAATCTTTCAAGGGGGTTTGGGGAAAAAGGTAATAATGTTGATATTTACCAACACTAAAAAAAAAAATTGATGTACATCGATGTATACAAAGTAAAGCCCCCGTCACACTTAAGGCGGATTCACACTGCATCCGACATCCGACATTCCGACATACGACACGACTTTCGACACGACATTTCAGTTCATACTGACAACGATTTTTCAAAATGTCGTGCAAAAAGTCGGATGACACGACATTTGCTGTCGGTCAATCAATTATCAAATTCTTTATGCGATGACCAAGCATAAACACAAGAAATATACGATCTGAGAAGGACAAGAAGCAGGAGGAGGGGGGGGGGGTGAAGAAGGAAGAAGGAGGAAGGAAAGAACTTACGGCGAAGGCGGGAGAAATTGGAGGAGGAAATGGGAACGGTAGAAGACGGGAGTAAGAAAGTTAGAAGGAAGAGATGAAAAAGGTGGAAGGAAATGTAAAACGACGGGGAGAGGGAAGGAAACGGGAGAAAGGGAACAAGGGTGGGGGAGAAGAGAGTGGCTTGAGGGTAAGGAAGGGAGGAGAAGAGGCGGAGGAGCGCTACGGCTAGGAAGGAAGGAGGGAAGCGGGGTAGGGAAAAGAATCAAGTGAGGATGACTAGAAGAAGGAATGGTAAATGAGGAGGAGAAACAAAAGGTGAAAGACAAGTAGATGATCATCGTGTTCCTCCTTCTCCACCATCTCCCTCCTCCTCCACGCCATTCTCTTCCCACTCTTTCTTCTCCTTCCCTCTACACTTACGTCTTCTTTTTCATTCTCATGCTTTTGCCTCAATACTCGATCAAGTTACAGATACGTTCTTATCCTTTTTGTCTCGCCCACCGGAGGTGAAGGCGAGACTAAGGGATCCAAATGGCGTCCGTCCGTCGTCCGTCCGTCGTCCGTCCGTCGTCCGTCCGTCGTCCGTCGTCCGTCACAAATGTTAAAGTTTACCTGCAAGACTCTCTTATGATCCATAACTTCACAAGGGTTGCTTGGATTACAACCTAACTTGGGTCATAGATGCACTGGGGGTACCTTCATGTTATGGTGGTGTTGGAGGTCACAGGATAAGGTCAAAGGTCATTTGAGGTCATACGTTTACCTGTTTACCTGCAAGACTCTCTTTTGACAAATAACTTCACATAGGTTGCTTGGATTACAACCTAACTTGGGTCATAGATACACTGGGGGTACCTTCATGTTATGGTGCTGTTGGAGGTCACAGGATAAGGTCAAAGGTCATTTGAGGTCTTACGTTAAAGTTTACCTGCAAGACTCTCTTTTGACAAATAACTTCACATGGGTTGCGTGGATTACAACCTAACTTGGGTCATAGATGCACTGGGGGTACCTTCATGTTATGGTGGCGTTGGAGGTCACAGGATAAGGTCAAAGGTCATTTGAGGTCATACGTTAAAGTTTACCTGCAAGACTCTCTTTTGACAAATAACTTCACATGGGTTGCTTGGATTACAACCTAACTTGGGTCATAGATGCACTGGGGGTACCTACATGTTATGGTGCTGTTGAAGGTCACAGGATAAGGTCAAAGGTCATTTGAGGTCATACGTTAAAGTTTACCTGCAAGACTCTCTTTTGACAAATAACTTCACATAGGTTGCTTGGATTACAACCTAACTTGGGTCATAGATGCACTGGGGGTACCTTCATGTTATGGTACCGTTGGAGGTCACAGGATAAGGTCAAAGGTCATTTGAGGTCATACGTTAAAGTTTACTTGCAAGACTCTCTTATCACACATAACTCATCACATGCTGCTACAATGGCAATCAAACTTGGATGATGGATGCACTGGGGGCACCTGCATGTTATTGTGCTGTAAGAGGTCACATGATAAGGTCAAAGGTCATTTGAGGTCATACATTAAAGTTTACTTGCAAGACTCTTGGTGAAGGCTTCCTAACTTGTGCACAGAATTGTGTGAGCATGTGTGAGCATTACTGATGTAGATTTAGGCAAACATTACTCATGCACATTTATGCAAATTTATTCAAAGTCACTATTTTGCACCTGATTTTGATGTTGTCTGTTTAAAGTTGCTTATTTGTTTGTTTCAGTTTTCTTTTGCGTAGCAACGGAGATCGCGATATTTCTGGTTATTTTCGCAAGTGGGCGAGACACAATATTGCTAATGCCTTGTCTTTAAAAGAAAACACACACACAAAAAAAAAGCAAAACCAGCATCAATATTTCGGGTGGGGAAGTTGACATAATCACACTCACCCAATCCTTCTTTACAATGGTGAAGAGAAAGAATTCACGAGATCCTCAATATTACAGCAATCATAGCAATAGTTCATCATAAGATGGGTAGGTTATGCCTTTATATCTAGTTCATTCGCTATACCTATGTTAAGGGATGTTGATGATTTTTTTTTATACCAGACATATGCAGTATAAATCATAACATTGTTTACATGTACAATATAGTTTGCAGGTATCATGATTCCTCAAATAGAAATATAAAATTATTCAGTTTGTATCATTCAATAATTTGAGTGCCCGGTTCAAACTAAATCTATCTGTTAGATTCTGCTTTGACAAATCTGCATCACCACAACATAATTACCCCTCTGCCCTCCCGTCCCCTCCTCTCTTTCATGAACAAGGCATAGGCATATCTACCTCCACATCAAACTCCAAACTTATTCTTTAACAGATTCGGTCATTTCTGTTATAGACGGTTGAAATACACGATGAGAACTTTCTTAGAGATGGAGAAACAATATTATCCTACGAAGCCCCTGCCCCCCCCCCCCCCCCTCTTCTCAGACACCCTTCTCCCGCACCCTCGAAAAAGCATCTTCCCCCCCAAAAAAAAAAAAAATAAAAATAAAAATAAATAAATAAATATATAAATAAATATATATTTTTACGCCAGTGTGCGTGATGCAAGAAAAGTGTCACATAAAACATTATGAACAGTTGAACAGGCCTACTCTTGATATTAAATTTATTCAAATCTATGCAAAGAAATACTTTTTTAATGTAAGACTTAAACTTTGAATATTAGTACATAGGAACATCCCACATTTCTATAGCCATTCTACATGTACTCATTTATCTGACAGTGACTCTGCCAGAAAAATAGTTACACTTCTTATTTTTTTAGTCTTCAAACTGCGTTAAGAAGTTTTGACGTTGAGAAAACTGTCACCATTCCCCGACAAACAAATATGAATTTAGATTAGCTACTCGTGTAAACTTAGTAGAGAGTCCTCTAAACCCGAAAGAACAGTAGTTATTTAAACCCATGAATACAGGCCAATTTACTCTATTTGTTTGTTAGTCAGATCTAAAAGCAAGGTTTGGTTATGTTGGTAGACTAATAGACGAGCAGATAACTTGCAGTGATTGATGTAGACTCTACTTAATGATATTGATAGACGGCTGACTTGTTCGAATTGTAACTAAAAAAGTAAATCTGGGTGTAGCAAATTAACTATTCTAGTTCGAGAGGTAGACTGCATACGTTTATAGTGCGGACCAACATCAGATATATCTACCAGTCAATTTATTGTTCTACTAAAACTAGTAGATCTAATAAAAATATGAGTAAGACTCCGAGGACCTACATCTACTTACATGACGCACGCCCAGCCAGTCGGCCGGCTTGTTAAATTTATCAGGATAGACCGACTGGCTACTCATGATCATATATAGGTCTAGTTCATAGAGCTATATACTAGTTACGGTCGAGTCTAGCTCTAAAAGTAGACGTGAGGTAGAAGGCTAGCTGCTAAAAAAACTTGTTTGGATCTGGGAAATCTACACTCTATCTGTGTTATTATGGGTTTGTGTATCTGAATCAATACTTTTGTTGTTAGATCTCACTTCGATCTTATGACATTTTAAAGCCTTTTAAGTTTAACAGCCATGTTGACCTAGAAGAGGCTATAGATCTAGACTAGACCTGTATAACTTAACGTTAGATCGAACGTTTATTTATAAATTAGACCTAGTCCTAGATCTATCTATTAAAACTCTGACAATCGAACAGAGTAATGTAGAACACACTTCAATTGACTGTACTACCGTTTAGACTAGTGAGTACCGAGTGCGCGTAAACGCCGATGTTTATGTTGAACTGTTAGATATGCAACAACTTTCTAGTAGTAGATATATAACGTTTAATACTATTCTTGACCTCTAGAACTAGATCTAGTCCATTTTTGCATGTACGTGTCGAGGCCTTTCAAAGTTAAAGTGCCACTTAGGTCTCACAAGACAAGATCAATGCAGATAGATAACAGTTGCATACACCATCAATCATGCGACATTGACTTTATGTACCGGGTAGACCTTTGCCTTGGCGCTGGCTTTGGATGTGAATTATTATCTTTAATGTTTACGTAGACCTACTCAAAAGACATGTCTCAAGTCGAGGCCTTTCTAACTCAATTGCCACTGAATAGCGAGTTATGCACCCAGATAACAATTGATGAATCAACAATCCCTATGCATAGTTCTGTTTTAACTAAAATAGATATTGATTAACTTACCACCAATAAGGAATCACATTCTTGTCCACCTTTCTTTACAAACAATGGCAAAATGCTTCACGAAGACATGATAAAGATATGATGTGTAGGGAAACATTGTCCAACAGGGATTTTCCGCGAAGCAAAAGTCTTTTGACAAGCCAAACTCATGAAGTGACGTCATAGGAATGCGCCGTTGTGATTGGTCTCCGGCTAAATGTCGGATTGTCGTGCTTGAAAAATCGCTACATGATCCGATGGTTTAATACGACGAAATGTGTCGGACACAACTTTTTTGTCGTGTTGCCTCAGTGTGAATGGACACATTGGATTTGCACCGTTTCGATTTTTATTTTTTCGGATCAAATATCGGAAAGTCGGATGTCGTGTAGTATGTCGGAATGTCGGATGCAGTGTAAATCCGCCTTTATTCGGAATCAGCAGGAATCAAGCAGAACCAGCTGGAATGAAAATTTGTCAAAATTTGAGCCACGTTCAGGAGGGAATTTCGAATCAATCTAATAAGGCGGGCTACCTTCTTTCTTGTGGGCAAGACGTCAATGCTCCTCAGTGACTCCTCAGTGTTGACTGATGTTGCAGCAACAGCTATCCATGCTTTTATGCGATCGGAATGTTATGAATGTTGTTGAAATGTCGTCAGAATCTTTGGAATGCAGTCAGAGTGCTGTTGGAATGCCCTTCGATATTTTTCCAGTTCGAATGCACCTCGAAAGTTTTAAGCATGATCAAAACATTCGGGACAGACTCAAGAATGGACCCGAATATTTGGAATGCACTCAGAATGCACTTCGAATATCCAGGAATGTGCCAAGAATTTTCATGACGATGGCGTTCTGGCTTATTCCGCCTCCAGTGTGACTAGGGTATAAAATACAAATCCATGAAGAATTACATATAGAATGTATAAAACATATATGACAGTTAAAGGGCATATACTGTACTGGGAAGGCAAAAAAGCCTTCGAAATATAATTGTTAGCATTCTTCTTGCCAATGGTCTCAAATTCATGTATTGGCTATTTTAGAAGCTTGCTGAAAGTTAATTTGCGTCAAATGATCTACATTCGGAGTAATGAGTGATTAAATCTAAGCCTGAGTCATATCGATTTTTTCAGAAACCGGTGTTCGATGGCTTTGCGCCGATCGAACATCGATGCATCGATACATGACGTCACCCAGCCACTGCCAAGAGCCAATTTATGAATGAAAATATAGTAAGCATACGCAGTGCAATCCTTCCATTTCCCCACATAAACAAGCATGCAATTCTCTATCACCTCGTACCAAAATTGACCTAGAATTTCACTTTCCTATATTTTATATGAATTATGATAGGTAACCTCGGAGAATCTATTTTCTCACCGATACTGCACATGTAAGCGAATTTCGATTACTTCTTGTTTTTCCGTCAAAATCTTACAAATTAGCGTCAATATGGCATCGTATACATGTATGTAGGTTGGAATCTGGAGAGTCTATTGCAACGCGGGCAGAAAGTCAATCAGCTTCCGGGTTGCGATTTTTTTTTTTCGTAACCCTAATGCGTCGAAAAATCGCTTCCGGGTTTCGGACAACGTGACTGGATATTGTATCACTGTTTTGGCGACCACATGGTTATGACGTGATCTACGCGATGCACCAATCAGTGGTCTCCGAATCGCTGTACGGAGATGCTCTATTAGTCTGTACGTCGGCAGCGTGTATGCAAATGAGCCTTACGCACGATTGCCACTGTATTTCCGGGTTTTCACAACACACGATGCTATCCGTTGTACAAAGTCTATGGACAATTGTTTGTTGTGGCGTTGCGCTGTATATAGTAGTGAACGAATCAAATCCAAGTAGTATGTAGTAGCTGCTTGATCATCGAGCGACCTGTTCATTCTCTTGATGCGTTACCTGCAAAACTCACAAAAGAGAGTAGGAACCATGTAAGCAAATTAAAATTGTGAAAATATGAAGATAAATTGTGTATAACAGGACTATCAAACAAAAGATTTTGTGTTTTCTAGTCAATTTGGTAATTTCGTCGATGCATCGAATTCATCAAAACGAAATCGGAGTTCGACTTCTTCGATCGAACACCGGCTTAATAATCGATTCGACTCAGGCCTAATTAAATCACAAATCCCCCAAATGTTCGGCCCGAACATTTTGAGGATTTAATCATTAATCATTAATAACTCCATGAGGGCAAATGACTTTCAGCAAGCTTCTAAAATGGACAATACATGAATTTAAGACCATTGGCAAGAAGATTGCTAACAATTATATTTTGAAGGTTTTTTTGCCTTCCCAGTACAGTATATGCCCTTTAATATGTATTAAAATTAGCAAGTCAGGACCAAAATTAAGATGTGATATCTTGAAGGTTAGACCTCATAAATTGAAAAAGGATGTTGCAAAGTCAAAATGAACTGAGTAAGAATGATAACCCAAAGAGATAGTGGAAGGTATTAAAGATACAAAAGGACAAGATAGCAAAAGCAGAGAGAGGCAGGTAAAGTTCAATCGTTTTTTGGGTGTTATTTAAAAACGAATTGCAGAGTTGCCATGTCTCCCTGATTTCACAGGAGACTACCTGAGAGTAGACCAATGATACTGCATTGGATTTCATCACATCACCCAATCTCCCTGATTATTGATAGCCTATTGCGATTAGGTTGTATACATTTGATAGACATCTCCCTGATTTGTGATGAAATTTCCCACAATCTTCCTGATTGTTGAATGTCAATGTTGGTAGCTCTGGAATTGTAACACAGTGGAAGTTACTTTAGCAACAGCCTGTATCGAAAGACCACATTTTAAATTATTTTGTATGATGCTTATAAGTACATGCAGTTGAGCTGTACCGTATGGGTGTGCTCTATTGTGCACTCCAATGAACGTCACATCATTTACAGAACTCGTTCAGATCATTGACAAAAAAAAAATGGATTTGGAATATATATCGCCTTCTTTCTCTCTTGTGTTCTCTCTTCTCTTCTCTCATTCTTTCTCTTGCAGCTTTCTGTTTTGAATTAACTCTATCTCTCTCTCATTCTCTCCCCCCACCCCTTTCCCTTCTCTGTTCCTATCAGACTGAAGAAGTACAAGGAGGAAGAGATTCAGAGGCTCGAGAATGAGAACAGGACTGATGCTGCACAAAAGATGCGAGAAGAATGGGAGTTTGCCCGCCAGAATTTATCAGCAGATATGAAAGAAGTGATTTTGTCTGGCTTCAAGTCCAAGAACTTTCAGTTCTGGGTGGGAGAGTCAGCGAACTCCGAAGGGATGATGGCACTCATGTACTACCCCGAAGAAGATCAAATCAATCCACGTATGTTGTTTTTCAAACCTGGCCTGAAGGAAATCAAATCTGTGAGTATAACGCGACAGGGGATGACATAAACGAAGCAATTTGAGGCAGCTACTTATCTTATTTACAATGCCTGGGGGGGGGGGGACCTACATGTGCCTTTTTTTTCCTACAAGTAATACACACAAATCACATAGAACAGTAGTGAAGTGAAGATATTACACAACAACTCAAAGGAATTGCCAAGGAAAGGGAAAGGGAAGAAAGCGAGGGACCCGCAGTTTGAACCACGGTAAATTTTGTCCAGTTCAGCATGAAACTTAATGCTTTAGCCTAAAGAGCATCATGTTTCATGCTGAACTGCACAAAATATACTGCGCTTTAAAACTGCGGCTCATTCCCTTTCTTCCCTTTTCCTTTCCCTATGCCAATTCCTTTGAGCTGTAGTGTAGGTTATTTGCAATTTCAGATATTTCGTTTCTGACACCCTCTTTCATACGCGGAGCTTGAATTTTATGTACTGCTCAGGCAGGGGTTAAACTACCTGTGTAGAGTGTACATAGTAGGGAGTAAGATGGTGTCTAACAAAGAGCTGGCTCTTTATCTAAGTAATACAGGTGAATCTCACCTGTTTTTGAGAGAGCGTAATATACCCCCAACAGATGATGTACCAGGCATACCTTATCAATTGTTCAATACAGCAGCTTTGCTCTCCTAATGATTTGGTAAAAAAAACTTCAACGTTTTCAGAGGCTAGTTTTGACCACGTTGGCGGATTTGGCTACAATTTTACATTGTGTCTATGTGAATTTGGAGGGCTCTTTTAACCCTAAAACGGCCGGGGGGGGGGTTGAATCAACCCCCCCCCCTCGACGTTTCGCGCAATAATGCCGCAACGCAAGAACGACTCATCGCGACACTTCTTGACTTTTTCCTTTTAAGTCTTGCGCATCTTTTGAGACCAAATTCGCGACATCCACGCATACCATTACGGAGCCACGCCCATTTTCGTGACGCATGTCATCCCAAAACGTGCACAATTTTGCAATTTTGTGTGCATTTCCTATGGAAAACAGTGCTTGTTCATAAAACTCATAAAAGCCTAATTATTTTTCCTTTTGATAATTTTGATTGATTAATTTAATGCTAATAATGGCTGAAAAGTGGTCAGTGACAATTTTCAATAAAAAAAACAAAGAAAAACAAAAGTAAAAAAACAATAAAATACATAAGAAATTCCAAAAACAATAAAATACATAAGAATTAAAATGAATTTTCAAAGTTTTTTTGATCACCAATTGTGAAACATATTATAACAGATATACACACCAAATATTAGACTCTAATTGTTTTTATTTAGTGTTTTATATAATTGTGGGCTAAATTTGCATAATTAATCAATTAAAATTAACAATTAACAATTTTGAAAAATATAACTAAATAATCTTGTAGATTATGACACAGGTATTGTGCGTGCCAAATTTTGTCGCAATCGCCCGACCGATGGCCGAGATCTCAAGGGGGGGTTGAATCAACCCCCCCTTGGCCACAGAACAGTCCAAAAAGCCCGGCCTGATTAGGGTTAAGCATTTCGGGGGAGAAATTGCCCTGAGCCCCTGTGTATATTTTCCCCTGCAGTTGATATTAATCAGTCCGCCTCCTAAAACATGTGGGCCCTGTTGCATAAAATTTGATGGTAACTTTGCTACCAATGCCAATTTCTTTGGAAGCTTGAAATTTGATTGGCTGTCAAGCAATGTCGCCATGGTAGTTGTCATTGATTGCAGTGTTACCATTAATGGTAAAGTTTATGCAACGGGGCCCTGTTGTATAACATGTGTGCCGGTACGGACATATACCCTGTCGGAAAGTTGTCTTTTTGTACAAATGTTTGAATGTTAGCTCCCTTCCGAGCTCTGCTAATGAAGACTGCTTTATCAAATTTAGGAGGCATACCTAATGAACCTATTATGTGAACGCATATATTTCAAGTTCATTGACTCTCGGTATGAAGAATTGTCAGAAATGATGTGTGCGTGGTGCTAGTCGTATTTTAGATACGGAAGGTAAATGTCTACCCACCCATATTTTTCACCAACTTGTGAGTGTAATATGCTGTTTGAGTTTTGCCCCGACTGCCAGCCTGCTGTTATCCACATCTACTAGCCTATAGAAATGTTAGTTGAGGCTAGTTATGAAATTACATGCAGCCATTGAAATGCAAACAGCGAGCACATGTACAAAAGAAAAGATCCCCTGTGAAAACTACATTCTCACAGGATATCTTGCATGGCACGGTCGGGTGTGTTTCAATTTGTATTTCCTCCTCTGGATTTGAGGCATGAATCTGGAAATTGTTCTAATATCTTATGCTTTGGGTGTGAACATGCTGTGTGATGAACTGGACCAGGACAAGATGAGCTACAGTTGCTGTCGCCCTTTCTTGCATCTATAATAGCTGGCTGTCTGCACCTCCAGGTGCCGTGTGACTCGCCAGTCGCTAACGATGCTACAAAAAAAATCCTCCACTTGCACCCAACAATGCCCAGTCGTGACTGACTGGGTGTGGTATGCGTGTTGTACAGAAAAACAAAATAGTGGATTCTTCAGAAATATGTTAAAAAGCGTTGCCAATCAGGACAATATATGTTGTATGATTTTTAGTATGCAAGTTTTTATTATTGATTATTTGATAGATAATATTACCAAAGTAAAATGAAAAATTACATTTTTTTTATTAATGCTGTTTTTACATTTACTGAGCATGAGTGACTAATTGATTGTTTTCTTTTGTTTGTGCCTCTCCACCTGCAGTAATCTGGGACCATCCGCTCTATTCCACCCCTCCAGCTGAACCCTGCCCCTCGTGCCACGGGTACACCAGTGCCCCCCCTTCATCTCCCCACCAGCTCCCACCTGCTAGGAAAAATCATCATCTACACTTTGATTGATATATTTTTCTGCCACTACATAATACATAACCCCTAAAATTGCAGGCCTACATTGCACAGAATTTAGCAGCTCCAGAATCGTAACTTTCCTGGACAGAGCCAATGGGAGTTATGCATTGGACCTGTTTCCATGGTACCATCAATCATTGTTGGGTTACAACTGTTATATGCAACATGGTCCAAATTGGACATTCTACCGTACAGATAAAAGCGGTTGTAGTGTCACATATATTTTATTAAAACGAATACTAGTCGCACATGAGGAACGGCGATGCAAAAGCACTTCTTTATTAAATACTTGTTGAAGTGTAGAACAATTACATGTACACTTTTCCTTTGAACTTCATTGTCTGCTTTCTCCTGCTTCCATTGTCCATTTTAAGGGGTTATTATTTATTATTTCAATGCAACATGCAGTCAATTTAGGGATATTTTGTGTTGTGTGTGAGTTAAAACTGCTAGGACCTCAACAAATATTCACTATCTGGTAAAAAGAAATGGTTTCAGAGATATGTGTATTATTATTGCCTTTGATATAGTTGTTGGTACATGTACAGGTGTAAGGGGGAAATGCAATTGCCCTTTTTCTTAAGACTAGAAGTAAGACTCTTTGTATGGAATGCTTCTCAGAGCCCACTTTTGTCATTTTGATGACCAGCTGGATGAGCATTACTCATATGCTGGAAAATTAAGGGGCAAAAATTTTGAAATGAAAGTGCTATTGACAATCTGGCCCATCGAATTCTTTCATTATTCTTTGCCATGTGAAGTGTTTTTGCCCAAGTACATGTGTACAAAGTAATATATCTATCATAACAATTGTTGAAATTATATACCCAAAGCTGTATAATACTAGTGTAGATGAACCATTTGATCACAATTTAAGTCATATAAGGTGAGCTTGTGGTTGGGCATGTTTGAATATTAATGCATCTCAGTCAAATGCTTCATAATATATTTATCAAATATCTGCTATAGATTGAGAGTAGTGAACTAAAATGTGACATCGAAGGAAGTTATATATCAAAATGGCCATGAATTACATACCAGTCTAAACCGATTCCAGAGTATCCACTATCCACAGACGTAATACGCATCGCGTATGTACATGTAATAAAAAAATTAATTAAAAAATCATAAAATACAATCAATGGTTGTCTATGCATTTCTGTTTTTGAATCCTCTAACTTACAGGTCAGAGGTGGTAGTAATTATTACACAAAAACGGCAGAGCAGTTCTTCACACGTCCTGATCTGGGGACCTCTGTCACAAACAATATGACTGATCGTACGATCGATTGATCCATCGTACAACTGAAATCGGCTATGAATCTGTATCACAAAGAACCTATGATCAGTGCCAATTTAGTTGGATTTAGTTAATAACTTAGTTGGATCTATCATAAACATACAATTGATGCACAGGATTGGACTTGCAATAGATACATGTACAGTTGGGCCTGAGAACAACATCACAGCGGATTGCAATCTATTGCAGTCAATGTATGGAGCTGATTGCATTTGATTGCAATCACTGTACGTTTGATCTCAACCCCACTGTACCAATCAACGTTTGGGGATTCGAGGTTGCAACTCGCTCTATGTGATACGAGCCCTGGTTTTGATTTCAGCGACTTTACCATTTTGACAGGATTCCCTCTTGTTATCTTGAAGTCATACACAGGAGCTGTGGTCAATGACAGAACACCTTTGCCGTGATTTTTTTTTCTGGAACACTGCTATCCCTGAGCTTACCTAAGAGTACTATATTAGGAATATAGAATATGGAATAATTCCATAATCTGGGCTGCTGAAATTGGTGAAATATTAGCATGTGACGTGACAACGGGTAGAGCAATGCTTGTACAGTATGTGTCTGAGTTGTGTGTGTGTGTGTGTGTGTGTGTGTGTGTGTGTGTGTGTGTGTGTGTGTGTGTGTGTGTGTGTGTGTGTGTGTGTGTGTGTGTGTGTGTGTGTGTGTGTGTGTGTGTGTGTGTGTGAGTGAGTGAGTGAGTGAGTGAGTGAGTGAGTGAGTGAGTGAGTGAGTGAGTGAGTGAGTGAGTGAGTGTGTGTGTGTGTGTGTGTGTGTGTGTGTGTGCGTGCGTGCGTGCGTGCGTGCGTGCGTGCGTGCGTGTGGTCATATGCATGTATATGCAATAAAGTCACAAATGTGCATATCCAATTTCTTGGTCTTCCGCCATATACTGCCATATCCTCTATCGGCTATTTCATATTTTCATTGTTATGCAAATTTACCCAGCTTTCTCCGTTTTTCTGTTCTGTGTGAATTTTTTTCTTTTTTACTGCACCCCTTTTTTCTCTCCCTCTCTTCAAACAAGCGCAATTCCCTTTCTTTCGTTCCCTCTCTTCCTCTACCTCTCATTTGTTATTCTTGTTCCATCTCGCTCTCTGTCTGTTTTTTACCAGCTAACATTTTTCAACCACATAAATGTACAAAAATGATCAACATTTCCACATGAATGTGATATTCCTGTTAGAATTGTGTTGTCAACTTGATCTATGGTACGGTGAACGTATTGCATATACATGTAATTTGAACAAAAGTTTGGGTGTGGTCCAGATGCATACATTCACAAATACATGTAAACAATAACATGAGTACCGAAGTGGTGTCCTCATATGAACATGTCAAGACAACTGGTTCTAAACAAAATCACTTCAGTTGAGGTTTACCGGTCCGATATTGTCTAGCAGGCTAGTGTCGGGCACTATTTTGAACAAAACTTTCACTTTGGTTACACATAAATACAGTTGGCAGCAAAATTATTCAACCCCCCTCTCATTTTTTACATTCTGTCATAATGAATAACATTGCAGCAGCAGATTGCTACTAAACCATTAAGATAGTTAGCAGACAGTTAATTACTAAAGAATACCGGAGAAAAAAATCAAATTTTACTGCATAGGTCATCTGAAATTGCAATTTGCGCCCAAAAAGCATGTTGCAAAATTATTCAACCCCCTATTTTACACACACGAAACGAATGCACAAATAATGACAATTTCACAGCCAGTGCATATATTCTGAGGTGAATGCAGATTTTATTTATCCTCCACCTGAAACTGGAACCTTTATATGCACAACTAACAAGTTGTAACATTATTCAACCCAGATGGGTGTGTCTTTTAGTACTTTGTGCAGCATCCATATGCTGCAATGACCTCCTGCAGACGAGATGAATAGCCTCCCACAAGCTTCTCACAACGCTCCTTGGGGATGTTAGCCCATTCCTCTTGCGCAATGGTCTTAAGGTAATCGATGCATGTAGGTCTACATGCTGCAACAGCTTTCTTCAGATCCCACCACAAATTCTCGTTTGGGTTTAGGTCTGGAGACTGTGATGGTCACTCAAGGTGCGCAAGAGGAATGGGCCAACACCCCCAAGGAGCGTTGTGAGAAGCTTGTGAGAGGTTATTCATCTCGTCTGCAGGAGGACTTGAGAATATATGCACTGGCTGTGAAATTGTCATTATTTGTGCATTCGTTTCGTGTGTGTAAAATAGGGGGTTGAATAATTTTGCAACATGCTTTTTGGGCGCAAATTGCAATTTCAGATGACCTATGCAGTAAAATTTGATTTTTTTTCTCCGGTATTCTTTAGTAATTAACTGTCTGCTAACTATCTTAATGGTTTAGTAGCAATCTGCTGCTGCATTATTATTCATTATGACAGAATGTAAAAAATGAGAGGGGGGTTGAATAATTTTGCTGCCAACTGTACATGTACTCTCTCATTGGTAACGCTTGTGTAAGAACTCATTTTTTAACTTGGTCATGACATAGGCCTTTTTGAGCAAAATTGATCACTATTTGGCTATCAAATTATCAAATTAGCAACACTATTTCCCCATATCAGATTATCATCTTTAACCCTATACAGTGTATAGCCCAGGCTATTTTGAAATAGCATAGCCCGGGGGTGGGGGGGGGGGGGGGCAAAAACAACCCCCCCACCCCTTCAGATCTCGACCGTTGATCGCGCGATCGCAACGAAAATTGGCACGCACATCACTGATGACGTAATCTCCACAATTCAATTGTCAATTGCATCAAAATTATTCAAATTTATTTTTGATTTATTAATTATGCTAATTAATGCATAAAACCATAATTTGGTTGTAAATCTTTAAATATAGCCCCAAAACTGCTAGATTTCAGTCCAGACAGTCTTCTTAGGATTATTATCATATTAGGATATTAAAAAATGGCAATATCAAAATTTCTCATAGGTATTTTATTTTTTTTTTAATTAAGTATTTCTTTGTTTTTTTTTACTTTAATGTTCTCCATTGTTTTTTCGATGGAAATCGTTGGCAACACTATTTCAGTCATAAATAACATGAAATCTATTGTTTTTCATCAGTAGATAAAACTAAGAATACATCTATGAATTTTGGCTAGATACAGAATTTGCATTGGATTTGTACAGAAAATCATGTTTTTGAGCCATTTTTGGTGTGACGTGCACGCACATATTGTTACGTAACTTCGGAACCGCATACCCCCGCGTCGCAAATTTGGTCTTCAAAGTTGCGTGAGGCTAGGGGGAAAAAAGTCATGAAGCATCGTGGCGCGATCTTTTCGCGTTACAAATTTATCGTGAAAAATGTCAAGGGGGGGCTGTTTTTGCGCCCCCCCCCCCCCCCCTCCTCCGGGCTAGAAAGGGTTAAATGGAGTGTACACTGTACAAGGCATTGTAAATGAATATAACATTAAATTAATAAAACATGATTTCATCTTTTACAGCGTGTTGACGATTTCGTATAGCTATCATTTGACCCATATTTTGCTTTGAAAAATCATTACAGGGGTAATATATATCACTGAACAACAAACAACAAACATGAATTCATCTTGTTTATTTTATTCCAAGAAGATTGTTAGAAAATCTTGCGTTAACTTTAAAGAAAATAGAAGTGAAATGCTAAACTGCAATTACATGGATCACAATCACAACTGGTTTTCTGGAAGCATTGTAACTCAAATTGTACTTAAAGACATGGTGTCCCATTTGCAAAAGACATAAAACTCGCAGGAATCGGCAGTTTACCAATCAGTAGATTTTGACCTACCGGTATTGGGCAGGTCGTCCGATACAGCGATACCTATAGCCAACACACTGGAGCCCCCTTTGGTCTATGGTTCGCATCTGTCCGCTTTACGGTCCATGCATTCTATGGGAGCGATGCCTGCATGGCATGCTGAGTGGGACAATGCGATTATGGGACAAATTGGCTAACATGTAATGTCAACGCTGAGCATGCCTCTTTACAGTGTAAGGTATGGACTCCTTTAAGTTCAAATACACATTTCTGACACGGGATCTTCTCATACATGTACTACCGGGCGTTTGTCATCATGTCCCACACAACCGACCATGAATATCTAGGAGCTGTATACGTTAAGACTGAACTTCTGTAGGGGAAACTCAATTCTTATTGGATACTGTCCAAAGATTGATAAACATTTAGGTAGGAAATATGCTAGCCACACTGCAGTGGATGAGACGAAAGAAATAGGCCAAGAAAAGTCGCGGGGCTGAAATTAGAGCATTCACGTTGTTTTGTTCATCTGTACCTATCTCTTGTCCTGTCTCTCTCCCTACTCCTTTCTCTATAATCATCCCTTCTATATTTATCATCCCTCTCCCTTCGCTTTGCCCCGCTCTCTCTGTCCCGCTCCCTGCGGTCATCTGGGGAGTATCTCCCCCTGCTCTCGTAATCTCCATCTCTGTATCTGTCTTTATGGTCGTCTCTTCTCCTATCTCTATCTCTGTCCCTCCTTCGTTCCTCACTCCTTCCTTCATCTCCTCTGAGTCTGTCCTTTGAATTGTCGCTGCTCTTGGACTTTCTGTCCCTCTCTTGTGCGTCCTCCGTCCTCCTCCTTTGCTCTCTATCAGCTTCTCTGTGATTGGCAGGATTGAAATCCTTTTCCCCGTATCCGCTTTGATCAAAGTTTTTCCCTCCGTCTCTCTTGTGCCTCTCCTTTCGGAAGTCTGTCCTTGCATCATCATTGTTGTCACGCTCATTTCTCTTTCTTGAAGGTCCCGCATCCTCTCTCTCCTTCCTGCTTTTGAGCGCTGGGCATGGAGAGCTGTCCTCGCTATCGTAACTCGGGGATCTCCTCTCCTTTTTCTTCTCCTTGTGCTTCTTCTTTTCCTTTTTTGATATTTTCTTCTGGGTATCATCAGGATTTTCTGCCAAAACCAAAAGAAGTAAAAAGGCAAATTTGACAGCCAACTAAAAAGAATATTGCTTATTATGACTTCAATTTCACAAGCATGATTCTACAAAGTCAAATAAACTTTAGTCAGCAGGAAAGCATACTACAGAGTATAAACTTTTACAGAAAAGTACAAAATAAAGCATAATGATTTTGAATTCACGAACACATTTCTGAAAGGTTACCCAAACAAGAGATTAAGTAGATAACAGACTAAAAAATATTGACCCCAAAATGGACGGCCAACAGACAAAAAAATGTTTACCCCATATTGGACAGCCAACTGAACCAAATGTTGCTGATGATTGAATTTCAAATACATGTTCCTACAAAGTCAGACAAACAACATATGCCTGCAGTGTAGCCTCGTTTAGACTTAACACTTTGACAAAGTGCTAAATACTGTGCAAAATAATTCTGATTGCACAACAGAGACAATATCAGGACAATACAACTGTCTGTCTCTCACTGTACTGTAATGAAACCGGCCTCGTGCACTGCACCAGTAAGAACGGGGTACTGGAAAACAAACATTTTATCCTAAAAAATACAAATGCCATTGCGGGGGATACTTTTGAAACCTGATGTCAAACACTGTGATATAAGTTTTGCATAATACCCTTATGGGCACAACAATATATGCACAGGGGGTCGTTTGTTCATCGTAAGGGAGTCTTTTTGCATTGCAAAAGTCTGTGTGTTATAATTACACTGGAATTCTCACCTTTCTTGGGTTTCTTCTCCGGCTGCAGCTGAATGTCCTCTTCCTCGTCAGATGAGGGCGCCCTAGGTGCACAGCCCTCTTCACGGAGCTTCTTGGTTGCCTCGTCCAAGTCGTCGTCGTCCTTGGGTTTGCGGTACTCGGACACGTGGTCCACACGCATCGTTCGCCCCTTCAACTGGAATAGAGAGGAGAGATATGTATGGTCATAGCCAGAAACGTTAATTGTACATCACTGCAATGGGAAAATGCGTGGGTACGGGGCTCTTTATCCCCAGCAATGTTAAAGAGAATCCCAGCACTCCACTTGCATCGCTCGAAACCCGTATCCATCTATTGTTACAACCCAATAGCAGTGGAAAACTCACATAGGAGCTCAGGGCAATTTATCCCAGGCAATGCCAAAAAGATTCCCCTTGTTCATTTTTCCTCATCGTGTATTATCATTTACATTCTCACAATGTCCATTAATTTTGTAATGATATCAGATTTGAAATGTAGCCACTGTAAATATGATTTTGTTTTCTCTCTGAAAAAATAGTTGTTAAAGGGCATCGAATAAAGCAATGACCTTTGAGCTCTTGAATTTATGTTTCCAATACATCAATACATACATCATCATAATGATGATGGAATTCTACTTAAATCGACCTGGGGGGTGTTTCACCAAGCTGTTTGTAAGTTACGAACGACTTTACGAACGACTGGTGATCCCTTCTTGTGTTCAATGTGATACCACACTTTGTTCATTGAAAATCTGATTTAGCACAAGAAGGGATCACCAGTCGTTCGTAAAGTCGTTCGTAACTTACGAACAGCTTGGTGAAACACCCCCCTGCTGTGAATCTTACACCAAAATTCAAGAGTGAAATAAATCAAATCACTTGTGTCCATTTGTGTCCACCCTGACCTTCCAGCCACCTACCTTTGCTCCATTCAGATTGTCAACAGCCAAGATAGTGCTACGCTGATCTTCATACGCTATGAAGCAGTAGCCCTTGGACTTGCCCGTCTTCTTGTCCCTCACCAGGTTGATGTTGACGATCTCTCCATACCTACATCATGATGAAACACAAGACGGGATGAAATATTACAAACATTTGCAACTAAATAGGCGTCACCCTAGAAGGGATAGCTCACCCTGAAAATAAGTTGGCTTCAATAAAAGCAGAAATTGTGAAGGCTTGACAAAAATCTGTCATTTGAAAGATTTAAAAATTATGATCTTTTGATATTTTAATGTTGTGACGTTGTGTGTGAGTTACTCTCCCATACATGTACCCTCCAGCTCAAATGAATTGGCATAGGGAAAGGGAAAGGGAAGGAGTCGCAATTTTAAACCCTTGGTATATTTTGTCCAGTTAAGCATGAAACACGATGCATCATTGGACAAAATATACCGCGGTCTAAAACTGCGGCTCCTACCCTTTCTCTATGCCAATTCCTTTTGAGCTGTAGTGTATATAATCCACAGAATAATTCCATGAATTATTTTTTTCATACAGGTACATGTGTGCACAAATTTATTTCTATATGATGTACCAATTTAACAGGTAAAAGGATACATAACTCTTTGAGAAAATACACATTTTGAAAAAAAATTGTACACAACATACGGGAGGGCATTGCACGTGACGTTACAAAATCAAAACTTTAAAAGATCATAACTTTCTAATCCTTTGACAGATTTTCATCAAACCTTCACTATTAAGTTTCTTTGATGAGTCTCCTTTTACTGAAACCAAATCAATTTTGGGGTGAACTATCGCTTAACAGTGGCTCGAGGGCAAGTGGCCACCTGAAACTCGAATCAGTGGCCGGGCTGGCCACCTAAAAGTCGCTCATTGCTCAGTCTGGGCCACCTGAAAATCCATTTGGCCACCTGGATCTCATGCTCAAGTGGCCATGATGGACACCTAAAGTTGAAGGCAAGCCCTGCGACATATTGGAGAAGAAAGGGAAGGAGACGCAGTTTTAAACCGCAGTATATTTTTTTAGAAGCTTGCTGAAAGTTATTTGCCCTCAAATGATCTACATTTGGAGTAATGAGTGATTAAATCACAAATCCTCCAAATGTTCGGGCCGAACATTTGGAGGATTTAATCATTAATCATTAATTACTTCATATGTGGATCATTTAAGGGCAAATAACGTTCAGCAAGCTTCTACAATAGACAATACATGAATTTAAGACCATTGGCAAGAAGATTGCTAACAATTACATTTTGAAGGCTTTTTTGCCTTCCCAGTACAGTATATGCCCTTTAAAACTGCGGCTCCATCCCTTTCTTCTCTTTCCCTTTACCCGTGCCAATTCCTTTGAGCTGTAGTGTAGGTACTACCCGCTCCTTTCTTCTCCCAGCACCCTCCCCCAACCCCGACCAACACCTATATTGATAACTCACTGTGAGAAAACGCACAGGATGTCTCCCTCTGTCAGTTCATAGGGCATGCCCCCAATGAAGATATAGGCACTGTCCTTGTACTGCTGGTGCCAAGAAGCAGAGCTCGACACCCCATACTCCGCCTCCAGCTCATTCAACTTGTTGATGTTCTTGATGTTAGTTAGAGGGCTGAAAGGGAGAGAGAGATGCATACAATAAATACACTGAACAAAAGCATAATTGACGCAAGTTCATGAGTATTCCACTTTTACAGGATACAAAAATTGGCAGAGAATTTTCTATGACAGTTAACACATATAAAGAAAACTTGCACATCATTATTGGAATTCATTAAAAAAGAGGGTGATTTTTGGGTCACCTAAGACGTCTGTTTGGTTTTTCTTCTGTTTCAAATCCATACATGCCATATGCACAAGCTCTGACTCTGAGCGGCCCTCAAACTCAAAGTCTCAAAGACTTTCACACAGTAGTAGTGATACTGTCACTCACCATACAAAATAGACCGGAAAATCAGTCTCTGTAGGAGGTTGGATCCGCTGAGATTGCATCTGGCTCCTCATTCGTGAGGTATGTCCAAAAATGTAATTTTGATTAAAGAATGCCCCGAACACCTGCCGAATGAGACGTTTATTCCTGTCTACATACATACAAAACAGCTTACAACCGAGAGATTGCTAAAAAAATATGAAGTGCTTCTTAGTGTTACATTTTTAGGGCCTTTTAGGCTTCATTGTAATGTTACGGGTTACTATTAGGAGGACTAGGTTCACAGTTTCAAATGCAGAGCTGATCTGACCGTCACATATCGTAAGATCGTAGACAGGAATAACCGTCTCATTTGGGGCATTCTTTAATCGAAATGACATTGTTGGACATACCTCCCGAATAGATTTAGGGCGTTGAGAGGAGCCAGATGCAATCTCAGCGGATCCAACGTCCTACAGAGACTGATTTTTCGGTCTAGGAAGATCGCTACTGATCGACCAACACGGAGCGCGGAGCCTGAACACTCGACGCCGATAGCGAGCGGGCCCCGGAGACGCGGGCTTGCTTCAATAGCCCAAGCAAATGTTACCGGCAAGTGTCGGCGTAGAGCAGCGTGCTGCTCCTGTTTTTATTGTGGGCGCCCGACAGTTAATCACAATCTCTTAATCACACAATGCAAACTGAAGAATAAATTGGAAGTTCTGAAAATGAAAATGAATAATCAATTACATACACAAATCAACTTACTTCATTTTGGCAATATGATATCCTACTTTTTTTGTCGATATGAGCTCAGCGTTTACAAGTCGTAGTCAGATATATACAAGTAGACAGTAGATGGCGCTACACAAAGTTTGAATACAGTACCAAAGGAGCATGTCTTTTGCTAAGTGGACGCGCGTAGTCAAAATACTAGCTAGTTCGCGTATTGAATACTGATTGAAGTATTTTACCTCAGTCTAATAACAAGTAAAATACTAAGAGTTCTGTGCACATTAAATATTTACTTGAATAACGGCCCAAATGATCAAAGAGATGCTCAGGGAGAGAAACCGGGATAGAGAGGGAGAGACAGCAGGAGAGATGGAGGGAGAGACAGCAGGAGAGATGCAGAAGGAGAGAGAGAGAGAGAGAGAGAGAGAGAGAAAGAGAGAGAGAGAGCAGGAGCGGCCGGGGGGGGGGGGGGGGGGGGGGAGGGGGAGGGGAGGGGGCTGGTAGAAAGAGAGTTTCTGATTATCGTATGGTGATTGCTGAGCGCGCTATCCCAGTCATTTAAGGTTCGTGGGGTGGCAACATGACGCATTATATCAAACAAAGAGTAGAGAGATTGCCGATGGGTGGGAGAGACACGGAAAGCCAGAAAGAACGAGAGAAGGTGGAGGTGGAGAGACAAAATTTGGAGGATGCGTTGATATGCTTGGGGGAAAAGGATGTGTTCCCCCTCCGATCCCGACCAACCCCCCCCCCCCCCCCCCCCTCCCCCGCTAGCGATTCTGCTCCACAAATAAAAAGGCATCCCCGCCCCTCCCCTTTTCCATACCCATTAAAATTGTATCAGCCACGGTACCACGCATTGAACAATTCTCATAAAATCTGTTAAAGGGATTGTTCACCCTGAAAAAAGTTCATTTCAATAAAAGGAGACACATGAAAGAAACATATCAGTGAAGGTTTGATGAAAATCCGTCAAAGGATAAGAAAGTTAGGAACTTTTGATTCTGTGCCGTCACGTGCAAGGTTCTCTCCCAAAATTATGTTGCGTATAATTTTTTTTTTCGATAATGTGCTTTTTCTCAAAGAGATATGCACCCTTTTACTTGTGCACTTGATGCATCATTAAAATACGTTTTACACACACACAATGAAAACAAATCATTCCATGGTCAAAAACAGATAACGAGCAATTATTTGTAGAATTATTCTGTACACAACATAATAGGAGAGCACCTCGCTCGTGACGTCACAAAATTGGAATTTCGATTTGAAGTTTCTTATCCTTTGACGGATTCTCATCAAACCTTTACTAATAATAATGTTTCTTTCATGTTCCTGCTTTTATTGAAACCAACTTATCGTCAGGGTGAACCGTCTATAAATAAGTTTATCTACAGTACGCCATTCAGTCATTCATCTCGCTAATGGCTCTCCTTCCAAATTACAAAGACGACCTGACCAAAATTGCCTTGACATATTTTCTTCGGGCTTTCAATTCTCGGCGATCGCGCTGTCACTCACAGCATTTATTGCCGAGTTCCGCCGCGCGTTGTCATATTGTTGTGTACACGAATTCGGGCTGATAAAATACGTCTAGACCAAAAGCTATCAATAGAGCCGGGAGTTAGTCTCGAAAGGAATTCCCCTTTTCGATATGAAATAAATGTACCTGTTGATACTTGGAAGGAGGGGCTTGGAAGCACTTTATTATGATCACTTCGATACTGATGACGTATGCATTGGTTACGTCTGGTAGACTATAAGGTTGTCTTTGTACACTGTAACACAACACACGAAGAAATGAAAACGAAGACATACAGAGGTAAGATAATATAAATAACGTGACACTTTCAAGCACGGAAATAAAAAAAAAATAAACAAAGAATTAATATAGGGTCTAAGAGGGAGGATGTTTGACAGAAGAGTTATCAGAGAACAGGAACTCAAAGGTAATTAAAAAGAAGGAAGAGAATGATTTGGAAGAGCTGGGATATATGAAGATTCATACATCCGTTGAAAGAGAGACACCGAAAGAAAATGCAATTCATAGAACAAGATAGAAATTTGAGAATGATAGACGAAGACGATTGATTTGGAAGCAAATAAAACACGATATATAGGAAAGACGAAAATTCAAAAGAGCACGTATTAGGGAACGAAACAAAATCCTTTTTTTTTTTTAAACGCCACCATACACCAAAGTAAAATGGCAGGATATCCTTCAGCAAATATCCGATTTGGGCGCTTAATTCCGTATAGGTCTCTAGGAAGTTAACACTTTCATCACGAAGCCGTGAAAACCCCATGGACTTACAACACATCTCCATGCCAATGGTATAAAGAAAGGGTTGCTACTTGATGTTGAAACTTGACGCCCCTCGTACATATTTCCTCTGATTGTGGGATCGTGAGTTGTAACCTTATACCAATTATAAAGTTTACCATTTTTTGGAGGGGGTCCTCTTCAATGAAAGTGGTCGTGTTATATTTTTAATATAGCATAGGTTCTGGGCTCGAGGGTATGATCAATGTGTTTGTAACACATCCGTTGTATTTCTACTGGTTGTGAGATTGTGAGGTGTAACCTTATATTAATTACTGGTTACAAGTTTTGACAGGAACCCTCTTCGATAAAAGAAGCAGTGGTCGTGTTATATTTTTGATATAGCATACGTTCTATGCTCGTGGTTATTTCCGACTTTTTGCCATACAGCCTGCCAGGTGGTCAGATGAGACCACCAAAAAAAAGTTAAGATGTGCGATAATGTGATATTGTGCAGGAGCGATCAAGAGCACCAATGCACGTTTACAAACATAACGAATTATTTTTGCCCCAAACTTGTCCTTATTACTTATTTATTCCTAGCGAGTGAGAAGCGTAAGAAAGAAAGATTGAGTTTAGGTGTGCAATAATAAAGTTTCATCTCAAGTGACAAATTTGCAGTTATTTTTATAGTGACAGCACCAATAATAGTATAAATGTATCACGGACTGCATTTTTTGCGCACATTCTCCCTTATCATAGCTTCCATTGCAAAACATGGACATGCTCTACTCTAGTGTGCATGCTTATGACGTAAACATTCTAGTGAGCGAGCAGCTCAATTAAGAAATTGAGGTGTGCGATAAATATGTGTTTAATGTGGAGTGTGGTGTGCGATAAATATGTGTTTAATGTGGAGTGATACAAATATCAGTCACTCTTAATTTGACGGGCCTCACAAACGTCACGAATTGTTTTCTGCGCTAAATTTTTCTAAAATCTACCTATTTATCATGAAGAGGGGGAACCGTATTCTTCATGGAAAGATGAAAAGTGAGCGAAAATTTAACCTTTTGGGTGCGATATGTGATTTATTTTTTTACACATAGTGTGCATAATTTACATACAGCAACAGTTTATGTGGAACCCAAATGTGTTATATACACTTCCCCGGTTCCACCGTAAGATAAAATCGTTTGCTAGTAAGATTGTTAACAGTTCTGCCGACCCATATTCAAGAAAAAAGATGCACTTTACGGTCTCACGTGATGCTCACGTGAAGTCTTCATTCACTGACTGTTATTCGGGGTACTTTGCATCTATTTGTTATCAACATTGAATATGCGAAATAGCTAGAGCAGAAAAATTGCCCCTTAAAGATGGCCGTTCCCTCTGCATCTGCAAACTTTATGAAAGTGTGCACTATCATTTAGCATGTATCTTTGGGTTGCCAACTGTGAAATTTTAAGGTCAGATGTATATCACTCCCGTAGAATAAATGAAAATATAACTAGTTTTCACGATGAGATTTGACTATTTTCGTGATACGAAAAAAGAAAGTTCGATCAATTATCGAAGATTACTTCCTTAAAACTGAATATCACGCTTTGTCGATTCCAGGGAAAGGTTATCTAGCCTCTCTCTCTCTCTCTCTCTCTCTCTCTCTCTCTCTCTCTCTTTCTCTCTCTCTCAAATGATGACAAAGTCAGGGAACTTTCAGAATTAGGTCTGCAAAAGAGACGGGCTACCTTTAACATTAATTTCCTGCTCTTTAAATTGGTTCTCTTTATAGTTATTTGCAATTCCGCTGTTTCTGTGTCGCTATTTCATTCATCAGTCATAATTACTGCAGTGTGAATTGTTGTGGAACAGAACAGCAGGAAATTAATCTACATTTCCATTATGGTATTGTCATTGTTCTCGAATGCGAATAATTGCAATATACATGGAGGAATGGACATAATAAATATTGATATACTTATAGGGTGAAAATGAATGTATAAATTTGATCGTAGCGCTCGGTCATCTGCTAAACAAATTTCTGTCAAAGTTTCAGTTATCTTTTTTTACGTGTATTGAGCCGACGAGAAATGTAGGCTGCGTTTATGCCCAACTTTTGGGGCCCAAATCAGCGTTTTTATACGTTATACGTTTTTATACCATAGTTCAAATTGCGGTTGCGTTCACGCTCATTTTGATACAAACGCCGTTTCTAAACGTCCTTTCAGAACGCACAAGAAGGTGCGTTTGCGATCTCCGATTTTGACTAATGACGCTTAACATGGAATCATAAACACAGAGGTGATAAAAAAAAATAAAATGAATCGTTTAAATGACGTCATTTCAACAGTAACAATACCCCGAAAAGGGCGTTTTGGATGAGCAATCAGCGCTTCAAAACGCTGATTGTGCCTTCGCAAATTGAGCACAAACAGCACTCTCGTAAACGGCGTATTGGATAAGCGTTTAACCTGTCTATAAAGGCCACAATTTTTGTTTCCCTTGGGTGGCCACTATAGACAGGTTTCACGGTAAATTCAATCTCGGTTAAAATATAATAGTGTAGCCAATTTTAAAGCCAAATAATTCAAATTTCTATTCTAAAATGAGGTAGATTCTACAGCCTAGGACCTGGCTGCATTGCTATGTGTAGATGGAAAATAGGCTTCATCTCAATAGACTTGTTTCCAGGCACTTGGGTATTTCCGATCCCGGCCAACTGACCAAATAGAGTCTAGTCCTCTAAGACTAGTCATCGCGTTATTCTCCTCTTCGCGTGTTTGCGCTAAATTTTCCTAAAACCTTCCTAATATCATGAAAAGAGGGAACCATATTCTACATGGTAAATCTTAATATCGAGGGCGCACAGTTGAAAAGTGAGCGAAAACTTAACCGTTTGGGTGCGACATGTGATGTTTTTCACACATTGTGCATACAATTTACATACAGCAGCAGTTCGTGTGGCACCCATAACACCGCCCGGTTCCACAATAAGATAAAATTATTTGCCAAGAAGAATGTTAACAATTCTGCCGACCTATATTCATGAAAGGAGATGCACTTTGCGGTCTCACGTGATGCTCACGTGATGTCTTCATTCACTGACTTTTATTTTGTGGCATTGGCATCAATAATTCGTTATCAATCATTGGATATGCCAAATAGGGCAGAATAATGTTCCCTTAAAATGAATTTCCTGCTTTTTAAATTTGCTTTTTTAGGTTATTTGCTATTCTGCTGCTCCATGTCGCTATTCCATTCATCGGTCGTAATCATTTTAGTGCGCATTGTACACCGGCAGGAAGGTGACTTACATTTCCATTATGGTATTGTCCTTGTTCTCGAATGCAGGTGATTGAAATATACATGGAGGAATGGACATAATTGTTATACTCATAGGGTGAAAATTATTGTACAATTTTTATTGTATAGTGCTCGATCACAAATTTGTGTCAAAGTTTCAGTTATCTTGTTTTACATGGCCATGGGAGCCGACGAGAAATTTCACGCTGCGTTTATGCTCAACTTTTGGGGCCAATATATCAGCGTTTTGATACGAGTTTAGTTCAAAACGCGGTTGCGTTCACGCTCATTTTGATATAAACGCCGTTTCTAAACGTCGTTTCAAAACGCACAGAAAGGTGCGTTTACGCGATCGTCGGTTCTGATTTATCACGTTTAACGGGAAAGCATAAACGCAGAAGTGATATGCGTTTACACATGGACCAATGGACATAACCATGGTTTACATGACGTCATCTCAAAGGGCGTTTTATGATGAGCATTTTCAATCAGCGTGCCAAAACGCTGATTCTGCCTTCGCAAATTGAGTGTAAACAGTACCCACGTAAACGGAATTTCAGATGAGCGTTTACAACTGGTGTTTCAAAACGCGGATTCTGCCTTCGCAAATTAAGCATATAGATAGTACCCCTGTAAACGGCGTTTTGTAGATGAGCGTTTACAATCAGCATTTCAAAACGCTGATTCTATGCCTTCGCAAATTGAGCATAAACACACCCATACTTTGTTAATTATGTGTATTGGCATTTCGCAAGAACATTTTGTGTTGACGTAGTCTACGTATATGTGTCTATTATTATATGCATCGTTTCATCATTAGGCTCTGTCACTATGTTTGAGGGAAGTATATAGGAGAGAAAGCATGAGTGTTCACCCATTCCGGACCATGTAGGCTTTCCATAAACATGGTCGAAATATTCAACATTGCACTCTTGAAATTTGCATTATTGTTTTTGACGTTCTTTTCGTTTAAAGTGTAAAAAAAATCATTTAAAAGAAAATAGTGTAGCCAATTTTGAAGCCAAATAATGATAACTTTTGTTCTAAAATTAAGAAGATTCTATTGCCTAGGGCCTTGCTGCATGGGTACTGTACATGCAGGTGGAAAATAGGCCTCCTGTTGATAACCTCGCTTACAGGCTGTTAAATATATTTCTGATTCCAACTGATAAATAGAGTCTAGTCCTCTAAGACTAGTCACCGTATCATTCTCCTCTCTTCTCAGTCCGTGTTTGGGTGAGCCGGAGAAGAAATTGAAAATGATTAGTCTCCTGCAGCCAGACCTGATTATCAAATATTGTAGTTTGGATTAAAATGCCCAACAGCCTGGAAGCCAGGCTATTCTATCAATAATTCAGACGAATTGTGCCGCTTGTGCGAGCGGCACGATATTTGTATACCCTCTCACATTATTTCTTGTCCGTGCCTTTTCTCCCATCAGCATAATATACATGAAAGAACGATCGACGTGTTTAATGTATAAGTGTATAGGCTAATCCAAGCACCAAAATCCGGGGAAGTAAACAAAAAAAAAAGACGAAGATAATGTTGAATAAACGGATATTTCATCCAGTCTGCATCTGCCTGTACATTCCCCGCTCTGAGAGTGATGATCAATTATTGCTATGATTACCTTGCACCGTGGAAACGGTTGCCGTACGTGATTGAACGCAGAAATCAGAGCGGTAATAAAAATGATAACAGATCAGCTCCTTCAGGATTACAACCTATAATCATAGACGGTTCTTTTCCGCACGTCTAGTCTGATTTATTAACTCATGGGGGCGCAGCGGCTGTTTTCTCTAAACATATAATTCACCGAAAAAAACATAAGACGGCTTTCAATTATCAAGTATTACAGCTCCAGAGGGGGCTGTCAGAGCAGTGTAAACTAAACTGCAACAAAATAGACGGGTGTATATGCTTTGTTTAGCTTTGCTTCGTGGCTGTTGTACATTTCTTCAAAACGTTTAAAGGGAATAAACTTAAATTCATGTATTGTCCGTTTTAGAACCATGTTGAAAGTTATCGGCCCTCAAATAATCCACTATCCTGTTTGTGTTCGGCACATTTTTTAGGATTTGTGATTTAATCACTAATTACCCCAAAGGTGGATTATTTGAGGGCAAATCTTTTAGCAAGTTTCTAAAATGAACAATACATGAATTTAAGACCATTGCTAAGAAGATTGCTCACGATCACCCTTTTGAAGGCTTTTGGTCTTGAACCCAGTACAGTATATTCCCTTTAAGCAAACTGGTATAGCTGCATGCACTAGCATTACTACTTTCGTATTCCGTAGGGTCCATGTTCTGACCGTGGTCTTTACTACCAGGAAGGGTTCAAGTTCTGACAGACCGAGAAAAATGAGAGAACAATTCAGTTTTATAAAAAAAAAAAAAAATGGACTTATAAGTACCAGACCTCAGCGCACAACTTGGATGAAAAAAAAATGTCGAGTAGCCTGGACACGAGGCTATCATTCCGGTAGTTAATTATTGCTGTTGTTGCTCTTATCCGGAGTCGTGTTTATATTGAAATGGATGCGAAGGAAAAGTTAAGAGCTGCGGTGCGGCGCGAGACGTTATGCAATTAATGATCGCACAGTACTCACTTAATAAAGCATTAAAAACCACGGTAACTGACTTTGTTCATGATGTATTTTCCATTTCCGGTCGAGAAAAGGGTCCTCACTAAAACGTAATTAGCCAACAAAGTTATTAAGTCTGAAAATGTTGATGAAAATCTTGGGGATGAACAATAGCAATTAATGACAAGGAACATTTGAAAAAGATATGTTACCACTTTTTTAAATTAAATTTATATTTGTAGATTTAAACATAAAACCACATGTTACCGACTTTGTTCATGCTCTATTTCCCACTTCCGGTTGAGAGAAGAGTCCTCGCTGAAACATAATAAGCCAAAATTAAAGCTATATATTCTTTAAATGTTGATGGAAATCTTGTGGATTATTAATACCAATTGATCAAAAGAAAATTTTGAAAAAGATATGTTACCATTTTTTTGTTATTTTAAATTTAAATTTTAAATTTAAACATTAACAAAACACGGTAACCGACTTTGTTCATGCTTTTTTCCAACTCCGGCCGAGAAAATAGTCCTAACTAATACGTAATTAGCTAATAAGGTTATATAGTCTTTACATTATGGATGGAACTCTTCTGGATGAATAATAGCAATTTATCAAAAGACAAATTTGAAAAAGATATGTTACCATTTTTTTCGTCATTTCAAATTTAAATTTTAGATTTAAACATTAACAAAACACGATAACCGACTTTGATCATGCTCTATTTTACAACCTCGGCCGAGAAACGCGTCCTCATCATTAGCCAACAAGGTTATAAAGTTTTAAAATGTTGATTGAACTCTTCGGTATGAATAAAATTCGATCAAAACGGAGGGAGAAGTGTGGGGAGGGTGGGAGGGAGAGGGGAGAGAGGGGTTACGTGGGGGGGGGGGGTGCCAAACCGTAGTGAAAATGCCAAGCTTCTTAAGTATTGTGTGATAAAGTGGTGATAAGTACTTTCAGCGTAAAGCTGATTAGCAGCACATTTCATAATTATGATACTGTATATATCCTATTTATTACAACCACGTTATACATTATACAAAATGTCAACAGTTAGACTGAAATGCTGAAGGAAAATTTGAAAAAGATATGTATACCATTTTAATGCACATAACGCATATGCCAAGCATAACAGAAAACTGTGAGATGGTGTAAAGAAGGACATACTGCACGAAGAACAAATAGCTGATGAGTGCAGGACTGCAAGGAATAGGAACATCGCTAACATAGCTAAGCTGCTTAATGGGAAAGTCTACTCTGAAATTAAGTTGCTTTCAATACAGGCACAAACATGCTTTTATTCAAACCAACTGAACTTCAGAGTGAATTATCGCTTTAATTGTGCTGACAAAAAATTCCCTTGCGGCGAGAAAATCTACCTCCCTTGTGACGATAATTTTTTAAGAATAAAAAACTTTCCTGGACGCCCATCAAAAGACTTAAAATCCTTTATATTAACCCAGTTTCAGTCATGTAATGGTATCAATACCTTATACTCCTGACTTACACGGCAGCAGTCTTGGCAAATGGTCGCCAATTTGGTATTTCAAGTGGCCAGCGCACTTTTTGTAAAGACAATCCCTTGAAGATTATATTTCTTCCAGGTCTCTTTCTTAGAATCACACTTTGAGTGATTATCAGGCCTACAATTATTTAATTCACAAAACACTGCAAAATGGATGAAGTGGTTCTTATAATCCCCTTTAATCATCTCAGGATTACCCATCCTTGACGCCCCGAGAAAGTTCGGAGACAATCCTCCTGGAGTATTCTTTACTTTTTGGTCTTGCAACCCTTTTTTGCGGCAAAAGTTTTTATGAAGTTGACATTTTCCGGTAAAATAAATATCACCGCTCAATTTAAAGTTTGCTTCTGCTGTTGATGCCCAATGAAATGCTGGTATTTTATCACTGAAACCCTATCTATATCTGCTCAACAATTTTAACACAGCCCTAAAAAAACTGTTCAAGCTAAACAAAATCTGTTTGTCTTTTTTTTTTATCTGTTCAACATGTTCAAATTCTTTCAAATATAAATGTTTAAATCGTTTGAGTGTGGAAGGGGTTGTTGATGGCATCAATCTTATTGACGACTCACATTAATTTGCGCTTAAAATGTCAAAATATCTGCCAATAGGTCCACTGGGCTTCATGATGAAAGCCTGATGATAAAAAAGTAACAAAAACAGAGGATCACACTAGCAAACGGTTGTAAATAGTTTTCAAATTCATATTTCCCGTGCTGGATTCCGAACACCACCCTTCACTGGTAACTCTATTTCGCTTGAAATGACGTCATTAAGGACTTTTTATTCAAGTGAATCATGTGTAAACAACAAGACAATACCCAGAATATTACTGGTATTCTTTACATAAACAGAGATTTCAGATTGGAGGATCTGTATTAATCATTATAAATCCATATAAATACCCCCAAAGCATGAATATACTACCATATCAAAAAGCATAGCTAATGGCGCAAAATAACCTAAAACATGAATATATCTATGAAGAATATATCTATAAATATTTCTAAACAAAAATATATATATTTTTTTAAAACTCAAATAACTTTTTTTACAATGGTGCTGATGTTGTTAAAACTTGCCCATTCCGTTTCTCTGTTTTTCCACATACGGTAGAAAAATCATGTTTATGCAATTGCCATTTTCATTTAACACAAACGTGTGTGGGCGGAACACAGTCTCAATCGCAACTGGTATGTATTACTTGGCTTCCATCGTGTCCATACTACTGTGGCAATCAAGATGCTACTCTCTGATATAAATCATGTGTGTAGAATTGATGCAAAAAGCACGGCAGTGTCACGTGCAGGGGGCGTGGTCTATGTTTCATGTCTTGGAAGTTAACTCTCACTTTGCGCTGATTGGCTAGACGTTGGAAGGAGCTGGGCAGGGGCGGGAATGAGGGGTGCTCTGAACTGTGCTGCAATGCTATGGATGGTACATGTATAAGCAGCATTCGCACTATCGGTGCCGTCTTTGGGGACAGAGAAAGCTGAGGACGGAGTTTATCAGTCAGCTTTACTGTCAATCGAGTCTCATCAGTCAGTCAGTCATCACTCAGTCATCAGTCACATTTTGTCCACCCAGGATAAACTCGATTGCTCACCATCATCCTTCTCTCCAAGTTCTCAAATCATCAAGCTACATCTGACATCACAAAATGGTAAGTGGACGCGGACTATCCAAGATTGCAACGAGGCTTGCACTAATATTTGGAAGAAATTTTGGTTTGCTGTGAGCCCAGCGATACCTTCTCTGCCAGACTCATTACCACTTGTATTTATTACCAGCATTACGGAAATGACTCAATAGTGCCATTCTCATTGGGCTTAAAAAAATAGAGAAGTTAGAAAATTCGCGAAGTTAGGAGACAGGGACAATATGACCATTCGGCTTTTGGTACAGCTGCTAGGCAACTTTCACCCGAACGTGGCGATTTTTCTAACTTCGGGATATTTTAAGCCCATGATCGAGAATGGCATAACTAGCGCACACGATCGCAAACTATATGACCTAGTGGTCGAGTTGCTGCCCGACAAACAGTGGATGATCGATTCAAATCCCGGTCGTTCTGTAAGAATAATTCTTACTTTTGTTAATTCATTTACACGGTCGAGCATGTGAACTTGAAAAAAGGGGAAGTAGTCGTAACGATATCGTGTCGTAATCGTGGCGCTGTTGTCCTTCCGTTGAATCTCAACTGTTTTATAATTTTAAGAGGACATCCCTTTCCGGTATCCTGATGTCACACGGAAATGGGCCTCCATACATCATGGCAAAATGACACCCTATTGTTCATGGGTCTCATATTCTGTACCACTAGTAATACTTTAATATTTGTGTGCACACCAAAATTTCTTTAAAATAGTCGAGATCCGTATATACTCTGGTCTGATGATAGAATCCTATATTTCATAGGCACATCTCATGTTTCACTTCATAGACGCGACAATTACATGCATAACTTATTCCAACATATATGCCTACTCAGTTAGAATTCATGGTTGGTATACTTTTAGTTTGTGTAATTACATTCAGGGATGTTCAATTCTAGTTAGCTAAAAATTGATGGAAAGTATATTTTCATTTAATTACGGAGTAAATGCATCCATTCCGAACATGATGTTGTTTTCCCTTTAACGTATTGCGACGTATTCATAACGGTGGTGTAAGTTACTTAAAATAAATCATCTGATGCTGACACGAAATAATTTATGTTCGTCATAGAATCACAACAGTTGGTGGTTTTAATTCTTCGCAGTAATTATTCTGTACACAAACTCGATATACCGCAGTGATTCCGAGGACAAAATCAATGAAATAAATTGTCACGTCATTAATTTTATGCATTTCAAATGTCATTACATATAAATGATCGCTTCAAGAGATATGTCTAATAATGCATTTTCATTAAAGTGCTCGTAGATGACGTCACGATTATGTAATGACCTTGGAATTGCTGCGGGAACATGTTTACATACATACCTATACATGATGAAAATTTGATGAAACATTGTTGAGATATAGATGCCACAAAAAGTGGGGAGTATGGAATAAAAATAAGAAGAAGAAGAAGAAGAAGAAGAAGAAGAAGAAGAAGAAGAAGAAGAAGAAAGAAGAATCTGACGAAATTAGATGGTGATCTGTCGGCTACCACAGTCCACCTAATTATTTTGAATCAATGATAATATGTGAACGTGCTGTCTTTGGCGTCCCATGAAGTTAGTCCACTTTTTGTACATTTTTATGTTAAACCCGTGTTCAGAATACGATCAATTGTTTTCTGCGTGTTATTTTGGTGCAACGTTCACTGAAGAATACCAAAAACAACGCGAAACAAACACAAATACGAGGACAAACATTCTTAGAGAACTTTTTTGAAATACCTTGAAAATCAACGGAAGGAAACCAAATTTAGCATATAGCACCATATAGCAACATATAGCACCATTGGTAAAAAAAAAAAAGGAGATTTTGGAGCTGTCAGTACTTGGTACTGAGAGGGTAAATTGTCACGAAAAGTTGTTTATTATTTACGAGATACTTAGAACGTCATTGCCCATACAGTGCGCATGATGAATTTTAAACAGCGTAGAGATATCGTATTGGAAAAGCGTTATATAATTGATTGTTACTCTACATCATCATGCAAACCCCTCCTTTTCCTCCACCACCCCCCCCCCCCCCCCCTCCTCCTCAACCACTAACCCGCCCTCCTTCCCCATCTCACATCGTTTGTATATTACTACAATGTTTAGACAACGAAACACTCTAGGAAACCTCAAACCATCTAATCATCCTCCGAGGTTTGTTCCATTACGTTACCAATGCAAACAAAAACATTCAACACCGTGGCCGCGTAAGACCGGACTCAAGTTTCAGTCTCCGATTCCGAGCGGAGTATTCATCTTACCACCTCCTCCCTTTCTATATCAATTCTTTAGAAATTAACATCTAGGAAATGCGTAACATAAACAACTCTTTACAATGGAGTTCCAGTATCTCGTGTTTATTTTGGTATGGGAAAGTCACCGCTGCAATTATATCGGGTACCATAAATCACAAGCTCGACTGTTTAAATGGCCTGAAGGGTGTTTATATAACAATGATACGAGTTCATCTTCCCCAATAAGTAGCCATGGTAAAGTATGGTGCTATTCATACCGGAAAAGTGCTGTATACTAATATTACATCGTATAGCATGAATTTGTCCACTTGCATAATAAAATATAGATTTATGTAAATCCTATAGTTAACACGATACACACAACATGTTACCCCAACACTATATAAAAACAAGAAGAATGTATCCAAATCAATTAGCAATCTTAGTGCTATCAATAACAACTCTAAATAAACGAAATTCCAAATAAGCATTCTACAATTCCATTATAACATATGAATACATATCAAACCAAATGATACATTATTGTTTTCTAGAATAAGCAGTATGCCATTATATTTTGAGGAAAGAGTCGTTTATCGCTTAAATGTACATGTCAATCATAATCAACTCACTTTACTTACATAATAATTAGTGTAGTCCGGTTCAATATTATTTCTTTAATGCAGTGCTGAGAAGATTTAGCATAACATTTGTTCATGCTTATATGTATATATACATGTATATCATGTCAAAGTTGAGAACTCTTGCACTCTTACATGTATATGTATATATATAAGTATATATTGCATATATATATACGATTTGACATTATGTATTAAATATAACATATTATGCTATATGCTGTAATATATATTGTATTGTATTTCATATAGTATAATATTGTATTATTTGGTAATTAATCTACATTTTCAGCGCCATCAAAACCTCTTAGTTTTTTGTTGCCCTTATCCTTCCTGCAGCAAGGAAAGAGTATATGCAATATGTGGAGACATAAATATACAATATAGACGACAGAGAGTTATACATGCAATATATCAACAAATGAAAGAATGCTATGCTACGATGGCTTGTTTATAAGACGAATACCTCACTCCATCAATCACAATTAGCTAGTATGCCACGCACGACGGTCATCATTCGTTTCCTAGTTCCCAATATGTCAATATGGGTATATATCAATAGTGGAAACAAACAATGATTTCATACTAATGAGACAGTGTCCCTTTGCTATGTCTTGTGTATACGTATTGTGAAGTAAGATTTAAAAATCTATCTCTTCTCTTTTCACTCATAGCCCATACCTGGGTCATTTCCTGTAATAGAATACAACCATACGATGTTCCCGAAAATGAAACTATTTTATAAATAGTAGTTATTAATATGTCACTTATGTTGAGTATGTAATACACCGTATAGAGGATATACCATAGAGATAATATTGCACAAGAAAACTCATTGACTAGTATTATTTGAAAGCTTTGAGTCTTAGATCTTATGCTAAAATGTGAAATCAAAAATGAATTTCGGAATACCTATGTTATATTAGGAATGTTTGCATTCTTTAAATGAAAAGGCCATATAACCCTACGCAATGCATCAGGCGTTCTCGGTGTCTTGCGCCATAAAATACATACATTTTATTGCAAAAACCATAGAGATAATATTACACAAGAAAACTCATTGACTAGTATCATTTGAAAGCTTGGAGTCTTAGATTTTATGCTAAAATGTGAAATCAAAAATGAATGTCGGAATACCTATGTTATATTAGGAATGTTTGCATTCTTTAAATGAAAAGGTCATATAACCCTACGCAATGCATCAGGCGTTCTCGGTGTCTTGCGCCATAAAATACATACATTTTATTGCAAAAAACGCTGGTGTCTGTAGTTTTTTTTTTATTATGCCAAATGGATTGCGTGGCTCGAGCTTCTATCAATGTTTGGAGACCAAGCAGCCTCCCACAAATTTAGTTTGGAGCTTTAGATATTGATATCAATCATTGCAAATGATATAAGATGTTTCACAATGAAAGAGCGTAAGTTCCTGCAGAAGATAAATTAATTTTTTTGCATTTGATGATAAGTTTGAATATATTACTTTCATAATAATTTTTAAAGCTAGATAACGGTCATGATGATCACTTTATGTTTAAATTGGCAAGGCACCAAAAGGGTCAAAATCACACTTTGGCTCCTCAAATTGGGACCATTAATGCTCTGAATTGTATGTTCTCGACATTATGTTAATTCATAAAGAAATGCACGTTCTGTTGTTTAGTCAAAACTCTCATTAAAAAATAATATTAAAAACATATTTAAAAAGCCTCTATATGATTTTGCTCTAAAGAGATCTTCGTCCACAATGAGTTATACAGAAAGTAGAAAGTACTAAATAAGGATGAAGCGTTAAGAGGCCCAAAAGTTTTATCTCACAAAATCGTCATGACTTTGCCTGATGCATCGCCACGCATTAGCGATGTCACCCCTTACCAGCGATGGCGCTCGGTCTTGTAGAGCAATCTAAACACAGAGTTTTGCCATCTGTTTGAGTAAGTATCAACGAGGTGCACATTCTTTTGTTATCTGCTTGCCCAACAAAGCAACACGTGCCGTGGTGTTACCTATTGAAACCGAGTTGATCAAACTCTGTGTACAGATTTTTCTGGGTTTTTAGATCCGTGGCATACATCAACAACATGACCCCAGATCATATTAGTTGATATCCATAAAACTTAACATGCTATTGCTCTTACTACCCTGCTTTGATTGAAACATTTATTGTTATGCAAATTTTATTATTGTTATGATTGAATTGAATTTCATTCATTCCTGCATGGTTCACCATGATGAAATTCCATAACGACACAACAAGTTAGCAAAGATACGTAAAAAGCAATAAAATATACATATATAGGCCTACATATATATTCTCATCAGCAGAAAAATAATTTTGTGTAGTAGTGACTTACACACACAAAAATAATTTTACATGGCAATGAACATTAGAAGGAGGAGGAACAAGAAGTAGCAGTATAGGAGGATGAATTAGAAGTAATATTGGTAGTGTCATCATTACTATGATGGTGTATTCATGGTATTCCGCTAAAATAGGACAGCACATAGAATCAGTCTGATAACGAGGCTACATGAACTAACACAAGACTTGTAGAAAATATTACATAAATTACATTTATAAGACAGAGGAATGCCCCGAGGGGGAAAGATGAAACACGACCTTGGAATCGAAGAGAAATTCATTCATAATATGTATTTAAAGAAGAATTGAACGAGAGTGCCGCGGACAATTAACCATCTCAGTCCCTAAAATTAATTGTCCCATTTGAATTACAATAAAATTTAACGGTCCGACGAAAAACCGCCACGAGCAGCCAAGAGGCAACCAAAAGGAAGTGATCACTACAGCTATCGTTAGGTATTTTAGGTTTTTAGGTTTATCCGGGAAATTCTTCTAATCTGATTCTATTCACCGAACAACCATTTTAAGAGTCCTGGATAGGTTTACGTGTGTCGTCGGTGCCTCACGGAGTCTTCCCTTCTGCTAATCTAGGCGGGCTCCTTCGCTAATTTTGTCTACTCTTGGCTGGTCTTAAATATTGTTGCTCTTGGCGGCTTTTAGTAGGACCGCAATTTAACGCCTGTGGGACCACGAGATGGAGTAGCATTAGCCTGGCTGTGATCAGAAAATTTGTATAATGGACATTGAGTGCTGCCCCGTGCTAGGCAACCGCATGGTATATCTCTATGTAAACTTCACATCGTGCACATCTTTGACGACATAGCGGCTGAATATCCGACATGTTGTCGGTGTTTATAGGCACTACGTGGCATCATTTAAAGTGCATATTTTGTTTGCCCTTGATGCTAAAAATATCTCAAAGTTGCGGTTTAGGATGAGATGTGTTTTATATGTTCTGCGTATTCAGGACACGCAACTCGACCACTAACAAAGACAGAGGATGGAAAACATGGCACTAGACTCCGAAGGCTTTCGTCACAATTTATTGTCAGTTTCAGCTACCAATGTGGACGGCTAGCAGGTACTTCCTTCCCAAAACGACACCTTTACATCAAGTTTTCTCTACAAGAAGACGTTGTCTTTTCAAAAACAAACATGTCTGGAGTATTCCAATGGACTTAACGATGAACGGAAGTATTAAGTACGAATATATATGCGAACGACGTATGTTTGATTAAAAAATACATTTAATCGTTGCCATTTGGTTCGTTTCACAGGCCCAAGAAAAATTTTCAAAATTTGATACAAATTAAGAATTATGTACAGATTATTGAATTAAAGTTTGATAGTTATAAGCATTTTTTCTATCCATGGTTTTCTTACCAAATGATAGTATTTAATTAGCATGACTACAGTTTAATCCTGATTGTTGTTGTTTTTTCGTCAAAGCATTATGCAATGGCTTTGATTACCAGTTTAAATAGCTGAAGAAGTAGGACTTAACACTAGGCTACGTCTCAACTGAACACACATTTTCGAGACTAGGGGCATGTTTTGGCATTAGAATGCCAGTGACATCTCACAACTTACGCTAGTATTAGTGATGACAAATTAACAGCCTTTCTCACGAACTCCGCAGTAATTGATAAAGTATCAGTTTAAACTAATCATGCTAATGATATTTTTCTTAGATATGGGGTGAAATATCGTTTAAACCGTTGATTACTCCATGGCTTGATGTATAACGCATCATTTTCATGAAGATTGTTGTGATATCAGTTTTCTTCTGTTAAATCAATATTCATAAATTTTCGTTCATGCTCTCCATTTTGGCAATATTCGTGTTGACAGATACCATGTTAATGATAGTCTAACATGCAAACTCGCCATTCTTGAAATGAATGTCTGAATATTGAAAAATTAAATGCATGTGTTGATATTCACAATTATCGAATGAGCTGCAAAAACCCTGCAATGTGATTGGTCGATTGCCGTGCATCTAATTCTACAGACCAAATGACCGATATCATATATCTACTGCGATATGCAATGTAAAGATGTTATCGATCGCAAATTTGTTAAACTTTTTTCGTGAATTTTATCTTCAATGACCAAGCAAATCCCTTTCCCCGCCACAGCTGATCTAACGCTTAGCGAAGTCTGACAACATGAACAAAATGCAATAGAAATGTTATTGTAGCACGCGTAATGCAAATGTATTTACTTTTCAAGGCCCTTTTTATTACGCAACTCAGCTTTCCATAAGTCACTATTGTGCTCAAGGATCGTCCGATCGAGAACAGTAGATGCGACAGGGTCCGAGCAGTTCCAGCATTTAGAACTGAGGTTAGAGTTGTCATCGTGTCGAGATACGCGCCCATGTATTCTTTACACTATAATCACGGCATTGTGTAGGAACTTTCGGTAGTCACATAAATTTCGTAAATCTACTAATGGGTAAGCGACTATGTATCAACCCCACCAGGCAAACGTGAATCAATGATTTTCTTGTGTTTATGCATGGTCATTGCTTAAAGAACTTAATAATTGACTGACCGACAGGAAATGTCGTGTCATAACCAACTTTTTAACGACATTTTGAATAGTCGCTGTCGGAGTGAACTGAAATGTCTCATATCGTGTCGTTTGTCGGAATGTCGGATGTCGGATCCGGTCTGAATCCGCCTTTATGCACGTCTTTCAAACAACTTGCTACTATTGGTAAACCCTGCAAAGTTTGTCAAAGCTTCGTCCGACTAGCAAGAACTAAAAAGATTCAAAGTGCGTTCGACCCATTGAAGTTGAATGACTAGAAACAGGTAAGTGTAATACCGTGTTAATACGCATTTGGTGAAAAGTTGTGAATATATTACGAAAAAGGTCTTTACGATATTTGATGCAGACCAAATAATTCAATAATGTGATCTTCCAAGAAACCATTCTGCAACCTTTAATGATTTTTTTGTCAATGCCAAAGTGCAGATCTACCGATATCATTTTATTCATACTAATGATTTCTTTCCATCGACATCGTCATCCGTAGACTGTTGTTGCCGGAGCCATCCCACTTGTGCCTACGATGTCGGTCGCCCGGTTTCTCCGTCATCGTTCACGTGTTCTCGTCATTACATCTTTGCTCGCGGCAATCACTACCGCAACAAGTACCACGGAATCATCATGGAACCAAACTGGTATGGTTGCATGGAAAGCACATCATACATGATTTAACACCATAATGTATATGTATATATATATATATCTCTTAGTTATATACATATAAATATTAAAGTTCATCTCGTTCAAAGAATCCGTCTGTTTGGCTACAAGTCATGAGGAAGCTTTTAATACAACTCTTTGTGTTGTATGCCTGCTCAACTGCTTCACTGTTAAATTATGGCTCTGTTTGGGAAAGGTCTCGTAGTTTTAAGTGCTATTGTTCGGTGTGATAGAGGTTCTTGTAATTCGCTTTCACACTTCGAAAAATTCCCGCCTCCTTCATTGTCATCGGACGATTTTTCAATCGGGGATATGACGACAACATTAGGCACAATAACGGATATGTTTAGATCGGGGTAAAGTGCCCGATTAGAAATTATCATTTTTTTTTCTGATTGGGGAGGATTGAATGTTCTCAAATGAAACACGAATGAGTTCATTTTCACCCTGAAATGTATACACTGTAAAGTACTTGGAAAGTACTCTTCACTGTATGCATGGTATATGCCTTCCGTGCATTATATAAGTTGCAAATGTCTGCGGGATCTTTTCAAAGAAAGGTAACCCTATTGCGGGTCCAATATATAGCATTTTGTAAATACCACGCAAAATGGGAGAAGATACAGTGTTAGATTTTTCCTCCCAATTATAGAACTAGACGGTAGGAAAATTGAAAGCGATTAGTGGTTCAAACGAGAACAAGGATAGTTTTTCACTTCTCCTGACAATGCTCGTAAAGCTATCTCTGTGAGAATTCATACTCGGTATTGTTAGGGTATACTGCTTATTCCTGCCGAGTTGCATGACTTTTGAAAATGTGACACCCTGTCTTTAACCGTCTATAGTAACTGCCATATTATGCTACCTTGCAAGACATCATAAGATTTCTTTTATTTTGGCCGAAAATCTTACAACACTTAATCAATATTTTTTCTTAATGTAATCATTTGAATTCTTAACAGGTTTTTTTTATTTATATTCACATTCCAATGTAAAGTTGCGTGTATCAGATAATTAATTTAGAAGTGAACATAAACTATAGTTGTACAATATTTTCGAAATCCGAAACACCTTAGCCAGATAGAAGCATGAAATTATGGAACTCTTATTGACTTTCAAATGCATTAACTTTAAGTCCATTTAGAAAAAGTGTTGTGGGGGGGGGGGGGGGGGATGAGGAGAGGACATGCCCAAATAATTACAAACACAAATACTAAGGCATTTTTTTTTGGTTTTTATTACGCGCTATGTCATGGTCTTGATCAGGTGTTGACTTGTACAAAAAGGAGTGAATTATGTGACAAACTGCCTCTATCTGTGTGCCTCCCTTGTACTCCCCCCCCCCCCTATCCCTCCCTCCCCACCCCACCCCTCCCTTCCCCCCCCCCCCCCTCTCTCTCTCTCTCTCTCTCTCTGTCTCCCATATACAGTAGAGTTTGGAGACCTAAGTGTTCCTATCTGCGAGCAGCTACACTTGTGTTCATGGCGAACATGCCCTCCATCTTCTGGTCAGAAAGGTGGTTGCCGATGCGACACCCCTTGTACGTTCTTTGGAGACTGCTGTCCCGATTACGAGGAAGAATTCGCGATGAACTGTCAAGATGGCAGTGACGGCGGGTTGTCAAAGCTCCAAGCATTCGATAGGGCACAGTTCAGATGCACACATCTTAAAAATTTAGCGATGGATACGTATTACTGGTTGATCGCTTCATGTCCTGAAACCTGGCAGGACAACACCATTCGTGACCAGTGCGAAGCGCCCCCTGCGGTGGGAGTTAGTCTCTACGACCTACCCGTGTCATCTGGAAGCATCAGCTATAGGAACGTGTTCTGGGGGATTTGTAACGACGTTCATCCCCAGAACCTCACGCAGTGGCTCTTTGAGCTTGAGTGCCCAGCAGACCTAGTCAGTAATTCAGAGAGTAACACTGTCATGACTGTGGAACAGTTGCTTCAGAGTACGAGATGCCAACATGCAATGGTCCCTAATGCTGGAGTTGCTTCGGCTGTTCGGACATGTGTTCAAATTGACAGTGACGCTTCAATCACTAGCTGCAATCATTCAGATGATGAGCAACTTCGCCTTGCTTGCAGTTCGCTGACAGCCAGGTTTCAAACGAGCAACAGGGGAGTTATGATCGTGGTTCAGAATCCAGCATGCTTTGCTTGTCACTATGGGAGGTTTCCTGATCAGCACGAGGTCTGTCGTGAGGTTGGACTGGAAGATCAAATAAGTGTTGGCATCTTATCACCCGTGACGTCACTAGCTGTCCTCTTTGATTTCTCCTCCCAAAGCAACGTCAGAATTATCCAGGAAGAATCGGTCCTGATGGAAACGAATGTGGCCTGCTACTCAGGAGAGGTCTTTGACCCCTACTCTCAGTCATGCGTGACGCTGTACTGCCCTGATCACTACGAGATGACAAAAGGAGAATGCGTGAAAGAGATGCATTACGACAATGCCTCCATTTGCAATACATTGGGTTCAGAGCGTGACGTTGCAATAACATTGGCTGATGATATTGATCGAGCTGGAGGATGCGCGGAGAGTATGCAAGTGTACAGAAGAAGCAACTGTCCAATTTTTGATTGGTTAGAAGAGCTTGTCACGTATCTCAGAATGGATTGCTCGGAAAATGCAATGAGCGGGCATGGAACAGTATTTGGTTGGAAGTTCCGTTCAGATTCACATAATCTCACTTTGTTTACAGAACGTTTAATGAACGTTAGTAAAGAAGATTGCAATTTTACATCTCTCTCAATGTCTGGAGACTGTCATTTTTTCGGAAATGATGAAAAATGTGAAAATTCTTCCAGCAACTCAAGAAGTATTCCGTCAGAACCAAAATCGGAAGATATCACTGCTGATGATTATTCGGTGCGTGTTCTTTACACAACATACCATTGGGGACTTACAGGTAAACGTCTCAGTGCTACTTCGGTGGTAGCTACGTGTCACTTAATGACCTCGCCCTTGACTTGTCCGAGCTTGAGACTGAACGAGAGTCTCTTCACGTCTACTGGTAATGAAGGTGAGCTGAAATACCGACCGACAGGTTCTATTATTCCTCCTGAAGATTACGTCATTCTCGAGGATGGTACAATCCAGGTCTGCCAATTCCTCGCACAAAACGGAACTATGAACATGACGTCAACCTACAGCTTCATTCAGTACTCGCCGGGGCAGGAATACGTCAGTCTAACAGGAACTGTGTTGTCAATGACGTCACTACTTGTAACCTTCGTTACATACAGCATGTTCCCATCGCTTCGTAAGTTGATTAGCAACAAACTGATTTTGTCGCTGTGTGTGACGTTATTCCTCGCGCAGGGCTTGCTCACGTTTGGGGGGCAGGCTCACGATATTGGTGAGCTATGCACAACAGTGGCAGTCCTGTGTCATTTCTTCTGGTTGATGACGTTTATGTTGTCATCAGCTCTCGCATACGACCTCAACCGTACCTTCGGGTTCCACAAGACCATACAGGTATCCGTTGCGAGTCGCAAAGCGTTCGCAGCGTACCTGCTGGTCACGACCAGCGTACCGCTCGCCATCGTAGGCTCCAGTCTGCTTCTGAGTCTCTTGATGGGTGAGGAGCTCGACCTTCGCTACGGAGGAGGCGGTGCTTGTTGGATCGGAGGACAGACGGCGAATCTCCTAACGTTCGGAGTGCCTGTTCTGGTCTTGCTGGTCATCAACGGACTTTTCTTCGCCAGGACGATCAATGGGATCGTCCAGAGCAGGAAGATCAGTGTGACTCTCCAGGAGGGCAAGGAGAGGCAGGATGACTCCTTGCAAGCTCTAAAAATATACGTCAAGGTAAACATGGTAAACACCTAATTCCAAGCTAAACAGCAGCTAATTGTACACGGCAATAATAAGTGTTACCAATTCTGTAAATTTATTCATATGCAATACACCCACTTCTCAGATTATCTGACACACAAACGATTAATCCGTTGTGGGATTCTTTTTAATGAATGGTCCATGTAGTATTCCACAAAGATTTAATACAGTTTTCATATCAACGAACTTCAAAAGAGATTGTTATTTCAAAGTGACGCTGCTTCAAAAATGGATATAGACTCATCAAAACAATTATTCGTTATGAATAGTTTCTAACCGGTTGACTACTAGATATCACCTAATTTCTGGGCCCTGTTGCTTAAAACTGACCATTTCTTGTAACTCTGCCATCAATGGGTATTTTCCATGGTAACACAGCTTGACAGTCGATCAAATTCAAGGATTCTGTAGACGTTGTCATTGGTAGCAAAGTTGCCATTAATGTAAAGCTGTATGCAACAGGGCCCTGTAAACTAAACACATGGACCACCTTGCTCCTGTCAACTTACGGTTAATACTTAAAGGGAAAGTTCACCATAAATTTACGTTGGTATCAATAAACGAAGACACATGAAAGAAACATATAAGTGAAGGTTTGATGAAAATCCGTCAAAGGATGAAAAAGTTATGATCTTTGTTTTGATTTTGTGACGTCACGTGCGAGGTGCTCTCCCATATTTTGTGTACATTTTGTGCGTTTGATACATCATTTAAAATACGTTTTTGCACACATACCTGTATGGAAAAAAAATAGTTCCGTTGTCAAAAACAGAAAAAGAGCAAATTATGGAATTATACTGCAAACAATATATGGGAGAGCACCTCGCACGTGACGTCACAAAGTCAAAACTTTAAACGTTCGTATAACTTTCTCATACCTTGACGGATTTTCATCAAACCTTCACTAATATGTCTCTTTCACGCTTCTGCTTTTATTAAAATCAACTGAACTATCCCTTTAAATTTCACTCCCTCGGTTTCAGACCATTTTCTACCAACTTGACAATAATTGTTTTGTTCCTTACTCCAGATCTCCACCCTGATGGGGTTCACGTGGCTGGTCGGATTCGTCGCGGCGTTCGTTGGTGTGGACGCGCTCTGGTACGTCTTCATCGTGCTCAACTCGCTACAGGGCCTCTACATCTTCCTCGCGTTCACCGCCACGAGTCGGGTCTACCACCTGTGGCGTGACGTGTTCGCCGGAAAGACCCGGATGTCCAGCTCGGGCGTCAGTTCCACGCAAAGTACCAGCATCGGGAAGGGGTCGCGGTCCAAGTCTACCGCTAGTACTGTGCAAACAGTGTCCACGTAAAACGACGTTCACATGAAAGCTGTTTTAACGGAAGCGGTTTTCTGCTACCATATTCTGCCTGCCGCTCTACACTTTATGCATTTTTTTCCGCCGCGGTAAGTAAGGAAAAAGTTAAAGGGATAGTTCACCCTGATGATAAGTTGGTTTCAGTAAAAGCAGAAACATAAAAGAAACATATTAGTGGAGGTTTGACGAAAATCCGTAAAAGGATAAGAAATTCACATTTCAATTTCAATTTTGTGACGTCACCTGCGAGGTGCTCTCCCATATGTTATGTACGGTATAATATCAAAAATTGTAATTTTCTGTTCTTGACAACGGAACGATTTTTCTCGTACCGGTATGTGTGTAAAAACATATTTCTAATGATGTATGATACATATTTTTGGAGAAGATTGACATTTTCAAAAAGAATTGTACAAACATATTGGACGGCACCTCGCACGTGACGTCACAAAATCAAAACTTTAAAAGATCACAACTTTCTTATCCTTTGACGGATTTTCATTAAAACTTCACTTATACGTTCCTTCCTTTCTTAATTTGAGGGTGAAGTATCCTTTTAAATCTGCCTTTGCCAAATACCAGCGTGTGTTAACGTTCCGTGGGAGGGCAGAAATTTCGTGTATCGATTAATTGAAGCGCCATGATGACAATAAATATTAGTGGTAGGGGCAAAGCTCTTATCTGAATGGACCTTAAAGCGACGTTCACCATGTGATTGACGCAGTGGCATTCCTGTTGCTACCAAGTCAGGCAAACCAAAGGCGGTACACCAATTCACCAGGGCAGGGCAAATGCCGCGCCGTAATCGATCCAAAATGATTTCCAATACAGCGAGCGACAAAGGCAGACTGCTTCTATATGTTAATACGTGCCAGAACACGTAGTACCCTCAGTATCACAGATAACCCCTATCATGCCTATGAGATACGACAACTTGTAGCAAGGGAAATTACAGGTTATCTGAGACAGCTGTCGGCTGGTCGTAAATTGTTTTTGATTCTCGTGCGTTTCAATACGTCAGTGACGATTGTAAATTTTAAACAATCGTAACTTTCTTATCCTTTGACAGATTTTTATCAAACCTTCACTGGTATGTTTGTTTCGTGATTCTGCTTTTATTAAAACCAACTTGATTTTAGGGTGAACTTTCAATTTAATTCTACTCTACTTCTTTAACAGTGTGAACTACTCCGTGGTTCAGCGGTTAAGCTGGCTGCGTATGGAGCCAGAGGCCCGGGTTCGGCGGCATTAAATGTATGAGATCAAAGAGAAAATCTTTGTAAAGCACTCTTGTGTGACTAGAAGGAGAGTACAATTAATCTGCATTGATAAAACGGCTGATGGTACACCATGCACTTAAACATCCTTGATTCAACGCGTCGCTTTCACTTGGCATCATGTTGTACAGTTGTATATATTATGATTTCGCAATAGATTCGGGGCTGCGCCTCGCAGGACTTGCATCTATAGTTGAATTCTCGTGCAAATTAAAATGCTTCTTTACAATGTGTACGTGTGCGGTATTGTGAAATGAGTTATTTGTGTCTCACAAAGTGCTAACATTTTATGTGTGTATATACTTGCGATCATAACAACCCAAATGTAAGCAGGCTAAATAGCATCATTAAAGGCACATGAACTTGTCCCACAATTTGGGAAGTGTAGTTTCTTTTTATTTTCAGTCCCCTATATGTGTCTCGTTACCCCTCTATTTCTTCCTTTTCCGCCCATCCCCACCCCCCCCCCCCCCCCACCACCCCCACCCCTCCTCTTTACCATCCCATACCTTTCTCTCTCCTCGTATCTCTCTCATTTAAAGGTTTTGTCTCCTTCTTTGTCTCCATTTCTTCATATTGCTTTCTTGCAATCTATTTATGCTCCTGTTGAGAAAAACAACATCTATATTCGCATCTATATTCGCAAATGACATGGACCTTACTCATAAGAAAATAAGTTGTTGTTGATCAAGATCTGAGCTTACATTATTATGCAGAATGTAATACTCAAAATAAATGATCGCCCTTTATCTTTGTTTCTGGTCAGAGGTATAATATTACTTCATGAATTCTAGCCTTAAAACTCGAACATTCCCTCATGTCAACACTAAGCAGGATAACATGTATTAGGAATACACATGCATTATTATGAAGAGAAATAGTGAACTATGGATGTCTACAAGTTTTCTTCACGCTCTATGCTCATTCGTGCATTGATAAGGGCCCTGTTGCATAAAACATTGGCAACTTTTATGGAAACCTTGAATTTGATTGGCTGTCCAGCGATGTAGTTACCATTAATGGTAAATTCAATGCAACGGGGCCATTAAAGTGGAAGTTCACCCTGAACTGGTTTCACCCTGGTTTCAATCAAAAAAGAGACAAATGAAAGAAACATATGAGTGAAGGTTTGACGAAAATCGGTCAAGGGAAAAGAAAGTTATTTGATTTTAAATTGTCTTTTTAGACGTCATGCACATGCGAGGTGCTCTCCCATATGTTGTGTACATTTTTTTTTTCAAAAAAGGGCATTTTCTCACAAAGATACGAATATATTCATCATTTTGCTTGTGCATTTGATACATTAGTAGAAATACGATTTTGCACACATACCTGTACGAAAAGAAATCATTCCGTTGTCAAAAACAGAAAAAAAGACAATTTATCGACTTATTTTATACACAACATATGGGAGAGCATATCGCAAGTGACGTCACAAAATCAAAACTTTAAAATCAAATAACTTTCTTTTCCTTTGACCGATTTTCGTCAAACCTTTACTCATATGTTTCTTTCATCTGTCTCTATTTATTGAAACCAAAATAATTTCAGGGTGAACTTCCACTTTAATGATGTGAGATACGTGCAAGATAAAACACGGTGGGGTCTCTCTTACAGATCAAAAATTATAATAGTTCAAAAAAAAAATCCTACGACAGGAGGGGACACACACCATTCCGGCATTCTCCAGCCCTTATCAGAGGAGATGAGAGGTATATTTGCCAGTGTTTTATATAAAGTACATAAGGCACAATCATACATAAATGATACTGGATTACCTTTCCTTTCCTATGAAAAATCTGCGTGATGAAAACTAAAATGTTCTGTTGGGGGCTTTCTTTCTTGTTCGCAGCAACAGCACTTACCGGATTTAAGTACTGACTGACATGAAAAGCAGAACCAATCAAAACAGACGCGTAAACCAATCGTGAATTAAGCAAAGACAAATTAGGCTAGCTTCTCGTTGAACTAAGACACAGCCAGGGACTGATATAATTACAGTGTAGCGCAAATACTTTATACAAATGGAGCGGCGTGCCTCTCTGGTTACGACGACTTAAAGGGATAGTTTACCCTGAAATTATTTTTGTTACAATAAAAGCAGACACATAAAAGGAACATATTCGTGAATGTTTGATGAAAATCCGTCAAAGGATGAAAAAAGTTTTCATCTTTTAAAGTTGTTTATTTTGTGACGGCACGCGCGACGTGCTCTTCCATATGTTGTGTACAATTTTTTTTTCTCGAAAAATCTGCATTCTCTCAACGAAATATGCATTCTCGTACCTGTGCACTTGAAACATCATCAGAAATACGCCTTTACACACATACCTCCATGAAAATATTCATTCCGTTGTCAAAAACAGAAAAAGAACAGTAATTATATTGTATATAACATAATTGTATACAACATAATTATGGGTGAGCACCTCGCATGTGACATCACAAAATTGAAATTTCAAAATCTAATAACTTTCTTTTCCTTTGACTGATTTTCGTCAAAGCTTCACTTATATGTTTCTTTCATGTTTCTGCTTTTATTGAAACCCACTTTTCCCTTGTGAACTATCCCTTTAACTATAAAACAAAAACGATTAAGATGTTTTAACGGCATGTATATATTGTCCTACTCTGACGAAAGGAAGCAAGTGACAAATCACTCAAATCTGGGTTATTGGTATTCTTGGATTGTACCGAGCATTCCCTACATACAGGCACAATCTGGACAAGAAATGTTCATCTTGCTGCGAGATATCCAATCTAATATGATGTGATGTTGCACTGATGCCAATGCAAGTGACAGACAAATTTTGATAATTTACAAGAAAAGTATCTTTTGTTAGTTGCTTCATTTTGACAGAGTAGGGCAGTATAGGTATCACACAAAAACATAACATGGGTGATATTCTGGAAACAAACTTTCACAAAAACAAAAGTTTTACACTTATGTTTGGACTAAAAGGTAGCCCGTCCCTTTTGCAGACCTAATTCTGAAAGTTCCCTGACCTTGTCATCATTTGAGAGAGTGGTTATATAACCTTTCCTTGGAATCGACAAAGCGTAATATTCGGTTTTGAGGAAATAATCTTCGATAATTGATCGAGTTTCTTTTTTCGTACCACAAAATTAGCCAAATCTCAGTGAAAACTAGTTAGATTTTCATTTATTCTACGGGAGCTATAATATCTCTCACATTAAGTTTTGGACTTCAGTTTCCTCCACCCAGTTTCCTCCACCCAGGGCAATACTACCGATAATGGCTATGACGATGAAATGATCTATATTCTGTTAAGATGCCGTTACGTAATCAAACTCATAACTAGTCATTGCCTGTTACAAAATATACATGGAATTTTGGAAAACATTTTTGAACTTAACCTGTGTATCCTTATAACTCTGCAATTATTAATCCCAAACCTTTAACCTAATAATAAACCATTTATAATCAAACATATAAGCAAATCCAATTTAGAATGCATACGCTAATGTGTGTGGCTTTTTTTTAGATTTAGATTAATGATCTATCATTCCGAAATTGTTCGTTTTTTATGATTTATTGATTGACATTGATAATCATGGTTGTTGAGTTAAAAAAATTGCAAAGAGGAGGTAAGAGAAGAAAACAGATCGAAGACAGAGGTTTAACGCAAGCAGTGTACTTCATGAGCCGCTAAATAAAACGTGATGCATGATTCATACAGTATAGCTGATATTGTCCGCGGAATCACTGTAATATATTGAGTTTGTCCACATAGAAAATTCCAGGGAAAATTTGAAATCACCCACTCTTGTGATTCTGTGATGAAAATCAAAGGCTTCGTAACAGCATCAGATGATTTATGTTACGGCCCATAAAGTTAGTCTGCGTATACGCGGTCGAAGTTAAACCCAATGTTAAACCACCGTTGAGATTACGGGAGATAGAGAGAGACGGATATAGAGACAGACAGGGAGAGAGACAGAGAGGGGCAGAGAGAGGGAAACAGAGAGAGGGAGGGGGAGAGAGAGAAAGACAGCGAAATAGAAAGGCGTGGAGATGGACGAAGAGACAAAGGGAGGTGGGTGCAGTGTGGAGAAGAAGAAAGAGTTAGGCAGGCATGCAGAGAGAGAGAGAGAGAGAGGGAGAGAGATAAGAGTAAAAAGTGAGAAAGATGGTTAAAAAATTAGAGAGTGTAAATAAAGGAAGAGAAATGGAATAATGGGGAGAGGTATCATCACGAAAGAAGAAGTAAATGTAGACATGAGGGCCATTCTCATTGGACTTAAGAAATCGCGAAGTTAGATAAATCGAGAAGTTAGGGTGAAAGTTGCCTAGCAACCGTGCCAACAGCCGTCCGAAACTTCGCATGAAACTTCGCAAGTCAGAGCGCGATTTTTCTAACTTCGCACCGTAACTTCGCGATTTTTTGGTGTAATGTGAGCACGATTGTAAAATTTTTCGATTTTTAACTTCTCGATTTTTTGTAATGAGAATGGCCCTATGGTAGATGTGTGCGCGAGTATCTGTATAATAATTGTGTGAGTGTTGAGTATCTTCGCGTGTTTGTTAGTGCATTTTTATACAGTTCATCTTAACATACTGCATGCCTGTATTTCAATGCACTTGTGATTGTGGTGATTAATCCCAGTACACGTAGTACAACTTGACCTTTGACTCTTTGATAGGACACCACTATGCAGGATGTCATGGTGGAGTCATGAAAAAAAATATGCAGTGGCTGAACAGTCTCAGCAAATGCAGGACTTACACACTAAAAAATCCCGACTGCCACCAATGCAGCATTAGTACATATCCCTTCCCTAAAGGAAGCAGGGGGTTAAGAGGGAGATATAGAGAGCCGGGCCGGGGTCGGGAGAGAGGGGGTAGGATGTGGAAGGGGGAGAAACGAATCAGGGAAGGAGGTGGGGACGGAGGGGGAACCACGCAAATAATTCGTACAATAAAGAAGAACATCCAGGACGCATATGCATTTTCAGAAAGAACACTTACGTATGTACATTTAATTGTTTTACAAAATCACGTTCATTTCTACCTTTAACAAACGCGCATGTATACACATATTGATTGATTAGATGTTGTTGATTGATTTGTCTAGGGATATTGTTATGGAAGGATGTGAACCAACGTTTTCTTTTTTTCTTAATTCTTTCCTTGAACCAATGCTTGCATGACGCCGCCGAAAAGTTATGTGTTCTCTACACATTCTTTGGGTATGTTTTAAAATTATGAACATGATTGTGTGGCAACGGCTTTATTTGAAAAAGAACAGTTCTGTTGATGGAATTAATACTTTTGGGAGCATAAAAGATATCAGCCAACTAAAATAATCACATCGTTTACGTGAAATATCTCAGCTGCACATAAAAACACGCAAACACTGTTGATGAAAATACATTAATAAATCATTTTTACAATGATTGAATCCCATAATTCCGGAAAATCTGGAAAATCAAGAAATAAGTTAATTTTGTAAGTAAGAATATCCATTTGTTCATCATTCCTCAATCCTTTAGAAGAAGCATAGTACATGGTCTTAGAGACAATGTCTAAATATCAAAACCATGAAATTAAAATTACTTTAACACCTCAAACCATAATCTACAAATAATCCTCACTGCAAGACCAGTCTGATGAATTTAAGTTAATCAAGGAACAAATAAAATGGGATCGTCAGTACAACGGACTACAGCATACAGGCAATAGACTATATTTCTAAGTGACTCTATCACAACAAATCCACAATAATTCTCTTTCGAGTTCATAATGTTCGTTGGGATATTATTGAGCTTTTTGGACGGACTCGGACGGAAAGGTGCTCCAGAACTTTGAACCTGCTCACAGCTTTCTGGCGGCCATCTCGTTTCTTCGAGTAGACCGCGCGGCAACGTGCTTAAAACGCCATTTTGCCGTATTTCGATCATATTAGCAACGTGGTATCACTTTACGTCGATCCTACTAGAATCATGGTATAGACGGGAAACAGTCTGGACGTACTACGAACGGAAGATGCCGTACTACGATTTTTTTATGTACGTTGATCCTACTAAGGCATCAAAGGAATGCGGATGGGATACAGACGAGATGAACGTATTATACTGTTAATGAAGGGCAAAGCATTGTATTCTACATTATGTAGTTATATCCCCCAGTCACACCATACTACTGTAGTTCCGAACGGGCTCAAAGTGTATGCAAACGGAGTGGACTTAATAAAAATGCCTACTTTTTACGGTCCTTCTACTGCTACGAACTTGGACAAACTTCTACGTGAAGCGGGGGGGGGGGGGGGGGGGAGGGGAGCTGCTCAAAAATTTCTGACCACCATCCTGTTCTTCAATTACACTGACCGACAACGTACCTAAACGCCGTATTACCATAATTCCATCCGCTAGTAACGAGGTTTTACTGTACTTCGATTCTACTTACATTGGTTGCCCGTAAATAAGCGAATTATGTTTAAGATTTTAGTCATTGAATATAGATGTTTATATAGATATTCGCCTGACTATATTCATGATATTCAAGAACTTATTAGTTTGTATAAATCACCTCGGGTCCTTCGTTCTAATTCAAAGAATATTTTAAAGCAGTAGGTTCTCCGTTAAAACCAAGACATACGGTCAGAGCTCTTTCCAGTTTGCCGCACCTATGCTGTGGAATAAACTTCCCGACTTTATTCGAGAATCTAAAACTGAGGATCAATTTCGAGCCAAATTGAAGAAATTTTTGTTTGTGAGTGAATTGTAGATTTCAATCATTCTATCTTTGCTTAAATAACGTTCTACTTCTTTCTCTTTTTCTCTTCTATGCGCATTGAGACTTAACTGTAAAATTGCGCTATATAAGAGTGGATTATTATCATTATTATTATTATTATTATTATTATTATTATTATTATTATTATTATTATTGTTGTTATTGTTATTATTATTATTATTATTACTATCATTATCATTATTTTTATTATTATTATCATTATTATCATTATCATTATTATTATTATTATCATTATTATTAATAGTCTCAATATATAGACGTGGAATAGTTGAGCCTCCATTCCAATACATGTGCGAAAAATATTTCCAGCACATTCTTTCTTTCCTGCAGGATGATGTTGCTTTCTGCCCGATCTGAACTAGACACCATTGGAATGTGGACGGAATGAAGACGAGATGAATGTACTGAGAACTGCTCATGAACGAAATGGATTCGTATTCCAGAAATTATTTGGTCAAAGTACATGTTCTTTCCCAAACACATTCCGTGTTACGATTTTTGTGGGATGTGGTAGACCGTTTCGAGAACTACTTTGGTGTGACCCAGGCTTCACCGTTAAGTTAGTTGAACCCCGCCACCGCATACACACCGTAAGCCCTCAACGCCCTTAACACATAAACACACACACAAAA
>OZ022590.1:8747671-8932671 GCA_963669155.1 Arbacia lixula | reverse complement strand
CCATGAAATGACTAAGAGTTTACCTGCTTCATTGGATTCTGGCTGGCCATTTTCCCCTTGTACTCGGCAGGGTCATCGAAAAACACTTGTTGATCTGGGCGTTATGACAGCAGAAAGGTTTAGTAAAACAAGAGGATAGAGCGCTTGTGAAAATAAAAGAAAGGCTCAATTTATATTACTGTGTTTAGGTTGGTAATATATCATGTATAATCATAACGACATCGTATCTACAAATGTTTGAGCAACAAGCAGACCACTGATTATTTGTTTTCAACTTATTTTTTGGTTTCATTAAAGTTTACTAGGAGGTAAAGTGTACCAACAGCGTAGATGACTTTGGGTCCGTCATGTTGAAATTGTTATCGACATTATCAAAGTAAGGAAATAAAAATAAAGCAGATCTACATTATCGTTTGGCAAGAAAATGACAAGAAAAGATTTCTGCCTACAAATCTATCTTTCGTGCTTGCTGGTTAGTACTAAATGTGCACGTACTATGTGTTAAAAAAATATTTAATGCTTTTGAAAGATAAGTTTTAAAAACTTACACATCATAAAGTCAAAGGATGTCATTGTTGTGGTGCAGGTTTCATGAACTTTCATCAATCATTATTTTTGAAATGATGTTTTGAATATTTAATGAGACTTTAACTTCCAGACAAATGTGTTCCTAAAATTGTGTGGGTATCAGCCAATTAATTCAGTACACAACAATGTCGATTAAGCATCACACATGTCAACCCACAAGATCTATTCCGCCAGAAAGATCTTATATCATTATTGACACTGTGATGGCGCTTGCAAGTGATAGCTAGCATTTAATACTGATCAATAACCTTCGTTTCTCTGTCAACTCTATCAGTACTGCGGCGAATTCTACATTGTTCATATACGACCCATTAGCATAAACAAAGCAAATAACCAGATCAACGCTGTCTTGTCTACCTCACATTCAACTAGCACGATATCTTTCCATTTTCTTGTCAGAACAGTTCAGGTTATTCTCGCTCATCTTTTAAGATACATGCAAATAATAAAACAATCAATAAACAATATTACACTATTCAAAACACAAAACAACACAAAGGTATGAAAGCAAACTACATCACTGATGTTAATAAGATTAAAAAGGACCGACAAAAGAGAAAGTGGAGAGACGAAATATTAACATACACAAACAGAGCAACATGGAACAGAATGACAGCAAATAGAAGTGAATGGAAACGGATCGAGGAGGGCTTCATCCAACAATGGTTGAATAATGCCTGATGATGATGATGATGATGATGGTGAGAAGAGAAAAAGAGAAAAGGAGGAGATTTTTAGTCATGACATGCTTTTCAACTAAAAATCTTAAAAAAACAATCTACTGATCTGATATTTTCACTGTTATTTAATGCAACTTAGAGTATTCCCACCTCTCCGATCAAATACATGGTACATGTATTTCCACCTGGAATCATCTGGTACCAGTGGTTCAATTTTCATATTGAAACCAGTTGACTTTAATAACTGGAATGAACTGATAGACATGCAGTACCAGTAACGCATAATGGTTTTGAATATTTACACCAGTGGACAACTGGTATTTTCAATTGGTATGAACTGGGATCAGTTGATTTCAGTGTTATACCATTTTCCCTAACCGTACGAGTACCAGTACCAGTTGGTTCAATTGCATGATATGAACTGTATGCAAGTAGGCCTACTTGGCTTAATTTGTTTCAAATTGAATCAACTGGCAGACGTACTACTAATAACCCATACTGGTTTCAACTGAGAAATGTGCACCAGTTGACAACTGGTATTTTCAACTGGAATCAGCTGATAACAGTGTTTCAATTTCCATATTGAAACCAGTTATTGTTACCAATATGGAAGCAATTGATACCTGCAATATGCATATCAGTAACGCCTATTGGTTTCAACTGGAATCAACTGGTTAATATGCATTAGATGACAATTTTGTTGTTTTTACTTAGAATCAAGTCAGTGGTATACATGTATGTGTTTACATTTCCATATTGAAACCAGATAACCTAACTGGAAAAAACTGATCAGGTGATATACCAGTTGGGTTACTTGGTTTCACCTGGTATCAACTAGCTGGTAGACATACCAGAACGCCTATTTTTTTTCAAGTGGTATCAACTGAGATCAGTTGATTCCAGTGTTTTAATTTCCATATTGAAACCACTTGATCTAACTGGAATCAGCTAGTACAAGTATAAGCTAGTATACCGGCTGGAGTAATTGTTTTTAGCTGGTCTAATGATTTAACCACTTAATTGCCTTAATTGGTTTCAAATGGTATCAACTGGTAGATAACTGGTAGATAGTAACGTCTACTGGTTTCAACTGGTAAATTTGCACCAGTTGACAACTGGTATGTTCAACTGGGATCAGCTCGTACTAATGTTTCATCCACCTGGAAACAACAGATGGTACACGTTGGTTCAACTGGTATTAACTAGTCTACCGATATGTCAAGTGCACTATTTCTGGGTGATTTGCTGATCTGTATCTTTTTGAAAGAGTAAAGTAGGTTATACTTAAACTAAAAATTAATGTTTCCATTTTTGCCAGCCGGCATGGGGCCATCTTGTTTACTAGTTGGACCAATGGTCTGAACTGGTACCAGTTGAGTCCAATTAAAACCAGTTGAAAATAGTTGGATTTTCAACTGGTAACAACTGTTCTTAATTGTGACCAATATGAATTGCTTACGGCTTACCAGTCATTGTACACTCGAAGCCCGAAGAGATCAGGGAGATGCAAGTTTTGTAACAGCGACACAGCTAGCTTAGCAGGACCTTAGAAGGACCAGCAAAATTCGGCAGTCTCTCTTCAATATTAGCTCACATCTACTATCGAGCGACACGCGTGAATTGTGAGAATATGATTTTGCTAAGCTAGGAAGCGCGTGAAACGAAATGGTCCTACTGAACTAATGCTGGCTGGTAATAGCCTCCTACGTGAAAATGAGGAACTAGATGGATGAAAATTCAATACACCGCACGTACCAAAACGGGCCATGACGTAGTATGAATGAGCATAAATACGAAACTTATACAGTTTGTGCATCCACCCACAATGCGAAAGTATTGTTGGTAAAGTCTTTTGTGAGAGCGAGCGTTTGTGGTCTTATTTCGACATGCACAGTGTATTTGTTTTCATGATATCAACATTATGGGAGATGTAAGCAGGTGGGCTCAAATTTAAGTAGGGCGCGGTGAATGCGTGCATGAGGCCTCCGAACCATATACCCACATCCAAGGGTCCTTTTGCTGTAAGTAGGTACAGTAGGGGCAAATGTCTGAGATGCGCCCATCCCTATACCTAGCCTTTTGACAATGAAGGCATCGTGATAGGCTTAATATCCAACGAGCTGAAATGAGACTAATCTCGGAGAACCTGGATGAACCAACGCGCGGTGCAGCCGCGAGGCCTTTTCGGTGCGCTAGCAAAACGCTAGCGACCAATCAGCAGTCGAATTCTTCCTATGACGTCAGCCTACATTAGGGATGCAAATTTACACGCAAATGAGTCAACATTAAATTACCTGTTTACGTCTAAAAAAAAGTGTGTCGTTCCTCCTTTGAGTGATCGTTAAATTTTGTTTTTGAAAGATAATTTGTGTTAAATTGCCTGGAAACGAGAAAATTTGTCGTTTGTTTATATTTTGCTGGCAGGTATTTGCTCTGCACCATAAATAAGTTTAAACACCATTACGGCTTGTCCGAGTGCTTTCAATGACGATATCACGGAAGATGTTCTTTTAGAGAAGTACCGTTTTTGCAGCTCAGAAGCTTAAAATCACGGGATTCGAGGATTTGCAGTTGAAGCTTAGCAATATAGTTATAATTCTAGGATTAGGAAGACACGATCAATCTTCCGACTGGCTGCGGTATAAAAGTGCCATCTTTCAGGCAATTCCTGGATCCGCGTTCCCCCGTTCCCCCGGAGGGCGTTTCATGAAAGTTGTCAGCACTGCTTATGTAGTCAGTGCTGACAATTTCCTTGAAATCCTCGGTTTTGATTGGCTGAGAGGCACTAGCCTCTGACTGTTACTATGGTAACTGTCGGAGAAAGACAACTTGTCAGTGCTGACAACGTTCATGCGGCCCTCCAGGCTGCGCGTTATACACCCTGGCGAAGGCCATTTCAGCAATAATATCTACAAAGCGATTAATACAGGGCGTATCAAAGAAAAAGTACTCGAAGTTCAAAGCCGTCAATCATTTTATGATTACCCATGAGAACAATATGAATGTAAGTGTGAGAGTCTGCATTGTGGCGATGTTAAGATTAAAGATGGGGTATATAGCGCGGTCTCTCAGTGAGACTCTAAACTAGTAGTACAAATGTAGAAGACGACGGTAAAGATGTAGACGGAGAGTGTAGCTGAAGCGTCGTTAAGTTTGAATTGGTCGTTGGTTTTATTGTTCCAATTTCGCTCCAATTGCTCCGTAAAAACTGTACATAGGAGATATAAATGAACAGATCATAAATCAACTACTCATGATAACTTATACATTCAGAAATCAAGTGACTCATGACTAATGTGCACTTAACATGCTACAATTAATCTGTGTTAACTCTTTCATAATGACACATATCAACAATGCATGTGTAAAACAGTTTAACCATGGATATAATATCAGACTTCTGAATAACACCTTGACTTTGTTTCCTTATACATGTACATGTAGTATGCTTACATCTTGATTCCTTTCATTGATTACCTCATGTATAAGCTAAACTTGGATTATTCATGAAGCATTAACAGTTCCAAATGTGTATTAACTTTCTCAAGAAACACAATCAAGTGACACGTCTTTGTCCACCAACTCAAAGGAGGTAAATCATTCAACATCTCATGCATGCATTTCACTCGTGTGTCGTATTTGACATTACATGTACATAATGACCAATGATGTGTGTACCAACGTTATCTTCGCTACATACATGCATTGACGTAGTATCATAACTGTGTAATGTACACGCAGACTGACGTGCTTATCAAACATATTAAATCATGAATAATTTCACCCATACAGCATTTATAACTTCAATGACAGCGTGCATGTCTTTACATACCTCCTTTCTGCCTTCTTATGAGCGTAGAATGTACATAATGGTGAAGGATGTCTTCAGATAACCAGTTTTCATACGGTGAAAATCAAATGTGGTGCCATTCCTTCGTAGCACAAATCAGCAGCCCCTAGATGGCGCTAGAATAATTTTGATCTATATCAGTGATCGAAACAAACTTAATTTATATCGATTGCTATCGTTTATATCAATTATCAAAATATTTAAAACGATCACTGTAACAGAGAGAGACGATGAATATTAGAGTTGACGATACTTTATTGAATGAATCTCGTGGATGTACATCTCATGATCTGGAACAGTCATATATCAATGGTACACGGTAGTTGAGTAGCCTTATACAGTTGTTGAATATAAAGAAGTAGCTGTGTTATATTACCTATGATGATGCTGTGGTCCCTCTGTGAAATTCAAATTCAAATTTTTGAATTTGAAATCAAATTTCAAATAGCACTTTGAACCTGCATGAGGCGGCTATATAGAGAGATGCGACTATACCTGATGGTGGTATAGAAGCAGAGTCCTAATCATTCTTGACCATTATAGGGAGGAGAGAGCGAGAGAGAGAGAGGATGAAAGTAAGACACAGAGAGAAAGTGTGTGGTTATTCTCTCTTTGGCTTTAATGGCCTGACCAGTGATGTGTCACTCATGTGTTAGGATTGTTTGGGAAGAATTTGGTTCTTATATTCGGCCCATTTTTCCAAAAGAGACGTCCTCGTCGATCAACAAATAAACAGCATGAGAAAATTAGAATTGAGTAATACCCTTGAAAACAGGTAAAATGAAGTAGGGCGAAGGATTGAGGTAATCACACAATGAATCACCTTAAACTGTACGTATCATATGACCAGGGATGTGTTATGGAAGGATATGAAACAATTTTCTTACTTTGAACCCATATATGCGTGGCACCGCCGAAAAAGAAATGTCTTCTCATGCAGCATGTGCTTGAAGTGTTTTAATAATAACGAACAGGATACGTTTTCTCAGATGGAACAAAAGAAATGTAGAGTCTTATTTCGCTTGTCCAGTACTGTTGGATTGCATCAATATTTTTGTGTGGAAAAGAGATATCAGCGAACAAAAATAAACCGGTTTTTTTTACTAAAATATCTCAGTTGCACGCACATGCACGCAAACTCTGTTAATGAAAATACATAAACAGCGTAAGATATACGGGAAGATATAATTTTGATAATGATTGAATCCCACATTTGCGGAAATCTGCGGAAAGTGGAGAAATTTGTTAATTGTGTAAGTAAGAATATTATCTTATATCTCCGTTTGTGCATCATTCAACAATCATCTAGAAAAAAACCCGAGTACAGGATCTTTAATAGTGGTGTTGCCCGTAACTTTCTTGAAAATTGCACAAAAATGTGATAAGAAACATAGCTTCCAGAGACAAAACAGTGAATTAAATTGCTTTCCAAGTTGACAGCAGCTAAATGTTGGTGCCGTGCATGGGACATCAAAGCATTATTGTGGAATGCTTTTGACATTCATTAGCACGCTTTTAGTATCAATACAGATGTTTGAATATATTATGCTCGAGTTGTTTCTCTTTCCTAACACATCCTTGGTACTGTCCGCTGATCTCTACACTAACGTTAGTGGGGAGATCAGTGGTACTGTCAGAGCCGAACTTCTGCCGCGCGCAAAGTGGTGCGAGTTGCGCTTGCTCGCTTGCGAGACGGCGCGCGCGCCGTATGAACTTCTTCGTGTCGTTGCATGTATGTCGATGAATGATGAGCTGATTGATGGGACACGCGACGAATGGTGCGTCGCCTGATAAAGCCGATCTCCGCCCGATCCGCCCGCGCCCCGCGCGCTGCCGATCCCCTTACCGGCCCGACCCGTACATATGAGCTAGAGACCGCCAGCTTGTTGGCTAAAGCCAGTGTGAATTTTTAGAACTCTCCGAGCAACAGTCCTTAAATTTTATCTTGTGACTGTTTGCTGGACGGCAGAGGTATGTAGCATTTGATAGATGTCACGAGGTTGTATGTCATTGTTTGGTTATCTTTGTGCACATGGTGAAGCCCACTGGCACTTTACTGCGACCAGCCCGCTCAACAGCTCGCTCACGCACTGCGCGGGAGCAGTCCCGGGGCTAACTGGCACTATGCTAAGTAATAGCCCAGCCAGGCAGCGCCAAGGAATAACATGCTCTGCTATGCCTACGGCTACCTGAGCTCTCCAGGAGACGTCTATTTTGTGAAACAGGTAGCCATAGCCTATACCGTAACGGCTTTAACCAAGTTAAAGGGCCCTTGTCATCAAAATATATGTTGACTTCTGTTGTCAGTGTTGATGCAACTTAATAACTGTTCAATGGAAATATGTGTCCTATATTTTATTAAAAAAATTATATTTTTTCTCAGCACTGATAAGCCCCGCCTCCAAAATATAACCTCCAACTCAAGATTCCCCCTGTGACATCATCAAAGGTAGAAATTAGCAGGATAATAGACATAATTTATGCACAAAATAAACATTGCAATGACTACCTGCAAGTGCTTATCATCACATAGCTAGCACATTTCTGACATAAGGAAACGATTATTCCCTCATGAAAGGTTGTTAGATGGTATTGTATGAAGACATGTGATGCTCTTGTTAGCAGGTGGAGCACTGGAGGTAGTCATTGCAATGTTTAGTTTGTGCATAAATTGTGCTTATTATCCTGCTAATTTCTACCTTTGATGATGTCACAGGGGGAATCATGAGTTGGAGGATATTTTGGAGGCGGGGCTTATCAGTGCTGAGAAAAAATAAAGAGAAATTATTTTAAGATATAGGACACATTTCCATTTAACAATTAGTGATTTTGTTACGTACATATCATGTTGCATCAACATAAGTCGTCATACATTTTTATGACAGGGACCCTTTAACTTGGTTAAAGCCGTTACGGTATAGGCTATGGCTACCTGTTTCACAAAATAGACCTCTCCTGGAGAGCTCAGGGGCCCTTTAACTGGTCGAACCATGGGCATTATTCAAACACTGCAACTTTCCAGAAATCAGAGGTGAGCTCTACAAAATGTACTAATTTTGTCATTTTGGTCTGTTGGCCTATTAAAGTGTAACATTAAATGGTCTTTGTTAAATTATTTTTACTTTCAATGTACTATAGTCTATGCTTGGCAATTAACGAATACCAGCGGTGAGTTCGAACTGTACGAGAAGAAGAATTAAAGTGTTGCAAAATGCATGCATGGCTTAATTAGGGGGGTATTCCAAAAACAATTTCAGGGGAAATTATATTATCTTGGGCAGTTAGGGAAAAAAAAATATTTCGGTATTAAAAAGAAAAAGCAGAATAAAATATTTTTTTTTCAAATCAGCTAGAAGATGTTGATGGATATAAGCTTTAGAGATTATAATTTTTATGCAAATAAGCTAAATGATATTCTGAAACACACTTAGAGAATATTTTCAATAAAAGATAGAAACTTCCCAAGCAATTTTATCTCCAGACACAGGCGATTAGGCTCATACATTTCCATTGCAATACGTATGAAAATAATACATACACACAGTCGACTTTTTGCATTATAAGCACACCAAATGCAATAAGGCGCACTGTTGGACATTGATCTGCATTTTGCAGTGTCATTGTCAGTTTCATGATGTCGCACCATCAGCTTAATGATGGTGTTAAAGATATGAAAGGATGTACAAAACTGGCTGCCTCTGGGAAAAGAGCATATGTTTCATGCTGAACTGGACAAAATTTACCATGTTTTAAAACCGTGGCTCCTTCCTTTTCTTCCCTTTCCCTATGCCAATTTCTTTGAGCTGTTGTGTAGGTCATGTGCTCTTTAATATTGGTAAAAATGTTCCTTAGATGTGTTTCAGAAAACAATCGATAAGATATTTTAGGGACGTTTTACCTTGGGGGAGATAAAAGTTTATCTTTGTGGATTTTCAGAATACCACTCCTGGCCCTGGAGATTCCACGCATAAGTTCTAACTAGGTAGGGTCCATGGTTAAACTCGGGGCCCGAATTTGGTGTTCCTACCTTAATTCACTTTCAGCTCTTCTATCACTCAACAAAGCCCAGGGAGCATTGCCATTGGTGCACCAACCATGGCCTACATGCAAGGCCTGCCCCCTGGTTATGCCCCGCCCCCTGGTGACGCCCCACCCCCTGGTTACGGAGCAGGCCATACAGATCAGGCTGAGGATGAGGATGAGATTAAACGTTTGTCGGAGGAGACGGTGCAGGAGGCAGTGAGGTATAGTGCATGAAGGGGCATTACCGGTATGCACTTGTCATTTGTAAGACGCACCTCTTGACCCCCAAGGATGGTGCATCATGGTTGCATCATATTCCCCAGAATTGTGACGCACAGGTCCGTCATGGACGCAAACTGTCTGTCACAAGACTGACCCATATGTGCATCATAGCAAGTCACTTTACAACGTTGCGCCATTCGCTGTGTCAATGGGACTGTCACTCTTCTCCGAGCTTGTCTTAATGTGCGTCATTGGCTCATCATTTTCATGAAATGGTGTGTCATTTTTGACTCAGATGTGCATTGATTAAGAATGGTGTGTCACTTTCTGTGACAGAGGCTGCATCGTATCAAAATGTATGACTCACATCGGTACAATGTCGCACCATCCCCGGGGTCAAGAGGTGCATCTTGCAAATGACAAGTGAATTACAATTTGATTATGATTGTTTGATGCTTAATCATGTACACCTATCTCTGGTATAAAAAAAAAAAATGATTCATTCATTAAGCACTTATTATCTTATGAAAAATAATTAGCTGATTTATTCATTTTAGTTTATGATTGATGCATGTGGTGGGGGGCATCAGAATTTGATATGAAATCATAATTTCATATCAAATTCTGATAATTGAGTTGATTGAGTCATGCAACATACTCACTACTGTTTATTCATTCACCATTGATGACTCAATATCTCATTAATTTAAAGTATTCACTTCCATTCAGTCATTCATCATTGATGACACCATTTATTCAATAACTCATTCATTCAAGTATTCACTCCTTTTATTAAAGTGATAAAAAGGGCATTAGATTTTGCTTTAACCCTATATAGCCCAAGCTATTTTGAAATCGAATAGCCCGAGGGGGCTCGATCTCGACCGTTGATCGCGGGATCGCAGCGAAAATTGGCGCGTACGTCACCGATGACGTAATCCCCACAATTCAATTGTCAATTGCACCAAAATTATTCAAATTTGTTTTTAATCAATTAATTATGCTAATTAAATGCATGAAATCATAATTTGGTTGTAAATCGTTAAAAATAGCCCCAAAACTGCTAGATTTCAGGCCAGACACTCTTCTTGGGATTATTATCAAATTAGAATTTAAAAACATTGCAATATCAAAACAGCCCCCCCCCCCCAAGATCTCGACCGTTGATCGCGGGATCGCAGCGAAAATTGGCACGTACGTCACCGATGACGTAATCCCCACAATTCAATTGTCAATTGCACTAAAATTATTCAAATTTGTTTTTAATCAATTAATTATGCTAATTAAATGCATGAAATCATAATTTGGTTGTAAATCGTTAAATATAGCCCCAAAACTGCTAGATTTCAGGTCAGACACTCTTCTTGGGATAATTATCAAATTAGAATTTTAAAAAATTGCAATATCAAAGTTTTTCTTATGTATTTTATTGTTTTTTTGAATTTCTTATGTATTTCTTTGTTTTTTGGACTTTATATTTTCTATTGTTTTTTAAACAAAAATCATTGGCAACACTATTTCAGTCATAAAAAACATGAAATTTATTGTTTTTCATCAGTAAAACTAAAAATAATGATACATATATGAATTTTGGCTAGATACAGAATTTGCATTGGATTTGTACATGAAATCACATTTTTGAGCAATTTTTGGTCTGACATGCACGTACAAAATGTTACGTAACTTCAGAACCGTGTACCCCCACGACGCAAATTTGGTCTTACAAGTTGTGTGAGATTTGAAGGAAAAAAGTCATGAAACGTCGCGGTGTCATTTTTTCGCGTTTCAAATTTATTGCAAAAAATGTCATGGGGGAGGGGCTGTTTTTGTCCCCCCCCCCTACCCCCGGGCTAGATAGGGTTAACATTGTACCTTATTCTTAAAGAATTTTTTCAGTCATTCATCCGTACATCCATCCACTTATTAATTCATCACTCAGTTATTAATCCATTCATTTATTCATTCATATATTCAACTTCAGTTATTCTTTCTCTCATCCATCCATACATTATTTTATTCAAACATACTCCCTGCATCTTACCCATTCATTATTTTAAACAATGCCAAACATTTTTTAGCCACTTTATTAAAGACAGGGAAAGCCTTTTGCAGGTCCCAAAAATGTAGTTTTATAAAAAAAAACACGGAAAGTGGAACAAAAATAAGTATAAACAGAGTACAACTGGAAACTGACTCTAAGCAGGATTGAAGTGATCGTTAGATTTGAAGTAGGTATTGGATAGCTCGTGAACATACCTACAGCCTAGATCTTCGAGACAGCAACATGGAATAGCACGCATCATGGCTTTTCGCTCCGCACAGTGATGCGCAGACGTATACACTCAGCGTTGCAAGACGGTATATGAACATAGATCATGGTCTGGCTGTTTCAAATGTAAACAAGGATAGTTTATCTCTTTTCTTGAAAAGGTTTGTGAAGCTATGAATGTGAGATTTCATACGTTATCAGGGTGTACTGCTGGTTCCTGCTGAGATTCATGACTTGCATATGGGCTACCCTGTGTTTTACTTGATAGAAAATGACTATGACATACAAATGTAGTACTCGGTGCTGGCCACACCTATTAATACGTGCGTTTATGCTCATTTTGGGTGGCCAAAATCAGTGTTTTGATGCGCGTTTAGTTCCAAACGTGGTTGCGTTCATGTTCATTTTGATATAAACGCAGTTTCAAAACATTTCAAAACGCACAAAAAGGTGTGATTGTCTATTCTCACCACCGTAATCACATTTAATGGGGAAGCATAAATGCAGTTCACAGTCGCGTTTAAATGACGTCATCTCAACAGTAATAATACCCCCGTGAAGGGCGTTTTGGATGAGCGTTTGCAATCAGCTTTTCAAAACACTGATTCTGCCTTCACAAATGTCTCTTGCTGTTTTTCCTCAGCGAGGAAGTCTTTTCTGGATACAAGGCAACCGTTGTGATCAATGGCTCCATCACTCACCCTGGCAACATTGTAGAGGCCGCATCCCTGTCTGTAAGTACAACGTGGGTCAGTTTTCCCCCGCAAGCTGATACACTACAGCTCAAAGGAATTGGCATAGGGAAAGGGAAAGGGAAGGAGCCACAGTTTTAAACCGTGGTATATTTTGTCCAGTTCAGCATGAAACATGATGCTTTTTAGGCTAAAGCACCGTATTTCATGCTGAACTGGACAAAATATATCGCGGTTTAAAACTGTGGCTCCTTCCCTTTCTTCCCTTTCCCTTTCCCTATGCCGATTCCTTTGAGCTGGAGTGTACATCCAACAAGCCTCCTCGGTAGAAGATGAATTCTAATTTCTCTAGTTGCCAAGTTTTCTCTGACTTAACGCTTAATCCAATGGCATATGGCATCTTTCTATCCTTAGCAAGTAAGCTAGTTTGAAGTTGCAGTATGCGTATAAGCTAGGATGTTAAAAGAAATGAATATCTATCCATTTGAACGAGGCTTGGTCCCGCCACTCAATACTAATGCCTGGCAGCTGCCCTAAAAAACATGATACATACATGTACACAATTGCGTCATGTCTACCTGGATTTTACAATAGGTCATGCATATTCCTAAACATGCATACACTTCAGCTTTTGCTGATTAACTGGTAGTTTTGTCACAAATCGCTTGTAATGTAATTAATTGAGGACAAGCAGACAATAAATTTTGTACTTATCTAGATGGAAATACTAGTTTGGGCACGGCTGGGCACATTTTTCATGTTACATTTTTGAAAGGAAAATATTTTAAAGTAACCATTCCAGCAGCTTTGCAATGGAATTTTATGCGGAACAATGTGAACTTGAGACTTTTATACAGCATGTAATTCATGTTCTGATTGCAGGCTGTCCCACTCCCCGATGCCACTTATGGACTTGCGGCGGCTTTACCGGATAGCATCGTAGAGGGCGGCAAACTAAGCGACCTTCAGCTTGAAGGGATTCAGTACGCTGTAAGTTAGGTCACGCTGCACTGTATTGAAACAACAAAGATAATGTTTGAAAGTTGACCATTAGGGCTATGTTGCATATACAATTGTAACTTACCATCAAAGGTAACAACCATGGCAACAGGTGCAAAAATGAGAGCTCATTGGCTGTTGCCATGGTAGTTGCCATTGATGGTAAGTTACAATAATTGAAATCCTATATGCAACATGGCCCTGGTCTTACATCAAAATCGCTAGCTGCCTCAGCACTTTGTACACCACACTTAGAAGTAAAGAGGAAAAACAAAATAATCTTTGAGTTAACCAGTAATTCAGCTTTGGCATTGTTTGAAGTATTTACTACAAGTACATGTATGTGCGTTTTTAAGATTCTAAAGACAACAATATAAAAACCTAATTCATGAAGATGAAGCCTAATTCTGGAAAAAGGTATACCATACAGATCTATAGATATTGTATCTTGTATTAAAGAAATAGAGACAGAAATGTTGAGATAAAGTCTAGAAACTGGTCAGATAATTAAACAATCATTGGTGCTTGTGCACGAGGACACAAATGAGGACCGGTAGCCATTTTATCTCAAGGAAAATCTTGAACATATCCTTCAAATTTGAGTAACCTCATCTAAAACCAATCATTTTTTCCTTCTAAATGAGATGTGAATCGAACAAGCTTTGCGCCTTCCATGAGTAACATTTGCAAAGAATTTGCAAAGAATTTATGCATACAAATTTGGAAATGGTATATGTGACGATCTGTACTCGCTGATGTTGTTTTTTCAGTGCCAAAGACACCAGAAGATTCTGCCCAACGGCTGCCGAGCAGGTTTCTTCATCGGCGATGCTGCAGGAGTTGGCAAGGGCAGACAGGTATTGTTAACCCTCACTTTACCAAACCTTTTAAAAAATATATATATATATATATATTGACTTAAAGGGCATATACTGTACTGGAAAGGCAAAAAACCCTTCAAAATGTAATTGTTAGCAGTGTTCTTGCCAATGGTCTTAAATTCATGTATTGTCTATTTTAGAAGCTTGCTGAAAGTTATTTGCCCTCAAATGATCTACATTTGGAGTAATGAGTGATTAAATCACAAATCCTCAAAATGTTCGGGCCGAACATTTTGAGAATTTAATCATTAATCATTAATTACTCCAAATGTGGATCATTTGAGGGCAAATAACTTTCAGCAAGCTTCTAAAATAGACAATACATGAATTTAAGACTATTGGTAAGAACATTGCTAACAATTAACTTTTGAAGGCTTTTTTGCCTTCCCAGTACAGTATATGCCCTTTAAGACACATCTTCATACCAATGGTAATGTGAGAGTTAACCCTTGCATTACCAGGCTTTGGAAACATGTTGACTTACTACACATCTTCTTACCAATGGGAATGAGAGAGTTACCACTTTACATTACCAGGCTTTGGAAAACACATTGATTTACTACAGATCTTTTTACAAATGGGAATGAAAGAGTTAACCCTTGCATTACCAGGCTTTGGAAAACACATTGATTTACTATACATCTTCTTACCAATGGTAATGAGAGAGTTAACCACAGCATCCCCAAGACTGTATAGCCCCATTGACTTACTACACATCTTCATTCCAATGGTAATGGAAGGGTTAAGCATTAAATTACCAAGACTTTGGTATGTGACTTCTCAAAATCAAATGTTTAAAAGATCATAACTTTCTTGTTCTTTGACAGATTTTCGCCAAACCTTCACTAATATGTCTCTTTCATGTGGTTCCTTTCATTGAAAGCAACTATATTTTAGGGTGAATTATCCCTTTAATCATCAGTCCTAATACATTGTACAGTCTTTTCCAAAGTTCATTTTCTCACCAGTCTTATTTCCTAAAAAGTGCTCCCCCTCAGTACAATGACACATCATCTCTCCCCCAGATTGCAGGAATTATCCTGGATAACTTTGTGCGTGGCCGGACGAAGCACATCTGGTTTAGCATCTCCTCTGATCTGAAGGTGGACGCTCAGAGGTAAGAAACAACTCACGGGAGAAATACAGACTATTGAGATCAGCATCTCTGTGAGTTTTCCGCTGCAGTGTCCTTAAAGGGCATATATTGTACTGGGAAGACAAAACAGCCTTCAAAAGGTGATCATGAGCAATCTTCTTGCCAATGGTCTTAAATTCATGTATTGTCCATGTTAGAAACTTGCTGAAAGTTTTTTGCCCTCAAATGATCTACATTTGAAGTACATGTAATAAGTGAATAAATCCCAAACCCTGAAATTGTGCAGCCCAAACATTTTGAGAATTTGTAATTTAATCATTTATTACACCAAGTGTGGATCATTTAAGGGCACATCACTTTCAGCAAGTTTCTAACATGGACAATATACAAGAATTTAAGACCATTGGCAAGAAGATTGCTCAAGCTCACTCTTTGAAGGTTTTTTTTTTGTCTTCCCAGTACAGTATATGCCCTTTAAAGCATGGAAAGGAGAGATTCTAAGCTTGAGTCTTCGTCCACTATGGTGTGTGTGAAGCAATACAGTACTGCATAATATTCCGCACAATTGGGCTTTCGTATTTCAAGAATTGTATCCCCCCAAAATGAACTCAAACCCTAAATCTAATGCTAGAGGTGCATGCCATAGTGCATAGTACTGATGTGTTTTTGTATGCCCTTTTTTAGAGATGTACATGACCTTGGATGCTACATGAAGGTCATTGAAGGCTGCCAGCATTTAGACAGAGAAACAAGGTAAGAAAAGAGTGGCGTGAAGACAGATATTTGAGGAAACCGATCACGTTTCAATCAACACATAGAAATATTAGAAGTTTAATTTAGCTGTTTATTATCATACTACACCAGGATAAAAATTCAACATTTCTTTGACTTTTCAAGCCTAATGTCAAGAAATAAATACCCTAAAACATGTTTTCTTCCTTTCAGTTGCAAGCTTGAAATGTCAATCATTACAGTTCAATTCAATAAAGGTTTATTGTGTTGCATAATCTTGTAGATAAAAAGTATTGAAATCATACATGTAGCTCTGAACACAAATGAAGTAATAGTATAAATTTAAAATTTAACATATGTAAAAACATAAAAATAAATTGTGAGAAGTGTAAGTTAGTTATGGATGTTACCATCATCACCCAAAACTTTAAATCAAGTAGGACAAACTGGATACGCGAATCTGAATCTCTATTTCTTCTTTTTCTTCTTCGGCTTAATCTGCCTCCTTCAATCCTGAAGATTCTTCCAGATGAAAATTCTTGCAGATGAAGATTCTTGCAGATTCTCTAACAAATTATATTCATAGTTTGTCTTTAAAATTCAGTGTGGCAGAAGTGAATCTGACTAGATGTGTAAAGGTAATTCAACCATTTCTACTCGCCTTACTATATTTAGAGTACAAACTAGTGCCGGCATTATTTTATTTGACAGAGTGCCTGATGTGTTGTACCGTTGTACTGTGTCTGTGTGTGTAGGGCATTTGGTCTTTCCCCGAGCATGAAGGAAGGCATCGTTTTCAGCACGTACGCTACTCTCGTGTCATCGGTACAGAAGGGAGGTCAGTATGTCAAATCTTTGTCACTTTAATTCCGTTCACATGCACCACCTTTCCTCGAAATAAGCGCAACATTTGCAGCAATTTTGCTGTTGCATTATCGAGAGCTGTGTATATGAACAGGAATCACTCAAATAGTGCGTTAATTGCTTCCTCATTTTTTCTGCTTTTTTTGCGTATTGAGACCTAGTAATTATCCCGAAATATTGCGGTAAGCGAATCAGCTGCAAAATATAGTCACAAATGTTGCTGCACCCCATGCTCAGACATGTGGTTCGCTGATCATCACCACTCGCATCATATAGCGGATCATGTCACGAGCACGTGTTTGCTCTAGCTAGGAATGTGGAGAAAGTTAAGTTGTCCAAAACACTGCAATATTACGGCTCTTTTTCCGTATATATGAAAGATGTTCATAGAGGCTCGTTGGCAACTTTCTTACCAACGTGCATCAGTAATAATAAAGGTATTATAATGATTATCATATATGAATGGGGCTTATGAATACACTTCTATGATATGCAAGAATATCAAAAATTCAAAAGTGGTTCAAATCATTGCCATTTATTAAAGAATAACCAACTGTGATGAGCAAGAATACCTGAAGCTAAAAACTTCTGTCAGTCTTTGTCATATGTTTAACCCATTGCACATGGTTAGATTTTTGGGCTTCGTGAACCCTAATCCAGTTACGATGTCAACATTTACCATGGAACAGCAAAAACCAAAGGAGGGTGGCTGGATTTCCCCCTACAAGGAATAGACCAGTTCGTAGTTACACGATGGTTGGACAATTCACTGAATAAATACTACAAGAATGCAGACTGGGATCTGTTCATTAAGGCGGATGGGATGATGGATGTGAATACATTTTACAATGTGCCCAAAACAACAATACAAACAGGTGCGCATGGTGGAATGTTCTTTTACTGCCTTTCAAAGCTGAATGATTGTTGTCATATCTGCATGATAAGGAAGAGAAACCTGGTTGAGTATCTAATGAATTTTAAATTTACTCTGTGAGTTGTTCAATTGACCCGAGGTTATTCGTACCAACAACAATCTGCTCATGCGCACATTGTAACTACGAACTCGCTTATTTGAAGTGCATTCAAAGCCTGCGGGCTTCCCCATACAGCAGATTATGAGGGAGTCGCCCTGATCAATATCTGAGTGCAGAACAGCCAACCCGCAAATACGCAGACTCGGTACAAAACAAGTTCAGAATAAAACATCAATGATAAGGTGTCTTGTCAATAGTTCAAGACGAAAAAGACCGGGGTTTTATCCGGGAATCCCGCGTGCGATCTTTTCTACGAAAGGCTCGATAATCCCCAGTCCTGTTCAATATAAGCCCGCCAGCGTTCTCTTTGTTCGAAAGTCATGTGCGGTCCTTTTCCTCACTGCAACGCCTCGCATTAATGCGTCAGAATTAAACAAAAGACCGGACTATCATTGGAACGCTGGCCTTTTGGGGTCTTTTCAGCCTCTGGACAGCTATTCAGGAAAGACTGAATTATGAAGGCCCATCTGTTCTTTCTACAAGATGCAGCAGAGACTGTCACCATGTTTTGACACAGAGCTTCAACACATATACTTGATGTCAAAAACTCCTTTGAATCTTTCTCACAGATCTAAAAGATTTAAACATTGATATACAAGAAGACTCGTTAGACTTGAGGAGGTGACTGATTGCGTAAACTGTGTGTCTTACAGGTAGCGGCCGGCAGAGTCGCCTGAAGCAGCTGATAGACTGGTGCGGAGGAGATCAGTTTGACGGCTGTCTGTTCTTTGACGAGTGCCACAAAGCCAAGCACTTCATTCCGGTATTATGCACTTGTCATTTGCAAGACGCACCTCTTGACCCCCCGGGATGGTGCGTCATTGTACTGATGTGAGTCATACACTTTGATACCACAACACACCCTCAGTCACAGAAGTGACACACCATTACTTTCATCGACGCACATCTGAGTCAAACATGTGTTACACCATTTCATGAAAATGATGAGCCAATGCCGCACCTTAAGACGAGCTTTGAGAAGAGTGACGGTCCCATTCACACCAACTGATGCAACGTTGTAAAGTGACTTACTATGACACAGGGACATTTTTGCGTCCATGACGGACCTGTGTGTCACAATTCTGGGGAACATGACGCAACAATGGCGCACCATGCCCGGGGGTCAAGAGGCGTGTCTTACAAATGACAAGTGCATTAACATATTTCAAATGGGAAAAGGATGCACCCTGTTCCCAGACTTCGGCATGTTTTAACTGTATTTATAGTACCAGTACATCTTCATACTTTTGTTTGGCGTTGACGTCTACAATCAGTGGTTCAATTGATTTAGCCAACTCTCAGGTTAATGTTTGTAGCAATTATTTGCAGAATTGATGCTTAAGAAGGATTTTACTAAACATTGCAGGTCCATCACAGAAGGAAATCTTTGTACTTACTACATGCATGCAGTAACACAATACTCACTTAATAAAGAGTCTGTCTCAAAGGCAAGACCATGGGTACACTACCCACATAAATCCTTTGCAAAGGGCCACCATTGAGTGTGTTTAAATGGAGGTTCCATTCAGGACTTCAAAATGTTTTCACTTTTCAAGTCTGATATCATGAAAGGAGCAGTCTGTTATGATATTATGATTTCATTCATTGGGTGTTACTGATTTTTGTTATGATAATGTCTTATCCAGCATTATTTTAGTACTGTATTTGATATTACACTGCTAATCCCTGAAGTGATTGTTTCATTTTCTCTTGTTAATTTGAGATGAATATATTTCTTTATTTTCATGTGAGAATAACATAGTTTTTATGCCTCCGCCACGAAGTGGCCGGAGGCATTATGTTTTCGGGTTGTCCGTCCGTCCGTCCGTCCCGAATCCGTTTAGGCAATATCTTGAGAACCGTTAAGCAGATTTGCTTCAAACTTGGTACATGTATGTATTGCATGAAACTAATGAAGTGTGTAAAATTGGGGTCAAATCTGATTGAGGTCAAAGGTCAAAGGTCAATGAACTTTGTAAAAAATTGCCCCATAATGACCTTTTCCACAATAAATCCAAATCCAAGGATGCAATTCTCATTAAACATGGTACAAAGATAGATCACTACTTGGGGATAGACTGGTGACATTTTTGGTAAAATTCCTGAAAGGTCGGAAGTCAAAGGTCAATGAACTTTGCCAAAATTAGCTAGAAATTGCCCCAAACGTTCAAATTTTCACAATAAATCCAAATCCAATGGTGCAATTCCAACCAAACATAGTGAAACAATGGATCACTACTTGGGGGTAGACTGGTGATATTGTTGGTGAAATTGCTGGAAGGTCAAAGGTCAAAAGTCAATGAACTTTGCAAAAATTGACATTTTCACAATAAACCCAAGTCCAAGTCCAATGGCGCAATTCGAACCAAAAATGATACAGAGATGTATCACCTCATGGAGGTAGACTGGTGAAAGTTTGGGTAAAACTCCTGAGAGTTCAAAGGTCAAAGGTCAATGAACTTTGCCAAAAATTAGCTAAAAATTGCCCCCAAAGTGATCATTTTCAAAATATATCCAAATCCAAGGGAGCAATACCAACCAAACATGGTGCAAAGATGGATCACTGATGACATTTTTGGTGAAATTTCTCAAAGGTCAGGGATCAAAGGTCGATGAACTTTGCCAAAATTGGCTAAAAATTGCCCTCAAATAGATATTTTTCACATTGAATCCAATACTAATGATTCAATTCAAACCAAACATAGTCCAGAGATGTATCACTTCATGGAGGTAGACTGGTGAAGTTTGGGTAAAATTCCTGAAAGGTCAAAGGTCAATGAACTTCACCCAATATTGGCTAATTTTAAACAAACTTGATACAAGGATGGATTTAAACAGACTGGTTAGATTGGAAGTCAATGAAGTAAGAGGTCAAAGGTCAATGAACATTGCCAACCTTGGCTAAACCTGAAAAAACAGAATGTGATATTTTCATTTCACATACGAGCAATGGTACATTGCCCACCAAACATACACATTTTCTGAGAATAGCAAAGAGGCGGAGGCATATTTATCGACTGCGTGGCAGTCGAATTGCTCTAGTTAATTTTTGCTTCTAATGCATTATCTCTATCCTAGGGCAAAGAGAAAAACAGCACCAAGGTTGCCATGGCAGTGACCACAATCCAAAGGTGGGTTTGATTGTAACTCTTGCATTTCCATTGAGCACGCAATTTGAAAAAAAGACAACAACTCGAAATCGCAGCACATATACGCATGTATGGGACTATATGCATTGTGTGACAACATTCAATCGATTTAGAGCAATCGCAACTATTTATAAGATGGGCCCATGATGTCAAAGACACAGAGTGAACTGTGCATCATACCATATGAGACAAACGGGGGCGCTCTTATGTACGCAGGCTCTTTTTCTTTTTACTCTTTTTCTTAATGATACGCATGATAAAAAAGACACAAACGGATTCTAAGAGTCACTTTTTTTGACGGGCGTGTAATGAATGCAAGCATTGTTCTTCTTCTTTCGTATGGCACTCTAAATGCCTGTTTGATACCGTTTGTAGGCTGGGCAGCCTTCTAGGGTGACCCAAGAGGGGTTGACATCTTTCACCCGTTTTCCATGAGAGGTTTTCTGTCCACTCTACCTGGTTTTCACCCTGCTCTTAATCGAGAAGTGAAGTGGGTTCTTTCATGTGCAAGCTTTGATATCATTTCTCTTTGGCTATTTCCTCTCTTACTCTTTTACTTTATAGATGACAATGATAGTGTTTGTGTGTGTCTGCATGATTTTGCTTGTAACATACAATTCTCGAGGGTGGGGGAAGGGGAGGGGGTTGGTCGGAGGCAAAGCTTGGCATCTGTGCACATCTACATGTATATGAATCTAAATGTTACTATTTTTTTAATTATTTGGATATGATTGCTTTCACTCAGATTTATGACTTTGCCTTTCTATCCTTTCATCATCAGACTTCTTCCAAAAGCCAGAGTTGTGTACTGCAGTGCCACCGGGGTAACGGATGTCAAGAACATGGTATGTTTGTACCGTACTGACCGGTGTATTAGCCGCAGGGTTTTTCCCTTGAAAATCACGTCAAAGTCCAGCTCCAGATAATAAGCGGCGTTAGCAAAAGTCGGGTCTTTAAAACCAACACATATACATATGTATGGGACTATGCATTGTGTGACAACATCCAACAACAAAATAGAGGGGTTTGATAGCCATCCAGTAATACGACTCAATCACATCACCAACATAATTACTGGTACTAAGAAAGCACCAGGAGTAGTACTAGTATTTGTCCGAGACAACTCAAAGATACCGCTAATGAGAAAGCCAAGGCTCAAATTGGCAAACTCTGTTCGCCGCAAGCTGCCATTGTTTGATCTCCAACGGCCACGAAATGGCGATATACACGAGACCATAATAAGGAAGTGTATACCACCATCTCGTGGCCGCCAAAGATCAAACAATGGCGGCTTGCATCTAACTAATACTTTTGAATGGGAGTAGTCTATTGCTTAATTCCTGTGGTAAAAAAAAAAGTGTTTGGATTTTTCTCGAAACGTAGCTAGAGGAAGAACACCCCTTATTAAGTGGTTGCAAAATCAATAGTGCTCTCCCTTATTTTGTTTGCATATTAAAAGAATATTATACTCACTAGATTTGACATCTGCCTTTAAAGGGCATAAACTGTACTGGGAAGGCAAAAAAGCCTTCAAAAGGTAATTGTTAGCAATCTTCTTGCCAATGGTCTTAAATTGATGTATTGTCTATTGTAGAAGCTTGCTGAAAGTTATTTGCCCTCGAATGATCTACATTTGGAGTAATGAGTGATTAAATCACAAATCCTCAAAAATGTTCGGCCCGAACATTTTGAGGATTCAATCATTAATCATTAATTACTCCATACGTGGATCATTTGAGGGCAAATAACTTTCAGCAAGCTTCTAAAATAGAAAATACATGAATTTAAGACCATTGGCAAGAAGATTGCTAACAATTACATTTTGAAGGCTTTTTTGCCTTCCCAGTACAGTATATGCCCTTTAAACTTGTTTGTGTTAATTGTTATGATCATGTTTTACTAAATAGTAGACACTATAAGTCATTTTATATGTTGCATATGTATACTTATCCTTCTAATCTTATCTCAGCATTATTCAATGATTTTAATGGAGGTTTTTTAAATAGTAAATGACTACGGTTCGTTATCCAGCTTCGACTTCCAGGAGGTCACATAAATAAACCTTTATTGAATTGGAATTGTTGTATTGTTTTGCAGGCCTTTATGGAGAGGTTAGGGTTATGGGGAGAAGGGGCGACCTTCAAAACCTTTGACCAGTTCTTGGATACCATCACCAGACGGGGACTAGGTAAGGCGCCTTGTCAGAACATATTGACCGTCTCTGCCGCGTCTTTTAGACAAAAGACCGGGGGGGCCTTAAACATCCGTCTTTCCTGGAAAAGTGGTCCGAAGGTTGAAAAGACCGGAAAGCTCAGCGTTCCAATAATAGTCCATCCGGTCTTTTGTTTCATTCTGCCGCATCATATTATAGTGTTATAGTATTATAACATAGACCTTAGTAGGGTCCATAAACAGAGGAAGGGGACCGCAAGCTTCTTTTGAACAAAAAGAACGCTGGCAGCCATATATTGAAAAGGTTGGGGTACAGGGAAACCCCGTTATAACGAGCACGGGTATAGCGAGAACCCTGTTATTACGAGGACATTTCTTGGGGCACGATTTTTCTTCCATAGACCTCCGTGTATTCTGTTTTCATATAACGAGATCAGCTATAGCGAAATTTCTGCTATAACGAGGCAAATTCCCAGCCCAAGAATAAGGAAAAAGAAAATAAATCAACCCCGTTATTACGAGCACTCCGTTACAGCCACACCGCGCAGCAAGGGAAATGCAACAACAGCACATAGTCAAGCAATTCTCTTTGCGCCGTTAAACACTGATCACACACACCGTGCAAGAATCCACACACACACACACAGCCACACATGCATACATGTCCACATTACGTGCGTGCGGTACTGTCTCTGCCAGAGCCGTATCTCTGTACAGCTAGCTCTGGGTACTGCATGCCCTCGTGAAGTCACGCATGCACATGGCGCCTCTACACACATGCGACACCGCGCGTGTACGACCGGCCGTGCCTGGAGATTGCGTTCAATGATCATTCATTGCATACACGCGGTCATGCCAGCAGGCACGGCCGGGTAAATGAGCCTCCCCGCTGCTTCATTTGTCGGTAAACGGAGGCGTTGGAAATATCATTTATTTACGTTTCCAACAGTGCTGTAAGATATTTTAGTGAATTGTTAGCTAGTGAATTCAATTTAGAATGCTTGCAAAGCCATTAAAAGATTACAGTACTAACGGTAAATATGTTATTATTTGTGTAGTCCTATATACCGTAAATTTCGGCGTACAAGACGCAACGGCGGATAAGACGCATCCCGACTTTGAGCACGCAATTTAAAAAAAAAAAAAAAATCGGGTCCGTATAAAGTTTCAACACATATACACATGTATGGGACTATATATACAGTCAACAACAAAATAAATGGCTTTGATAGCCTGACACAATTGATGTACCAGTAATACGATCTCAATCACATCACCAGCATACTTAACCCGAACTAAAAAAGCCCCAGGAGTAGTATTTGTCCGCGAGACAACTCAAAGAAACCGCTGATCAAATGGCCTAAACTAGAAAACTCCGTTTGATGGAGACTGCCATTAATTCTATTATCAGCTCTGGCCACAAGCTGGCGCTAGTACACAAAGATCGTTCTTTGTCATAGAGTGTCTCAATGTAGCTCTATGTTCTTTGTGTACTAGCGCCAGCTTGTGGCCAGAGCTGATAACAGAATCAATCGCAGTCTCCATCAAACGGAGTTTTCTAGTTTAAGCTTTTTGATCAGCGGTTTCTTTGAGTTGTCTCACGGACAAATACTACTCCTGGGGATTTTTTAGTTCCAGTTAAGTATGCTGGTGATGTGATTGAGATCGTATTACCGGTACAACAATTGTATCGGGCTATCAAAGCCATCCACTTTTTTTAATGTCACACAATGCGTAGTCCCATACAGGTGTATACGTGTTGGTTTGAAAGACCTGATTTTTGCTAACGCCGTGTATAAGACGCACCTGGACTTTGGCGTGATTTTCAAGGGAAGAAACATGCGTCTTATACACCGAAAAGTACGGTATGCATTTTTTCTGTATGTTTTGATCACGTACTGGTATAGCGAGCAATCGGCTATAGCGAGGAAAAAGTGTGGGTCCCGATCCCCTCGTTATAACGGGGTTTCCCTGTATTATCGAGCCTTTCATACAAAAGATGGCATGCATGATTCCAAGATATAACCACAGTCTTTTGTGTCTTGAACTTTTGACCTGACGCCTAAGTTACTCTGAAATACATCATCATTCTTTGAACAATCAGCATAGTTAAGTGAATATAAAATTAAGTGTATCCCATTTGCAGACCAAAATATAAAGTTATTTAGATAATACAACAGCATATAAAAAAAAATTCACTGAGTACAAATTTGTTGTATTTGGTCCAATATGAAGGGTTACATATAAAAAATATGATTTTGTTTTCTTTTTTAAAGTTTACATCGTTTCATAGCCACACAAGTTATTTGATATCAACACTCTCTGGTTCTTTCCTCTCTTTTAAAAAAATATGAATTTTAATTTGTATAATCTTCTTTTTCCCTCATATTGGCAGTATAATTGACGGTTTCTGTTGGCATTTTGTCACACATATACAAAAACTGTTTGCCTGGAAAATGTGTTTTTTTATACTATGGAGAACAAAAACACAGGTCAGCTTTTCTGCTAGCAAAATGGGATTATTTACACTCTGTGGGGTACAATATTTGTGAGATAAAGTTTGGTATCTCTGCTAGTAAAATGGTATTGTTTTATACTCTCTAGACTACAATATTTGTGGGACAAAGTTTGGTATTTCTCCCAGTAAAATGGGATTTCTTATACTCTCTGGACTACAATATTTGTGGGTAAAGGTCTGTGCTAGTAAATTGGGACTTTTTTATAAAAATCTGGGTTGCCATTGTTGTGGGGCAGAGCCGAAGTTGGCATCTCTGCTGCCGTGTCTTTCATCCCGAGCTGTACCTTTCCCCGCAGGTGCTGCTGAGATGCTGGCCATGGAAATGAAGGCGTCTGGCATGTACGTATCCCGCGGCCTCAGCTTTAAGCAGGCAGAGTTTGTCACCATGGAGACGACCCTGACAGAGGAGCAGGCAAAGATGTACGACATGGCTACGCACGTGTGGTGAGTGGGAGAGAACGGGGAGGGGATGTAGATATAAATGTATGTTTGCATGGACATAATTTATACAGACCTGCCAACCAGTACGATTTAATCGTATTTACTATGATTATGGATTTTTAGAAGTAAATATGACAGTACGATTTTCCTTTAAAAAATATGATTTTCAAAAAACAAAAACAAAATTTAAAAAAATTTCAATTTTATTTTGTGTGTGTGTGCCATATCCAATGACAAAATGCCCATTCTGTTTTGTAAAGTATCCTACCAGCATCTCACATTGGCAATTTTAGGATGTTCATTGGTTCATCGAACATACCCGTCATGACAAAATCATGCATATTCAACCAATGCTCCAGAAAAAATGCTCAATGTAGGAACTGTAAGGGGCATTGATCGGAGTCTTTTTTGAATACAACTTTTGTCGGTAAAATACAAGTTTTTGGATTAAAGAATACAGTTTTTGAACTCCAGAGGTCGGCAGATCTGCATATAATACTAAAGACAGCAGATGATTTATGTACGAGAATATGTAGAAATTTACAGTGAATGAATGTCGTTACAGGGCCTTGAATGCATTTTACTTCTCATATGTATTCCTAAATATGTTTGCTCTTCACTGTGACCCTTTGGTCTTAGGTCTGAGGTTCAACGCTCATTGAAAATAGCCCTCAGCAGGACTAACACGGCCCCGGGGAGAATCTGGGCCACCTTCTGGTCCTGCCACCAAAGGTTCTTCAAACAACTCTGGTGAGTACCAGTGGAGCCAGTCCGGAGTCCCCCAATCAGCCCCTGCCCTTGAAACAGCCTGTCTATTGTTTCTCATACATGTGCGTTATTAATTTATTTATCCATTCAACATCTTTATTCATGATGACAAAATCAGTTAAAACTCTTTATTTTTAATTTGGGATTCCTTAAAATACTGAATAGCATAAAGCTATCTGTTGTTGCGTGTTAGATTTATTTATTATGTACAATATTTGGAAATAACGTGGAAGAATTTTAGAGTGTGAAAATCATTGGAAAAATCATCACACATTTTCATCATAATGTCCAATTGTGTTAAGTTGCATTTGTACTTCTGTTAGGTTTGACGGAGCTATATTTAGAGCAAGATGTTCAAGCTTCTCCTGAAACTGATTTTGCCTCACGGTAACCCAATACATATTGCTGTCATCAATATTGTGTTGACATTTGTGCTAAAAGAATTTCTTCAGAATATATCAAATCAAATCAAACCACAGTGCCCTTCCTTACCATCATGCAGTTTGGGGGTAAAGGTGCCGACCATCGTGGCTGAAGCCAAAGCCTCGCTGGCCAGCGGTCACTGTGTGGTCATCGGACTCCAGACCACGGGAGAGGTAGGCTCAAGAAACTGTGGCTGCTTTATGATTTTTGAAATGTAATTTTTTTAAAATCAAAATCCAAAGAGATGGATCTTTCAATTCATTGAGGAGAACTGCATGTTGTGTGCATTTTGGGTATTTTGTACTGAAATTTACCTGAATACTGAAGATTATATAGTGAAAATACTGATATGTTGTTAGAAAATAGGTGATAGATACACCCTAAGTTACATTTTCAAAAACTCTTTTCTGCATTCCAAAACGGTGAGGCTAATCATGTTACAACATCAGCCTGAATCTGCGTATTCTGCGTAACAATAGTTTTCAGTGACAGCGCCCTCACTGTTCCAGCTTTTATAGGATGCCATGTCATATTTCTGCTTTTTATTATGCCTCCGCCACGAAGTGGCCGGAGGCATTATGTTTTCGGGTTGTCCGTCCGTCCGTCCGTCCGTCCGTCCGTCCGTCCGTCCGTCCGTCCGTCCGTCCGTACGTACGTCCGTCTGTCCGTACGTCCGTCCGTCCGTCCCGAATCCGTTTAGGCAATATCTTGAGAACCGTCAAGCAGATTTGCTTCAAACTTGGTACATGTATGTATTGCATAAAACTGATGAAGTGTGTAAAATTGGGGTCAAATCTGATTGAGGTCAAAGGTCAAAGGTCAATGAACTTTGTAAAAATTGCCCCAAAATGACCTTTTCCACAATAAATACAAATCCAAGGATGCAATTCTCATTAAACATGGTACAAATATGGATCACTACTTGAGGATAGACTGGTGATATTTTTAGTAACATTCCTGAAAGGTCAGAGGTCAAAGGTCAATGAAATTTGTGAAAAATTGTCAAAAATTGACCTTTTTCACAGTAAATCCAAATCCAAGGACGCAATTCTCATTAGACATGGTACAATGATAGATCACTACTTGGGGATAGACTGGTGACATTTTTGGTAAAATTCCTGAAAGTTCAGAGGTCAAAGGTTAATGAACTTTGCCAAAATTGGCTAGAAATTGCCCCAAACTTTAAATTTTTCACAATTAATCCAAATCCAATGGTGCAATTCCAACCAAACATAGTGAAACTATGGATCATTACTTGGGGGTAAACTGGTGACATTGTTGGTGAAATTCCTGGAAGGTCAGAGGTCAAAGGTCAATGAACTTTGCAAAAAATTTTCACAATAAACCGAAATCCAAATCCAATGTCGCAATTCTAACTAAACATGGTACAGAGATGTATCACTTCATGGAGGTACACTGGTGATGAAAGTTTAGGTTAAACTCCTGAGAGTTCAAAGGTCAAAGGTCAATGAACTTTGCCAAAAAAATTAGCTAAAAATTGCCCCCAAAGTGAGAATCTTCAAAATATATCCAAATCCAATGGAGCAATACCAACCAAACATGGTGCAAAGATGGATCCCTACTAGACTGATGACATTTTTGGTGAAATTTCTCAAAGGTCAGGGATCAAAGGTCAATGAACTTTGCCAAAATTGGCTAAAAATTGCCCCCAAATAGATATTTTTCACATTGAATCCAATACTAATGATTCAATTCAAACCAAACATAGTATAGTGATGTATCACTTCATGGAGGTAGACTGGTAAAGTTTGGGTAAAATTCCTGAAAGGTCAAAGGTCAATAAACTTCACCCAAAATTGGCTAATTTTAAACAAACTTGATGCAAGGATGGATTTAGACAGACTGGCTAGATTGGAAGTCAAAGAAGTAAGAGGTCAAAGGTCAATGAACATTGTCAAACTTAGCTAAACTTGAAAAAAGAAAATGTGATACTTTCATTTCACATAGGAGCAATGGTACATTGCCCACCAAACATTCACATTTTCTGAGAATAGCAAAGAGGCGGAGGCATATTTATCGACTGCGTGGCAGTCGAATTGCTCTAGTTTTTTTTGGGGGGGGGATATATCATGATGATGGATGATGCAGTGGGTTCAGGGGATACAACAGATAATTATGATACACACAAAAAAATATATATTTACATCAAATTACAAACATACATCCCATTTCTTGTTGTGTAATTGTAATCAATTCTTCAAAAAAGCATTGATGCACTCTGTTTTTTTGCGAGAACAGTGATCGATAACTTACAAGATCTTACCATTGGAGGGATGATTCTTATTATACATTTACAAATGAAATTTTTTCCATGTAGAATGATTGAATTCTTCTTCCGCTCAGGCCAGCCTGGAGAGCGAGATGACCCAGAGTCACGGCGCCACCCTGCCAGGCTTCGTCTCCATCGCAGGCGAGATCCTGACCCGCTTCATCCAGCAGCACTTCCCAAACATGATCGTCCACCCGGTAAGCCTACAAAGCATGGCCCCGTCGCATAAATCTTACCATTAATGGTAACTCTGCCATCAATTGTCACTGCCATGTTGCAGTTTGTCTATGCCAGCCTACAGTATTTAAAACCAAATCCAAGGTTTTCAGCATGGCATTTTTCTGCCAAAAGGATATTGAAGTAAACCTATTCAACTACCCAAGCAATCAACGGAGATAGGCTTTGCCAGTTTTTGTCTCGCCCACCGGAGGTGAAGGCGAGACTAAGGGATCCAAATGGTGTCCGTCCGTCGTCCGTCACAAATGTTAAAGTTTACCTGCAAGACTCTCTTATGATCCATAAGTTCACATGAGTTGCTTGGATTACAACCTAACTTGGGTCATAGATGCACTGGGGGTACCTTCATGTTATGGTGGCGTTGGAGGTCACAGGATAAGGTCAAAGGTCATTTGAGGTCATACGTTAAAGTTTACCTGCAAGACTCTCTTTTGACAAATAACTTCACATAGGTTGCTTGGATTACAACCTAACTTGGGTCATAGATGCACTGGGGGTACCTTCATGTTATGGTGCTGTTGGAGGTCACAGGATAAGGTCAAAGGTCATTTGAGGTCATACATTAAAGTTTACCTGCAAGACTCTCTCTTGACAAATAACTTCACATGGGTTGCTTGGATTACAACCTAACTTGGGTCATCGATGCACTGGGGGTACCTTCATGTTATGGTACCGTTGGAGGTCACAGGATAAGGTCAAAGGTCATTTGAGGTCATACGTTAAAGTTTACCTGCAAGACTCTCTTTTGACAAATAACTTCACATGGGTTGCTTGGATTACAACCTAACTTGGGTCATAGATGCACTGGGGGTACCTTCATGTTATGGTGGCGTTGGAGGTCACAGGATAAGGTCAAAGGTCATTTGAGGTCATACGTTAAAGTTTACCTGCAAGACTCTCTTTTGACAAATAACTTCACATAGGTTGCTTGGATTACAACCTAACTTGGGTCATAGATGCACTGGGGGTACCTTCATGTTATGGTACCATTGGAGGTCACAGGATAAGGTCAAAGGTCATTTGAGGTCATACGTTAAAGTTTACTTGCAAGACTCTCTTATCACACATAACTCATCACATGTTGCTACAATGGCAATCAAACTTGGATGATGGATGCACTGGGGGCACCTGCATGGTATTGTGCTGTAAGAGGTCACATGATAAGGTCAAAGGTCATTTGAGGTCATACATTAAAGTTTACTTGCAAGACACTTGGTGAAGGCTTCCTAACTTGTGGACAGAATTGTGTGAGCATGTGTGAGCATTACTGATGTAGATTTAGGCAAACATTACTCATGCACATTTATGCAAATTTATTCAAAGTCACTATTTTGCACCTGATTTTGATGTTGTCTGTTTAAAGTTGCTTATTTGTTTGTTTCAGTTTTCTTTTGCGTAGCAACGGAGATCACGATATTTCTGGTTATTTTCGCAAGTGGGCGAGACACAATATTGCTAATGCCTTGTATTGAACAGAGGTCATCCCAAATGTGATGTAATGTTTGGACAAAGAAAGTGAAAATGATGATTTTTTTCCCCGTTCTTTGCAGACTGGCCTGGATCCTGAAGAAGATGAATGGTGTACCCAAGCAAAGCAACTCCTGATAGGGTTTGCAAAGAAAATTGAGCTACCAAACAGGTGAGAAGGAGCCATAGTCTTTACAGTTTGCATCGAAGATAGGACTAATAAACAGGGGAAAGGGGTCACAGAGTGTGTTGCCAATGTGGAATGTCCTTAGCAATCTAGATTTGTTTCATTGAATAGAAGTGATTGTTTCTAATATAGCACCTTATCAGGATGAAGCACTTCTCAAAGCACTTTATTAATTTATGCATCCATTAATTGAATGATAAATTGATTGATCAATCCTTCCCCAGTACATTTGATGACATTGTTGACCAACTGGATTAGCGGGTTTGTGTGATTGAGAAAATTAATTCATTGGATCCAACAATTAAATGATTGAATGAGGCATTGACTTATACACATATCGATTGATTAATCAATTACTTAATCAATCGATTGATCGTCCCGTCTCCAGTACTCTGGATGACATCATTGACCAGCTGGGTGGCCCGGCGTGTGTCGCTGAGATGACCGGGAGGAAGGGACGAATGGTGAGGGTCAAGCCTGGTCATTCTGAAGTCCAGTATGTCTTGCGGTCTGGGGAGTCTGGGGATGTGGATAGCCTCAATGTACAGGAGGTAAGAGGAAATTTTTCATAATATGTTAGGCCCTCATTGTCTCCCTCATCTGTGGAAGTGAAATGTAAGGCCATGGTGGAAATGGTTTGAATCAGCATTTTTTTTCCCAATTATGCATCAAAATGCACATGAAATTATTACGCATTCATGCGAATCAACTAGTGGAAATGTAAGTAAGGCCAAGGTAGTAATGGTTTGATCAGCATTTCTGTCCAAATTATGAATCAAAACACAACATAGATGTGCATCAATGTGATTCCATCTTTAATCAAACGGTGGAACTGAAATGCGGGAATGGTAATGATGGTTTGAATCAGCATTTTTGTCCCAATCATGATCCGAAACACACATCAGACTATCTGCACATTAATATGGATCAGTTGTGAATCAGTTAGTGGAATTGCAATGTGGCCATGTTAGTGAAGGTCTTAATCAGCATTTCAGTCCAAATTATGTGCATCAAAGTTTGGCTATTGTGAATTAATCAGTAGAATGAAATTCGGCGGCCATGCTAATAAAGGTCTGTCAAAACCCTGAATCAAAACACTCAAAACTGTCATGCATCCAGACAGCATTCAAAAATGCCTTCAAAATGTGATTGTGAGGAATCATCTTGCCAATGGTCTAAAATTCCTGTATTGTCCATTTTAGAAACTTGTTGAAAATTATCCACATTTGGAGTAATTAGTGATTTAATCACAAATCCTTGAAATGTTCGGCCCGAACAATTTGTGGATTTGTGATTTAATCACTTATTTCTCCAAATGTGGATCATATGAGGGCAAATAACGTTCAGCAAGTTTCTAAACTGGACAATACATGAAGTTAAGACCATTGGCAAGAAGATTGCTCACGATCACATTTTGAATGCATTTTTGTCTTCCCAGTACAGTATATTCCCTTTAAGGGTGCAACAAAAGATTTGATTTGTAGGAAAACAGGCTCTGAAGAAAAGCAGGTGGAAAAATGTCAAGTGAAAAAAACATTGTGATTCTATCAGTATGATGATTTGTCAAGCATATCTGTCAACCGTCTTATCTCCATGGAAACTGATTTGTTGCATCCTCTGTCTGTACTCAACATTTCAGCGGAATCACTTCATGAGCGGCCGCAAGCTGGTGGCCATCATCTCGGACGCGGCCAGCACCGGCATCTCTCTCCACGCCGACACCAGAGTGGCCAATCAGAGACGGCGAGTCCACCTGACCATTGAGCTGCCCTGGTCAGCGGACAAGGCTGTCCAGCAGATGGGCCGGTCGCATCGGTCAAACCAGAGCAGGTACAGTTTGACACAGGCTGCAGGCACTTAACACCATGGAATTTTGAGTTCAATTCAATTCAATTCATTTATTGATTTTATTCATTTGATATGTACAACTAAACAATGTATATTGAACATAGAAACATGTATGATATCAACATATGAATACACATAGGAAAATATGAATACTGGTAAATAGAGACTGATTGTTGCAATAATGAAGAATAATAAACAAACAAAAAAGTGGTACAACATGAGTACTGTAGAAAATTTATATGTAAGTATGAACAATGAAGAAAGAGGTTTACCCATAAAAGCCTCTGTGGCTTGACAAATTGGGTACCTGTGTAAAAATAAGAGTGTAAACAGAAATATAATAGTTACACTAAGGAGCTAAAGATGTAACTTTTGTAACAAATTGTATGTGGCACCTGGTGAAAAGTGTTTAAAGAGGAGGAATGATTTAAGTTTTTAAAAAGAATGAAGATTTATTATACTGAGTGTACAGTTATTTGGTCTATTCATATGTTGTATACAAGCAACGCCTCTTGAAACTACCTTGTAAGACAAAGTAAACTTTGTAACCAACATCCTATACCGTAACACTTATCATAATCCATAAACACTCTGCTCTTAATATCTGCTAGTACAACATGGAAGGACACCACATTACAAAGTGCCACCCAGAAAATGAGATAAAGTTCTTAAGAATGTGTGTTAAATTATGGTTGTATGTATTGTCACGTACATGAATTTCATGTTAAACTATCATGAATTAATGTAATTTTTGTCCATTGTTGTTATACTTTAAAATACCAAGCGACTCCTGAAGAGGGACACCCTTGAACACCAGTGAAAAGAAGTCAATTGAGATGTTAAAACTCATCTTCTGTTTGTTGCCTTTCAGTGGCCCCTTGTACAAGCTCCTGACTACCAACCTTGGTGGTGAGAGGAGGTTCGCATCCGCTGTTGCCAGGAGACTGCAATCACTGGGTGAGAGAAGGGGCAAGGCTCCTTAATAAGTGTCTAATAATTGTATATGTCTTTCGGTTTATATGCAACTTGTTTTATGTCACATTCCTCATTTGTATCAGTGTATCATCTGTATAAACCAGTGAAAAAAGAGATTTCCAATTGGACAATAAATTGCAATATCTAGTTCCCCTACTCCATCGTATATTTATGCTGCTGTAGTTGGAGATTGATGTTTTTCAACGAAATGCTTTTACAGTAGGCAATGGAATGATGGGTGGAGCCCATATTTAGAATCTTTTCAGAACTGTCAACCAGCATAAAGAAGCTCTTTTTAACCTGTTGCTCATGGTAAGATTTTTCAGGCTGCGTATTCCCTGGTCCAGTTAGGATGTCAACATTTGCCATGGAACTGTCGAAACCGAAATGGGTGTGGCTTAATTGCGCCCTATGAGGAATTTGAAGTTTATTCATGGCCTGTAGTCTATTGTCCATACAACAGATTACGCTGGAGTCGCGTTCTCAGTATCTCGGGGGAGAAAAGCCAGCCCGCAAATGTGCGTACTCGGTAAAGAACGGGGTTAAATGAATTTGAGGCCGCGAAAATGCAGATAAGCAATATATTTGTGTTTTTTGTATCTGCTGACCCTCAGGTGCCTTGACCCAAGGGGACAGACGGGCAGCGACAGGGGCTGACCTGACCCAGTTCAACTTTGACACGCCCTACGGCCGAGCCGCTCTCCGCACCATGTACCACGCCATCAGCCGCGTAAGCCTTGGGTTGGCCATTTGCTTTGATGTTTTGGTCAATACTTCATGTGCCAGAAAAAATGCAACTCTGTTGGATTTGTGTGCGTTGCTGATTGAAAGAGACACACATAGCACAATTGGTCTATTCATTGGTTTGGTCCTATTTTAAGAAGGTAGCACAATTTGTTAGCTTTCTCTGTATTGTGTGCTCACTAGTATCAATTGATATCAGTAAAACATGATTTGATGTATGTATATATATTCAAATAGAGTGGAGGTACTAATGATGAATGCGAAACGACGCTCACTCTTTCTTCCTCCCTCTCCTTCTCGCCCTGTCTATCTGTCTTTCTCTCTGCCACTCTCTATCTCTCTCTCTTTTCCCCTGTTACTCTCTCTCTCTCTCTCTCTTTCTTGTCCTCTCCATCTCTCTTACTTTCTTTCCTTCTCTACATGTACATCTCTCTCTCTCTCTCTCTCTCTCTCTCTCTCCCACCTTTCTTTCATTCCACCCCCTCTCTTTATCTCATTCCCCTTTCTATCTCCACTCCTCCCCCTTCTCTCCCTCCCCCATACCTCTCCCCTCCCTTTCTCATTCTTTCCCCCTCACTTTCTCTTTCTCCCTCCTTACCTCCCTCTCTCTCTCTCTCTCTCTCTCTCTCTCTCTCTTTCTCTCTCTCTCACTCTCTCTCTCTCTCTCTCTCTCTCTATATATATATCACTCTTTATCTCTCTGTCTCCCCTTCCCCCTCCTTTTCCCTTTATCTTTCTCTCTCCTTACGTCTCTCTCATTACGTCTTTCTCATTCTTTCCCCCTCACTTTCTCTTTCTCCCTCCTTACCTCCCTCTCTCTCTCTCTCTCTCTCTCTCTCTCTCTCTCTCTCTCTCTCTTTCTCTCTCTCTCTCTCACTCTCTCTCTCTCTCTCTCTCTCTCTCTATATATATATATATCACTCCTTATCTCTCTGTCTCCCTCTCCCCCCTCCTTTTCCCTTTCTCTTTCTCTCTCCTTACGTCTCTCTCATACTGACCCCCCCTCTCCCATTCTCTCTACTTGTATAATCAGAGGGAGCTAGTAGGAGGAGTTCCACTGAATCTGATGACGAGAGGGCTGATGGACTTTGCTGTCTTCAATGGCCACATGAGGGTAAATAAGCATTTCCTTTTCTTCCTCGAAAAACGTTGATATTTGTCAACCAATTTTAATGCACTTCACATAGAATTTTTCAGATTTAGTTGGAAAGGGAACATATTTTGTACATATTATATAATTTTTTTATTAAAGAAGTTTTGTGTCATCTCAGTGTACAATTACTGCAAGAGGGAAGCCTATTATTCTCTTTCTTCTCTTTAAAAAAGTTGTTATATATTTATTTATAAGATTTGAACATGTGTTTTGTTTTGCAGGGCATTTCTCAAAATTATTTGTAAATATAGTATCTTTTTGCAGTACAATTGTTTTGTTGTTTTTGCTTGTTTGGAGGGCAGGGGGAGGAGATTGCGATTTCTGATTTTTTGTAATCATGAGTATGCTGTTCTGTTTCGTAGGACTGTCTGGTTCTGATGGGAGTGGCGAACATGGTAGACACTAGTCTGGTGATCCAAGACAAAGACCAGAATGATGTAGGCCGGTTCCTCAACAGAATCTTGGGCCTGACAGTCGGAAGACAGAACATGGTGAGTGGACGATGGGTTGTGTCCATCTAGGAGACACTAGTCTAGTGAAACAAGACCAGGACCAGTGATGTAGGGCTGGTTCCTCAACAGAATCTTGGGCCTGACAGTCGGAAGACAGAATATGGTGAGTGAAGAATGGGTTGTGTCCATCTAGGAGACACTAGTCTAGTGAAACAAGACCAGGACCAGAGTGATGTAGGGCCGGTTCCTCAACAGAATCTTGGGCCTGACAGTCGGAAGACAGAACATGGTGAGTGAACGATGGGTTGTGTCCATCTAAAAGACACTAGTCTAGTGAAACAAGACCAGGACCAGAGTGATGTAAGGAGGTTCCTCAACAGAATCTTGGGCCTGACAGTCGGAAGACAGAACATGGTGAGTGAGGGATGGGTTGTGTCCATCTAGGAGACACTAGTCTAGTGAAACAAGACCAGGACCAGAGTAATGTAGGGCCGGTTCCTCAACAGAATCTTGAGCCAGACAGTCAGGGTCTAAGACTTATTTATAAGATCTAGACCCAAATCAGGCATTGACAGCCACAAGCACACACGCTGCCACGCCAATAGGAACATACACATAAACACTCAATCATAAGCAGATACTCTTTAAAACTCTCTCTGATTACTTTCATACTAGATCTTCACCTACTTCTTTGGATGCCTGCAAGCATCGATAGCAGCTGCCAAGAAAGAGGGAAGGTCAGTCATTTCTTCCAGTCTGAATATTACAATGTCGGTTCTTTAGTATGATAAGAATACAACACGGTATTCATATTCATTTCCACATTTTCAAATAAACAAACAAACAATGGACATGATGATAGCAAATATTTCAAATAACATGAATAGCAAATTGATTTTACTTACTTAGGATATAAACATTGAAAAGAGAATGTGGAGGAGCCAATCTTAGAAGCAGAGCTTGTGAGTTAAAAGGCCCCAGACACGGAAAGGCAACACTACAACAAGATGGATAACAAGATATGTATAATGAATATGAGAATTTTGAATGCATACATTTATAAACTGTATTAAATATTTGTAGCATGTCATAATCATAATTTTCCATAAATAAGCATTATCAATCAACTATAAAGTTTTATATAAAAACAACAAAGAAAAAATACATAAGGTTCTCCTAGCATGCATTTATTAACTCTTTTCAAGCCTCTAATCACTGTTTTCATATGTGATTCAGGTGAATGATAGCAATTGATTAACATGATTTGTTACTTTATTACCCTCACAGTTTTTAATCACAGAATAATTTGCATTTTAAAATGCATATAAACCAGAATCACAGACCAGTATCTACATGTAGGAGTTGATACACGCATATTGAATCAAGTATTGGACATGATTCAACACTTGTGTTTAGATACACATATAGAACCTGATTCCATCTGTTAAAAGTTAAATAACTTTCTAGTTTTTCCTCCTTCAGTGTTGTCCACATTGAATAAATGGTGCTTGATATGTATGTGTAATTGTTTTGTATTACAAGGCTGCGCACTACCTTCAGCGGGTTTTAGGCTCTGGAGAAAAGAATTACTGACCTTTCAGAAAAGATGGTACTTCTACTAACCATTTTTTGTATTTATTTATTTATTTGTATATTTTGTCCCTAACAAAGTTCTGCTCTATGAGATTTGTGTGTATTACTATTGCAAAATTGCATCACTGCCGCGTAAAACGTATCAATAAATGTTAACAACCCTGTCTCTTAGATACAACGAGGGTTTGGTAGACATCATGGCGTCGTCCATCAACATGATCGGAGAACCTCGAGAAGTCTTCAAGGAAGCCAACACCAGCACACCTGTTAGGTGAGTGACAGGAAACATCTGCATGGGGGCTACGGGCGATTTAGCCCCTGAAATGCGAGAATGAGCCCCCCTAATGAGCAAAAGTGCCCCTGCACCTTTTCTTTTCCATATATAATACACAGCCTGGAGGGTGTTTCACCAAGCTGTTCGTAAACTATGAACGACTTTACGAACGACTGGTGATCCCTTCTTTTGCTAAATGCGATACCACACTTTGTTCCTATTTTAACATATTAGGAGTTAATTCCAACAGTTCTAATAAAATTTAACAAAACAACAGCTTTGTATTCAGACAAAGTCTTGTTAACAACAAGAATTTTCATATATAAACATCAGAGTTGAACTTATAAAGCTGATGGGAATTCAAATCATTGAGAATGAGCAAAAAGTCCACCTTTCCATGACACACAATCATATCCTCAGCACAGAAACTTCTTTTCCAATCAAATAAAGAAGCTTTTGTTACTCACGTTACATGACTTTAACCAAACCTGTGGTATTGCCCTTCCTAATTGTTGAATCTCAATGTTTGTAGCTGTGCTTATAATCGTAAAACCATTCAATTCCTATCCGTCCATCCTTTCTCCCTACCCTCGTTTCCGCACACAAATCCAGAGAAAAAAATTGATTTATGATTAATTTCCAAATATTCCCTTTATCCCTTCACCCAGACATGTCTCCCTCGAGGTCGACCGAGGGCTCAACTGGGAGGCTGCCCTCAAGAGGGCCGATAACTTTCAGGGCAACCATGACGGCTTCTACCGCTCCAGGAGGGAGCAGTTTGGCCGCCACCTCTACCTCCTTGCCACCAAGAAACAAAACTCCACATCCCTCTACAAGATTGCCAGGTAGGCCGCCTATCGGCTCTGTCAAATGTTAACAAATTCATAGCTGGCTTGTCACCTCCTGGTAGGCCGCCTATCAGCCTTGTCAAATTATACAAATTCATAACTGGCTTGTCACCTCTTTAATCTTGTTTAACTCTAAGTGGCCTGTTCCCTGATGTTTTTAAAATGATTTGATCATTCTTTTGGCCACTGAGGTACAGAACTCTACATCCATCTACAAGATTGGCAGGTAGGCCGCCTATCTGCTCTGTCAAATGTTAACAAATCCATAGCTGGCTGATCACCTCCTTAATCTTGTTCTACAGATTGCTACGTAGGACGCCTATCAGCTTTGTCAAATGTTAACAAATTCATAGCTTGCTTGTCACCTCTTTAATCTAGTTCTACAAGATTGCCAGGTAAGCTGCACATCAGCTTTGTCAAATGTTAACAAATTCCTAGCTGGCTGATCACGTCCTTAATCTTGTTCTACAAGATTGCCAGGTAGGCCGCCTATCAGCTTTGTCAAATGTTGACAAATTCATAGCTGGCTGATCACCTCCTTAACTCTTCTTGTGCCGAGGGTGCCTTTTGTCACCAATAATGCACACAAATCCCATTGAGTATCAGTCAATCTGGCACCTGAAGGGTTAATCTTGTTCTACAAGATTGCCAGGTAGGCCACCTATCGGCTCTGTCAAATGTTAACAAATTCATAGCTTGCTTGTCACCTCTTTAATCTTGTTCTACAAGATTGCCAGGTAGCCGCCTATCAGCTTTGTCAAATATTAACAAATCCATAGCTTGCTTGTCACCTCTGTAATCTTGTTCTACAAGATTTCCAGGTCAGCTTTGTCAAATGTTCACAAATCCATAGCTTACTTGTCACCTAGCTCTTTAATCTTGTTCTACAAGATTGCCAGGTAGGCCGCCTATCGGCTCTGTCAAAGGTTAACAAATTCATAGCTGGCTGATCACCTCTTTAATCTTGTTCTACAAGATTGCCAGGTAGGCCGCCTATCGGATCTGTCAAAGGTTAACAAATTCATAGCTGGCTGATCACCTCTTTAATCTTCTTCTACAAGATTGCCAGGTAGGCCGCCTATCGGCTCTGTCAAAGGTTAACAAATTCATAGCTGGCTGATCACCTCTTTAATCTTGTTCTACAAGATTGCCAGGTAGGCCGCCTATCGGCTCTGTCAAATGTTGACAAATTCATAGCTGGCTGATCACGTCCTTAATCTTGTTCTACAAGATTGCCAGGTAGGCCGCCTATCGGCTCTGTCAAATGTTGACAAATTCATAGCTGGCTGATCGCCTCCTTAATCTTGTTCTACAAGATTGCCAGGTAGGCCGCCTATCAGCTTTGTCATATGTTTACGAATTCATAGCTGGCTTGTCACCTCCTAAATCTTGTTTAACTCTAAGTGGCCTGTTCCCTGATGTTTTTAAAATGATTTGATCATCCTTTTGGCCACTGAGGTACAGAACTCTACATCCATCTACAAGATTGCCAGGTAAGCTGCACATTAGCTTTGTCAAATGTTAACAAATTCATAGCTGGCTTGTCACCTCCTAAATCTTGTTAAACTCTCACTGGCCTGTTCCCTGATGTTTCTAAAATGATTTGATCATCCTTTTGGCCACTGAGGTACAGAACTCTATGTCCATCTGCAAGATTGCCAGGTAAGCCACCAAAACAAATGTTTTGGGCTTTTTATTGAAATTGTTTGGGTACCTTGTAGTAATTTTCCCGAAAGTCCTCCACCAGGAAGGTTAACTCAGGACTGACAAGAGTGGTAGTATGCTATTGATTTTGATTTTGGATTATTGGATTATTTTGGATTATTGATTTTGGATAAAAAGGTAATATGACAATGAAAATAGCTAACATTCTATTTCAATAGGTTTTAAAGCCATTGTCCATTTTTGTCTCGCCCACCGGAGGTGAAGGCGAGACTAAGGGATCCAAATGGCGTCCGTCCGTCGTGTGTCCGTCGTCCGTCCGTCGTCCGTCGTCCGTCACAAATGTTAAAGTTTACCTGCAAGACTCTCTTATGATCCATAACTTCACATGGGTTGCTTGGATTACAACCTAACTTGGGTCATAGATGCACTGGGGGTACCTTCATGTTATGGTGCTGTTGGAGGTCACAGGATAAGGTCAAAGGTCATTTGAGGTCATACGTTAAAGTTTACCTGCAAGACTCTCTTTTGACAAATAACTTCACATGGGTTGCTTGGATTACAACCTAACTTGGGTCATAGATGCACTGGGGGTACCTTCATGTTATGGTACCGTTGGAGGTCACAGGATAAGGTCAAAGGTCATTTGAGGTCATACGTTAAAGTTTCCTGCAAGACTCTCTTTTGACAAATAACTTCACATGGGTTGCTTGGATTACAACCTAACTTGGGTCATAGATGCACTGGGGGTACCTTCATGTTATGGTGGCGTTGGAGGTCACAGGATAAGGTCAAAGGTCATTTGAGGTCATACGTTAAAGTTTACCTGCAAGACTCTCTTTTGACAAATAACTTCACATGGGTTGCTTGGATTACAACCTAACTTGGGTCATAGATGCACTGGGGGTACCTTCATGTTATGGTACCGTTGGAGGTCACAGGATAAGGTCAAAGGTCATTTGAGGTCATACGTTAAAGTTTACCTGCAAGACTCTCTTTTGACAAATAACTTCACATGGGTTGCTTGGATTACAACCTAACTTGGGTCATAGATGCACTGGGGGTACCTTCATGTTATGGTGGCGTTGGAGGTCACAGGATAAGGTCAAAGGTCATTTGAGGTCATACGTTAAAGTTTACCTGCAAGACTCTCTTTTGACAAATAACTTCACATGGGTTGCTTGGATTACAACCTAACTTGGGTCATAGATGCACTGGGGGTACCTACATGTTATGGTGCTGTTGGAGGTCACAGGATAAGGTCAAAGGTCATTTGAGGTCATACGTTAAAGTTTACCTGCAAGACTCTCTTTTGACAAATAACTTCACATAGGTTGCTTGGATTACAACCTAACTTGGGTCATAGATGCACTGGGGGTACCTTCATGTTATGGTACCGTTGGAGGTCACAGGATAAGGTCAAAGGTCATTTGAGGTCATACGTTAAAGTTTACTTGCAAGACTCTCTTATCACACATAACTCATCACATGTTGCTACAATGGCAATCAAACTTGGATGATGGATGCACTGGGGGCACCTGCATGTTATTGTGCTGTAAGAGGTCACATGATAAGGTCAAAGGTCATTTGAGGTCATACATTAAAGTTTACTTGCAAGACTCTTGGTGAAAGCTTCCTAACTTGTGCACAGAATTGTGTGAGCATGTGTGAGCATTACTGATGTAGATTTAGGCAAACATTACTCATGCACATTTATGCAAATTTTTTCAAAGTCACTATTTTGCACCTGATTTTGATGTTGTCTCTTTAAAGTTGCTTATTTGTTTGTTTCAGTTTTCTTTTGCATAGCAACGGAGATCGCGATATTTCTGGTTATTTTCGCAAGTGGGCGAGACACAATATTGCTAATGCCTTGTCTTATTTTAATTGATTGAAAATTGGTGGCAACGTCATGGAAGCTCAAGGATTTTCTTGTTCAATGAACACAACATGCTAAATGTTGACGAACATGTGTCTCTTTGATTTCTCGCTAGACCAAACACGGGCGTGTCCGGTTTTGATGAGGACATCTCAGACCTGTTGATGAGGTACATGCCAGTGACGAGAGAGCAGGCAGAGGCTCCTTGGAAGGACTACTACGAGCGGTCCAAGGACCACTGTATTCACGGACCAAGGTGCAGGCAGGCTCCTTCGTGCAGAGGTAAAATAAATGAGTGCAATCACTGCAGTGCAAACCATTGTTGAGTGTTGTGTGAGAATTTGATGGATTCGACAGTGCAACAAAATACTGAAATGGTGATTGGTTTCTGTAGCTTGGGCTGTAGGTTCTACAATATACCCATGGACCAAGATGCAAGCAGTCTCTTGCGTGCAGAGGTAAAATAAATGAGTGCAAGCACTGCGGCGCAAACTGTTATTGAGTGTTGTGTAAGTATTTGATGGATTCCACAGTGCAACAAAATCCGACAAATGGTGATTGCTTTATGTAGCTCTGTCGGCAGGTTGTACAATATATTCACAGACCAAGAAACAAGCAGGCTCATTTCCTTTTTCATATGTATCTCTTTGTATCTCCTCTTTCTCTCACACACATCTCCCTTCTCTCCATTTCTCTCTTTCTCACTCCCCTTTCTGCCTCCCCTTTCTCTTTCCCTCATATTTTCTCTCTCTCTCTCTCTCTCTCTCTCTCTCTCTCTCTCTCTTTCTCTCACACACATCTCCCTTCTCTCCATTTCTCTCTTTCTCACTCCCCTTTCTGCCTCCCCTTTCTCTTTCCCTCATATTTTCTCTCTCTCTCTCTCTCTCTCTCTCTCTCTCTCTCTCTCTCTCTTTCTGTCTGACTCTCACACTCCCATCGTCTTCCTCTCTGTACCTCTTTCTCCATGTCTCTCTCATCTTATGTGCACCATCTCCAGTGGGGGCTCGTCTGTACCAGCTGGACCTGATCTGTGGAGGGACGTTGACCCTTATGACCAGTCTGGAGTCTACACTGCAGTACCAGGCAGCTAGACTGCAACTCAGGTAATACTGTACCCTATGATCTAGGATTTATGGTTAGGATTAGACTCTGACCCTCATGTAGAGACAGGAGTCTACACTGCAGTACCAGGCAGCTAGACTGCTACTCAGGTAATACTACACCCTTTTATTTAGGATTCATGGTTAGGATTATACCTTGACCATTACATAGAGTCTGGAGTCTACACTTCAATACCAGGCAGCTAGACTGCAACTCAGGTAATACTGTATCCTATGATTTAGGATTTATGGTTGGGATTAGACTGTGACCCTTATGTAGAGACAGGAGTCCACACTGCTGTATCAGGCAGCTAGACTGCAACTCAGGTAATTACTGTACACTATGTACTAAATTTAGGATTTATGGTTAGGATTGGATTCTGACCCTCATGTAGAGACAGGAGTCTACACTGCAGTACCAGGCAGCTAGACTGCAACTCAGGTAATACTGTACCCTGTGCTTTAGGATTTATGGTTGGGATTAGACTCTGACCCTCATGGAGAGACAGGAGTCTACACTGCTCTATCAGGCAGCTAGACTGCTACTCAGGTAATACTACACCCTATGCTGTAGGATTTATGGTTAGGATTAGACTCTGACCCTCATGTAGAGACAGGAGTCTACACTGCTGTATCAGGCAGCTAGACTGCTACTCAGGTCATGCTACACCCTTTTATTTAGGCTTCATGGTTAGGATTATACCTTGACCCTTACATAGAGTCTGGAGTCTACACTGCAGTACCAGGGGGCTAGACTGCAACGCGGGTAATACTGCACCCTATGATTTAGGATTGTTGGTTAGGATTGGATTCTGAAGATCATGTAGAGACAGGAGTCTACACTGCAGTACCAGGCAGCTAGACTGCAACTCAGGGCGATACCACACCCTTTGATTTAGGATTTATGGTTAGGATTAGACCTCAACCAGGCAACTAGACTGCAAATCGGCTGATCAGCAGCACCTATAATTTAGGATTTATGGTTAGGATCAGACCTCAACCAGGCAACTAGACTGCAACTCAGGTGATCAGCAGCACCCTATGATTTAGGATTTATGGTTAGAATAAGACCTCAACCAGTCAACTAGACTGCAACTCAGGTGATCAGCAGCACCCTATGATTTAGGATTTATGGTTAGAATTAGACCTCAACCAGGCAACTAGACTGCAACTCAGGTGATCAGCAGCACCCTATGATTTAGGATTTCTGGTTAGGATTAGACTCTGAAGCTCATGTAGAGACAGGAGTCTACCCCAGAGTACCAGGCAGCTAGACTGCAACTCAGGTAATACTGTACCCTATGATTTAGGATTCATGGTTAGGATTAGATCTTGACCCTCATGTAGAGACAGGAGTCTATGATTTAGGATTTATGGGCAGGATTAGATCTTGACTCTGATCTTGGAGAGTGATCCTCTTGGAGATATCCTCATATAATCATACCTCTAGCTGACTGGTTCCTTTAAGATTTCTATGATAACCCTTCTTTTAATGTTTCCTGTTTACTGTTTATCGCCACAGTAAAGCTGATAGCAACATGCGAGTTGTCAGAGTGCAGCTTAGCCACGGAGAGAGAGTGATCGGAATCAGATATCCTCACATACTTATCCCTGCAGCTGAGCAGGCTCTGAGAGAGAAAAAGGCTCTGGAGAAAGTCCAAGCGGTGAGTGGGCTGCGGTTTCTTTCATTATTCATTTTTTTATCTTCGTGTTTGTTCGTCTTACTCTTTCTCACCTTGATGTTATGTTGCTTTTCGTGCTCTGTTCTTGTTGCTCTTCTATTTCTCCTTCTTAAATATTTTTATTGCTATTTCTATTGCCTTTCCTTCAACTTCATCTTTGTCATCTTCCTGCATTTTGCCTTTTCCTGTTTTGTCCACTTTTTGATATTGTTCTATGGTTCACCTTCACTGTGTATTGTCCTTATAATTATTGATGTACTTTCCATCAATTTTAACTCATTTTCCTTAGGTTTTTCTGTGTTCCCTTCCATCTTTCCATTTATAATCATTATCATTCTTTTTATAAGAGTCGAAAAGCTATCATGACTGATTGTCATGTCATTTTCATCTCGCAATGCCATAATAACGTATCTTGAATATTCATGAGAAAAGAGAGACAGAATGGATACTCAAAATATTTTCCATCCAAAATTATTCTTAGTTAGCTTGACCCAATGTTTGAAGAGTCATGTAAGTAGATATACCATGTAAAAGATTGAATGAGATTCAACTGATGCCAGTCTGTAGACTAAGGTTGCATTCATGCGCCACTTTTTGCCCTAGAATCATGATTAGAATCATGATTCAAAACACGTTTCTGCAGAATAACGGTTGCGATCAGATGAAATTGAATATACATAAACGTGATTTAAATCACACACATGAAATGCGGAAAAAGGGGCGTTTGGAAAGACGTTTCTGCAGAATCATGTTTGAAAAACGTTGCATGAACGCAACCGTGATTTGAATCATCATCGGTCTACTTCTGGTGCAAGTCAAGCAGCCCACGTCAGAAGTATGCACATAAAAGTTGACCTATACTCTCTTGGTCAAGCTGCGCACTGTGATGTGCACTGGATCGGCCCAAATCCGAGGAGAAACGTCATTGGAGAGAAGGTCGTCTGAACGCTGATTCTGTCGTTATGGTGATTTATATTTGCGTTTTGAATCATGATTCAAATCATGATTCTGGCGATGGTCGCATGAACGCAACCTCAGAAATTTTAAAACTGTTGACCTTTTCCTACTCTGTATTTGTACTTCCAGAGATTGGGCGTTGGCATTTCATCAGGACCATCATCAAACACCATGCAGATGCTCCACCCCCAGGACTCTCCTATGACGTCTGTGACCTCCGACCCCAGCCTTGTGTCAAAGGTCACCGTCAGTGAGGACGAGGCCCCCGTCCTCCAGAAGTATGTCACCAAGACCATGTCTCCACCCCCCAACCTCACCAGCTACTTCAAAGTCAAAGAGCGTCCGGCTTCTTCTACGGAAGCCAGCATCGATAATGGGACTAGTGTCAAGTCTGGGGAGGAGACCAGCAGTAAGAAGAGAAAACATGATGAGACTTGCGAGGAGACTGGCAGTGATAAGACGATGACAGTGACTCCTCACCCTGATCATTTAGCTGGTCCCTGTGGTAAAATCCCCCTCCAGGACAGCAACAGTGGAGGGGTGGAGAGTAGCGAGAGCAGCGTATTGAGCGAAAGGTCAATACGTCCTGCGACGTCGGCGAAGAAAGCGAAAAAGCAATCCTCCATCTTGAGCTCCTTTCAGAAAGCCAGTGGGAGGAAGGTAGAGAGAGTGGTCTGTCCAATTTGCTCCTTAGAGCTACCACTAGGAACCATGAACAAAGACCTCAACAAGCATGTAGATGAATGTCTGTCGGCCATGTAGAGAAGAGGAAAGTTGAGAGATTGTTTCGTTCAGTGTGCTCCATAGAGCTACCTCCAGGAACCATAGAGAATAGGAAGGTACAGTATGGTTTGTACACTATGGTCGCTCAGAAATGAGGTGGTTCAAATGTGAACAAGGACAGTTTTACACTTTTCTTGAAAAGGGTTGTGACTGAGATATCACACGCGTCATTGTTGGGGTATACTGCGGATCAATGCCGACTATCACGACTTTTGTAAAAGGGGATACACATGCCATATTTCACTGTGTTTAGAAGTTGTGACCAGCCAAACAGACAACAAGAGTTTGGATTTTGTCTATTGTCTTTCCTTCTACTGCGCTTGCAGGCTAGTAATAACTGTACTGCCTGTTTGTGTGCTTTTCATGATACCATCATTTACTCTGTAAATACTTTGGATTGATTATTGTTGTTTATCTGTGTACATTGAATATTTGGCTGCACGTCTCTGTGACTCTGTCGTGATTGTGGGTTATCATTATGTAATCCTTAACCCAATTATCCAATACTTTCAATATTCCATTTTGCACATGAACCGGTACATGTTTTACACCAGGACCCCTTTGCATAAAACTTACTATTAATGGTAATTACCATGGTAACATCACTTGACAGCCAATCAAATTCAAGGTTTAAAAAGAGGTTACCATTGGTAGCAAAGTTACCATTAATGGTAAGTTTTATGCAACAGGGCCCTGTAGTACGCACAGCAGTTTGTGTAGCTCAGGAGAAATGTTCTTACATTTTTTGAAGGTGCTCTTTGATCGACAGTGTATTTACAGTTTGCACCAGGTATAAAACTGTTTTGGGAATACTTGTTTCAGCTAGGTTGATTGTTGTTCTTCATTGGCAGGCTACAGGTGTGTAATGAGTCTACGATGACTAACAGTAGGTAGTCAAATGAAAAGTGCATTATCTTGCATGCGGAGAGTGACAAATCAATGTAACTGTTATAACTTACAGTACATACATTGGTAGTCAGAATCATGATCAGACGTGCCCTTGCATAGAATGCCTTGCATAGTATGAGAAAAGTTTGGAAGTCCCAACTTAAAGACGACATGAAACGCAGGCTTTTTGTTGCAATACCGTAGTTGAGTCTGTGCTGCTGTATGGAGCAGAGATATGGACACTCACAGTCCAACAAGAGAGAGCACTGGATGGAGTGTACACACGCATGCTTAGGATAGCTCTTCATGTGTCGTGGTGTGATTTCATTCTAAATATCAATTTATATGGTGCTCTGCCAAAAGTATCTATCAAAGTGCGTGAGAGGAGAATGAAAATAGCGGGACACTGTGTGCGACACCCTGAACTATCTGCTAATCCCGTCACACTCTGGGAGCCTGAACGGGGTACTACAAGAAGAGGGAGAAGTCGAGCCATTTACATTAGTGTACTAAAGAATGACACTGGCCTTGATAGCATTAGTGAGCTGAGAACAGCCATGCTGGATAGACAGGTCTGGAGGTGCTACTATGTTCATGGAACCCGAGATGGCATTGGCTAAAGCCTATGCATGCCCTCGAATTAATAGTAGTACATACATTGAAGTCATATCATATTTATGTGTTGTATAGAGATTTTTTACTCATATTTTTCTTAATATTTAATGGTTTTGAATGTTTTGCATCAAAAATAAGTGGAATCAAATCACAAGGTTGCTCGCAAAGGTTTGCTGATTTCTTGAAAGGAAAGTTGGAATTGGTGGAAAGTGAAAACGTGCAGCTTTATGTATTCTGTTATCATGGGGAATACAAATAATGTAATGAAGATGCATGAAAATATGAAATTGGCAAGATCTCTGCTAGCATGGTTGGGAAGGGGTCGTAACACTGGACTTACACATCAGTGGTGAGCTCTTTGGTTTCCTGAATGTAGAGGGTTTGATGTAACTGATACTCACCTATGACACTGCTAACTCAAACCTTTATTTGTCAATGGCTTCCTTGTTTGTGATCTGATTTTGTGGAGTTGTTGTTGATCTTCTCTGTGTTTCTGTTTTGAAAGCATGATTATGTTGGGTGACCTAAAGAGTATCAGATTTGATTGATGGTTGTTTTTGCATAGGAGCAGGGAAAGACAAAGACAAAAAGACAGGAAAGCAAAAAAGGCAAGTGAAATACCCATTGTAGCCATTTAATAATTTTGATACTATGTCAATACATGAATACTGTGATATTTCCTAAACTGATAGTTAGTGCTCTGTCTTTGATAAATATACAGGGGGGTGGGGGAGGGGTTGTTTCACCAAGCTGTTCGTAAGTTACACACTATTTGTAAGTTACAAACTGGTGATCCCTTCTTGTGCTAAATCAGATTCTCAATGAACAAAGCGTGATATCACATTTAGTACAAGAAGGGATCAACAGTCGTTCGTAAAGTTGTTTGTAACTTACGAACAGCTTGGTGAAACACCCCCCAGTATCTTTTTTGTGTGCAGAGTTCCCTTGCAAATGAAATAGAGCTTAGAGAGAAGGGTTTGGAGAGGTGAATAGTGAAATGCAATACTACATATTAAAGAGTATGCAATGCTATTTTTTTCACTCAGCTGAGCCTGATTCTTAACCAAGAAACAAGATATATGAAGCTTACACAGATGTATAGAAAATGGTAATGTTATTAATCATCGTTGGTTTTACATGTACATGTATTAAATTATGTATGAATTAAGAGACGTACAGTGTACTAGAAAATGAAGTGTGTGTTAGGATAGCAATACATGTATTAACATGAGAGTAAGGTCAAGTCTTCCATAGATTCTTGTGGTGCTAGAAAATACTTGTATTTAATATATGTATACAAAATTTAGTATCTTTCAGTCAATTCAGCTAGCTGATAGATAAACCATATAGTAATCTAACCAGTGATGCTACATTATTTTATATGCATATGAAGAGGAAATGTTATAAAATACTTGTATTATATGTATGAATGATTTGATGTGTTTTGGTAATAACAGCTAGCTGATAGGTCGTGACTTGATCATATGTCATGCTACATTATTTACTTACAGCAGACATGTAATATTTTCAAATATTTATGCCTGTAGATGTAGAATATAAGTCTATGATGTATGTTTCGCTATATGTGTCAGATCCAAAAAAATGTTTTGATAAAAAAATATATGTATATAAATTTATGAAAATGTATACATTATACTGTTTTGTGTGTGTGTGTGATTATTTTGCACCCTGGAATGAAGATGAGGGAGGATCGAGATGGAGAGAGAGAATGGGAAGGAAAATTTGGAAGCTGTTGAAGGAAGGGAAATGAAAAATATATGGGAGGGAGACGGAGAGAGAAATGAGAAAGGTGAAAAGAGGACGTGGAGAGATAAAGAGAAGGGGGAGACGAGCCAGTTGAAGGTGCAGGGAGTTGGAGGGAGAGAGTTAGAGAAAAAAGGGAAGAAAATGGACAGGGAAGCGAGGGAAATTTATGAGACGAGTGGGGAGAGATGGAATGTGAAGTTGAAGGGACGTAACTTGTAGTGCAGACAGTTTAAGGGGAGTTGTGAATAAAGAAGAGATGGAGGTGCCTGGAAAGATCGAAAAGAGGGAGATGGAAAGAGAAATGAGGAAGGTGCAGTGAGGATGTGGAGAGATAAAGAGAAGGGGAGAGAAGTAACTTGAAGGTGCAGACGTCTGAAGTGGAGAGTGATAAACTTAGGAAGGGAAGAAGTTGCCTGGAAAGGGAGGGGCTTGAGAGAGCTAGAGGGGGTTGGGATAAATTGATGTGAAAGGTGCAGTGATTGAGGTGGAGAGATCAGAGAGGAGGACTGGATGAGGCCAGGGGAAAATAACTTGAAGGTACGTGCAGGGAGTTATTGAATAGAGAGTTGAATAGGGAAGCTTCTTGTATTACAGACGAAGCTTCCCTATAGCTGCATTAAAAATACCCCACCACATATAACGCATCATAGCTATGCAATCTGTACGTCTACCACAGGTAAGAAGGCGGGGTATCCCGACCCGATATCCAAATGACAGTTTATCAGTGCCTATCAAACCATAATTGCTCGTGAGGTGGTGGTATTGGATTAAACCTGCGATCCTCGATCATCGTCTTACGTAATAGAGTCAACGGACACCATACCAGGGCATTACACATGTACTGAAAAGAAATGGGAACTAGGAAATATGTTGTTGTCTAGTTGTTTTAATACATGTATATTCAAATGCCCAGGAAGTACTCTTACGGTAGATAAATACTCAAATTAAACTTCAAACAAAGAAAATGACCCAGAGTTGGCGGACTACTGTGACCCAATATTTTCACTCTTCAATCTAGCTCACTGATCTTCCCACTACCAGTGTAGAGATCAGTGCCTAGCCCCGCTATCACGAGCGCCAGTGAAAACTGGCATGTTGCATTCTCATCGTAGTTTCCAAAGATAGGCATTGCGTAATTCAGGGGGGAATTTCATTAAAGGACTTGTCGGATAATATCCGACAAGTTTGCTCTCGGCCAATAAGATGCAAGCATTTCAGTAGCTTGTAACAGTTTGTCGGATAAACGTCCAAGTCACCATCGTACATGTAGTACTTAATCCGTATACGGACACTGACCCCTCAGCTGACCGTCGGGACCGCGTCATCTTGGTCATCGAACGCAGCGTCATTCACCCAAGTCTTCCACGACCGCATACTGTAGTATATCCCATTCCGTTTGTCAGCTCACACTTAGCTTTGGTAAGGCCCGGTTCAAAGGTAAGAGTCATCTCGACCCGACCCACCTTTTTCTGCACCATTTCTAACACCTTTATCTAATCATAATCTACCTCCATCTTGTCAGCTTTTCACCCTTTCTCCCTCATTAATGAATTTCTGACTTGAAATCGTTTGATCTTTTTCGTTTGACATGGCTTCGGCCTCCTCAGGCGAGGAGAATTATGAGGAATATGTTTCGGCAATTTACGCGCGCTCGACTCCAATGAAAAAAAAAAAAACAGAAAAGGGAGAAGAAGAACGGGAGACGGAAAGTGAAAGTGAAAGGGAAGAAACGATGAAATGGCAAACCGCTACTAGTCCTAGAGGCAGAAAGAAAAGACCAAGAACGAGCACCCTAACAGAATCACCTAAAAAAGAAAATGAGACAGCGAAAGGAAAAGACTCGGTAATCAACAATAAAACACAATTGACGGCCACCATTACGGGCGTGGAAGCCAATATAGCCAAAGCTAACCCCATTAAAATCGCGCTCAGTCCCTTCACCAAAATATCGGCCATGTTAAAAAAGTCGTACGAAACCAAAAAACAATCCACGTAACCTGTTTTCATACCAAACAATACGCCATGCTTCTATCAATCACACATCTCGCGGGAACTGAAGTTAAGATAAGTGAGTTTAATCCGAACGCAAATCAAAAGAAAGGAGTTATAAAGGTAAGTACGGACATTACCGAATTGGAACTTCTTGAACACCTGAAAAGTGAAAAGGTAAGCCACGTACGACGATTTAAGAGGAGAATAGATGGGGTATTGAAGAATACCCCATCTGTTCTCCTCACTTTTGAGCGCAATACTGTACCTAAAGAAATAACCTTCGCCTACGAGTTATACAAAGTGGAAGATTACGTCCCCCCCGTTCCAAGGTGTTACAAGTGCCAAAGGTTTGGACATACACAGGAGCGCTGCTCGAACAATGTGCGTTGTGTGCGCTGCGGGGGCAGCCACTCATTTAATGACTGTCCCAACAAAGATAATCCAACCTGCTGCAGATGCAACCAAAATCATTCTGCTGCGTATAAAGGTTGCTCTGGGTATAAGGACGCCATAAAAATCCAGCAGATTAAACTAAACGAAAAAATCTCTTACGCAGATGCGACAAAAAACTTTCATGCCGCCAAGCGTGAAATGTCATTGAAAGTACCCACAGAGGTAAGTATCCCTCAAGCTCAACCAACAATCGCCCCGCCCCCACTTCCTCAACGCCCTTCCACTTCCAAACGTTCGGTACCACACAACAACGGTGCTACCAATGCTAGTACCCAACCACTCCCTTCTACACAACCCAAACAGATGACAATAGGAACCCAAAACGATGAAGCTGCTACTAGCAATGAAACCTATCAAGTTCCCATCTCTATTAACCCCATCGACTTTTTATCTTTCATTGTACATGTTATTAATAACATGAATCCAAATTCTTCTAACTCTAACAAAATCAATCTTGTCATCGATGCTGCCCAAAAATACTTAAATATACCGGCAGTCTCTCCCGAAGTAGTTCAAACTCGACTTACAGCATGAATAGGGGGCTTTTGTTTACTCGCTCCCTCTGGTTTAAACCCAGACCGTTTTTAGTCTTTTCGTTTATCATGATTCATATCTTACAGTGGAATGCTCAAAGCATGAACGCACATGGAATGGAATTCTATTATTCGTTGTTACGGAGCAGTGAAACACCATATATTATATGTCTCCAAGAAACATGGTTTCATGATTTCAATACTCTTGATTTTCCGAACTACACTTTGTTAACAAAAAACAGAGCAGATAATCACGGAGGGCTAGCTTTTTATATTCATAACTCAATACCTTATGATATCATAGATACTCCTCCAGGAAAAGAATTCCAAAAAGTCAATATATATCTCGATCATGTCTTCTCAATTGTAAATTATTATAACCCCTGCAAAAAAATAGAAGCTGTAGATTTGCAGCTCTTGCTTCATAACTTGAAAGATAATTATGTTATATGTGGTGACTTCAACTCGCATAATATTATATGGGGAAGTGACCATACAGATAGCAATGGCAAAACTATTGAGGAGTTTATTACCGCAAATGATATTGTAATAGTTAACGATGGCTCCCCTACCAGATTAGACCCACACTCTGGAAAATATTCAAACATTGATCTTACTCTGGCTTCGAAAGCTATATCGAGCAAATGTCAGTGGAGCGTTACAAACGACTGTTTTGGTAGCGACCACCTTCTTTTAAATTGTCATATAGGAGTACCTCTTCCACCAAGCGCTAACTGCATCAATCCGAAGAGCAATATTTCTTTTAAGAATGCTGATTGGAAAAAGTATAAAAAGTCAATAACTAAATACTTTGGTGCAATTTGCCATACGACATACTCAAACTTAAACATACAAGGTAAATATGATTTTATAGTAGAGGCAATACTGAAATCTGCATCAGAAATTCTTCGTAAAACGAAGGAAGGTAAGTTCAAAGATCCGGTTCCCTGGTGGAATGAATCCTGTAAAAAAGCTATACAAGAAAGAAAAACTGCTAGGAATAAGCTAAACAGACGATCTTTTTCCTCGGATGATGTTTTATCCTATACAGACAAAAAACGAATTGCACAGAAAATTATTCGCAACGCTGAACAGGAATATTGGATTTCCAAAAGCAAAAACATGAATCGGATGACAGATCTGGGTGAAGTATGGAACAAAGTTAAACGCATTAGAAATAGCAAAAAGAAAATACCAGATCTAATCGTAAATGAAAAACCTATTACTACACCAAAAGATAAGTCCGAAATCTTCTTGGACATCTTCAGTAATAACATTTCAAACTTAAATAAAGAAACATCTCAAAAGAATGAAGACGATTTCTTTCAGAAAGTAGATATACATTTAGATGATGAAACAAATGAAGATCTAAATAAACCTTTCACACTGTGGGAATTAACGGAAGCTCTGAGAGCAATGAAAGATACAGCACCTGGTCAGGATGGAATCCGATCATGCCTGATCACTAACCTACCAGAACCTTTACATAAGTACCTCTTAAATTTATTCAATGAAATATGGGAGAATTCTATTTTGCCATGCCAATGGACTCATGCCATTTTAATTCCAGTTCTAAAACAAGGTAAAAATCCAGTTAATCCAAATTCCTACCGTCCCATATCTCTTACCCCAGTACTTTGTAAGCTAATGGAAAGATTGGTTAAAATTCGTCTGTCCTGGTTTATTGAACGATATGATTTGATTACGCCCTTACAGGCGGGTTTTAGAAAGGAGAGAAGTACAACAGACCATGTTATTAGACTAGAAACTGACATCCATAAAGCTTTAGCAAACAAAGAATATACAGTTGCAGTGTTTCTAGATCTAGAAAAAGCGTATGACATGTTGTGGCGTCGGGGACTCGTTATCAAATTATATGAAAAAGGCATTACTGGAAATATTCTCAAATGGATCGATTCCTTTTTAAAAATCAGAACTTGTCAAACAAGATTAGAGGGACAACTCTCATCTCACAAAGTACTAGAATGTGGAATTCCACAAGGCAGCGTACTTAGCCCTTTACTCTTTAATTTTATGACAAATGATTTTTCTAATGTCTCAAATACAGTAAACATTTCTATTTATGCTGATGATTTATGTATCTGGTTCTCCAACCGAAATATCAAGTTTATTCAACATAAACTACAATTAGCCCTATCACAAATAGAATCAATATGCAAGTGCTGGGGCCTACGTGTTTCGTCTACTAAGTCTTGTGCAATCGTCTTTGGGAAAAAACGATTTCAAGATATTGAATTGAAAATAAATAACGAAAATATAACTCAGAAAAAAGAACACAAATTTCTAGGTATATGGTTTGACGCCAAATTAACATGGAATACTCATGTCAATAAGCTAGTTGCAAAATGCAAGAAACGTATCAATTTGTTACGTTGTATTTCAGGAATTTCCTGGGGGAAAAATGCAAATATACTGTTCATGATATACAAAGGCCTTATACGCTCAGTAATAGACTATGGGTGTGAAGCGTATGATGCGGCATCCTCCTCTGTTTTAAAAAAAATAAACTCAATCCAGCATGAATCATTGTGCATTGTTACTGGCGCTACAAAAACTACCTCGCTAGCCGCCCTCCAAGTGGAATGTGGAGAACCCCCACTAGAACTTAGGAGAAATCTTTTTGTAGACAAATATAAATTCTATCTTGAAACTCGAAAAGAGAACCACCCAACAAAAGAGGTTTTGAAAAGTTGCTGGCAATATGAATATGACAAATGGCCCGAAGGTAAAGGACCAATACGCAACAGAGCATGTAAATTACAGGTCTCTCTCTTGGAAAAGCAATCAGACTATATTCACAATATACCTTTCTGGACTTACGCTAGACCGCATATATCATTAGATATCCACACACAAGTATCCAAACAAAATAGCTTACCAGCTGAATTACAGTTGGTTACAAACGAAGTCGTCTCAACAAAATGGCAAAATTATATAAAAATATTCACGGATGGGTCTAAGCTAGCAGATGGCATGACAGGAGTTGCTTATTATATACCACATTTTAAAATAGAAAGACTATACAGAATTTCCCCAGTAGGGATCATGAGGGCAGAATTAATTGCTATTCTTCTCGCTCTGGGATGGATTGAAGAGGCCCTCCCCCTGTCTGTTGTCATCTTAAGTGATTCGATTTCCGCTATCGAGGCAATACATAATTTGAAAAAATCCTGTATCATAAGGGAAATATCAGAAAAAATAACATATTTGAATACTTATGGTATCACGGTTCATTTTGAATGGGTTCCTGCTCATTGTGGTATAGCCGGAAATGAGCATGTAGACTATTTGGCTAAAAAAGCTGCCCTAAAAGAAAATATTGACATAGCAGTCCCCAGATGCAGAAAAGAACTAGTTAATCACATGATTTATTTTTACAAACAAATTTGGCAAATGCAGTGGGATTCCAACACAACGGGTAGATTCTTTTACTCTCTTCAACCTATTATACAACCAAAATCTCAGATCAATCTCAGTAACAGAAGAGATGAGAAAATCATACACAGATTAAGACTGGGAAAGTGTAACTTAAATTTTTATAAATTTCGTCTTAACAGACATGAAAGCGGGCTTTGCGATTACTCTGTAAAGTGCACGAAACAATTGAACATTTTTTACTGCATTGTAAGGAATACAAGGAGCAAAGCAAACAACTCTTTACATGTATCCGGGAAAAAAACCTAACCATAAAACATCTGTTAGCTACTAAACAGAACCATGCTCTAGTTATACGTTACATCAAAACAACAGATAAATACAAGTATATTTGATTAAGTACTGAAATTGTTTTGAGGAAATAAAATGAAGTATAGTTTGTTGTTTATCGCTGTTTGTTCCCCTTTTCTGTGTGTTGTTTGTTGTTCTTTGTTCTACAATATCTATATCAGAGAACCGTTAACAAGGTTGCACTTGCCTCTCACAGGAACTACAAATGCTAAACATGTTACAGTATTTACAGTATCCAAAACATTATGCTCTTCCTTTTTTTTTTTTTTTTTTTTTTTTTTTTTTTTCTCTCTCTTCTTTTTCTCGATCTCCTTCTCCCTCAGTCTGTAGTTTTTGTATTATACATGTCAAAAGAAAGTAAGAACTGTTTTTTTTTTTTTTTTTTTTTTTGAGAAAAATATGCTCGCTGAAAATCGTGAGAGAAAAAGAGTTAAATGAATTATCAAAGAAAAAAAAATGTAACAATCAACTTCTAATCAACTTCAATGCACCTCTAACAAAAATTATTAACAACATAAATTCTAAACAGTAAACTAAACAAACAAACTTAATATGCACAGTACAGGGTCGTAGACTCCTTTCCGGAGAGCCAGCCACCTCCTCAGTGACGTGTAGCTGCTTTCGACCCACTACAACCCTTACAAAAATGTCCTGTGGTACTTTCTGTGGTACTACATAATACCACAGAAAATACCACAGGATGAAAAGTTACCACACACATTTCTGTGGTACTACGGATGGGTAGCCTGTGGTACTCCTGTGGTACGGAAAATACCACAGAAAATACCACAGGATGAAAAGTTACCACACACATTTCTGTGGTACTACGGATGGGTAGCCTGTGGTACTCCTGTGGTATGGAAAATACCACAGAAAATACCACAGAGAAACATTATACCACACAATAGTGCTGTGTTTTTTAATACGGTACAGTGTATTACCACAGGGGTGAAAAGGCCTACACACATGTATGTGGTAATGCACAGGTGTCGTCTGTGGTACTCATGTGGTACGGAAAATACCACAGGATACCACAGAGAAACATTATACCACAACAATACCACACAACAGAGCTGTGGTTTTTAATACGGTAAAGTGTAATACCACATAAAATACCACAGGGATGAATATGCCTATACACAAATGTATGTGGTAATGCACAGGTGTCGCCTGTGGAACTCATGTGGTACAGAAAATACCACAGGAAATACCACACAGAAACATTATATCACAGCAATTACAAAACAGTGCTGTGGTTTTTACACGGTACAGTGTAATACCACAGAAAATAGAACAGCTAGTAATGGAAATTAATTCCTACACAATTGTATACCGAGATGTCGCCTGTACGTGTGGAAAATACCACAGGAAATGCAGAGGCTCGCCTGTGGTATCCATGTGGTACAGAAATATATATACCATTAAATACCACAGAGAAAAATTATACCACAGCAATTATACCATGCAGCAGTGTGTTTTTTTTTCTATATATGCCCTATTGTGTCTTCTAGGCCTTCTGCTAAAACACATAGTTCTTGAAACTTGCGTAATGTTGTACAATCATCTTTAAATAAAAGAAAAACAAATATGATAAATTCCTTTAGTCTGAATAAAAGACTCCTGAGCTAATAAAAGAAAAACAAATTTGAAAAATTCCTTTAGTCTGAATAAAAGACTACTGAGCTAACTGGCTGGAGAGCACTGATCTCCCCACTAGTGTAGAGATCAGTGCTGGAGAGCAATGCAGCACACACAGCATGTACACTACGTACAGCTATATGCGCGCACACACAGTCTGCACCGGCCCACTAGCGCTAGTCACATGCTTCATCAGCATGTATCATTAGAGCGGGAAACCGGAAAATACGGTTGGCTTTGTTCGCTAGCTCGGCAAACAAACTTATGCTTGGGATTCAAGACAGACCTTTTTGCTTTGGACATCATGTCATACATCAAATCAATCCAAGGTAAGACCTAGATTTAATGGTATATACTAGCATTTCTATTATAACTTTGAAGATATCATGTTTTTACAAAGATACCAACAGTCAGTGCAGTGACAGTGTGTAATCGCTGTGAATGTATCCCCGTATGTTAACATTGGTGTTGGATGGTGCTCGACAGCATTGCACTGCACTGTGAACTCTTCCTAACCCTCACTGTATAAGGGGAGCTCAGGCCTTACTTGTGAGTTTAAATTATACAAAAAGGGTGATATCAATACATAAATTGTGATGATGCAATCCACAGTTATTGAGAAGGATTCTAATTTCAGGCCAAGCCAGGGCAGCTAGCAGCACATTGTATCTGTAGTGAAGAGCGAAAAATCAGTCTTTGGATTGTAGGACGTTGTATCCGCTGAGATTGCATCTGCCTCGATCCTCGAATGCCCTATCTATGTCCAAAAATGTAATTTTGATTAAAGAATGACCTGAATGAGACAGTTATTCCTGCCTAATTAAGGCACTTTGGTGATTGGGGAAAAAAATTACAGTTTGCTGGTCAGACTCAATCAAATTATTTGAAGTGGAAGTGGTTGAATTGTATTTCCTTTGAGGCTATACCCTAAATGTTTCATGGACCTAGGTCCGAAAAAAAGGTGATTGCCATATAAACTTGTACATGTAGATCTATGCATTCTCAGAGCGCACATGCTGTTACGTATTGCTCATGTAGGCATGCACATTGCGACTAAGCCTGAGTCATATCAATTTTTTCAGAAACGGGTGTTCGAAGGCTTTGCGCCGATCGAATATCGATGCATCGACGGCACATTGATAAATGGTGTACAACGGATAGCAGAGCATGAACGCTAGCGGTCGTGTATATTTTGCTTATTACATGAGGTCATCTAGCCACTGCCAAGAGCCAATTTATGAATGAAAATATAGTAAGCATGCGCAGTGCAAGCCTTCCATTTCCCCACGTACACAGTATTTCACCAAAACAAGTGTGCAATTCTCTATCATCTCTTACCAAAATCGACCTAGAATTTCACTTTCCTATATTTTATACGAATTATGAAAGGTATTCTCAGAGAATCACCGATACCGCACATGTAAGCGAATTTCAATTACTTCTTGCTTTTCCGTCAAAATCTTACGAATTAGCGTTAATATGGCATCGTGATTGTTGGAATCTGTAGAGTCTATTGCAACATGCACAAAGTCAATCGGCTTCCGGGTTTTGGACAACGTGACCGGATATTGTTATGGCTATCGATACTTCCGCACGCAGTCCGAAGGAATTATTTTGTCGACCACGTGGTGGTCATGACGTGATCTACACGATGCACCAATCAGCGGTCTCCGAATCGCTTGTGCGGAGACGCTCTTTCATGCTATTCGCGTTGTACACAGTCTTACACACGATCGCCACTGTGCTGTTTCCATGTTTTCACAACACATGATGCTATCCGTTGTACACAGTCTATGGACAATTGTTTGTTGTTGCGTTGCATAGTACGGTATATAGTAGTGAACGAATCGAAGACAAGTACGTAGAAGCTGCTTGATCATTAAGACCAGTTCGTTCTCTTGATGCGTTACCTGCAAAACTCACATAAGAGAGTAGGAATTAAGTAAGCAAATTAAAATTGTGAAAATATGAAGATAAATTGTCTATAACAGGACTATCAAACAAAAGATTTTGTGTTTTCTAGTCAATTTGGTCATTTTGGCGATGCATCGAATTCATCAAAACGAAACCGGAGTTCGACATCTTCGATCGAACACTGGCTTCATAATCAATTCGACTCAGGCCTAATTGCGACCAAACTGACATCTTTACTTTAGTGATTAGTCGGTGACTGAAGCAATCACTGAGCGGGTGAAAATTTTTTAGGAGAAAACAGACTTTCTAGTTGGCATATATGCCAAAATATATGTTAAAATTATGAACACGTAATTTTTTTGTCTTTTGACATTCATTGAATAACAAGACTTTTACACCCTAACATTTCAAAAGATGATATTTGTTGAAACTTTTTTTTTACAAACATTGAGTAGCTTGACCAAAACTGTTGTGCTACCAGTGATTCTATCCCATGCATATGTACATCCTCTTACAATTGCGTTCTATGCATTTTTGCCAGTGCGTGGACTAGGAGACCACGGTGAGAATGGGCCACCACCTTTACAGCTAGTCTGATCGATGGCGATAGCATCTTGCCGTAATATTATTGCAAATAGGCTCATCGTAATTGAGCCCAGAGGCAAGATGCCATCGGTCTAGACTAGATGAAAGACAAGTTTGTAACTTGTTTCAAAAGACAAGGTATTCACCCTGTGTATATTGCGTGATAATACGTTCTAAGTTGTGACTTGGGAAGTACTGAAGCGTTAATACATGTATCATTATTTTTATTAAATCACAAATTGATTTCCGTCTTTCTCTTCAGATTTGTATGTGGAGCTAAAAGAAAAAGAGGGAGGATAGCCATCACCACGATGAGAGATGCATTTTATCTATAGATGTGAAGGAGACCTTATCGTCTGTCCATGTCCTGGGAGAAGGCAGGTTTGTTCAAATAATTTTCAATTCATGTTTCTATAGTCAATGCATTGGTGCATTGGTTTGAGTTATGGCAAATTTTCAAATTGATTAAAACTACATGACGTTGAAAATCATCAGGCATGCATGGGCACATGACGTGATACTAATTGATTTTAGTCGTGTTCACGGTCAATTCAAGTTTGGCCAATGACCGTATACATGCTTATTGTATTGCTAATTAAAATCATTTACATCTAAAGATCATTTTATAGATTTTATATAGATTTTATTTATACTTTGTAGATCATGTTATAGATACATGCATATCAGTTTCAGTTTCAGTCATTATTGCGAGATTCAGTTGGAATATATTTTAGTGCTCAATATGTATAATTGATTATAAGAATGTGGGTTTATATTTTTATTACATGTACTGTAAAAGGGTGAAATAGAAATAAAAATGAATAAAAAAAAATAAAGCATGACTACTGTACATTGCAGGAAGAATGGAATACATACATTTATAGAATCGCATTACATAACAAATCAATAGTAATTGCTCTTGAGTACATGATTACCAGGCATGTAATTCTTCATTTGTTTTCCCTTCCATCGAACAGCACTGTCTCCTCCACCACCGCCAATCACTCAACCATATCTTCACAACCAGACACCTCCAGCTCTTCACCTACCCAGCAAGCCTCTTCACCCACCAAGCCAGCCTCGTCGACACGGACACCACCACGCTCCAACCTACGCCGACGACCACACCGAGCCTCCCACCCCTGCCCACCAAGACAATCCCGTCTCTTCCGCCAGTCTTCACGCACAGAGGGATGCCATAGGTCATCCTCCACCACCGACACATGCAAACCAGAGACTCCTGCCCCCGCTCCTTCGCCTACGCAGGCCTCACACGTCCGCATACCAACCGACCACCGATTCCCGCCAACCCACACACAGAGCGTCATCACCCGCTGAGACCAACAGCCCGCGGTTTCCTCCCACGTCCGCACGCACGCCACAAGTACCGTCACTCAACTAGCAAACACTCACTCCTGAAGACGGACAGTCAATCTGAATGAAACGTCAATCCCACCTCTACTCATCATTCTCGCCTTTCCAATTCACCTTTAATTTCTATCTTCTTTTCTCCTCTCAGTCCTTCCAGGAGTTTACATATGGTGTACCGTAAACCTCTTTTGTGATATACAGTGCTTTTTTATTGTCTCGCTTGAACAAAGTTCGGCAGAGACCTAGTAATCACTTTTCCTGTTAGTCAGTTGGTCTGTACAAAAATGTTCAAGTTTTTGTAACGAAAATGTTAGTTTTTGTTTAACTTGCTGTCACTTCTTAATTTCTGCATCAATTGTGATCAAACTTGGTACAAATGATCCATGGGTAATACCGCTAGTGTCTTCATGAGGATGATGGGGTCAAAGGTCATCTAGGGGTCAAAAGGTCAAATAATATGAGGCCATGTCATTACAAAAAAGTTAAAGTTTTTGTTTCACTTGCTCTCATTTCTTTATTTGTGCATCAATTGTGATCAAGCTTGATACATATGATCCTAGGGTAATACCACATGTGTGTTGATGAAGATAAGGTCAAAGGTCTTCTAGGCACCATTTTCAATATTTGAAAAAAAACCTAGCTCTGTATATCAATTGCGAAATCAGACTCGTGTTTCGCGAACCACCTTGTTATTATAGTTTCAGTCATGTGATGTTCCACTTTTATCAAGTGGTTTATTTTTGATGAGTGAGCAAAAATGTACATGTGCTGCAATGTGCACATAACGGTACTTGAAATTGGAACCGTCCCAACCAACCAAGGAAATTGGTCTTGTTCTCACAAAATCTGTGCTCTTTTTAACAGGAGGAGACTGTAATTCAGACATACAGTTTAGTTTGTCAACATATACAGTGTGCAGTTCCAGTATTAAATGTGATGTTCCACTTTTATGAAGCAGTTGATTTTTGGTCGCAATACAGTATTCTATTGATGGAAAGGGAGCACATAACTCTGTTGCATCTTCAGAATGGTTTACAAATGAAATGTGCAAATACTGATAAAAAACAGACTATACATAAACTTGGACACAGTGTTTCCTTTGACTTTGGTGAATAAATCATGAAATTGCATGTATCATCAATTGAAAAGTTACATGTAAACCTGGAAAAACAATTTGTCAGTGTATTTGGATGATATATACATGTACACACAAAAAGTTATCTTTTTTTATTCTTATTAAGCTCATGTAGGTACATGTATATAGTTTTCTTATGTAAATTGATAGAATTATTACTGCAATGTATTTTTTCTTATGTATATTGTCACATATTGACTACCAGATTTTCGAAGTCCAGTCTTGCTGTTCGGGTGCATTAACTTTAATAATCGTACCTGCCTAGTTTCTTAAGTGTGTGTCCCAACGAAGTTTAAACCTAAGTATTCAGTGAATGATCACATGCTTTTATAGTATCACAGCTTTCTGATATATGAATTAAGACATTTGATCATATTTGTTTTTCTTTTATTAAAAGATGACAGAACAAGTTCGTTAACCAATGTAGTACACGTATTGATATGTGGTATTATGATGTGCTTTGGTAAAGCTGTGCGATACCACACAGGAGTGCCACAACAATACCACACAGGAGTGCCACAACAATACCGCACAGGAGTGCCACAGCAATGCCGCACAGGAGTACCACAGCAATACTGCTCAGGAGTATGACAGGAGTATCACATCAATACCACACAGGAGTATCACACAGCAATACCACACAGAGTACCACAGCAATACCACACAGAAATGACCACACATTGTGGTTTTGCTCTGTGGTATCTGATGTGTAGTATTCCTGTGGTACATGTATTCCTGCGGTATTCCTGTGTGGTATTCCTGCGGTATTCCTGTGTGGTATTCCTGCGGTATTCCTGTGTGGTATTCCTGCGGTATTCCTGTGTGGTATTCCTGCGGTATTCCTGTGTGGTATTCCTGCGGTATTCCTGTGTGGTATTCCTGCGGTGTTCCTGTGTGGTATTCCTGTGGTATTCCTGTGGTACTGCTGTGTGGTAATCCTGTGGTATTCCTGTGTGGTATTCCTGCGGTATTTCTGTGTGGTATTCCTGCGGTATTCCTGTGTGGTATTCCTGTGGTAATCCTGTGGTATTTCTGTGTGGTACTCCCGAGTGGATTTCCTGTGGTAGTGATGTGTGGTACTGCTGTGCTGTATTCCTGTGTGGTACTCTTGTGAAGTACTGCTGTGTGGTACTCCTGTGTGGTACTTCTGTGTGGTACTCCTGTGTGGTATTTCCTGTGGTACTGCTGTAATGTCCTGTGGTATTTGTCCCAAAATACCACACAAAACCACATGACTGTCCTGTGGTACTTTCCTGTGGTATTTCCTGTGGTACTGATGTGTGGTATTACCACAGAAGTACCACAGGAAATTTTTGTAAGGGAATGCCGGCGTGTACATAATCTGGTGTGATTGAACACGTGCCTAAAATCAACCAGCAACAACAACAACAACAACAACAACCGTCGTCCTGCACAAGTGTACGTACTAGTACGTATGCGCAGATCATCTATATACGGCCAGTCCGGTACGAACAATTCAAGAAACAGCCAGGGAAAAAGAAGCAGGCAAGTAATTAGTAAATCTATTAAAACCGAAGTGGTCAGCAGAATTTCACCGTTATAATGAGTGATTGAATTATTAGGCTGAACTATTTTTATGATAGTTACCGGAAAATGTCCGAGCACGTAACTTCACGTGACGGGTAACTTCAGTTGCGATCGAGGCACTTCCTCGTTGGCCCCGTTTATATTACAGTGCGGGGCATTGACTTGAATCTCACTTATTACATGTATTTAGTTTAATTCAGTGTTCCCACATGAAGGAATCACAAGGTGTCAAGTCAAGGGACTTAGGCTAGGAGACCATTCTACTTTGGGATTGAGTGAAACTACCCTTTCCAAGAATGGGTCATGTAGTCGATCCGTTGTAAACAATGTATTCATTCATGTGTGATATCACTGAAACCATCAGCCTGAGCTGAATCAACACATATTTCTGAAAACTAGCTGTGTGCTTGTGGAATTCATTCATTAGCCCAAACTTGCCAAAAGGGTTTTGCACCTGTCATCTTCAAAGACAAAGTACTCATCGATGTGTGATTTGGGAAACATACCAAATGAAAGATGTTAATTTTTGTTGCACTTCCTATCTATTATTAATTCTACTAATAAGTGTGAAAACTTGTAGCATCTGAATGTCTATCTAATATATATTATATTGCATGGATACATGTACATGTATATGTAGTAATAAGTGTGAAAACGTATGGTTTTTGAATTATCATCTTAAAATAGATCGATTAGGCCTACCTTTTTTTTGCGCTCTGTATATGAACACAACAAAAAAGTAAGTCCCCCCCCCCCCCCCTCCCCCCAATAATCAAAGAAGTTTTGGGCAAAATTATTTTGCAGGAATGTTTCTTATTGACTTACTTCTGTGTGAAAGTCACATTGATCCAATAACTCATGCATGAGTGGGCAAAGTTTAAAGGCAAAAATAAAACTTTTCAGAAGTCACAAGGTTAATTTGGGGATTCTGTCATCATTGGCTTGCCATGCATTTTTGATGAATTCCATTTCTGGTGCATAATTTATGTCCTTTCATTGTTTATCATTCATCTCTCGATGCACTATACCTATTCCAACACTTAACCCATTGTTCAGGTTGAGTGAGCACCGTGTAACAAATACTCATCCCTCTTGACTCATTTGAAACTTTCAAAAACCCTTTATTTTTGTGAAGAAAAAAATTCTTGTCACTACTCTGTATTGCATTTTTACTTGACATCCCTCATACATCCCCATTTTTTCTTACAATTCTTATCTTTATTTCTCTCTTTTTCTGCATGTATATATGCAGATAACAAACATGGCTTCTTCAAAGCATAGCACCGAACTTGCACAAGCTAACAACGGCTTTGCTGTTAAACTCTATGGGACCGTTCGAAATGAACAAAAGGGCAAGAACCTCTTCTTCTCCCCGCTCAGCATTTCTACAGCTCTAGCCATGACCTATCTCGGAGCGAGTGGAAATACTGCAAAGCAAATTGCCGATGTCTTCGGGTTCAGCCAAGTGGGAAATGACCAAGTCCACAAAGCTTTCCTGGATCTTAATCAGCTTCTGAACACACCCAATCCAGGCTACCAGCTCAGGTCTGCCAACAAGCTCTACGGCAAATCTGACTTAAAGTTCGTGCAATCCTTTACTGAAGGAACTGGGAAGTATTACAGTTCATCTATCCATCCTGTTGAAGATTTTGCGCCTCCTGAAATCAGAAAGACCATCAACGACTGGGTCTTGGAACAAACAGCTGGAAAAATCCAAGACCTCATCCCTGCCGGAATTCTTGATTCACTCACAAGACTTGTCTTGATCAATGCCATCTACTTCAAAGGAAACTGGGCCTCAAAGTTTAGTGAGAGTAAAACATCAGAGGACATCTTTAAAGTAACTGATGACAGAAAAACAGTGAAGGCAGATTTCATGAGGCAGTTTGGAAAGTTTCCTCTGGTTCAAGACTCTACCAATGATTGCCTTGTGCTTGAGTTGCCTTATCAAGGTAAAAACCTCAGCATGTTGATTGCCCTCCCTACAAAAGATGATGGACTCCCTGAGCTGGAGTCTAAGCTCTGTAGTGAGATCCTGGAAACATGGGACTCCCAGCTGGTGAGGGAAAAGAAAGTGAACATCGTGCTGCCAAAATTTAAACTGGAAGCCACTTTTCAGCTCAAGGAGACTTTGACCCACATGGGGATGCCAGACGCCTTTGATGTGGGGTTAGCTGATTTCGCAGGAATCTCCGGAAACAGAGACCTATTTGTATCCGCAGTGATTCACAAAGCCTTTGTTGACGTTAACGAGGAGGGTACTGAAGCGGCCGCAGCAACTGCCGTCTTAATGAGGTTGAGAGGTGGCGCACCACCTCCAGAAATACCTATCCTCTTCCAAGCGGATCACCCATTCCTCTTCCTGATTCGCCATAGGCCAAGTAACTCCATTTTGTTCATGGGTCGGGTTTTGGACCCATCATAATGTGCTCCTCATAAACTAAGTGCCTACTACAGTCTACAGTTTTTGGTTAATCCTTTTCGTTTGTGTATACATGTACACTCCATCTCAAAGGAATTAGCATAGGGAAAGGGAAAGGGAAACAGAGGTATATTTTGTCCAGTTCAGCATGAAACATGTTGCTTTAGCCTAAAAAGCATCATGTTTCATGCTGAACTGGACAAAATATAGAGCGGTTTAAAACTGCCCGTCCTTTCCTTTCTTCCCTTTCCCTTTCCCTAATATACCAATTCCTTCGAGCTGTAGTGTACCAGAAAGCTTACGCCACGTGCCCTTTCTATTCAGAGTTTTGCTGTACAGACTCAGAAGTGAGCTTTGTAGAACATATTGAAATTTGAAGATGCATTGATAATGCATATATATTTCTTTTCATCATGTCAATACATGAAAGTCAGATCTACATTACACTATCCAATATTTTTTTTGTGTTAACAAGAATGAGAATGTGTGCTAGTACTGTTACATATCAATGGTATGGAAAAGTTTTTGCGGAAAAAGCTCTTTAAACTGGGTGCATTTGAATCAAAGTATCAACCGTGTCAGTGCTAGTGTCCTGGCAATTAATACATATGTATAAGATTATCATTTTCAACTGCGAAAAACTGTTAAAAAAATCCTTGTTCTTTATTTAGGTCTTTTATTTCTGTAATAAACCAGGTAATTTCATTGACTGTATATACGCCATATACTGTATTAAGCGTCTGATTTTTTGCGAAACAGGACTTCTCAACAATTTTGTGAGTAGATAAATTCACAATCGTAGAGTAATAGTACTGTATACTACATGTGTACATCCGTTGTATTCATATTTTTTTCGTGTTTCTAAATTTGCGAATAGCACCCAGTCCCATCCATTCATTTTTATATCAAGTTCAACTTCTTATGAATGCCAGAGATATGAAAGCAAATAAAATGTGTAAATGGAGGAACATAGTTAAAAAAAAAACAACTTGTGACTTAAAAATAATCACAAATAAATTACAACTCGAACCAAGCTGAAATTGACACAAGTCAGGCAGTGTAAATTTGTTTACATTATAACATTTCATCAATCACTTTTCATGTAATAATCCTATGAATATTTAATGAAATTTTCACTGTGGGACAAATTTGGATCTGAAAATGTGTGTGTTGACACATGGCAAGCATCATGCATTAATAAGGACACTATGATGGTAGTTGCTTAGTGCCCCAGTAATCACATCAGACGTGTATCAGTGAATGGATGTCATTGCGAATCACGATCAACCTCCATGACTGGCTATAGGTGTTTGTATTACCACATCTGTTCTATATAAGAGTCATTACAGTATTTTATCATTAGACTTTGCGCAGTTAATATATATCACAAAAACATGTATTATTATATGTCATAAACATTGTAAGAAACTAGATAAGCAGCAGTAGAATAAACCCAGTCAAGATAAAGGATGAATAACAGATAACAAAATAAACATCCTTTGAGAAGAAATACGAATGTTTTTGTAAAATGTTTATGTCTTTTATATAACATGGAACATATACCATAGGCCTAACATATACTCGGCTTACAGTGTGCATGTATTTTATTGGTTTTCTCATCTTTCCATTCTATTCGTTATTAAATAATATTAATATATCGCCAGCAATTGTGAAAGATATAGATGTGTAAGAATGCATGCAAGTATGATTTGTAATAAAAAAAGAGAATAATATGACTTCTCAGTTGTGTGTTCATGTCTTAGATTGTCTTGATCTGCATTATATGTGTGCATGTAGTGTCTTCTAAGAGAGCCCGTCCGGCCCTCCGGGGTGAAATACTTGGCGCCGTCCTACAATTTCTGTATACATGTACATCTAGCGCCCGTTGTGTTACTGCATACCAAGAGTGTTGAATTGAATGGCAAGTTATCTCAAAGTCTTCTCGATTCTTTCTTACAAATGTTGATATGAATAGCCTTTTCCTTCTCACAATGCAGTATGTGCATTGATGTATCGCAATATGTGTATGATTACAGTTGTGTGTACATGTAGGTGTGTGCATGTGGGCGTGTTTTTTTAGTTTGTGTGTGTAGACTATATAAGTGTGTTTATGTGTACAGCGTGGGTGTGTGTGTGTGTGAATGCTTGCTCCATAAAGCAGCGTGGGCATCATTCTGTTGACGCGAGAACACGAGTTATCACGCCCCCCCCCCCCCCCCCCCCCCATATTAAGAACATATTCTGCTCTATGGAGTTCACGACAGATGGACATCATTCTCATAATAGTCCACTCTTGATAAACATGGAAGAAAGATACATGTATTGAGTGGGCTTGATGAATATCCGTCAAAGGAAAAGAAAGTTATATTTTACAGTTTTTATGTTGTGATGTCACATACGAGATGCTCGCTTTAAAGTGCCACAGGAAGCTGTGTGGTAACTCTACAGCTCTACCCCACTTCCACTACCACTTTGTCCAACCCTCTCTCTCTCTCTCTCTCTCTCTCCCCCTCTCTCCGCCTCTCTCTCTCTCTCTCCCTCTCTCTCTCTCTCTCTCTCTCTCCCTCTCTCTTCTCTCCTCTCTCTGTCTCTCTCTTCTCTCTGTCTCTCTCACTATCGATCTGTCTCAGTGTCTCTCTTTTCTCTATCCTCTCTGTGAGTCGTGTGTTGGACACACGTCTGTACTATGTATACCACAGCACTGCAACGTGGTGTTTTTGTGATATATTTTTTTCTCTGTGGTCTTTTCTACGGTACTTTCTTTACCACATGTGTAAATGTACCAGAGGCGACACCTCTGCAATTCAGAGTCTGCAGTACCACATAAATTTATATGTGTAGGCCTTTTCATCCCTGTGGTATATCACTTACACTGCGGTTGAAGAGAGGGATATCGAAGAAAGGCATGAGGTGTCTGGAAAGAGAAGTGGAGTGGAGATAGAGATTGAAGTAGATACGTGTAGGTATACTGATCATCGCTATCCAATGAAAGTAGGCCTATGCTGTTATATCTAGTGCTCTCCTTTTACCTCAACCACCCACGCCCTATTTATACCGAATAATGATGTAACATTCTGTATCTGGCTGAGTTACACCCGCTTTCAAACCATTGGGAGTGAAGGCGGGAGGTGGTAGGGGCGGGAGTTCTCTCAATGTGCATGTCTAGCCCTTGACTGGCTAAACAACCCCTTTTTTTATTAGAAATTTTTTATTTTTGTTTTTGGAAATAGGAGGTCGAGTCAATTTCGAACCCTAACCTAGTTGTTTATTATTAGTCTACATGTAGTTGACAGTTGTGTCACAATGATTCAGCCAGGCAAATGCATCCAGGTACGTACGCACGATCAATGCGATACCAGTACCAGTACCGGGTACTAGTCCTTTTTTGTGCACTAGCCATGAGCATGATGACATGCTAGCGCAATATAATCGCACGCGCGTTTCACAGCGTTGGATCTTTAATCTCGCGCGCAAGCACGTACGGATCTTGAACGGGCGCGTGATGCATGTTTGATCCAATGCAACTTGCTCCAACACGATTGGACCTGTAATGGCGACTTGTTGCGAAAGGCCGCGGTTAGACTTGTTTTGATGGGGATTCCCTGCTAATTTTCACAAAAATGGCGTCCTTGAAGCTGTCTGAATGCGTGTGCCCTATATGTCTCTGCATTTTAGTGGAACCTGTGACCATGCCCTGCCAGCATGAGCTCTGTATGCCGTGTTTCAAACAAAATGTGGAACAGGCCAACTTGACCTGTCCGATGTGCCGATTACGGATAAGCAACTGGGCACGTAAACAAGCGGGACGGCTGATAAACCAGGAGCGATGGAGGAGCATTCAGAATGCGTTCCCTGAGCTGTGCCAGAAGCGAATGGAATGCGGTGAAGAAGAGGAAGATGATGTACTGGGTAATTTTGTCTTGATTTAATTCTGTGTTATGGTCCAATGACGGTGAAAGTTTATATGCATTTATGCATTCTCTACTCTCTCGTGGGAATTCTTATGATTATTGCGCAATACAAACTGGACCCTCGCCACTTCGGCAAGATGTTTCAATGTAATATTGAATCCCACAAATGTTATCAAAATTTATTGAATTTATGTTAGAAAGCCTAATCTGTACTTAAAGGGAACCTATGCCCCAAGCCCAGGCCAAATTTGCTGTTTAAATTATTTTTTTAAAAACATGATTTTTCTAGGCTAAATATCTTGATCAATTAATTGCATTCTGCAACTGAAATTTCCCCCCTTGTGCTGAGGATTGAGTAGCTTTCTAAGCCCGCTACAGTGCATCTGTGCTGAAATGTTACTGATCTTGCTAGTGTGTGGTAGACTACATGAAGCTTGAAAGTTGCAAGTGTACATAATTTTTACCCAAGCCAAGTGCAAGGCCGGCATTGTAACTTGTATGTTGTGTACAATGTAATTAATGTTTATGAGGGCAATTCTCCCTATCGCATATAGCTCTCCGAATCTGAACGTGTGTGGCGCTCTAATTTTTTTACCTTTAATTCTTGGGAGATGAACTTCCGGTCCAGGGACATTCGGCAATCCCGTACAATAAGGGACCAGGATATCCAACTAATTTTATGAATTTTAACCCTAAACCTAACCCTGACCTTAACACTAACCCTAAACCTTATTCTAAACCTAACCCTGACCCTAACCACAACCCTACACAAAATGTTCACTGCTTAATTCATTAAAAAAAAAGTGATTTCTTGGTCACTTTCTGCCGACAACCAGATCTTACCGGAAGTATACGTCCCAAGAGCAATCAATCAGATATCGGTATTGTGGGGTGATATCGCTTGATATCGGCTATATGCGATAGGGAGAATTGACAGAATATTTCATGAGGTGAAAGATGAAAAGATCCATTCAACGAGGTGTAGCTGAGTTGACCAGGCAGCAGGGCGACTGTCCAAAATGCATACCAAAATTCAGGCACTATTATGAAGATGCAAAAATAGTATGCTGAGGACGTCTTTAAATGACAACTTTAACAGTTTTTTGTGCTTAATTAAGGAATTTTTCATTTCATTTTCAATATTTATTTATTTTTTATTGTGGCTCACATCTTGAATCATAATGGCATTGTAAATTACATATAAAATTTTGTAAGAGGTGAATCACAGGAAAAGCATTTCTTGTTGTTGTTTCACAAGGAGCAGCACATGTATTTTTGTCGATGTGCATAGATGCGATACCAGGACAATTAATTCCCTTTTAATCATGTGAAAGAAGCTCAGTATAAACATGTTAACAGGAAGAGGAAATCTTTATAAGACAGTGAATTATGGATCAAAGAAGACAGTAGGCAAATAAAAATGAACAGTTTGTGAAAAGTTTGAAGAAAAACAGCAGACATGTATGATTTGCATAGTGTATTATTGATTTTTGATCTTCTTGCCCATTCCTTGGTTACTGATTATCCCTGTGATGTCTGATCAATACTCAAACTTTTCCTAATCTTTTTTTGCTGTTAATACATGTCGGTAAATTCAACTTTTTATTGGGTATCCCTGATTCTATCCCCTTGTGGAGTTGTCATCATTAAGTAGTACTTAGTAAAGTGTGAATTATGATCTCAAGGTCCCAGGTTCAAGCCTGATTCTAGCACTTGTGCCCTTGAGCAAGATTCTTTCTCCACATGTTTGTTCTCCACCCATGAATATAATTATGAGTATCTGGTAGGAGTTACATGTACACTCCAGCTCAAAGGAATTGGCATAGGGAAAGGGAAGGAGCCACAGTTGTAAGCCGCTGTATATTTTGTCCAGTTCAGCATGAAACATGATGCTTTTTAGGCTAAAGCATCATGTTTCATGTTGAACTGGACAACATACATGTATACTGCGGTTTAAAACTGGAGGTCCCTCCCTTCCTTCCCTTTCCCTTACCCTATGCTAATTCCTTTGAGCTGTGGTGTACATGTACATGATTACCATATAGTGAATGAGCCAGCTGTGATATATTGTAGGGTGCAAAGAATACTCCCCAGGAGTAGAGATTGTGCCCACACATACATTTGTGTGTATGATTGATGCATTCGTGTATCCTGTGGCGAAGGCTTTGATTCAGATTACATCCCTCCAATAATTCAGCCTGCAGACAGATCTGAAAGACCCCTATATTAGCATATCATTACAGAAATAAACGTGATGAGCTCCTGCTAACTCTCTGAAATCGGTGAATTCCTTCCTTGCAGATTTGATGACGCAACCACCTCCTCCAGTCGTGCTGGTTGCTGAGCCAGGAGAGATTGGAGAAGAATTCAAGAAAGAAAGAGAGAAAGTAAGTCGAGCTACATGTACTCAAATAGTAAACAACTTTTGTTTTATTGTGAACGCCTTGTGAAAGAAAAAAAGAAAATGTGCTTTTTTCATTACTGAGCGTTACCGGGCTCTTGCCAGTCTGTTTTCGCTTTAAGTTTGTGTGGCAGATTTAAATGCTGCTCTAACTGAGTTCACGACAGATGGACATCCCTCACATCCCTCTCACACTTCAAAACTTATTTTGGTTTTTAAAGCTCACTGCATCAGGAATTATACAGGAACTATAAGGCTACCGTTTACCACCTTTATTTCTTTCTGTGACGTTTCTGTTAATGAGTATCTGAACAGCACATAAAATGCTATATTTGGGACAACATATAACCAAAATTCAATGGGAAAGTCCTAGTTATTACCAATTCTTTCGCATTTTTTTCAGTTGGATGTTATTAATATGAATAAGTCTGGGATTTGAGATCTTACAAACTGATAACTATCAGTTATTATGGCTGTCTATGTAAATCGAACGACAAAAGTAGTGTAACGTCAGTTACCAACATGGTCATGAAAAAACTATCATAGCCCTCAAAATGCAATAAAGAAATCATTTAATATTTTGACATAACCTGGTCCTAGTAACAAAGGTGTATTTATATATTGAACTCATCGCTCTATCCAATCAGGCACATGAGGTATATCAATGTTACTGTACACCCTAAAATTGCATGTCCTTTTCGTGTAATGTCAGTTACCGACACATTTTTGCTCACTGAAGAGTAACAAATGCAGTTGCATTGAAAATCTTCATATCAGTTTATCCACCAAGGTTAACTTTATTGACCGCATCAATAGCAAACTCCAGTTCTTTGTAGCAAGAGAGATACACACATTGAAAAGTGTGTAAAATTGTGCTCTGTAATGTCATTTCCCATGAAAATGCCCTTATGTGTATCACTTGTACAAAAATACAAAAATGCAGCATAAAAAGTTGTTGGTACTAGAAAGGCTTGCACATTTTTCGGAGGGTAACATTGTCCACTTGACACATGCATTCAAAGTTTTGTTTATAGCACATGATTGCCATGATATAAATGAAAGAATGAATCTCCTGCATCATTCTCCCCCCTTCCCCCACTCCATTCCTCTCCTCCCTCTTTCCCTTCTCCCTCTCTCCCTTCTCCCCTTCATCTCACCGTCTCCCCTTTTCTCCCCTCTGCTCCCTTTCTCCCGTCTCCCCCCCCCCACTACTCTTCCCTCCCCCTTCTTCATCTTCCCCTCCCTTTCCCCTTCCCCTCTCCATCTCATTTCACTCCTTCCCATATTCCACTCTCCCTCTCCCCCCCCCCTCTCCCCTTCCCCTCTCCCTGTCCCTTTTTCGTTCTTTTCCTTCTCTCTCTCTCCCCTTTCTTTCCCTTCTCCCCCCTCTTCCCGTCCCCTTCCCCTTCTCTCCCTCCCCCTTCCCCTCTCCCTGTCCCTCTCTCCCTCTCTCCGTCCCTCTCCCTGTCCCTCTCCCCTTCTTATCCTCTCTCCCTCTATTCCACTCTCTGTATCCCTCTTACCCTCAAACCCCAAGCTCCGAGAGGAGTATCGGCAGGAGCACGAGGCTGCGGTCAAGAAGAGCGAGGAGTACATCCGGCAGCTGCAGCGGGAGGAGGTCAGGAGCTTTGAGCGGAGACAGGAGGAGCAACTGAGCCAGGAGAAGCAGGACGCGGAGCTCGCCAGGAGACTCGCCGAGCAGGGAGACCAGGGCGATGTGGTGAGATGATTCTCCATACTAAGCAATAATTCACCACACAGCAATGTCTGGATTATTACTTTGCAGTCATATCTTCTTTGGGTCTTAAACATTAGTACACCAGACCAGAAATATGACTGGAAGTGAAATGATGATTCCCCATACAATATATAAGAGTTAAAAATAAAAAGTTGTCCATAATGCACTACATTATGCAGTTTTTGCAGTTTAAACTTCTTTCAGTCTTATACATTAGTACACGAGACCAGAAGTGGGCATGACAGCAAACAAAATCAGGATGCGTGCAGCATTTGGGATGACTTTAAATACTCAGTTTAGAATGGCTTTAGTTACTCAGTTCAGAAAATTCTGAATTCATGTAGCATTTGGGATGACTTTAATTTACTCAGAAAATTCTAAAAATTTCCAAAGCTAATTAATGTATTGCTGATATTTTGAGATGTTACTTTCTGCTACATGTATATAGTTTTCACACATGTGCATGTACTTGTACATGTATTCAGATGTAAATCTTCTTCCTTCATTTTTATGCTTTGATCACGAAGGGGTCGTAGTCATTAATTGCTGACACTATTGTTACATGTGTCATTCCATAACTTCAAACCATGGTTTGCAATGGACATATTAGATGATACTTTGACATCGATTTTAAAAGAGGGGGATGTACAATCTGAAAAAGATTATTTTTCCTCTCTTTTTACGTAGGAGATTGTAAAAATGGTTCATTTTTTGTTTTTGTTAGTTACGAAATTTGTATAGATATTGGCATTTTTTGCATTTTTGTGGAGTACAATTTGTGAGGGACAAAGGTTGGTATCTCTGACTCATTCAGCTGAATTATCCTCTCTCTCTCTGTCTCTGTGTCTCTCTCTCTCTCTGTCTCTCTGTCCCTCTGTCTCTGTCTCTCTGTATCTGTCTGTCTATCTTTCTGTCTTTCTCTCTTTCTGTCGCTGTGTATCTCTCTCTGTCTCTGTCTTTCTCTCTCTCTCTCTCTCTGTCTCTGTTTCTCCGTCTCCATCTCTCTCTGTCTCTCCTTCTCTGTCTCTGTCTCTCTGTCTCTCTCTGTCTCTCTCTCTTTCTCCTCTCTAGATCCATATGGGGGAGAAGGTGCTTGTTATGCGAGAGCAGGTGATGAGAGACGAGGAGCTCGCCCGTAGACTGCAGATGTCTGAGCAGTCCTTGTCCAGTGTAAGCGAGACTGCAGCCTGTCTATAAAGCTTAAAGGGAATAGACTGTACTTGGAAGACAACCAGTGTTTCCATTCCTTTTGTGTCTTGTAAAGAAGATTTTCAGGACATGAAATAGTACCAGGAAATTTCAAGGAATCTGAGAATTATGAAGAAGAATGAAAGTGTCCAAGAACAAGTAAATAGTGTCATAAATAAAAAGTGGTTTAAAAAAAAAACAAATATTTTCTTAGGACTTGCCAGGCGCACAACAAAATATTGCTTTACTACTCTGTACCGATCTCTATGTCAATACTACCTAGCTGTACTTTTGAACCTAAGATCATGGTAGAAAAAATAAATCCACCATTTTAGAGTTCACTTCAGGGAAAAAAAAAATAGAGAGTGGAAACACTGCGTTACGGCTCACTGCCTGACACTGTAGAAGTGTTTCCTTGCTGTGGCAAAGCAAAGCACTTGCTGAACATTATAAAGCAGTCCATCATCTTGCTGCTGTCAAACAAAAATGTGATCAAGCCAATTTAATATGTAGTAGTTGCAAATGATATTGATATTTGTTTATGACAATTCATTGGTATGATTACTCTGCCATAGTACTTTATATTTCTGCAGTAATAGTGTTATACATAGCCAACAAATTAACAATTTTATGCCATATCCAATATCGGGCTGAATAATTTTGTCAAGCCATGAAGCTTTTAATTTCAGTCCTTTTTTTTAATCTATCAATTATGAATTACTAACCATGTACTTCATGTATTGCGCTTTGTAAATCTGAACTTCAAATCTTTGCTTATCTTCTATGTTACTTTCATTTGCCCATTGTGTACAGTGAATTGCAATATATTGGAAGTAATGTGTATCTTGAATCTTGAATCTTGGACCCCAGCCCCCACTCCCCACCTCCCCGGACATCGTCGTCATCAACTCGTCGTCGTCCGGGGGCTCTTCCAAGAAGAGTGGCGCCTCTTCCACCTCCTCTATCAAATGTCTCAGCATCGAGAAGTTCCTGTCTCCAGCCGGGCGCAGGAGCAAGTCGCCCGACAGGAAGCGGGAGCGTGGGAGGTCAGATGTCGTCTCTGGCTTAGAGGATCAGCCATCTACGTCGGCTCACTCCCCAGGTAAGATGTAATGTTTTACTCTTATCTTATGAGCTGTTATTATCGCGACTGGTTTATTTTCATGGCTGTCACAAATCACTTTACACGAAGAAGTTTTTTTTTTTTTTCCATACTAGCTACCATACTTACCTGCGTATAAGCCGCTGGGTTTTTCCCTTGAAAGTCACTTCAAAGTCCGGCTTCGGCTAATACACGGCGTGAGCAAAAGTCGGGTCTTTAAACCCAACACATATACACATGTATGGGACTATGCATTGTGTGACAAAATTCAACAACAAAATAGATGGCTCTGATAGCCATCCAGTAATACGATTTCAATCACATCACCAACATAATTACAGATGCTAAGAAAGCACAAGTAGTTGTCCGCGACAACTCAAAGATACCGCTAATGAGAAAGCTAAGGCTCGAACTAGCAAACTCCGTTAGATGTTTTTTACCTCCGGCAGCTACGAGATGGCCATAATAAGACCATAATAAAGAAGTGATGTGATGTGATTGAGATCGCATTACTGGATGGCTATCAAAGCCATCTATTTTGTTGTTGAATGTTGTCACAAAATGCATACTCCCATACATGTGTATACATGTTGGTTTGAAAGACCACATTTTTTTTTTTACCTGCGTGCTCAAAGACGGTGTGCGACTTCTCTGCGGTTGAGGCTAATATGACGGTCAGTACGGTAATCACAATGACCAATCATCTCAAGAGTGTTTTATTGTAGTATGAGTATAAAGTCTTTATGAGTCGCAAAGTTTGATGAAGCGCTCCTGCTGTAAAATTTGTTATATATTAGTGTTTCTTTTTTACCATATCTCTGTCCAGTTACTTTCTGTGCATGATCTCTTGGTAAATATCATTTCTTTGTTTATTGTTTTATGTGCTTCATGTAATTCCTACAAAGTGACTTTCCTTTTGGACAAATTCCAATGAAACTAAATCTGATTTTATTTGTTTCTCAGTGAGTAGGCGAGCAGCTGAATCAGCGGTGCCGCGCAGGGACCCAGCTCGCCCTGCCCGGCCCCACGGAGCCTTCTCCCCCGTCCTGAAGACCCCCCGGCTGAGAGAGCTGGACGAGAGTCATCTCAGGGCTCACAGCACAGACAGCAACGACAGCATCTCAGGGGAGATGAACCACTTCAAACCTATCCATGTCTCTCCCAGAACGGCTCACAAGTAAGTAGCAGTTGTAGTATAAGTAATAGTAGTACTGTTAGAAATACTAGAAGTAGTAGTAGTACTACAGGCAAACCCCGAAATAACGGGGGGTCGGGACCCACACATTTTCCTCGCTATAGCCGATTGCTCGCTGTACCAGTACATGATCAAAACATACATAAACAAATGCATGTATAGGACCTCACAAAAAATAACATATTTACTGCTAGTACTGTAATCTTTTAATGGCTTTGCAAGCATTCTAACCGAATTCCCTAGCCAAAAATACACTAAAATATCTAACAGCACAGTTGAAAATGTAAATAAATGACACTTCGAACGTCTCTATTTACCGACAAATGAAGCAGCGGGGAGGCTCAGTTACCCGGCCACGCCTGCTGGCATGACTACGTTTAAACAATGAATGATCTTTGAACGCAATCTTCATGCACAGCCGGTCGTACACACGGTGTCTTGACTGTGTTGATGGTTGGGCACGGGGGCATGCAGTACCGTGTATGCAGTGGGCGTGTGTGTATGGATTCTTGCATGGTGTGTGTCATCAGTGTGTAACGACGCAAAGAAAATTGCTTGTGCTGTTGCGTTTCCCTCGCTGGGCGGCATGGGTGAAGGGAGTGCGCGTAATAACGGGGTCAATTTCCTTTCTTTTTCTTTATTCTTAGGCTGGGAATTTGCCTCGCTATAGCAGAAATTTCGCAATAGCCAATCTCGTTATGTGAAAACAGAATACACAAAAATCGGGACCCAAGAAATGTCCTCGTAATAAGCCATTTCGTAATTGCAATTGCGCATGAGCAGATTATTGCTTTTAGTAAATGACCTCAGGTCAATTCCCAAACTCACAGAGTAAAATGGGAATTCATTAGATAGTCGACCACATTTCAGTCTATATTCATGCAAATATGGCAACAGCTATTCAGCTCTGAGAAGGTAGTGAAAGAACATTCCACCATGTGCATCTGCTTCTATTGTTATACCGGGCACACTGTAAAATGTCTTTACATCCATCATCCAACACAACTTCATGAAAAACAATCCCAGTGAGCAGTCTAGTAGTATTTATTCAATGCATTGTCCGACCATGGTGTAATTATGAAAAGGCTTATAACAGGGTTCTCGCTATACCCGTGCTCGTTATAACGGGGCTTGTAGTTACGGGGCTTTAGTAGCAGTAATACAACAACTCACAAGTAAGGCCTCAAGCTACATGGATCAGGCGTAGATAATGTAGTAGTAGTAGTAGTAGGAGCTGCAGTGCCAGTACTGGTAACAGTATGAGTAAAGAAATTGTTAAAGTAAAGTGATAAACTGCATTCAGTCAGTTTTGCTCACTATAATTCCACCTCTCCATACTGATTTTCAGTTTGGCAGAAAGAGTTCATTCCATATGTTACTCATCATTACACCTGATTATCCCTGATCATTGCCTGTTTTGTTGATTCACAGGAAGCTGCCTGATGGGCGAGCAGAATCCCCACCGATTGTCTTCACCACCCCAAGGAACCTGAGGAAGATGGACGAAGACGTAGGCAGCATCTCCCCCGTGCAGATGTCTTCCTTCATGAAGGCGCGGTGGAAGGACCTGGAGGCTGAGCGGACCAGGGAGATCTACGATGCCTCTAAGGCCACCATGACCGGCCTGGCCAGGCATGCCAAGAAGCAGCTGTCCTGGCAGCAGCAGCAGCGGAACCGCGCTAACCGGGTTGGGGACCGCGGGGATGCGCAGGACGGACCTCCGGAGAAGCGGGTGAAGGTGGAACACCTGCCTGGAGCTGAAGAGGCAGCCGCAGCTCTGCCAGGAGTGGGGGACCTCCACCAGAAACGGAGAGAAGGCATCCAACAGGAGAGACCACCCAAGGACTGTCGGGTTAAAGCCGCACTGCAGATGAGGTTGGCCGAACCGGAAGACGCCAATCACTGCGGGAAAGACGAGTGTGATGGAGGAGAGACCACCGATTACAACCACAACTGCAATAACAGCAGGACACTGGAGGAGAAAGTGAAGGATTTAGCAATGGAGAAGTTTAAAGGAAGCGCGAGCGAGGAGTCATCAGAGAATGGATGTGTTAGTGAAAGGCTGCAGGGAAAGGAGGACAATGGGACAAGCAGTCAGAGTAAAAAAGGAAAGGATGAAGGAACAAAGGTGCAAAGGAAGAAAATCAAGACGCCATTCAAGGAGTATTCAATGAGGGAGCATACAAAACTGCAGACGAAAGTGACCAACAGCTTGAAAGACATGTTCAATGCAAGGCGATCTAGGAATAAGGGTGTTGAAGAGAATACAGCTGCAAATGTGTTGGACCCACCCCTGCCCTCTCTAGAGAAAGCGGAAGCTTTGGACTCTGCTGTGAATGGGCATGTGTCCAGTAGGAAAGCGCAGAGAGAACCTTGTGTCAGTATCAGCAGGACAGGTGCTGAAGATGAACAGGTGCAGAGAGCGATCCGGGCATCCCAGGAATCAAACCCAGCCAGCAGTGCCAACGGCAGCGGTGTCCCCGCTGCATCTGTGGACACTCAAAGAAGGGGCGTGAAGGAGGGGTCGCAGAGCGGTTTAGAGAGCGTAGAGGTGTCGTATGAGGATTGGCTGTCAAGCAATGGCTGCCAGTCAACAGCTATGCAAGATGGTGGTGAGGCTACGGGTAGCACAACTCTGTGTGATGATGCAAAATGTAAACAGTCTTCGCATTTTGAAAAGGTAGGCATCGGCTCCATTAGAGAGAGCGATGTGACATCCAGAAACAATGGCATCAGTGGTAAGATGCGGGTGGCAACTTCCAGTGGTGTAGAGGGGGAGAAGGAAGTGTCCAGCCAGGATTCGGACATCAGCATGGCGAGCGTTGACCTGGGGGAGAGCAGCTGCAGGCACGGATCGGATAAGTGGGGCAAGTTGGCCAGGTCCGACGGTATCTCAGACTCCTCCCAGAGCTCTGGGGACACCATTTCGCGCTACCTGGAGCTGCTGAGCGAGGAGCGGGAGCGGCTCCGGCAGGAGGAGGAGGACCGGCTGTTGGCAGAGAGACTCCAGAGGGAGCTTGACAAGGAGTCCAGGCGGCAGAGGGAAGGTGTGGACCGATCCAAGGGCACTGAAGACGCCTACCAACTGAGGAGAAAGCAGAGAAGTCTGTACCAGTATTTAGAATAGGGAGCTCTTGATCCGTCACGACGCACAAGTTGTAGGAGTAACGTCACTTTCAGGAATCAACACATGCGCTGACTACAAAATTTTTTCATGTTTGAAACTACACAACAGGAATCAACATGAGTGCAAAGAATTGATATCTAAACTCAATTTAAACAATAGAAAATTATACAAAAAAGTGCCCTTTTTGCTAACTAGACAACCCACTGGCCCTTCTGAATCTTTCCATGTTCGATTCCCACCAAGTCCTGCTTCCAGCACACTGGTTGTCAGGCGGAAGATTAAATTCATGCATACCCTGGCATATAGTTCTGATGTTTACACATACCCACCCACCCATATTGCAGACTTTTTAGGGGCGTGAAGAGTTTTTTTATCTGGCCATTTACGACATTATAATTCCTGGCATCTCTGTTACTAGTATCTGAGGCTAGAGGAACTCGGTAGTTCACAGCAAGCTTCAAACTGCCTGAGCGAGAGACTTGAACAAGTTGCAAGCTTTTTATGTACACCTGTTTGTGTAGTGTGCAGTGCTTCGCATACTGTGCTTGATCAGTACAAAACTGTAAATGACTCGTTTTCTTCAGACTATGTATGTATTATGTATGTAGATAAACTCTGGTAATGCATGGAACATTGATAATGGTGCTCTCTAGACCATGTGATGATTGCATAAAGACATTTGAACTTAACTTGATACTCATGAGTCCAATATTACTTTCAGTTTCATCTATATAAAGTCTGTTATAGAAATGACAACAGGAGCTACAACAATTTCTGTAAAGAATTGAATCATCATCAAAACATTAATCCCAAATAGGTATTTTTCACCATCTTGAAGAGTACTACCGGTATTTCAGCAGGTAGAGGATTTGGAATGCTATGCTTAGATGCCTAGGGTAAATAGCTGTAAATCGGAGAGGGTTACAAATCGAGTGCGGGTTACAGTATAAGCCGAGGGAACGTCATATTAATGGACGCTCTCCCGTTTGCGGTTTATGTATCTACAGGTCAAAACAACAGCTTACAAATGTTCCATGCAATGAACAACCGCCCTTGTTAAACCCAGCATTCCCATGCAAATCCAAGGCTTATGTCAGTGTGGAAACTCCCCCGTGGACAGCTGTGTTCACATGCATTGAAAGAAAGGAGCAGTTTACATGACGGGAACTCCCGTCACCGTAGGTCTTATTCTTGTTTGATTTCAGGATCACTGGAAGGAATTGTTTTAAAAAATCATAAAGCTGTTCAAATCGAACGTGATCCATCTGTACTGCATAATCTGCACTATACTATGTAGACAGCACACCGATTCGTCCACAATCATTACCACTGGTATGCATTATTTTAACTCTTGATTTTCTCATCAAAATACTGATTTGGTTACAGATGGGAACAATTAAAATCAAGGTTAGGAATCTGGCAACACATGTCTGATTGGAAATGTGTTGTTTTGTTGAAATCCTTTTATGCTGTACAGAATCTATGCAACAATTTACTACACAAACAAAAACATGAAGATGGAGTGACTCAAAAAGTGATCTGTACAGTTTGGACAAAATATATTTTTTTTATAGAAGCTGTACTGCATAATCTGCACTATACTATGTACATGTTTTAGTTTTGTTTTGTGTTCCCCCCCCCCCCCTTCAATCCTAAAACTTCTTCTCATTTGTGTGAGTGATGAAATACATTGACAAATCATAAACCGTTGTAATGATATGTGACTTCTAAAGGACCTTGATTTCATCTTTGTTAAACATAGTGTGTCCATTCTGCTGGTAAAAAAAAATTAAGTTGTGTCCATGGAAGAGTATACTGCTAATATACTGTGAATATACAAAATGATGAAATTAGATTGAATGGTCAACCTGTGGAGAACTGCTCTTGGGACAATTGGGACATTTGACATAATTATTGCCTGTAATGAGTACCATTACTACCACTTACTTGTAACGCAGTATGCGTGCTATGCTTGGAATTAACTTGCTGGGGCACGAAATGTTATCCATTACATTTTGTTCTCTGAATCGCTTCTAGATGATCTTGTCCATAACAGAGCTGCCAAGTCTCCTTGATTTTGCAGGAGACTCCCTAAAAGTAGACCAGTGTTACTGCACTTGAGTCCAGTGCATCACCCATTCTTCCTGATTATTGATAAATTATTGTCATTGGGTTGTATGCATTTGATAAACATCTCCCTGATTTCTGATGAAATTTCCCCGAATTTGAATTTCAATGTTGGCAGCTCTGCTATAGAATGATCATGGTAGGTGATAGTCATCACTCATATTTCTGATTCCATTTAGATAAATTAATCATAAGTCAGAATTTTGCTTTTATGATAGAATCCTACGTGTACATGTACTACGGTAAGTTTGTGGTCCTCTTTGTGAAAGCGTTGGTTTGCATCCATACTGGAACATTAGTAGGTATGATATGGCATGAATAGGCAATTTCCTAGTGAATATTCTCCAATGACAAACATGAAACAAAGGAAGACTGGTACTGGGACACATCTTAATAAAAATGTGTCCAAAGCCTGAATGAAGATGTATGAGGAATATCATATTTCTTGATGAATTATGCATTGCTTCTCCTTATGGATATATTAACTACATCTCCATTAGGCCTAGACTCTTCATTTTGATTTTTAAGGACATTTAGAATGAAGCATTTGAATAATAGGAATGACCAATTACCATCCTGAATGTTAGGTAGCAAACAATTTATTAAATAAATAGAGCATTGCTACAAATGCAATTGGGACATACAATATTAATGCATGACATTATGTTACAATGCCGAATTGTGATTTTGTGTATACATATGATTCTGCTTTGTTTAGGTCAAATAACACAAGTTTTCCTGTTTGTTTGAACTGTGCGTGTTCATTTTGTCAAAAGTGTGTTACAATAAAAGCTGTATGATTTCGCAAGATATTATTTAAGTTCTTATCTTACCATGTTTTAAGGTTTTGCAGGATTTTATTTTACACTTGTAGAAACAATTTTTTTGAAGAAAACCCAATATTATTAACACTTGCCAAATGCTTTCTCAGATCTTCCGTGGTGAAATTTTACTGTGATCTATTTTTGAAATATTTTTGTACAGAACTTAATAAGTTTTTATTTGGTAAAAATGAAGTTGCAAATCGAATAAAATAAACTAGTTAATTGAAAGTATAAAAAAACTAGCCATAGTTTCTATGCTGTTTGTGTGTTGTTGTATGAAGAAGACTACATGTATGATTGTAAGTAGGACAGTGTCTATATATCTCCATTCGTAACTGCGTAACAAGAGACCATCACATTATTCAGAGCTGCCAAGTCTCCCTGATTTCGCAGGATTTCCCTGAAAAACGACCAATAGTACTGAATTGGAGTTCATCACATCACCCAATCTCCCGGATTATTGATAGATTATTGTCAGGTTGTATGCATTTTATAGACGTTTCCCTGACTTCTGCTGTAATTCCCCAAAATCTTCCAGATTATTGAATTTCAATGTTGGTAGCTCCGCATTATTTGACCATAATCTCAACAGATGAATCCATCCAGTGCCAGAGAAAATGCCGCTCAATGGGAGTTGAGTGTATTATTGGTGACAAAAGGCACCTCTATGAGACATGGGCTATCAATAGCCCCATTTACACTCGCTAAGATCGCTATTTTATGTCTCGTCATTTACACTTACCCCAAAAAACGCGATCTGAAACCCCACGATTTCTCAATAGGTACTGCGCATGTCCACCAGTCATCCAAAGGAGACCATCACGCTGCATGGTTATTATGACGTCATAAGTGGAGTGCTTAACAGACAAAGATCAACCCGCCGGGAGTGCTGCAAGTCACCTGGTAAAAATTACGTTTTTTCTATGCTCACCATTTACACTGGCAAACTTCGCAATTTTTCATGCAAAGTTTCGAAAAATCACATTGGAAAGTGATTTTTCAGGCGCGATGTTTTGAAAGCAACTTACACCCAAAGATTGTTATTTTTGCTGGAGTGTAAATGGGCCTAATGCTGCAAATCAGAGGATTGAATCATTTGAGATGTGGTGCTGGAGAAAGCTGCTCTGTATTCCGTGGACAGCCACAAAATCAAATGAAAGCATTCGACGTGATATTGGAGGAAAGACATCTACTCTCCAACAGTGTTGAAGCGAAAGCTTCAATAGTTTGGTCATATTGCGGGGAGAGTTGGAGAACATTTGGAGAGAGAGTTATGTTTGGAAAAATACAAATGTAGAAGGAAAGAGAAACAGGAAGGTAGAGACTCGGGTGGACTGATGGCATTGCTTCCATAACTAACGTGTCAATATACCGCTGCTACTCAAAATCTCAGTGCCGTCACGAATGGAGAGCCTTCATGAATGGGGTCACGAGTGCTCGGCCACGAGTAGAATGACGACATCGACGACACTTCAGTGAAACATGTAAACCCATTTCACTATTCACCGCTTAGTATCCCAGGGGGGTGTTTCACCAAGCTGTTTGTAAGTTATGAACGACTGGTGATTCCTTCTTGTGCTAAATCAGATTCTCAATGAGCAAAATGTGGTATCGCATTTAGCACAAGAAGGGATCACATCAGTCGTTCGTAAAGTCGTTCGTAACTTACGAACAGCTTGGTGAAACACCCCCCAGCATTGTCAGCAAATTTAAGAAGAATAGGATGTGTGAATTCCATGTCTAGGGGATCTGCATCATTCAAAGTTGTGATGTAAACAGGCCCAGAGGCCTGCCAGGTGACAACAATTATTAAATGTGGAGATCTGTACCTAAAACTGAAATGTATGACCGGGTAGTGAAATGGTATCAAATTTCACTCAAGTCTACCTTAGAATATTAAGAGTTTGTTAGTATTATGTTTTTCATGCAAACAACAGTCCAACGTACTGATGGTGGCCTGTAGGCCTACTACAAATGCAGAAGGAGAAGAAGGAGAATCACACTGAAACAGTTGTATAAAAAAAAAGTTTGGCATTTAATGCTATCACTTTCATTGAAAGAGATCACATTGTATCACATTGTGCATGTTATACAAGCATGTTATACAGTGATTGGTTATATCCGGACCTCGTAAACTTTGCAAACTGTTCATAGTACAGAGTGCAAAGAAAAAACAAAGAATGTGCAGAAATTTACTTGACTCTTCTTTTTTTTTAATTCACTTTGGGGCTTAACCATATCCAGTGTATAGGACAGCTGATTTCTGCAAGGAAGTATATAATATAAATGATGTTCGATTTTATATTCTGTTAAGTATTTTAACATGCATAAGAATATTAATGGAATACAGATTTCTTGCGACAGCTTTGTTGTCGTCTTACACATTTTGTTCTTGTACACAAGCATACGGTTAAATGCATACATTTATTACAGACATTCTTATCTCCAAATTTTAAAGTCCGTATTTGGGCTTACATTATCAAGTGTATACATGTATTACAGCAATTTCTGCCAGTATATGAATGATGTTTCTACTTTATATTCTGTTAAGTATTTGAACATGCATATGGATATTAATGGAATACAAATTTCTTGCGACTGCTTTGTTTAGAAGACTTGTCATAATACATACACCCCTGGCACTACCGGTAGGTGTTAAAAATACTTCTTCTGAAATATGATTTTTTTTAAAAAATACAACACAAATCAAAATAAACTTGACAAATTATAGTCGAAAGATGTCAACATTTTAGAGGCAGTTTTTGTGACATTTCATCAATAATTTTTCTTGTAAAAATCCTTGGAATACTTAATGAGAATTTAACTTATGGACAAATTTGGACCTAAAATGTGTGTGTATCAGCTAATTAATTCAGAACTCAACAACCACTGTGTATCACACCTGACAATCCACTAGCAACTGGCATGATGCTTATAGCACATAAAAAAAGTAATGGGTTGATATGTGTAATGCACATTGTTGTGCTCTGAACTAATAACAATACATGTACATGTATTTCTAGATTAAAATTTGTCCAAACGTGAAAATCTCATTATATATTCACAGGACAATTACAAGAAAAGGAGTTCATGAAATGTCACCAAACCTACCTCTAAAAAAAATGACCTCTCTTGACTTTGTGTTGTGTCAGTTCCAGCTTGATTCGAGGGCCAACTTATTTATAATCATTTTTCAAAGGTGTTATCAGTTTTCTTTTTTTTCAACACCTAGCATAAAGTATCAGTCTGCAGCATAGAGTTCAATTAACAAATGTAAAGGATAGTCATTGTAAAGATTCAGAACCATAACCATTGCTCAGCCGTTCTGCCACGACCACTGGTTCCATGCTTTTGTTAATTTCAGGATAATACGAAGGAATTTTCTCAAAGTGATAAAAGTCAGTAAAATATGACACAAGTGGGATCTACGATCACCGAAGTGATTGTGAGTCTCGTACTCTTTCCCACTTCTTCCTTTCATATTTACATCCTTAAAGCAAAGTACTGCTGTCGCATTCACACGCGATGAATGAAAAGCATCAATACAAGTTTACGGTATTAAAGAACTAGGATACATTCCCATCAATATCATATGTCAACATATTAACCGCATCAACATGAGGACATTCCTTATCTTGGTACTGTTTTGTGTTTGTCTAAAATGTTCTGTTTTAGCAAAAACTGATCTCAGATGCTAAGTAACAACAAACTAGGACAATTTGCACAAACATGTATGTATTAAAACAACTAAAAATCTACTAAAAAAAGGAAATAATTATGCACATTTGTCATCATATTTGAGAAATACAATGTAGTTTCAAAATTGCCTTAATTTTGTCCAAACTATCACAAATTCCGAAGAAAAAGACTTTATTAAACAGCCGGTTTTAACACAGCTATTAAAGGGTTACTAAAAGTTCTATGTAAAATTATCCACTGAAAATTAATTTCACATTTGTTTGCCACAATAGAGTCTCATTTTGACGAAAATTTGATAAAACACACACCTCCAGTGCCGTCAGAGAAGTCAAAATGCAATAGATTGTTACGGAAGTCAGCAATAGACCATTTTTGTAATGTATTCACAACTCTCCCCCTAACTGCGTAGTAACGCGTTACTGCATTCACATGTATCTTGTCATTCAGATTCAATGGATGGAATGCACTTTGAATCTATTAGTTGTTGCTACTCGGACAAACCTCGGACAAGCTTTTGGGTTCCCATTGGTAACGTATTGTTTGAACGGCGTGAATAAAATATTTTATTCATGCTGTTGGCATTTATGGCATTTTTTTTCTTCAAATTTTCGCCAAAATGAGACTTAATTGCGGCAAGCGAATGTTAAATTCATTTTTAGTGGATAATTTTACATAGATTAGTGGGAACTTTTTTTCTAATTCTTTTATAGAAAATGTTTATTTTCGGAAAAAAAATTGTACACAACATATGGGAGAGCACCTCACACATGGCGTCACAAAATCAAAACTTTAAAAGATCATAACTTTCTTATAAATCCTTTGACGGATTTTCATCAAACCTTCACCAATATGTTTCATTCACATGTCTCCTTTTATTGAAACCAAAATAATTCCAGGGTGAACTATCCCTTTAAGGTTGAAATCCCTTAATCAGGAGTCGCTGTCTGGCGGAGCGTCGATGAAGGCCGACATCATGGATTCCACCTCCTCTCTGGCTGCCTTGGGTATCTGAGCAGAGCGGGAAAAGCAACAGTTAAAGGGCATATACTGTACTGGGAAGGCAAAAAAGCCTTCAAAATGTAATTGTTAGTAATCTTCTTGCCAATGGTCTTAAATTCATGTATTGTCTATTTTAGAAGCCTGCTGAAAGTTATTTGCCCTCAAATGATCCACATATGGAGTAATTAATGATTAATGATTAAATGCTCAAAATGTTCGGCCCGAACATTTTAAGGATTTGTGATTTAATCACTTATTACTCCAAATGTAGATCATTTGAGGGCAAATAACTTACAGCAAGCCTCTGAAATAGACAATACATGAATTTAAGACCATGTCAAGAAGATTGCTAACAATTACATTTTGAAGGCCTTTTTTGCCTTCCCAGTACAGTATATGCCCTTTAATAATAATAATAATAAATGGTTCTTATATAGCGCATTTCAAAACCAATGGAATTCTCAATGCGCTTTACATGGAGGGACTTAGCTTTACATCTACTTGTTTATCTACATACCATGTACATCAAATATGACAATTTAACTGTACAGAGATCAAATTACATCTTAAATAACAGGAAGAAGTGACTAATTTAAATTTGCATCTTAAGTTTCAGAAATAAGTGACTAATGAACATTTGCATCTTAAATTACAGATATAATTGATTATATTCCACATACTAAGAATGTTGTTACATGATTGGTCAAGAGTTGATCACGTGATAAAGCATAGTTTTGCCCATCTGATCACCTGAGAAGGAAAGTTCGTTACACTCTAGGTGATAGTACTTTTTGGTTTCGCTGATCTCTTCACTCCTCACAGTCCGAACGCGTGATCAATATTTTGAGTACGCACGAAATAAAAGTGCATTACACTCGGACTATCAATTGATATGTAGCTCCTACCAACGCGTCCTAACACGCGTCCTATACGCGTGTTCCCCATGCAGTGGCTCGGGGTTAGGTAGAGAAGTAAACATTACTTTTATACGTCAAATTGTCATTTTTGGTGTAGATAGCTTGTTTCAGATGTGGAATATAAAGCAAATAATCAACTTTTGGTTTCAGGCAATGAGACGAACTATCACTTCCTCAGCAATCTGAATGTATACGCTATATGATAGCTATATGATACGATAGCTATATCCAGATCGCCTCAGAAGTGGTAGTTCGTCTCATCACCTTCCCCAACGTTGATTATTTGCTTACTAATTAACATAAAGAAAAGAAGATGAAACTAGAGCAATTCGACTGCCACGCAGTCGATAAATATGCCTCCGCCTCTTTGCTATTCTCAGAAAATGTGTATGTTTGGTGGGCAATGTACCATTGAGCATATGTGAAATGAAAATATCACATTATGTTTTTCCAAGTTTAGCCAAGTTTGGCAATGTTCAATGACTTTTGACCTCTTACTTCTTTGACTTCCAATCTAACCAGTCCGTCTAAATCCATCCTTGTATCAAGTTTGTTTAAATTTAGCCAATTTTGGGGTGAAGTTCATTGAACTTTGACCTTTCAGGAATTTTACCCAAACTTCACCAGTCTACCTCCATGAAGTAATACATCTCTGTACTATGTTAGGTTTGAATTGGATCATTAGTATTGGATTCAATGTGAAAAATATCTATTTGGGGGCAATTTTTAGCCAATTCTAGCAAAGTTCATTGACCTTTGATCTCTGACCTTTGAGAAATTTCACCAAAAATGTCATGCAGTCTACCCCCAAGTAGTGATCCATCTTTGCACCATGTTTGGTTGGTATTACATCATTGGATTTTGATACATTTTGAAAACTATCACTTTGGGGGCAATTTTATCTAATTTTTGGCAAAGTTTATTGACCTTTGACCTTTGAACTCTCAGGAATTTTACCCAAACTTTCACCAGTCTACCTCCATGAAGTGATGCATCTCTGCACCATGTCTGGTTAGAATTGCGCCATTGGATTTGAATTTGGGTTCATTGTGAAAAATATCAATTTTTGCAAAGTTCATTGACCTTTGACCTCTGACCTTCCAGCAATTTTACCAACAATGTCACCAGTCTAACCCCAAGAAGTGATCCATCGTTTCACTATGTTTGGTTGGAATTGCACCATTGGATTTGGATTTATTGTGAAAATTTTAAAGTTTGGGGCAATTTCTCGCCAATTTTGGCAAAGTTCATTGACCTTTGACCTCTGAACTTTCAGGAATTTACCAAAAATGTCACCAGTCTATCCCCAAGTAGTGATCTATCTTTGTACCATGTTTAATGAGAATTGCATCCTTGGATTTGGATTTATTGTGAAAAAGGTCAATTTTTGGCAAATTTTACAGAGTTCATTGACCTTTGACCTTTGACCTCAATCAGATTTGACCCCAATTTTACACACTTCATTAGTTTCATGCAATACATACATGTACCAAGTTTGAAGCAAATCTGCTTAATAGTTCTCAAGATATTGCCAAAACGGATTCGGGACGGACGGACAGATGGACGGACGGACGGACGGACGGACTTACGGACGGACGGACGGACGGACTTACGGACGGACGGACGGACGGACGGACGGACGGACGGACGGACGGACAACCCGAAAACATAATGCCTCCGGCCACTTCGTGGCGGAGGCATAAAAATGCAGCTGCAAGCTTAACACAATAATCACACAAACATGTATGCCTCTTTGAATAGATGGGTTTTAAGTCGTTCTTTGAAGATATTGGGGTTACATTGTGAGCGAATTTCATACAGTAGCAAGTTCCAGAAAGTTGGGCCGATAAAAGAGAATGAGCGTTCACCGTAATGTTTATTTTTTGAGGTGGTACACGAAGAAGCTGCTGATTAGATGATCAAAGGGATCTTGCTGGGGTGTAGTTACAACCTTAGATTCATGATGCATTGCACCTACTACGTGTCAACAAAAACTTATGACACTTTTGAAAAGTGACAAAAGATCAAATACAACTAAAATGAAGCTGAAATTGACACACCAGAGTAAAAGAATATCACATTTTTTAAGCAGGTATCGTAACATTTCATCAATTATTTTTCTTGTAATTATCCTTGAAATATTTAATGAGATTTTCACTTTTGGACAAACTTGGACCTAAAAATCTATGTGTATCAGATAATTGATTCAGAACACAACACCAACCATTGTGTATCACACCTGCCAATCCAGTAGCAACTGCCATCATAGTGTCATTATTAACGGATGTTGCTTCAGGCAGAAAAGCAGTTGAGGGTTTACATGTGTGATGCACAATGGCTATCATTGTGTTCTAAATTCATTATTTTTAGATCCAAATTGATCCGAAAGTGAACATTTCATTAATTATTCACAGGATTATTAAAGGGTGTATTACTCGTGAATGAAATCACCTATGGCACACAAAGAGTGACAATGGGTTCACCTGTTGAGAATCAGGATATGCTTGTTTCCTCTTTCTTAAGGATGACGGTTGGCCGACTCGGCTTCCCTCTTGATGCTTCAATCTCTCCTCCGTGGCAGATTCTTCTCTCTCTTCCCGCTCCTCCCTTGCTTCATCACCATCTTCCTCTCCTTCTTTCTCGCTCTCCTCCTCCTGCTCCTCCTCCTCCTTCTCTTGTTGAACATCCTCCTCCATAAGTCTTTCTTTCCTGTCTGCCATGCTTGTCTGCATCTTCGTTGTATCTTTATGTGCAGTGCTGTCCGCGTCATATCCACTAGTCCTTCTCTCCTCCACCAAAGAGGGGGCACTACTTTTGCTCGTCATGGCAACATCACCTCCTTCGGTTTGCTGCTCCGTCATCATCGTTCCCCGGCCCGAATCGGACACTTCCATCGCCCCGCCTTCTGTCTCGGGTCGGGCGTCGGCCGCAGAGCTCTGAGGGGATTGAGGTGGGAGCGAAGGGGGCGGGGCTTCCAGCGTTAGTGATGTGGGCGGGGTTCTGTCTCTAGGCAGGGGCATTGTGGGTCGTCTGGGGTGGATGAGGGCATCGCAGATGATTGCTGCCTCTCTGCAGATACTGGAGACCTGCGGGAAGAGAGGGATAGGTTTCAACTGGAAGTAGAGATATCAGTAGATCACTTTCAATAATACCGGGCAGGGGGTGGGATGTTTCACCAAGCTGTTTGTAAGCTATGTGTGACTAAGCATGACTGGTGACCGTTTCTTGTGCTACAGTTGTAAGTGATTCTCAATTACATTGTTTCCCATCAGCTAAAGTCGAAATCTGATCTTTGTAAATCAAAAGTCTTGTTGTTAACATGCATCTGAATACAAAGTTTATGATTTGTCAAATTTGATTAGGATTGTTGGAAATAAACTCCCGCTATGTTAAATCAGGAACAAAGCGGGGTATCTCATGTACCACAAAAACAGGTCACCAGTCGTGTGTAAAGTCATTCATATCCTAAGAAGAACTTGGCGGAACACCCCCCAGGCCTTAATAACCCCATCTCGTCCTTTGACGGATTTTCATCAAACCTTCACTACCACATTTCTTTCATGTTTCTGTTTTATCAAAACCCTCTTCATTTTCAGAGTGGCCTATCCCTTTAACGAGGGTTCCTGTTGATGATGCTCCTACCTTCACATTCAAATCATTCCTGCCTTCCCGCATGACGGCGATGGTGATCTGAAGCGGGGAGGGGGCCTGAGGGTGGGGAACCATCGTGAGAGCAAGGAGTAGTTTGTAGAGCTGGGCGCGGCAGTGCGGGCAGGCGTACAGGACGGTGTCCACCCCAGAGCTGGTCCCGATACGAGTCAGGAGCGGAACAACAAACCTCTGGATCTCCTGCGCAAGAAACCGGGAAATAACAGTACAAGGAAACTTGTTTTCATTGTTATTGTAATCCTGTAATGACACTCTTAATGCCTCTTAGATACCGTTGGTAGGCAAGGTAGACTCCTGGGGTGAACTACGAGGGGTCGGCATCGCTCACCCAGTTTCCAACATAGGCTTTCTGTCTGTTCCACAGGGCTTTCACCCCGCCATTTAATTCTCCCTATTGCATAAAGCTTACCGAATCTGAACGCTTGCGGCGCTCTAATTCTTTAAACTTTAATTCTTGGGATATGAGCTTCCCTTTCACGCACGTTCTATAGCCATCGTCTTGCTTGTGTCTTTTCATTCTTTCATTAGTCCATCCACAATCAATGTTGAGGTAGGCAAAAACATCACCGTGAGTGATTGGTGGTATTTTGTTCAAGTCCTTCATCCATGTAACATCCCTTCCATTTTACTATTACGAGGTTTACGAGGGTCAAAATTACAGACGTTGTGCATTATTGCGTGAATTGAATACGTACCAAACTCTTACCAGAATTATACGTCCCAAGAGCAAATCGATTAGATTATCGGTATCGTGAGGTGATATCACTTGATATCGGCTATATGCGATACTGAGAATTGCGAAGTGAAGTGGGGTCTCTAATGCGCATCTTTAACGTGCATAGAGTATGCCTCATCTATACATGGGACCTCCATGCAATGTAGAATACACTCAAGAGAGACAATATACTCATTATATCAATCAATCAATTAGAGTAGCTTGCCAGAATCTGACGTTGCGTGTCAGAAAGAACTCCTCTTTTTGCTAGCAGTGGCGTATGATATCGAGGAGCCTTGTGCCAGTGGCATCTCTGAGCCAAGAGAAGACAGTCAGTCTCTGTCATCATCTTGACCTTCATCCCTGAATGGCACCAGTGACGGCTACTTTCTTGAGAACATCCTTCGCAAGAATGCTCTTGAGAAAGTCATTATATACAGGTTTCTATGTACAGGTTACAATAAAAGAGGTTTCAAAGAAAACAATTTTTAAGGTGAAACCAAAAATAGGCTCATGGTCTTTCTGTACAGGTGGTAGCTAATGAAGATTTCACTGTTTCATACTTGATTCATTAATCTCAGTTATTCTCCTCAAAGTAGGGATTTGCAAATATAAATAAAATCATATCAAAATATACATTGAAATAATTTTTCTCTCTAATGTTGTGCGTAGTGTAAAAATATACTTATATACCGGTATATGTTCTGATCTTGGTATGTATATGTGCATTTTTTATGCAAAATAAAGATGAAATTGTAATTGAAAAACATAGACAATAGGCAATACACTTGTGGTATGTGTTGCAGGGGGAAATGCCTCCAGGGCTTCCATTGTAATGCTTAAAAATGGTAAAATATTTCTTTAATTTACTTCAATCGATAGCTCCATATATTATCCGATATCCATTGATAGAATATCTTAATGAGACATAAGTCAAGTACATCCTAAGAAGTATTGTAACTTTTCAATCATTATTTTCATCTTTAAATCATTATTTTTCCCAATCCTTCATGAAGCAATGTGATACTTACATGGTGAGTTGATGCCTTTAACTTGACCCCACTTGTTAAGATGAGCTGCCTCAGAGCTTGAGAAAAACAAAGTAAATTCCATCCATACATCAGCACTTCCATTATAATTCATACTTTCTCTTACTTAGTCCTTCTGATGAACAAAAATATTTTGATTGAAATACGACAGCGTAAAATGAAGACTGATAAAAATGCAAGTGAAAATTTGGACTGGTCAACAAGTTACCAAGTTACCAGAGTGAAGGTGATCTCTTTTACAAGATTATGAGTTGCTTCAGAGTTTCCAGAGTTGGATGTACCATCTACACCACTATTATTTGTTAACATCTGGATCTCTTTATTTATGGTTATTACTTATTACCCTACACTCCCTTTTGGTTATCCAACTTTGGCTGCTTAGCTTCAAAATCGAGTGTAATCTCGTAACGAGAATTATGATGTAAAATAGAAAGATGTAACAATAACTTACCGATTCAAGTTTGATCTTCATGAATAATTTGAAGGGAGAGATTACATGCAAAATAGGTTTCAATTTCAATAATTTCAATAAAATAGGTGGATTAAATGAGAACATCCAATTTAAAGTTAAATCATTATTTTACGAATAATTTGAAGGGAGAGATTACATGTGAAATAGGTTTAAATTTTTGATACTTTAAAAAAAGTATCAGCTCCAAATCATTGGATGCACAAAATGCAGCTTCTCTCGGACAGATTGAAAACCCTGACTCACCTTTCAATGCAGCTAAACAGAGAAGTTGGGCTCCATGTTGGTCTGTGCACAGACTCTGGGAAAGATCGCTTCCCAGTTCAGCTTGACCTTTGACCTTCACCTTGCCTTTCTTCCCCGGCTTGGACTGAACACTGCCACCGCTCACAAGCTGTTCGAGGATACAAAATGGAGTATGGGAGTAGAGCTACCATTTCATCACTGCATTGTTAGGCGCTACCTTAAAGGGATAGTTCACCCTGAAATTATTTTTGTTTCAAGAAAAGCAGAAGCATGAAAGAAAAACATTAGTGAAGCTTTGACGAAAATCGGTCAAAGGAAAAGAAAGTTATTTAATTTTAAAAATTTTGGTTTAGTGACTTCACGTGTGAGGTGCTCTCCCAAATGTTGTGTACAGTTTTGGGGGGAAATGTCAATTTTCTCAAAAGGATATTTACCATTTCACCTATGTGTCTGAGATTATCATTAGGCACATGTTTTGAAACACATTTCGCTATGAAAAGAATGTATTCCCTCATCAAAGAACATAAAAAAGGCAATTTATGGAAAAAATGTTCTTTACATGGGACCTCCATTTAACATCCTCTCCAACATGGCCAAGATGGACTGAGTGCTTTTCCACAAGTTGGGGGGAGGGGGAGGGGGGGGGGAGGGGGGGGAGGGGGAGGGGGAGGGGGAGGGGGCGAGAACACACAACGCTGGCTCTTTTGTAGCTGACTCTTTGTGATATGGGGCCCAGATGTACGTGTGATGAGAACAGTATCCCTTCTGCACCTACCTTGGTGGTATAGGCCAGTGGAGAGGCATCCTGGATGCAATGTCGGGCAAGCTTCTCTCCAGACTGCTCAGCAAAGCCGGACATGCACCCCGCGACCTTTAGCCAGGAGGCAACTGCCCGGTAAGCTTCAACCCTGAGATTGCTGGGGTAGGGGGTGGGGGGGGGGGGAATGGATGGACATTCAATTGTGCTTTATTTACACATTCCCATAAAAAAGTAATCAATCAACACAATACAAATGTATACAGAGCTTACATATACTGACAAAAGCATTCCAGAAACATTGACATATATATATAAAACTTTGAGGAATCATGAAGAGAGAAATTTTACAAACACATGCATACCAATAGTGGAAGCATGGGGGGGGGGGGGAGAATGGATGGACATTTAATTTTACTTTATTTACACATTCCCATAAAAACGTATTCATTCAACACAATGCAAATGTATACAGAGCTTACATATACTGACAAAAGCATCCCAGAAACATTGACATATATATATAAAACTTTGAGGAATCATGAAGAGAGAAATTATACAAACACATGCATACTAATAGTGGAAGCACGGGAGAAACGCTGAAACGTTGAACTTTACAGAGAGAAAACGTACATAAAAAGTAATGTGAACACACTCGCAATTAGGTGACAGATACCTGAAGGGATATGGCTGGTTACTGGCTCCGTCCCCTCGCTGCGTCCAGACAAGCACCTTCATCAGCACCTGGTTGACCTGAGAGTTGTAGCAGGCCACGCTACAGCTGCAGGGGCGAGAAGAAAATAATCACAATAGTAGATGACTACTAGTAGAGCTTAAGAACTTAATTAGTTCTCTATGCGCCTTACAATTTGATAAAGGGAGTATACTGTATTGGGAAGACAAAAAGCCTTCAAAAACGTGATCGTGAGCAATCTTCTTGCCAATAGTCTTAAATTCATGTATTGTCCATTTTAGAAACTTGCTGAAAATTATTTGCCCTCAAATGATCCCCATTTGGAGTAATGAATGATCAAATCACAAATCCTCAAAATGTCCAGGCCCAGTAGAGTAGATGCCTTATAAAAACACTATTGATCGAGGAGAGATCATTGCAAGCCAAATATTGCGCTAGACCACATTGGAAAATTAAATTGAATTTCCAAATCCAAAGCAGATGTACACAGAGAACTGTTATTGAAAGGACTAAAGGCCTTCGCAGGTGACACGATCCGATCAGTCATATGACTCCGCAATGTACTGAATCACAGGAGCCAGTCATTGGATTTAAGCAAGACTTAGAAGATGCAGTCGTATGCCCTTATGACTGTAGAATCGTGGAAAATTGTATTGTCTGTGATGGCCTTAAGACAACCCAGAACTTCTCTCACAAGTTATTAAAAAAGATTTGATGCAGGTTAATTAATGCAGGTAATTATACATCGAGCAGAGGAGCTCCATTGCTTTACAACTGCCCAGCTACATCCTCCAGGGGGCGCCCTCACCTTTCAATCAATGCAACCAGTAACTGGAGAGCAGACTGATGGATTCTGGGTAAGACGAGCGCGAGCATGGATGTCTCCGCGGATACGTGGTCCCCCTGGTAGAAACATGAGATCAGAATGAGAGAACTTGAGGAAGAGCCTGACATATTCTGGATCATTCACTGAGACAAAAATGTTACATAATGAAGTAGTCAAACTGTAGACCTACGGACCATGTATGGGTAGTCTTTTATATATATATATATCACCCTAAATAAAAAGTAAGAAGTTTTCAAGAAACAAGGAAATAATGCCTGGAGTACAAATAGCAGAAGGCAAAAACAACAAATGAAAATCTGCACATTGATAAAATTGCACAGGAATGAACATTGCACATGATCAGATTTCTTTCCATACTTAGTATCATAAGCATTTCATTTGATCTTTAATCCAATGCGTGCTTCCTGTATAATTTTTCACACAGAGTAATATTAATAGCAGTGGTCTAGGCGGGTCATCTTACACGTATCTGAGCGGGAAGGGGGGGGGGGGGGGGGCGTGAACTCTGAGGGTGGGGTGTGGGATTGGGAGGAGAGGTTTCCCCAAGTCCACCCACCCACACCCACACACAAACATCCACCCATCCATATTTAGAGGGTAACAGCAGTCTACCTACCAAGGTCTTGCCCGTGACATCTACAGCCCTGGACACGCACTGCAGAATGGACAACACAGGGATGGAGGCAGGGGCCTGGAACTCGCCTCTGCAAATTATCAAAAATAATCAGCATCAAGAAACACTTTGCAATCGAAATAGAGTTCAACCCTACATTAGTCACCACCTGTATAGAAAGAACGTCTTTCTTGTTTCCTTTCAATTTTAAGTACCTTAAATTATGAACAAAATAGCAAATATGTTATTTCCATTGTTAAAATAATTCCCAAGCTTGACTGAATATGCAAATTCAAATGCTCCATGAATAGTACACACGATAGTAACAACAAGAAATTAACAGATTGAAGACAGGGTGGGCCTTTTGCAGGTAAAAATAATAAAATTGTGTAAATACCATGGAAAATGGAGGAAGAGCTGGGGGTGTTTCACCAAGCTGTTCTTAAGCTAAGAACGACTTTACGCATGACTGGTGACCCTTTCTTATGCTAAATGAAATACCACAGTTTGTTCCTGTTTTAACATAGTGGGAGTTGATTTCCAACAATCCTAATCAAATTTGACAAATTATAAACTTTGAATTCTCACATTTGTTTTAACAATGAAAAATAAGTCCTCACTTATCTATGTAAAGTTATCCACTAAAAATGAATTTCACATTCGTTTGCCACAATAAAGTCTCAATTTGACGAAAATTTGAAAAAACACACACCTCCAGTGACATATGAGAAGTCAAAATGCCATAAATGCCAACGGCGTAAATAAAATATTTTATTCACGCCATTCAAACAATATGTTACCAATGGGAACCCCAAAGCTTGTCCACGGTTTGTCTGAGTAGCAACAACTAATAGATTCAAAGTGCATTCCATCTATTGAATCTGAATGACAAGATACAGGTGAATGCAATAATGTGTTACTACGCAATAAGGGTGAAAGTTGTGAATACATTACAAAAATGGTCTATTGTTGACTTCCATACAATCTATGGAATTTTGACTTCACATACACCACTGGAGGTGTGCGTTTTTTTCAAATTTTTGTCAAAATGAGACTTTATTGCGGCAAACGAATGTGAAATTCGTTTTTAGTGGTAATTTTACATAGATTAGTGGGAACTTATTTTTCTAATTTAGTAACCCTTTAAAAGGGCTTCTCTACCTTTCATGTTTGAAAGGACGAATCACAACCCACCTGAGCATGTTCTGCAGACAGCAGCTGAGAGCTTCGATCTGATTGGTCAGATGGAATGTCCGCTGCGGCTCCTCTGCTTGGGCAGGCCTGAGGGGCAGGAGTTCAATCCCCTCCTCAATCCCCTGGTCAGAATCTAAGCAGGGTTCAGAAACAACAATGCAGGATTATATCATCTCTGTTTTGCTCCTACTTTCTGTAGTAATGAGATTCATTTACTAACCAGCTAGAAAACAATAGGGAGCTTTCGTTATTACCCCGCGGACGGAAAAGAGCAATCTGTTCTAACCGTCTGTCCGCGGGAGTCACAGGAGCTTTCGCAAAATAAGACAGAGAACGCGAACGGCGGTGCGTGGGACGTCATCTGACCCCCTGACACCCCCGACCCGGGCGCACGTGTGATTTGCAATGACATCATCTGTACGGGCGCTGATTGGCTGCTGTCCATAACTCGTCGAGAACGAAAAATCTCAAAATTCACGTCCGCGCGGATAGCGAGGCGGAGGGTGGCGCATGCGCAGATCGATCTTCGTATCGGATTACCGTTCTGGAGCCCGTCCGTCCTCAAAACGAAAGCTCGCTAATGTTAAAAATGGACATCATTTATATCAACTTGGGATAGAGAAATCATGTATATTCATCAATCAAACCAACAATATATAGTTCAAGAGATGAAACGTCAAGCATGCATTTCCACTGACAAACAAATAGAACAATAAACAATAAAAGGAAAATTAATTCATTTCATCAATTACTATCAATTAATCATTGGACACATACATACAGATATATATAAATCATTCTTTCTATCATTCAATCAATTAAATAAATTAATATAACATATAAAATCAAACATGAACAAAATCAAGGGAGTGAACATTCATTTAACCTATCTATCCAGCCATCAAGCAACCAACTGACCATTCAATCAATCAAACAACAAAATAACTTACAAACTAATCACCCAATCTAATCTACACAGAGCATAAGTGCTTGCAGGTCGTTGAGTGTGTGTTGGTCCCCCCTGATCCACCTCCCCCTAGCCCAGCTAGCATTCAACCAACCAACTAATCATGAGTCTTATATCAACCAACCAACCAATCACTGACTCAATCAATCCATACCTTGGGGTGTGTCCAAGAAGTCCTCATACAGCTGTGCTAGCAGGCTGTTAAGAGTGTGTTGGGCTCTGGTCAGATAGCGGTGATATGCCTGTGTGTTTTTGGTATACCCTGACCCACCTCCTCCTAGCCCAGCTAGCATTCAACCAACCAACCAATCACGAGTCTTATATCAACCAACTAACCAATCACTGACTCAATCAATCCATACCTTGGGGTGTGTCCAAGAAGTCCACATACAGCTGTGCTAGCAGGCTGTTAAGGGTGTGTTGAGCTCTGGTCAGATAGTGGTGATACGCCTGTGTGTTTTGGGTATACCCTGACCCACCTCCTCCTAGCCCGGTAAGCATTCAACCAACCAACCAATCATGAGTCTTATATCAACCAACCAACCAATCATGCACTCAATCAATCCATACCTTGGGGTGTGTCCAAGAAGTCCACATACAGCTGTGCTAGCAGACTGTTAAGAGTGTGTTGGGCTCTGGTCAGATAGTGGTGATACGCCTGTGTGTTTTGGGTATACCCTGACCCACCTCCTCCTAGCCCGGCAAGCATTCAACCAACCAACCAATTATGCACTCAATCAATCCATACCTTGGGGTGTGTCCAAGAAGTCCACATAAAGCTGTGCTAGCAGGCTGTTAAGGGTATGTAGGGCTCTGGTCAGATAGTGGTGATACGCATGTGTTTTGGGTATACCCTGACCTACCTCCTCCTAGGACAGCTAGCATTCAACCAACCAACCAATCACGAGTCTTCTATCAACCAACTAACCAATCACGCACTCAATCAATCCATACCTTGGGGTGTGTCCAAGAAGTCCACATACAGCTGTGCTAGCAGGTTGTTCAGAGTGTGTTGGGCTCTGGTCAGATAGTGGTGATACGCATGAGTGTGCTTGATCCCCCCAGATCCTCCTCCTCCTAACCCAGCAAGCAACGGGTAGCAGCGCTGGCAAAGCTGCACGAAAATTAAGCAGGCCTCAGCAATAAAAAAATGGGATCCTACTTAAAACCAGACTAAACAAGCAAAGAGTTTATGATCAATTTAGCCAACGCCTGGTACGAGACTTTATCTGAAATTCTGATTGACTTCACTGAGAAGCCATTTTAGCAGTCTTGCAGGGGTCTTCCATGTGTTTTTGGTTTCTCCTAGCACCTTCTGTTGCTCTTGACTGCTCTCAGTATCTCTGTGATAATCCTTGAATCTTGGCACTCTTAGCTACTCTTGACAACTTTCAGTAGGACCACCAGACAAAGTGAAATTCATCATATCTGGTAGAGCTTAAAGATTGTCCGTCCCTTTTGCAAGCTTAAAATTTGAAATCGTCTATCACGATCGTAAAATGAAGAAAGTGTGATTCAAGACCATTTCTAAGAATATAGCATTTTGAAGCTTTCTGTATATATGTAAAAAATTTCAGCCGTTAAATTTCAAACCGACTTTTTTCGTACTACGAAAAAAGTATTAGTCTTTGTTACAGTATCTATGTGGTTATTATGAGTGTGTGAAATCCTAATTTTATGAGTAACTACCAAACTTTGGAGATGATTCCTTCCATAGAACATTTTTTTTCATAATGCGTTTTATAATTTAATAAACAGATTAATCAATAAAGCAGATATTTCAACACAAACTGCTAAGAGCCTGAGGTAAAGACTATTAATCAGACGTTGTTTACGTGCATTATTTGAATTTTACACTATGTATCAGTTTCAAATTGTGAATATAGAGCTTACTAACACTTCTCTATATGTTTTGCTAATGTTTCGATGGTTTTGTGGTGATCTGAAAAAGGGACTGGCTGTCTTTAAAGGGATAATTCACCCTGAAACTATTTTGGTTTCAATAAAAGGAGACACAACAAAGAAACATATTAGTGAAGGGTTGATGAAAATCCATCAAAGGATAAGAAAGTTATGATCTTTTAAGTTTTCAATTTTATGACGGCACATGCGAGGTGCTTTCCCATGTTGTGTGCTGTATGATCCCATAAATTGCTCTTTTTCTGTTTTTGACACAGGTATGTGTGTGAAAACATATTTCTAATGACGTATCAAATGCACAGGTAAAAGAATGCATATATCTGTTTGAGAAAATGCACATTTTCGAAGAAAATTGTACACAACATATGGGAGAACACCTCGCATGTGACGTCACAAAATCAAAAGTGTAAAAGATCACAACTTTCTTATCCTTTGACAGATTTTCGTCAAATCTTCACTAATAAGTTTCTTTCATGTTCCTGCTTTTACTGAAACCAACTTGTGTTCATGGTGAACTTTTCCTTTAAAGAAGCAAGACAAACAATATGAAGTCATCCTCTGTGGTCCAATTTAAATCTACTACATTACACCAAATTCAGAAAACAAACTCTTGCTCTTGAGCAATAAGCTATGACATAGGCAACCATTCTATGCAAATCATCTCTGCTCTGTGCATATTTGATGAGTTCTTAAGTTGATTTCCCACTCCATTCTGCAATTCTCTTGAGCTATGTCTTTCTTTGTCTTCCTCTTGCTCTTTTCCCTTCCATATTCCCCATCAATGTCAACATTTCAAATCCTCCTATCTGCAAACAGACTTCCTTTACTTAACTCACTCAATACGGAACCAGAAGAACCCCATTGATTTATCGGTTATAGTTCGATATTCTGAAGGTTGGTTTATTCTGAAGGTTCGTTATTCCGAAGGTTCGTAATTCCGAAACACGTAAATTGCCTATATCTCGATGCTTGTTAGTCCGAAAACGAAAAAGGGTTTGTTAATCCGAGCATTTCTCGCCTAAGGTTTAGAATAAAAAATGCTTCCCGATTTATCATGCATTCTCTGCACCTACGGTACCAAGAGAGTTAACTGCCTACACAACAGCCCTTACCAGGGAAAAAATTAATTGGCCGTTTGGCTCCAATATTACATTTTGACTTTGGGAATTTCGGGGGCTCTTTTAACATTTTCCAGGGCTCTTTAAATCATTTTGGGGGCGAAATCACCCCAAGCCTCCAATGTATCTTTTTCCCTGGCCCGTACCACTACCTTTTGAACATCACTATTGGCGGAGTCCAAATGAGAGGTGAAGAGGGCCTCTAGTTTGTAGTTGACAGCACCACAGGGTCCAGGGAAAAACTGCATACAGGCCAGCAAGACACGCAAACTGGCCGCAAGCCACTGGATAAGGGAGAGAGGGAGAAGAAAGAAATCACACCAGGGACCTGTTGCATGAAACTAACCATTGATGGTAACTTTGCTATCAATAGCAACTTCTATGGAAACCTTGAATTTGATTGGCTCCCCGTCTATGTTACCGTGGTAGTTATCATTGATGGCAGAGTTACCATTAATGGTAAGTTTAAGCAACATGACCATGGTCCATATTGTATATGTTTTCAATTATTGTCACTTACCATGAATGGTAACTACCATGGCAACAGGAGCAATATTGAGAGCTCATTGGCTGTTGCCAAGTTTCAATATTTGAAAACCTATATGCAACATGGCCAAGCAGGGTTACTGCCACATCAAAATTACTGCAATTTAACTCTCTTAGTCCAAGAGTCAATAAACTGTGTTGTCATTGAGATGGGATCAATGAGTGATCGGCACTGAGAGGGTTTACATTGATAGAAACTATCATGGTTACAGCTGAAATGAAAGAACCTGAACAGAACGATATGGTCGGTAATGCAATCAACTCATTTGGGTGGAAGGTGAGATGAAACAAATTGGTTGCATAGCTTATATGCTCCATAAAATGGTACAAAATAAGTAATAACGTACAATAAGTGGGAACCATATTTGTGGCCTATAAAAAACAAACACTGGGAAAAAAAAAGTATAAAAGAACACAGTAAAACAAAATAAAATGATGGGCTAATGTTAGAGACAGCCCGTCCCTTTTTCAGATCATCACAAAACCATCGAAACATTGGCAAAACATATAGAGAAGTGTTAGCAAGCTGTATATTCATCATTTGAAACCGATACGTAGTGTAAAATTCAAATAATGCACGTAAACAACGTCTGATTAATAGTCTTTACCTCAGGCTCTTAGCATTTTGTGTTGAAATATCTTTTTTATTGATATATCTGTTTATTAAATTATAAAATGCATTACAGAAAAAATTGTTCTAAAGAAGGAATCATCTCCAAAGTTTGGTAATTACTCATAAAATTAGGATTTCACACATGCATAATAACCACATAGATACTGTAACAAAGACTAATACTTTTTTCGTAGTACGAAAAAAGTCGGTTTGAAATTTAACGGCTGAAATTTTTACATATACAGAAAGCTTCAACATGCTATATCCTTAGAAATGGTCTTGAATCACACTTTCTTCAATTTACGATCGTGATAGACGATTTCAAATTTTAAGCTTGCAAAAGGGACGGACACTCTTTAAGGGGATAGTTCACACTGCAGATAAGTTGGTTTCAATGAAAACAAAATCATGAAAGAAACATATTAGTGAAGGTTTGACGAAAATCAGTTAAAGAAAAAGAAAATTATTAGATCTTAAATTGCAATTTTGTGACGTCATATGCGAGGTGCTCTCCCATATGTTGTGTACGATATAATTACATAAATTGCTCTTTTTCTGTTTTTGACAAGGGCATGATATTCTTTTCATACAAGTATGAGTGTAAAATCATAATTCTGATGATGCACAGGTACAAGGATGCATATTATTTTTAGAAAATTCATATTTTCTAAAAATAAATGTACAAAACATATGGGAGAACACCTCGCATGTGACGTCACAAAAATCAAACCTTTGAAAGATTATTACTTTCTTATCCTTTAACGGATTTTCATCAAACCTTCACTAATATGTTTCTTTCATGTGTCTGCTTTTATTGAAACAAAAATAATTCGAGGGTGAACTATCCCATAAATGGATAGTCTCCGCAGTTTGAGCTGACATGACCCACCTCGTCATCAGCGTCCAATAGGATCGTGAGTAGGCCCGGGATATGGCCGACGGACAGCTCCCTCGCCACCTCGCTGCTCCGAGACGCTCTCCTCAGCACCTCAATCAGGACGCCACATGTGACCTCCACAATGTGGGGGGTCTGATGGGGCTGCAAGGCAAAGCACAGCATCCAAGATTCAAGATAAACTTTATTTCCAATATAAAAATGCTAATACTGTGTACACCATATATTGAGTGAGTCTAATTTTTATATTGAGTGTGTCTAATTTTTCTCGAATCGCGTCTTCTTGCCAATTTCGCGAGTGGTTAAATTCGCAATCGTGGAGTACTAGTACTAATAGTACATGTGCGCATGTACATTGTAATAATGTCGGGATCAGACTTAATATTTTGGCGTGTTGTTAAATTCGCGATTAGCACCCGACTCTCAAAATTTGCGAAAATAAAAAACCCGTGAAATATGTGGTGTATACAGTATTATAGCAATGTGATGTTCTTAGAACAAAGGAGGTAGTATGGCGAGAAAGCATACACCACGTTAAAAGGGATAGTCCGCTCTGAAATTAAGTTGTTTTTAATAAAAGAAAAACATATTAGTGAAGGTCTGATGAAATTCAGTCAAAGGATAAGAAAGTTATGACTGTTTGAAATTTTGATTTTGTGACGTCATGTGTGTGATGCTCTCCCATATGCTACGTACTCATTTTTTTTTGACAATTCCGATTTTCTCAAAAAGATACGCATTATTCTATCTGTTCATTTGAAACATCGTTAGAAACACGTTTTTACACACATACCTCTATGAAAGAAAAAAACTTTCTTTCATCAAAAACATAATAATGTTTTTTTTACAGAATCATACAGCACAGCATGGAAGAGCACCACACATGTGACATCAAAAAGATCATAATTTTCTTATCCTTTGAGGGATTTTCGCCAAACCTTGACGAATATGTTTCTGTCGTGCCCCTGTTTTATTGAAACTAACTTGACTTCAAGGTGGACTATCCCTTTAAAGGGTACTGGTACATCATATGTAGTTTTGGCAAGGACTTCTGAGGTGATTCCGTTGGAACAGCTGCTCAGAGTGTGAAGGGGGAGGAATGAATGAGCAGTGTACAAGAACGAATAATTACCTGAAAGATGGAGACAAGAAGTCTGACCCAGGTGACACAGCATTCCAAGAAAGTCTCCTGAGAACATTGCCTGAGGATGGCCCTCAGCAGCAGCAGAGCATCCAGTCTGGCCACAGAGGGAGACAAACAGAAAACACTCTTCAAACCCTCATCAACCTCACCTTTAAAGGTAGCCCGTCCCTTTTGCAGACCTAATTCTGAAAGTTCCCTGATTTGATCATCATTTGAGAGAGAGTGTCTATATAATATTTCCCTGGAATCGACAAAGCGTATTATTCTGTTTGATGAAATAATCTTTGATAATTGACCGAGCTTTCTTTTTTCATACCACAAAAACAGTCGAATCTTAGTGAAAACTAGTTTGATTTTCATTTATTCTACAGGAGTTATAGTACCTTAATAATTTCACAGTTGTTATCCCAAAGATACATGCTAAATATGTGCATACTATCATAAAGTTTGCAGACGTTTGTAAAACGGACAGGTCATTTTTAACATTCCAACAAAATAAGACTACTACATTTATTACCAAAATGAAAGATGACATGCAATATGCCCGTCTTTGGCAAACCTCTACACTTTTACAGAAAAAGCGGTATTCTAGTTGTATTTCAAAAATCATTGTAAGTTAATTAAAAATATAATTAGAGACATATCCACAGTAAAAGCATTTTTTGTGTGGGGTAGATGCCTCGTTGGTACATGTAGTATTCCCTTTCTACCTAAGTGTCACTTTCTATGTGAACAACTGTCGCAAACTCCTTTGGAACAGTGGATACTTACTATACAGTACAATAAGTCTCTTTATGCTGTTGGATTCACTGGCTCCTCTGAACGCCCTTACATTTTTCTTTTGCAGGGTATGTCAAAAGATGTCATTTTGATTAAAGAATGCCCAAAATAAGATGGTTATACATGTCTACTACTTAGATTGCATCTGGTTCCTTTTGAGCACCCTAACCTTTTTTTCTTTTGGAGGGTATGTTTAAAGACGTCATTTTGATTAAAGAATGCCCCAAATGAGCCGATTATTCATGTCTACTACTAAGATTTCATCGGACTCCTCTGAATGCCCTAACATTTTTCTTTTGCTGGATATGTCAAACGACGTCATTTTGATTAAAAAATGCCCCAAATGAGACGATTATTCCTGTCTACCACTGAGATTGCATCTGGCTCCATTGAACGCCCAAAATCTTTTTCTTTTGAGGGTATGTCAAAAGATGTCATTTTGATTAAAAACTGCCCCAAATGTGATGGCTATATCTGTCTAGTAGTTTACCTGCCGGCTGTGGTGCTGAGGTTGGTGTTGACATCACCGATCCAGTCATGGAGGGCGCCAGATTTCTGAGGGATTGATCAAAATTATAAACTACAGTGCACTGATCAAACTTTGAGCTTGTTTTTTCTAAAGTTGAAGTTTTTCAATTTCCATCATTGTTTTGTGTCTGCAAAAGTAAGCCTTGACTTTGTATTCTTCCAAGATCAAGCATACAATCTTTACAAGTGTGTGTAAGCTGAAAAGAAGGTACACAGGTATGTGTGAAGTCTTCTAAAGCTATATATGACTAAGTTACAGGCCTTTTAGTTTCCCAAACCTCAACGAATAAATGCCAAAAAAAAAAATCACAGGATCATTCATGCATTACAACTTGTGGTAATTCTAACAGAATACACTGGTAGTGAAACACACATTTACTCAAGACAAAAAAGATTAACAAGTAGAAAAGATCAACTACTCTTCATGCAGTTACATCATAAACAATCTAGGCCTGAGTCGAATCGATTATTAAGCCGGTGTTCGATCGAAGAAGTCGAACTCCGATTTCGTTTTGATGAATTCGATGCATCGACGAAATTACCAAATTGACTAGAAAACACAAAATCTTTTGTTTGATAGTCCTGTTATACACAATTTATCTTCATATTTTCACAATTTTAATTTGCTTACTTGGTTCCTACTCTCTTTTGTGAGTTTTGCAGGTAACGCATCAAGAGAATGAACAGGTCGCTCGATGATCAAGCAGCTACTACATACTACTTGGATTTGATTCGTTCACTAATACAGCGCAACGCCACAACAAACAATTGTCCATAGACTTTGTACAACGGATAGCATCGTGTGTTGTGAAAACCCGGAAATACAGTGGCAATCGTGCGTAAGGCTCATTTGCATACACGCTGCCGACGTACAGACTAATAGAGCGTCTCTGTACAGCGATTCGGAGACCACTGATTGGTGCATCGCGTAGATCACGTCATAACCATGTGGTCGCCAAAACAGTGATACAATATCCAGTCACGTTGTCCGAAACCCGGAAGCGATTTTTCGACGCATTAGGGTTACGAAAAAAAAAAATCGCAACCCGGAAGCTGATTGACTTTCTGCCCGTTGCAATAGACTCTCTAGATTCCAACCTACATACATGTATACGATGCCATATTGACGCTAATTTGTAAGATTTTGACAGAAAAACAAGAAGTAATCGAAATTCGCTTACATGTGCAGTATCGGTGAGAAAATAGATTCTCCGAGGTTACCTATCATAATTCATATAAAATATAGGAAAGTGAAATTCTAGGTCAATTTTGGTACGAGGTGATAGAGAATTGCATGCTTGTTTATGTGGGGAAATGGAAGGATTGCACTGCGTATGCTTACTATATTTTCATTCATAAATTGGCTCTTGGCAGTGGCTGGGTGACGTCATGTATCGATGCATCGATGTTCGATCGGCGCAAAGCCATCGAACACCGGTTTCTGAAAAAATCGATATGACTCAGGCTTAGTTATGAACATTTTCAACTTGCACGCTGTACATAAATACCTACTCTTGCTCAACTGAGATTTTGTGTCTTTACTTTTCAGGAGTATGACCAGATCCTGAATGAACCCAAAGGCTAAGCCAATGGCAAAGGAAATATGTTGAAGAACAGAGCCAAACAAACATTAAAGCATATAATTAAACAATTTATCATTTACAGTTTTTGTGCTGAAGTTCCGCTGAAGTTTATCTGACAAGAATAGAGGTGGGAGACATTGACAAAATGGTAACTGCTGCATACCAGGACCTACACTGCAGCTCAAAGGAATTGGCATAGGTAAAAGGAAAGGGAAGTAAGGGAAGGAGCCGCAGTTTTAAACTGCTGTATATTTTGTCCAGTTCAGCATGAAACACGATGCTCTAGCCTAAAAGCATCATGTTTCATGCTGAACTGGATAAAATATACCACAGTTTAAAACTGCGGCTCCTTCCCTTTCTTCCCTTTCCCTTTACCTATGCCAATTCCTTTGAGCTGTAGTGTACATACAACAGGAGACCAGGACCTGGATACTGCAGGGGAACAAGATGTCGACAGAAGCCAGCGTGTTAGATGGACCAAATGCACCAAATGAACACCTTGCCATGAAATAGATTTCAATGTTTGTATAGAATGAAATTCCTGATCGTATTCAAGAGAGCCCAACACTCAATTCTTCCAAATGCGGACTCAAGATCTTCTTATTTGATTCATATACCAGATATGTAAACAGCTTAAGTGATTTGTGCAATTATGTGAGTAATGTGTGGGTGTGGGTGTATCTGTGTGGGTATGTAACATGTTAATGTCCATAATTATGTGGACCAATGAAATAAGGCCTTCGTGGCCTTCCTTTTGGTCCAAGGCACTTTTTTTAAAAAGCTGCACGGTTATGTTTGAATTGTGTTTATTCGGTAAAGTATTTATATTTTATATTGTATTTTTTTTGAAGTGCTGAATAAATTTGAATTTGAATTCAATTGATATCATACCAGCATCAGCAACATCTCCTGACGGACAGAAAGAAACTAAAGCAAGAAGAGAACTGAGATCAGCATCTACGAGGACCTCACTGAATCCAATCAATCTCTTCTCTGAGAGGCATTGAGTAACATTATTTCAGCATGGTCCACGGACGGGAAGATAACAGTCATAGTGAAAGCATCAAATGGTGACATAATGCGAAGGCAGATCCATGCTAAAGCCTATCATGCCTTTCACTATCTAAACTTTGTTATTCACTCGCATTAAGCGGATTATTCATCATCTTAACACCGGACTTGTAGTTATGTCCAAACAAATGTATCACCATTAGGCATTTGATCTTTTGTTTCTATTTAAATATACTTCTACTTCAGCAAAGTTCACAACTTCTATCTAATTTTTACTGTATCATCATTGATATCTTTGTAATTGCACATATTGTGTTGTTGTGTATGATGTATGTCTCAATCTTTGGAAATTATACTCTCAATGTGTAAATTGATACTAATTCATTGTCTAAATTTCTTTCACCATCAATAAATGACAACAGTTCTTCCATTGCTCAATTGGATTTAATTTTATATTTGTGTTTAATTGTTGTGTACAGGTAGTATAAATTGTCATATCATGTATTTCAATATTTGTATTATTTCTATGAGAAATCTTCATTGATGACAAGGTCAGTTGCTTAACTTTTGCTCAATGAGCACTAATGACAATTATACATATCAATGTTGATGCTAATGATGTTGATGATAATATATTGTAGAAAAATTAGGTATTCATGTTTAGCCCACTTATAGTGTTGTAAATTGGATTTTTCTTGGATGCTGTAGCTTAAACCATACATGCTGCTCTTTAACAGTTAATTCTCAGTCATATATGTTGTATAATTACAGCTTACACAAACAGAATGGCTATGGTGTATAACTTTTCTATGTCTCACTCTACTTATGTGCCTACCTTGTCTTGGTACTCCTTTCCTCTGTTCATTTTCCATCTATTTCCCGCCTTTTTTTTTAGGGGTATCACTAATGCTTCATTCAGGTACCCCCATTAAGGATTGCTTTATACAGTAGTTGGATGTGCATTATTGCACTTCTTTTGTTATCAGTTAGAGAGAGAGTCCAGTGACTCATGAGACTGGCACTAGCAGAGGATTCCTGATACTGACTGTATGTTGTTACTGTTAGAGGAAGGTGCCTGCAGAAGAAGTTGCACATTGGAGGTGTAGAAGACTTCTGCAAGGAGTTCCCTGAAACCATGCTCATATGAAATTGCACGCTGAAGATGCTGAAAAAAATTGAGTTAATGTCATACTGACCGAGGCTGTTTTGGCTTTCTGCAGACGCCAATAAAGAAGAGCGAAACCTCAACTCTGGTGTCCTTGCTTGTCGTGGTGTCATCGGCGCGAACCCTTTCAATAGGTTAATGTATTTAGTTATTCCTGTATAGCAACCAGTGCCCAGATTGGTTGCTATCCTATTATTTATAAGGGCTAACATGTCTGCGTACAGCTGTACATGCCATGCACCTACACTGGTAACACTGCACTCACTAATAAATGGGGCTGACAAAGGCCAAACTAGTCACTTACGAGTCGACCGCTATCTGATCAAGACGTCGACCCGGAGTTCTACCTAGCGTGAGCTGCAATCCATGTGGCAGTCCACGCATTAGCCCTGAGTAGCTGCATCTATCTACAAGTATCATTCAACCCTACCAAGTACTCTGACAGGTGAGGTTTATGTCCTTATTCTCTTACCTCTCTTGTATGATTACCCTAAAAGTATATCCCTGCTTGTCACAGGAGTTGCTATCGCAGCGGGCATGCATTCTCCCTTGACAGGCAGCATTTACTTCGTGAATTTAGTTCAAACCCGCTCTCCCTTCCAACTGAACAAAATGGCACAAGCAGTGTTCTGTCAAGTCCGTTAGGAGTAAACTCTTCCATTTCACTCACTCAAAAAGGAACAACTACAACTCCTTAATGCACTAGTTGAAAGGAAATACTACCTGCGGATAATTCCAACTGGGTTTGGAAAAAGTGCTGTCTTCACCCTCTTCCTCCTTATTATGGACAAGGTATGTTAGTGATTCGATACACTGTACTTATGAAGAGGCATTTTTTGTAATGTCGTCACAACATTCCCCTTAACTGGGTAGTAACGCACGTTGGAGCATTCACCTGCATCAGTTACGATGGGTGGCACACATTCTATGTAACAATTTTGTAATAAACATCAGACAAGTTTTGGTGTTGTTTCTATTATAATAGTAACGTCTCCTATGTTAGTTGCACATACGATTTGGCATAACAAACAGTGGTCTATACACGCTGTTTGCATATTATGCAAATAAGCATCCACCCTTCATGCCGAGTGACATTATCATAAAATCTACTTCTCTGACTTTGTCTTCTCCTGCTTCGACTTCTACCTCTGCTACTACTAGTACTTCATCCTCTTCAACTTCTACCTCAGCTTCTTCAGTATCCCTATCTCTTTCTGGACTAGATTCTTCATCTTCTTTGCACAGCAAACAAGTAATCAGCACTTCGAAAGAAACAGTGAGTGATAATTTCAACTATTGTCAAGAAGTTTCCAAATTTTCTGTGATAAAGAAATTGCATTCCGACCAAGCAATTGGAGGCCCAGGAAAAACAGTTGAAATCGACGAGTCCAAGTTTGGAAAACGCAAATATCATTGCGGCGAGTGGTTGAAGGCCAGCGGGTCGTCGGTGGTATTTGCCGGGAGACGAAGGAAGTTTCCTGATTGCACTTCCAGAAAACAAATGGGACAGGGCCACACTTGAACCACTCATCAAAAAGCACATCAAAGCAGGCACCGCCATCATTTCAGATTGTTGGAAAGCATACGATCAGCTCGGTAGTGCCGGTTTCACTCATTTTAGTGTTAATTACTCTCTTAATTTTGTGGACCCTGGAACTAAGGAACACACTAATAACATTGAAAATCTGTGATGGCAGATCAAGAGACAACTTAGTTCTACTCATACACACAAAGACAAGTGGGACCTGCAAAAAAAAACAGTCCTGCATCTCAGCGAGTACACATGGAGACAAGGTCATCGAGGAGAAGATTTATTCCAGTGCTTTATTGATGATGCTGCAGAGCTGTATCAACCTTAATGAGAGAGAGTGGGTATAATCTATTTTATCATAAATTATGGGAAAGTTCTGGGAGTATACACTGTAGTCTATGCATAAAACTGTCTAAACTCTGCGAGCACATTATGCATTGTACCATCATTCATCACCTCATTGAGCATGGCATTCTTTCTGACAGTCAGCCTGGATTCAGGAAGGATCGCTCATGTGAGACACAGCTGATACTCACCATCAATGACCTTGCTAAAGGACTCCAAGATAAAGAACAGATTGATGTCATATTGCTAGATTTTGCTAAGGCCTTTGACAAGGTTTCTCACCAACGACTTCTCCTTAAGGCCAGGTACTATGTTATAAGCGGCCTTACCCTTCAGTGGATTGAAGACTTTCTTACGGGGCGAACTCAACAAGTCATGTTGGAGGGCCAAATCAGTAATGAGATAGGAGTCAAATCGGGCGTGCCACAAGGTAGTGTCTTGGGACCCTTACTATTCCTGATTTACATCAATGACCGACCGGATGGCATATATCACTCAAAATCCCGACTATATGCTGATGATTGTCTCCTATACAAGACTATCAAACACACCAAGATTGTAACCAGCTCCAAGAAGATCTTGCTAGCCTTCAAGAGTGGGAGGCCAAGTGGAAAATGGAGTTCCACCCTGCCAAATGTCAAGTCCTGCGAGTGACCAACAAGAAGAACCCAATAGCTGGCCAATACAACATACATGATCATCGTCTGGAGGAAGTCCACTATGCAAAGTATCTTGGGTTGCACATCGACAAGAAACTCAACTTCAACACCCATGTCGATGTCACCGTCAAGAAGGCAAACTCTGTCTGTGCCTTCCTACGACGAAATCTAAAACACCTCAATCGCAGGGTCAAAGAAGCCAGCTACGATATGTACATTAGACCGGGGGTGGAATATGCTGCAGCAGCATGGGACCCACACACCCAGAAAAATGTCAGCAAGATCGAGATGGCTCAGCGAAGGAGTGCACAATACGTCACTGGTGACTTCTATCAAACCAGCAGTGTCACTGCAATGCTGGCCCAGCTGAAATGGGCGCCGCTTGCCAGCAGACGACTACAAAGCCGGCTTGCCATGATGTACCACATCCGCTTTGATCTTGTGGACATCAACTGGCGACTACACCTTATAGAAGCAACATCCTCAACCTGTGGACATGGATCCCGTTTCATCACTCCCCAGAGCACCAACAAAGTCTTCAGCCTGTCCTTCTTCCCCAAAACTGTCAAGGACTAGAACAGCTTACAGATTGACCCAGCCAATTCACCCTCCCTCGAGGCATTTAAGGCTTCATTGAGGGAGGTGTATACACCCTAATGACCCCCAAGAAAGGTAGACCGAAAAATCAGTCTCTACAGGACATTGGATCCGCTGAGATTGCATCTGGCTCCTCTGAACGCCCTATCTAGAGACTGAACATTACACCTGTACACTGTATGGCGATCGATGCGGGTCGCAATTTTGAATATGAAAATGCTAATTATGCATATATGAATAAGTAACGCATGCGCACATTTTTTTCTCGCTCGTTTACCGTGTGCTTTTTTTTTCCCTTCGAACCGATTGATGATTTAAATATTCATAGACAACAACTCGTCGAACAATCTGATTGGTCAAATTTATATCAGACTCGAGTAGATCAAGAATGTCTGCGATAAACATGTGATAGGCGGAAAGTAAGTCTATAATTTTCACCTTTCGATTTCTTCGGGCGGATTTTAGTCCTAGAATTTATAAATTTATAATATAGATCTAATTTTGATTGAAGTAGATTTGTTGCATCATAGCTTGAAAGATGTTAAAATTTTACTTTTTTAGACAAAGTAGCTATGACATTTATCTCAAAATCCGTTTTCCCATAGACTTAACATTAATCGGGTAACTTTGGTGGAAACCTTGTATTTGCTTGTACGTTGTAAGACCCCGCCATTGTGTGTTCAGTGTGGATGTTCCGTCTCTATTCGGGGGGTATGTCCAAAAAGTCATTTCGATTAAAGAATGCCCCAAATGAGACGGTTATTCCTGTCTACAAGAAAGGCAGTCTTTTTATTAGCACGATTTGTACATAATGTGCACTTATAGCTTATTTTTATCCAATGAAATACATCTAGCTAGCACACACATATGGTGCTCGCACATGTACACATAGTGTGAAATCTTCAGGAATGAAGCAGCATTTTACTGGAAGAAGAAGAAGAAAAACATATGGAAATGAAAAAAAACTACTCTAATTTTTATCATATCACGTGCACGGTCCCACTTAATTTATATGCTGTATTATTATATTTTTGGTTTAAATTTGTAATGGGGGTGCATATGGAACTCTTACCCCTGCATTGGGGTGTTGCACAATACCCTCAAATAAAAGAAAAAGCCTTACTAGTTACTTAGTTTAGGCTTTTAAAGGCTTAGCCGTCATTGAACAGCAAAGGCTAGCGGAGCGGTGTGGTGTCAGCGCGCTCGGGCTGGAGTCGGCCTAGGAGCAAATTGAGTTATGCACAGCCCTGGCCGCGCCCTGGAGCTCTCGGGTTTAGAATAAAGTTTGAGAAAAAAAAAAAATAACCTACTTTTCCTGCAAAAATAGCATTGCCTTCTGAACTGTTGGTTGTGAAGCGGACCAACTCTTGCACGGATTTCTTAGACTCGTTGTCGTGACATTTCTGTTGCAGCAGCCTGCTAGCGTAATCTTTGAGCTGGGAATCCATTATCCCGTCACCGCACAGTCACACCATGAGCTCATTTCACTACTATAATGAACCGTACATGTGCGTGCGTGCTAGCCTAGGGTCTAGGCTGTCGCTTTTCTCGATGCGCTGCCACAAGTATTCCAGACAAAATTTTTAATGTTGTACACAAAGAGCTCCGTGTAACTGTGGAAAAACAAGATGGAGCAATCTTTAGGGGAAATTATGCCTTTCATGATAGAGGGCAGAGAAGGTAAATTTGATCTCTGTAAATAAGTTTAGCTCATGAATGATATTTTTAAGGTTCAAGGTTCAAAATAAATCCCAGATTTAGGCATTATCGAAAGTATTGGTTACAAAAGAAAACAGCAGCCTAGAACCTACGCTAGCAAAAGTGCATTTCCCACTACGATTTACTTCCGCCTTGGACCCACTGAACTAGAACTTCTTTCTAGTTCAGTGCTTGGACCCCGTTCATTTGAGCGAGTTCTCATACCATTCGCCTTGGTCTCCTCCATTTGTTTCTTATAAACTGTGCTCTTCTCCATAAGAAGCATAACTTAAGTTTCATGTTCCTTCCCCCTACCATAATAATGTTTAACATATCAGTTTCTTAAACCCTTTATGGCACAATTTTGCACAAAAAAACCCAACTCACATTGAGCAGCATTATGTTTGTCTGGCACTCAAAGGGTTAAAAGAATACCCTTAAAAATATCGTCATGTCAAGAACATAACAGGAACTAAATTCAAATTTTCTGCCCCCCCCCCCAAAAAAAAAAAAAAAAAAAAAATTATTACAATAATATGGGTTGCGATGGCGCTGAAAATGTAAATAAAAAACAATGCAGATGTCGGAGAAGAATATGTTATCAATATTTCCGCCTTAGGCCTTTATCATTCTTGATAGAGGTATAAGAATATTTGACTTAGTCTCTTCTCCAGCGTCTTCACTGATTTGTTTGTATTAATATATAATCATATACTGTACATACGTGTATATGATTATATTCCCAACCTCTTTATTACATTACTGTTCCAATATTTCTATATTAACTCGTTGAGAGCCAAATACAACTGCTGTTCTATGTGAGTTATACATGTATATTACTTGTGAAAAAAAAAAGTCACATGTGGCACACAAAAACTTAAAATACAAAACAAATGTCACTTTTTTCTTTTTGAAAGTGCTGCCAAAATGTGATTACTTGAGGACGCAGATAGAGAGAGAAACAAAGTATAAAGCGGCTACGACTGTGTATGTTGGAGAGGTATTATAAGGGGAGGGAAGAGAGGATCTTGATGTACAGGGGAAATAAAGATAAACAGAGAGTGTGATGGGCTGAGAGCATCTCACAGCGAGAAAGGAAGGGGCCGGCAGAGCGGGGAGAGGGAGATAGTGAAGGGATGACAAAGAGAGAGAGAGAGAGAGAGAGAGAGAGAGAGAGAGAGAGAGAGAGAGAGAAAGAGAGAGGGAGAAACTGAGAGGATGGGTGGTAGGGAGCCGAGAGAGAGAAGAAAGAACGGAGGGGAGAGCGAGAGAGAGAAAGGAAGAATGGTGGACTAGAGAGAGAAAGAAAAGAGGAGAAAGAGAGAGAAAGATATAGGGAGAGAGAGAGAGAGAGAAGAGAGCGAGATAGGGGAAGATAAACATATGGAGTGAATTAAAGTTTATGATAAAATTAAGGTGATTGAATATGTGAATAACTAAAGTGAGCGAAACAAAACGAGTAACGACACTGGCAGATTTCTATTTGTTTCTTTCTCATTTTCTCCTATGAAATTATCGACGGTAGGCCTACTTATATCTTCCAGTATACCTTTATGTGAGTTTTTTTTGTTGTAGTTGTTGTTCAATTTAGTTTAATTTCTTCGATTTCAGATCGAACTTATAATAACGAACTAATCAAATGAACAATACTTCTTAATATACTTGTGTACTTGTCTTTTATGAATACAAGTTATACAATGTAACCTGTATCAACATTATGTTTCTTTTCTTACGTTACTAATTAATACTTTTTTAGTGGAAAACGTATTATTACTATTATTTTTATTATCATTTTTTTTTTTATAAAAGAATACCCCAAACAATTTAGATCAACGGATCTAAGGTCTACCAGTCATGCCAATCACGCATGCGTTCTACAACTTTTAGGTCACGTGACAGACGAGCCCCCAAAACTTTCCAACATGGCAGCGTACACTTGTACCAGTTTTTCTCAATTACGACACGGAAAGTCGGTAATATTGAACCATCTAAGGCAAAAGGTAAACTTATATTATATCTTTACCGGAAATAGTTGTGATAATGAACTATTAGTAAGCTAAGAACGTGTATTTTGCCTCGTCCTTAGAACTTTGTGGTATTATTTTGCTGTGTTCAGTCCCATGTATTGAATTTCTTGTGTTGATTTCAAATAATGCACCTTCGTGCCACAATTTAAATGTTATCAAATAAATTAGTCTATAACAGACTTAAACCTATTCCTAATCATGAACCTAGAACTAATTTTTACAGCTGAATTTCTCAACATGATTTCTGGGTCTCTTTAATTCTGTTCTGCCGCAGTAATAAAATCAGCCATTGGGCATTCGCACTAGCAAAAATGCCCATTGATTAGAACGAAATGGTAAGCGTATCATGCGTGAGACTACAGAATCACCGTTGGCACAACAGTTTTGGTTAAGTTACACAATTAAGAGTAAAAAAACTGAAGTTTTATCAAAATATCGTCTTTTGAAATTTTAACTTCAAGCTACAAAAATTTAGTTGGTAGACTCTATTGTCAAAATTATATGCCAACCAGAAAGTCCGTTTTCTCCAAAATTCCTGCCGTGCACCCGCTCCGGGATCGCTTCGGTTGTCGACCAGAGTAGTCAGTTTGATCGTGATGTGCATGCCTTTGGCACTACATCATGCGCATTCCGCGAAAATACTATCCACAACGAACTATAGTCCATAGACTGTGTACAACGGATAGATCGTCCGCGCACAGTGATTCGGAGACCGCTGATTGGGCAATCGCGCAGATCACGTCATGACCACGTGGTCGCCTTCCGACTGCGTGTGGAAGTATCGATAGCGATAACGATATCCGGTCACATTGTGTACGCAGGAAATGGTCTTGGTTCGTGATCGGATCGCTCCAGTATCGATCGAAAATTATCGAAACTCTGCAATTTCATGCATATTGACTGACGGTCCTAAAACCCGGAAGCCAATTGACTTTGTACACGTTGCGATAGACTCTACAAATTCCAACAAACACGATGCGGGGGTGACGCTAATTCGTACGATTTTCACGGAAAAGCAAGAAGCAATCGAAATTCGCTTACCTGTGCGGTATCGGTGAGAAAATAGATCCTCTGACAATACCTTTCAAAATTCATATAAAATATAGGAAAGTGAAATTCTAGGTCGATTTTGGTACGAGGTGATAGAGAATTTTACACTTGTTTTGGTGGAATACTGTGTGGGGACATAGAAGGCTTGCACTGCGCATGCTTACTATATTTTCATTCATAAATTGGCTCTCGGCAGTGGCTGGATGACGTCATGTAATAAGCAAAAATGGACACGACCGCTAGCGACCACGCTCCGCTATCCGTTGTACACGATTGTTCGTCGTGCTATCGAAATGAAGACACTCTTAATTATGGCAGTCCCCTTTTTTCGGACCTACTGAGTTCCATTAAACATCTAGGGTAGCCTCAAAGAAAATATAATTCTTCTAGCAAGAGTCCACTTCAAACGAAAATCACATAAACAAGCAAACTACACATTTCTTTTTTTTTCTTTTTTTTTTTCAAATCACCACGTCACCATAAAATTGAACACAAATTCGAACAGGAAAAGCCCATTAACAACACGTAAACGATGCGGCATTTAAAGGCCATAACTTTATCGTCAACAAAAATTGACAGGCTAACAGTTTTCCACTGAAATTACAATTATTTGTAAGTGTTTACTCAAAATGTTTCAGTCATATGATTTTGAAAATATAAAGCATGAAAGTGACTGTGATTTAGTGTAAAAGTATATTGAAACGCATATTTGTTTACGTCTCAAATCGTAAGTGCGGCGAGAATGCCCCCCCCCCCTTCATCATACAGAATACAGCGATCAGCCAGCACATCTCCTTACATTACAAGTTATTTACAATCTCTGATTCTGACTGTTGCTATGCTAGCTATCCCTATGGAAAATGTATAGAAACATCTAACAATCATGACAATATTTGACATCTAAGGCCCAGTCATCAAAAATGGGCAAAGGTGTTGCACAATAACTTCAAGTTCAAGTTCAACGCGTCTCTTTGGCTTTTGCATTCCAAAATTAGGAGCGAATGTAAAGATGGTGAGTTTGTTTTCTACATTCCCACAACTTGTTTTCAAATTTTATACAATAACTAAAGCCTGACCAATGCTTCACAGATATTGATGATCATAAGAATTTGTTTTTTTCAACAGCATGTGGTTGCTAATGACTAATGTGCAAGGCTTTACAGAGACAAGTATGCATTTTGCGAAATTAGGTTATTCTATTTGCTCTGCATAATCAGGTTTGCTCTAGTTGGTATGGCAGCTCCCAAGTTCGCTCATATGCTGTAGCACCATGGGATCCAAATGAACCGGTGAGTTGTCTCTTTTTGCGCTTTTCCATTTTATGAGTTTATTTATGGGTGATTCCATGGGGTTGTGGCAATTTTTGTGACATACCACAACTCCAAATCCATATCTTTTTCAAACCAGGCAAATAAAGCTCAATAATGGCATGAGCAAAAAAATGGGGTCCCATCCAGTATTATTTCTCAAAGACCATGGCATATTGCAATTTGACTTCTGAAAATTTCTTGTCCATGAAATGGTGGTTGATTTTTGTATGCCTGTTGCTTCAAATCCATAAAAGATTTCCAATTTTAACATCTATTTCTGAAAAAAGAGAACAATTTTTCATTAACAGCTCAAAACTTAACCACATCTGACTTGATCTTCATAGATGGTGAACTGAAAAGATTGATGCCTCCTTTACATGGACATAATAATAATAATAATAATATAACAGTTCTTGTATAGCGCATTATACCTTTGAAAAAGGTCTCAATGCGCTTAAAAGGAAAAAGAAAATTAAGAAGAAGAAGAGAGGGAAAGTTGCTACGAGGTGAATGTCTTGTACTAAGTAAAATGTAGCTTAATTAAATAAGTATGTTTTCAGAGCAGTTTTAAATTGCTCAACTGTGTTAGCTTGCCTCACACTGCATGGGATACTATTCCACAGTTCTGGCGCAGCATGCGCAAAGCCCCTTTTACCATACCACTTTGTTCTGACTACAGGTACATTGTAAAGGTCTTTCTGAATTGACCTTAAATTCCGTACAGGTTCGTACTTTACAACTAACTCTGATAGATAAGAAGGAGCTATGTCATGAAAACAGTGGAAAGCAAGTAGCAAGATCTTAAACTTAACACGTGATTTGATGGGTAACCAGTGGAGGGCTCTTTGCATGAAAACTTTGCCCCAACCCCATGGAATGACCCATATAAACTATTCAACATATATTTTTCATCAGTTTTACATCAAAGTAAGTGTTCACCATTTCAATAAGAGGAGTGGAGTTTGTCCCTGTGATAGGGGAAATAATTCTAAAAGGAAAAAGTTTGTTCATGGGAAACTGTCTGAAAAAAAAATAATCTTGCTTTGGTTATGACAACATTGGTGATATTACACCTATTAAATTATGTGACAGCCAAAGTTGCAAATATTTATTATGTTGTGTAGGAGGAGGATGTTGAATAATATTCATGATAATAAATGTGTTTGTGTTTTTCGCTCCAGACTTTTGATAAGATTCTCATCGCTAACCGTGGAGAGATCGCCTGCAGAGTGATAAAGACTTGCCGTGCTATGGGAATCAAGTCTGTCGCCATCTATAGTGAGGCTGACATCAATGCGGTGAGTGTTTGGTCATACTTAAAGGGATTGTTTGTCTTGAAAATGATACAAAATACAAAATTAATACAAAATAATCTATGTGTCAAGCAAGAAGCTAATAAGGTAATCCATGAGTCAAGCAAGCAATCAACCAAAAGAGTCAGCCAAACATTGTTTCTGCAATCAGTTAAATAATCTACAAAAAAAAGTAAGCATTCATCCAAGTAAGTGTTTACATGCAATCATTCTGTCAGTTAGCCTGCTCTTCATATAAGCATGCTTTTAATTGATCAGTCCTTTTGTAGGTCAAGCAAGCAGCTAACCTGTCGTTTTGATAGTCAAGTAGGTGTTCAACCAGTCTTTCTGTTAGTCAAGCAAGCGTCCAATAGACCAGTTCGTAGTTACATCATGGTCAGATAATCCTCTGAATAAATACTACTAGACTGCTGACTGGGATTTTTTCATGAAGCTACGTTGGATGATAGCTACCGGGTATAAAGACATTTTACAGACAGTGTGCCCAGAACAACGATAGAAGCAGGTGCACATGGTGGAATGTTCTTTCACTACCTTCTCAGACTTTTGACACTCTTCTCAGAGCTAAATTGCTGTTGCCATATTTCCATGATAATGATTTTCCATGAAATGAATCGACATGGTAGAATGTTCTTTCACTACCTTCTCAGACTTTTGACACTCTTCTCAGAGCTGAATCGCTGTTGCCATATTTCAATGATAATGAATTGAAATGTGGTCGACTCTCAAATGAATTCCCATTATACTCTGTGATGATTGAAATTGACCTGAGGTTATATTCTACCTGCAATGATCTGCTCATGCGCAAATTGCAATTACGAAGTGGCTTATTGGTGGTTGCCTTCTTCTTCCACAGGTCCATGTGGAGACGGCTGATGAAGCCGTGTGCGTTGGACCAGCTGCGTCCAAGGACAGCTACCTCAACATGGACAGAATCATCCAGGCAATACAAGACACAGGAGCACAGGCCGTGAGTATCAACAATTGCCCTTTCCAATATTTTATACATGTCTGTTTTGTACACATATTTGATCAGAATGTGTGCTATTTTACTGACTTCACATCGGATAAATCATTGTAGTTGGTAAAAAGTAATAACTATAATAATTTCTTCATTTCAAATTGATATTAAACTTGCAACTAATAATTTGTCCTGCATTTTATTTTCAGGTCCGCCCAGGGTATAGTTTTTCTGCATTATGAAATAGAATTTGTTTTATTTTTACTCACTTTTACATTAAAAGAATCACTGTAGTTGATGAAGAGCAATCAATAAATAATTATCATTTTCTACTACATCCTATATAATTTTGATCTATTTCTTTGTCCTGCATTTTTTTGTTTAGGTTCACCCAGGCTACGGATTTCTGTCTGAAAATATGGAGTTTGCTAAAAGATTGGTAAGTGATCATGTGCACAGTTATCACTTTCATTTGGAACTATTAATTTGAATACGGGTTTTACCCTGTCATCTGTATTCATATTTGTATATCTTTTACCCGTTGTTTTGGGTTTTCAATTGTGTTTGCCTGCATTACGTCACCTCTGCATTTTATATACAAGTGCACTCATAAGTGATCTTCGAACACCAGGGCCCTGTCCTATGAAGTATTGTGATTAATCGCAACTGGACTTGCAATTGATATCAATCATGACTCTGTATATCAGAGATAGGGAATTGGACTCGCTTTTGATCTTGATCAGTCGCAACTCTTTGTAAAACAGGGCCCAACTCTCACTACCAGCTCTATTCTTCACATATTTGCAATCCTTGTTGTGTGCTCTCTCCTTTAGGCGGAGGTTGACGTTGCGTTCATTGGACCGGGCAGCCTGGCCATCCAAGCCATGGGGGACAAAATCGAGAGCAAGCTCCTCGCAAAGTCGGCAAATGTCAACGTCATCCCTGGCTTCGATGGGGTCGTTGAGACGGTAGAACACGCAATCGAAGTAGCAAATGATATAGGTATGGATGACAATCATTGACCTAAACATGCTTGGGAAGATAAAACAAATAAACCTCTCTTTTTCCATTGTGATGTAATGCAAAACATGCTTATGAGTTTCTGTCTGTAACTCTTCCAAATAAAAATTGCTCATGACAACTTGAATGCTGTTAGTGTTATCCCTCTCAGTCCCATCCATTGAGAGTCCCATATGAATTACAACACAATTTGACTATGGAATGGAGAATGTCATCTTACACCATTGCTTACATGAAGACATCAGTCAAAATCACCTTTCCTTACCATAAGCTTACCATAATGAGAGAGAGGGAGACAGGGGGAAAATTAATTCAAAATTTCCGGGGGCTCCTTTTTGAGCACATTGGCCATTTGGCTATAATTTTGCATTGTGTCTATGGGAATTTTACGGTGTCTATGGGAATTGTGAGGGCTTTCATTTTAAACATTTTCCAGGGCTCTTTTAAGAATTTTGGGGGCGAAATTGCCCGAGCCCCTGTGTAGTTTTTTCCCTGGAAGGAGACATTTAAACTCAATGAGTGAAATAAGGTTCATGTTTAAAAACATATGCAAAACAAAAATCGTATTGAAATTCAGATGTTATCTTTCTCTTTTCGTACGTTTTGATCTTACGATTGGATAAACTAATTGTTTGGCTGTAATGTCTCCATGATTTGTGTTTGGTTTCCTGCAGGTTATCCAGTGATGTTAAAAGCTTCAGCTGGGGGCGGAGGAAAAGGGATGAGGATAGCGTGGAATGATGATGAAGCAAGGTAAGAGAGAAGGAGAAGGAAGAAGAGAATGGTGCTGGAGCACCAGCACAAGGAAATAGATGTATGAATTTTGTGGATTCACAATACAGTGTGCCGCCTATTGGTAGCAGCGGACAGGTGAAATCCGTGATGCCTCATGGGAAATGGTCGACACCAAAATATATGGCCGTGGCGTGCGCACGGCTCGGTAGTGACCGTGTACTGTATATTGTGCTTAGCTACTCTACCTGTTCATTAAATTGAAGTAAACAATATATGCCGCATATTTCCTTGTGATTTTTGGACCGTTCGTGTTGAATTCTTCCCCCACTTTTGCCATGGTTTTCATTTGTTGAGCATCAGAATGCTATTCACACGCTGCCAAACTCAGTGCTGTTAGGCCGTGATGTCAACCTCAAAGTTGGACATTGGCCTGTCTACTCCTACCTATAGGTGGCGCAGCATATTGCGAATCCATCATATTGAATTAATGAAGTAAGCAGACTTATGTAAGACCTTTCAGGGACTATGCAGTACTGATAAAATCAACGTTCCCACTCAAGTTTGATTTAAGAATTATGTGAAGGAATTATAAAACAATCCATTCATTTTCTATAATCTTGAAATCACATGAGAGCAGCACATGTACAAGCAAATGAGGGTTCTCCAGATTACAAATAATATATTTGTCAAACATGTATTGTAAAGACTAGAGCATATTTCACCAATTGAATTAAAGTAATTATCAATTTTCATTAAAGAAGAAGCATGTGCAAGTTTGATGTATTTTTATTTGATCTGCGTCATTTCTCATTATGTTTTCCTTTATTTAATTCATTCATTTGTAGGGAAGGCTTCAGATTGTCTTCACAAGAGGCTGCTGCTAGCTTTGGGGATGACAGACTGCTTGTAGAAAAATTCATAGATAATCCTAGACATATAGAAATTCAGGTAAGCAAAGACAAACATCTGACAATGCTTCACCAAAGAAAAATCCCATTTGTATCACAGGGATGACAGTATTCAGACCAAAGACTGCATTCAGACCCTCAAGCCTTCTGAGCTTGTTTATTTGACTACATTACTTGATTTTAACTCTCTCAGTTCATACAATATAAAATGTGCTACGATTGACATGAGCCTTTAGTTGTTTGGTATTGAATGGGAAAAGTCATTCCAGATCTTTTGATCATTGTATAAGTGGCAGCATTGATAACAAAATACATACGATGGACTGAAGTTTGAATTTTCCTGTTTTTAGTAAAATTATTTGCTGTCATCTTTTTGGGATGCAGGTTTTAGCTGATTCCCATGGCAATGCAATTTACCTGAATGAAAGGGAGTGCTCTATCCAAAGGAGAAACCAGAAAGTCATTGAAGAAGCTCCAAGGTAAGGATAAGCAAGTTGAGACAACCTCACCAGCCTTTCTGTATGTCTCCTGTTCTTTCTATTGCTCTCTCCCTCTTTTTCTTCTATTCTCTTCCCCCCTCTCTCATTCTCTCTCTCTCTCTCATTCTCTCTCTCTCTCTCTCTCTCTATCTCTTTTCTCTCTCTCTCTCTCTCTCTCTCTCACTCTCTCTCTCTCTCTCTCACTCTCTCTCTCTCTCTCTCTCTCTCTCTCTCTCTCTCTCTCTCTCTCTCACACACACACACATACAAGCACTCTTTATCTCTCTCTCCCTTTCTGTCTTTTCCCCTTCCTCCCTATTTCATGAGTATTCTTTCTTGTTTGTGATTGATTCAGATGAATTGCAACTCTTTATAAAACAGGGCCCAGGACTTTTCATAAAAAGCTCCTTAAAGGGTACCACTTGGCAGGAACTTAACTCTCTTATATCAAAGATATATCTCAAATGAACATAGAAAAAAAGTTTGAGATCCTGAATTTATTTCTACATAGCTATGTAATCATTTTAATATCACATTTCAATAGCGCTGGCCGATAATGACACCACCTCACAATACTGTAATCGATCGCAGCCAGCATAGCCCTACGTTTCAAGCTAGCTGCATGTGTACATATTATAGCAAGAAAGTTTGAGCGAGTGAGTGCAATCGTGTCAGCCAGCGGTAGATCGCTATATCGTACGTGTATTGATCTAGCGGAAGTGCAAAACAAATAGACGCGCGGAACTTCGAGATAGCCGATGTTCCGTGCAATGTATTAGTTAATTGCATTTTTCTCTAATTATAGGAACATATGAGACCTCACAACAAGATGATTGATGTTCAATTCTATTACCAAAACAACAAAGCAGTGGTTTGGTAATGTCCAGAGGTCCCCTTTAATATTTCTAGTTTAAACCTTGATATTGATGGATGATCTGTCTTTGCAGCACCTTCCTAGATGAGGAGACGAGGCAGGCCATGGGAGCACAGGCTGTGGCTCTGGCCAGGGCAGTGGACTACAAATCAGCAGGTAATCAAGCTCAAATACAATGAAACCTGTATTCAGTTAAACATGTTTTTATCAATTCAATTCAATTCAATTCTTTATTCATTTAACAAACAAGAATAAACCACTTTCATGAACAGTGAATATAAGGCATCATCAGAAAGCCGTTGGCTTGTGAGGTGTGATAACATTTAACATATGGTTCAAAACACATAAGTATAAATTCCATTATTTAAATGACATACAGTAAGATGAACCCGAGTACACAAATTACATACAAATACATACTTTAAAAAAATACATCAATAATACATCAATAGTAATAATAATAACAATAATAATGAGAATAATAATAACAATAATAATGATAATAATAATAATAATAGTAATGATGCACACTTATACAATGCTTAATACTGTATTTCTAAGCATTATGGTGCTACGTCCTTGCGACTATATGAGTAATTGTCCTTGAAATGAGGAGGGCCAGGACAGTAGCACCAATGCATAAAAAAAGAACAGTTACATTATTAGATCATTAGCATAACTTGAACATGTGACAATGCATAGTGTATCCACAAAACGGATGTGAAGAGAGAAGGTACGAGTGAAGGCACCACTCGGAAAAAAGTGACCAACTCTAGAGAAAGACCACCTGTTGATAAAGACCACATCTTTTGTATCTCTTTAACAATGTTTCTCATGGGAGCCTTAAAGATTGTCCGTCCCTTTTGCAAGCTTAAAATTTGAAATCGTCTATCACGATCGTAAATTGAAGAAAGTGTGATTCAAGACCATTTCTGAGAATGTAGCATGTTGAAGCATTCTGTATATGTAAAAATTTCAGCTGTTAAATTTCAAACCGACTTTTTTCATACTACGAAAAAAGTATTAGTCTTTGTTACAGTCTCTATGTGGTTATTATGCATGTGTGAAATGTGAGTAATTACCAAACTTTGGAGATGATTCCTTCGATAGAACAATTTTTTTTCAGAATGCGTTTTATAATTTAATAAACAGATTAATCAATAAAGCAGATATTTCAACACAAACTGCTAAGAGCCTGAGGTAAAGACTATTAATTAGATGTTGTTTATGTGCATAATTTGAATTTTACACTACGTGTCAGTTTCAAATTATGAATATACAGCTTGCTAACACTTCTCTATATGTTTAACCAATGTTTTGATGGTTTTGTAGTGATCTGAAAAAGGGACAGGCTGTCTTTAAGTAACCTGTACATAAAGACCACCTGCTCATAAAGGCCTCTCAAGGTAGACAAGAAATGAAGTCATTATGAGTGGGTAGTCTTAACGTAAAAGTTACCTTGATATCGGTTTCAATGAGAATTGTTGTGCAAGGGAAGCAGAAAACATAAATATTCAGAGAGACATCCCTGTCATTCATAACATCCATGAACAAACAAGCAGCCATCTGCATAGCGCATACATGATCGATGTGCACATACATATTTGAGAGTCCACAGAGTCGGGAGGAAACAGGTGGAGATGCGATCTAATTCGGAATGCATCCAATATTCCCTCATCTCATACTTCTTACTTTGAAAGGTCTCTGCAAAGACAATTCTCACATTCATTTTTTTTTTCCATCTTTGCTCTGTGACATTAGTATATTATAGTACAGTGAACATAATTGCTTGCATTTGCTTCCTCCTTGATATGTGCAGGCACTGTGGAGTTTTTGGTGGATTCAAAGAGAAATTTCTACTTCCTGGAAATGAACACAAGGTTACAGGTTAGTCATAATGTTTTTAAAAATCATCAAAATATTTACATGTATCAAGCTAAAGGCTCATATGCTGAAGGATTGTTGAACTCCAACAATACATACTAAACTTGGACTGATTATATGCTCCAACTTTTTTTTTGTAATGTTTTTATTTCCATGCTGTGTTTTTTAAAGTAAGTGTTAAATAAAAATACAGTTGAGCTTGACTGAGTGTTTCCATGGTTACAGGTGGAACACCCTATAACGGAATGCATCACCGGGGTGGACCTCGTGCAAGAGATGATCCGCGTTGCCAAGGGACACCCTCTGCGCTACACCCAGAGTGATATCTCCATCAACGGATGGGCCGTTGAGAGCAGGGTGTATGCTGAGGTGAGTGGCAGGAAATGGGGAGGGGGGAGGGGAGGACGGGGGGAGGGGGAGGAGAGAGGTAAGGGGAGGGGAAAGGGAGGGGAGGGGGATGGGGAGAGATGAGTAGGGAAAGGATGCTGTTATGGGTTAATTCGATATATGCCATTGTACATCAAACATTCACTGTTATAGAATATTGAAGTGGTAAAGACATATGAATATTCATTGTTATGCAGGTTTCTACCGGTAGTTCAAAACACCATCAGTCAAGAGTTTCACTGATCTGACGGTGTCTAGCGGTTAGTGCCTGTCACTCCCAATGCGGGTCCCCGCTATGATCAACGCTGTTTGCTCTACCCACAAATTTGAGAACCAGTTGCTGTTGTCTGTAAAAAAAAAAAAATATATACTTCCATTGTATGATGGTCATTGGAAATAGATTATCAATTTGATTACCGGTATGCGCTATATCTTATCATTACATGATGAAATTGAATTAAAATAAAATCTAAATGTCACTGCATAGTTCATCTTGGGATGACTTTTCCTTGTGTGCAATATGATATGATATGATATGAATTAGATATGATTGTGTGCTATATTGTATTGTTATTAGCTTTATGAAATTGAATAAATTACATCCAATGAAGAGATTGTAGAGAACAATTGTTGAGGTGAAATATATGTCTGTTGACCCCCCCAGGACCCCTATAAGTCCTTTGGTCTGCCGTCCATCGGTCATCTCCACCGCTACAGCGAGCCTCTTCAGTTGGACAAGGTCCGAGTGGACAGCGGCATCAAGGAAGGCAGCGAGATCAGCATGTACTACGATCCCATGATCTCAAAGGTCAGACAACTCCCTCTCCCTCTCTCTCTCTCTCTCTATCTCTCTCTCTCTCTCTCTCTCCTCTCTCTCTCTCCTCTCTCTCTCTCCCTCTCATTCTCTCTCTCCCTTTCTCTCTCTCACTCTTTTCCTTTCCTTTCTCAGTGAGATCAGCATGTACTACGATCCCATGATCTCAAAGGTCAGACAACTCCCTCTCCCATTCTCTCTCTCTCTCTCTCTCTCTCTCTCTCTCTCTCCTCTCTCTCTCACTCTCTCCTCTCTCTCCCTCTCATTCTCTCTCTCCCTTTCTCTCTCTCACTCTTTTCCTTTCCTTTCTCAGTGAGATCAGCATGTACTACGATCCCATGATCTCAAAGGTCAGACAACTCCCTCTCCCTCTCTCTCTCTCTGGCAAAAGAAGTGTGAGCCACGCTATCTTTGAGAAATGATAACAGTCTCTCCGCGTCCTCGCGCGTTATATCTGCCCACTGGTTTTGTACACGGGGTGGAAGTGCGGGTTTCGCAAATTACTTGTTTGGTTTGCAAAGTATAACGTTGAAATTTCATATTTTTGAACAAAATTTGATGCTCTATCGCCTCAAATGCTAAAGAATTTTATTCTTCCACATAATTTCAATTCGCCACTTCTCTTTTCGTCAATTTTAGAAACATTTCCCTTATATATGGAAGATGTTAACAAGACCTTCCCCATAAAGTACTAAAACGAGAGAATAACGCATTTCAGCCTTACAAATTGAATTAGATTTTTCATTTTTTGCTCGATTTAAAAAATTTAAAAAATATTGAACAGATAATTTATGCATTACTCTTGATTATTACATTCATTTCTTCGGCCCAAACCGTAATTTTAATGAGAAAAGTGGAAATTCTGGAATCACATTTTTGAAAGTGTGGACCACATTTTACAAATTTCAACCCATTCAGAACACGAAAATTAATCTTAGAGGGTTGAGAATATAGTGGAAAGGGGTAGATATATCAAATATCTTCCAGAATCAGCTCTACTTGTTTCTTAAAACTCTTTAAATTTGTCGTAATATTTTTTTACTTTTTGTGTTTTTTGCATACTAATGTACACGAGAACTATTGGTAGGGTAGTGTGGGTCACCTTTTCAATTTAACTTTATGAACAAATGTTAAACAAAATCAGTCAGAAAATGATTTAGATTCCATCTTTAGAGTTCATATTATGAAATTAATGACAAATTTCGATTAAATTTTCCACCTAATGCCTTGTTTGGGTAATACTTTTAGAGGTTGTTAAATGGGGGCAAGGGCGCCCTCATGGTTGAACCTTTGGATGGAAGTGTTTGCCTGACTTTCTGACTGTGAATGGAAGTATGGGACACTTTTTCACTTGGGTTCATTGAAGTATATTTTGTTAATGAGTATTTACCCTATTGTATGTGTCTTTTTGTATTTTAAATTAATGTGTGTAGTAGTTCACTGAAATATGCACGCAGGGGTTATCATTAACGACTGTACATCAGCATCCCTAAAACCGGGTAAAAAGGGTATCTCTTTCGCCACCAGGCGGGTAACCGGAGTATTCCGTTTAGGGTATCATAAACGCCAAAAATAACAAAAAGGAGTATCAAATTCAATGTCTTAAGAAAAGTTTTGAAAATACATAATCGAAAAGGGTGGTAAATAGCGAGGGAGATTGGAATGCGGGTAAACAAGAAATTGCTTGGGGAAAATCACCTCTTGCCAAACTTCAGTTTGATTCCAGACCAAATCAAAGAAAATTGTTACAAAACTTTTATCTTCTATTATTTCCAAGATTTTATTTTATCCTTGTTAATTTTTACACTTTGATTCTGAAGGAATATAAAGAGGTTCCTTTCCTCAATCATTTTCTAGTTGGCCTTATTTCTTAAGAGGGGGGGGGGGGTTGGATTTTAGAAAGTGTAAAATTACCCCTTGTTAAAGATCCTCGTTAGGGTGCTTTTATGAGGAAAGTATGTGTACAGTCGTCAATGATATATAACCGCCCCCCCCCCTAATATTCTCTGAACATGTATGCATCAACACATGTGTAAACACACCCTAAGACACCCACACACACACACACACACACAAACACACATACATGTACAACGATCTCAATTACACACCAAATTGGCTTCTTTTTGTACTGAAAGTCATAAATGCGTATCATTTCACACGTTTTAAAACAAGAGATGTAGACTTTATGACAACTTGAAAGTTTTTCATGTGATATGGTTAATCTAAGGAAATATTTTAGTCCATCACAAAGGTTAATTTCTTAAACAAACAAAAAATGAACAACAAAGAAACTGTCGAAACTGAATCCGATTATCTTTCTTTTAAAGACAACTTTGACAATTATCCCCATTCAAGTACATGTATTAGACCGGTTTGCTTAAGAAGAAATATATATGCACATGCATATATACACACACATACATACATAAAAACATACACGCACACAGAAATACAAACATGCCTGCATGAGATGTAAAATGTGACATTTGCAACACTAGTTCCCTGTTTACTTACATTTTATGATCTATCGGGGAGGGAGGGGAGATGTGTAGTGCATGTAGGGAAATGTGGCTGATTAGGACATGAGGGTTCGATAGGGACGTCGTGCAGTCAAAGAGGACAAGTATTGAACCCAAATCTGTTAACATCTATTAGAGAGGTCTTTTATTAATAACAACGTAAAAATCATAAATTACAATAGCATTTCATATAGGAGTTTACTTGAACTCACAACATTTCTACAGAGACACGTATCAGGCTTTTACCCTTAAGGTTGGTTTTAATTATATCATAATAGCTATTAATAAAACTTTCTATAAGTAGTGTCATCAATGGTAGATGATGTTAATAATACAAACTACTCACATATGCTATGGAAATCTCAGTGATACTGTTGACTTGCACAATAGCAGACTTAGTTATGTGTATTACAAAGCGCACATAACATTGTCTGTTTGCAACGTAAAATTTGTAGTTCCCATTAACGTAATTGTCTCTAACAATTACATCCTTACATAAGATTCTAAGGTGTCCCTTTAATTGACATGTGTATCAAATGCTCATTTTCATAGGTATAATACCTTGTATCATATAATTTTCTTCTAAGCCTAAAATATATAAGTGTGTACTCGAAGAACTATAAAAAAGAATGTGCACTAAATGAGCTGTATGAAGACATTTTCAAGTATTGCCCTCAACCTTTCCATGTAACTAAACAACTTCTGTTATATTACCAACTTTTTAGGGGCAGTATCAAATTAAACCGAAGCATAGCTGCATGTGACAACTTATATAAAGCGCTCTACCAAAAAAATCAGTTAAAGCTGTACATAAATGCATAAGTCAAGCAGGGAAGTGTTGCAGGGTAGGATATGATTAGGTCAGGGAAACGTGCATCTAACTTATGAAAAGTGCCTATTCTCTGTAACCTTCCCTTGATAATGGAACAGTACAAAAAGTCGTGATCTCATGACTTGAATGCTATTTAAATGAACAGCCATTAAAAATACCTTACGTAGGCAGGTTAAAATTATGTGTTTAAACCTGTGGTAAAGAAAAAGCATACCTTATCAGTATAAAAAAACGTGCTTCACCTCCAATGATTCACAAATATGTTTAACTTTAAAACTCTAAACCTCTACCACACTAATTAAAACTTCATATATCGGTGTCTACTACATGTATATTCTCTTACTTCCTTACTTCCTCTCCCACCCATCAATCTCTCAAACATAAAATACACTTAAATCATCATGGGGTACCCTTGAGCCATTTATGATCAAAATCCTTCCTGGAGTTCCTGAGATTTCACAATAACCGTCAATGTTCTCACACTAGATGTGGGCTCATTGACGCCATGGTCGCCACTAGTTACATATCAGATTTCACCAGATCTCTGTAAAAGACCAATTCAACGTGCTTATCATTTATTTTGAATATATTATTTCCATTATAACGTAAGCTTTATTGACTTTTTACCTCGTTTACCTTAGACAGAACTGATCTAATTTCAAATCAGGTAGTGGCCACATCATGTGGTTCCCATGGGACAAGAGGGAATTAAATTTACTAGAGTTTTTTTCCAAATATGGTGGTAACAAGATCTTATTCCTTTTACCTTGACCTCTCACTCCTTCTCATATCTTCTTATTCATAACCCTCCTTGCAAGTTACAACACTACTGAGCATTCCTATCTGAAGTTGTAGTAACTTATATCTGCCAAAACATGCAACATTATTTTCATTATGTATCCAGTTGCCAGAAAGAGTTCTTTGTTCACAATACTGTACATATTTCTTACAAAACAAAACATCATGCAAGCCATATCATAATCATAATACTTTTCTCACTTGAATGGAGTAAAGGCACATTAGAGTAAAGTTTCTATACACCTGTAAATTTATTACTCTTAAACCATATTCTGAGAGGGAAGGGGGTCATCTATAATAATATCTCTCCTCTCCTATCTACATATTTTACATTTTTCCAAACACACTTCAGATATCAAGTTATTGAGATATGATTTCCTATAAATATGTTTTAATCTTATGAAACTTTTGGTACAAAAACTCTTTGTCTAATTTACAGGGAACTATCGCAACTCTTTGCATTATCACAGCATTAAAAGAAAGAATATTAAGCCTTAAAATTTAGTAGTTATATTTGTAGTATCGCAAACATGTATGATTCTCACATTTTTATAAGAGCATTACATGGCTAACTTAATGTACTTCAGTGCTACAGGGATGACAGGAAAGCATTCCTTGGGCTTCTTCCACTCTTGCATTTCCAGCGTCATTTAAGCCTCCCAAATGCATTCTCCACTACCATGCTGTTGGTAGTGAGCCATGATTTGAAGGGACCGGCTGGATGCCCGATGCGAAATACAGCTCTAGACTTCTACCCCGTTGATGATTTTGGACGTCTGTAGGTATATAAAAGGGGGATAAAAAGTAAATGATGACACATATTTTTTGAAGTCATGAATGATTTCCTTAATAACAGCATAAACGTGTTAAAATGTTTAAAATTAAACATGTCTTTATCCGCTGCTTATACGTAAAAATCAAATTGACACTCATGATGAGTTTTATTTTTCAACACTAGTGAGGTTGCTTATGTAATTAATTGAAAGGCTATCACAATTTCTCTGCACAGTGCACTAAAGCTTTCTGCAACACTTGTCAATGGATGAATGCAAAATCAATAAACATTTTGACCTGTTTGCATCCCTCTTAAGTAAATGAAAAAACATGTATAAAAAGAGAACATGGGAGACAGACAGGAGACAAATGAGAAATACAAGCAAGAATAATAAGAAAACTGATTGGTAATAGGTAATGAAGAAGAAGAAACAGGAGAAGAGAAAAGGGAGATAAAGGGAAGTGAATTGGGTTGGGGGAGGAAGAAGTTGTTCTGCAAAACTCATAATCTTACATACTCAAGCTTTTCAGTACCACGACAATAATCCAACGTAAACATACCTCTCTCGGGAAAAGGAAGCCACCTTGCTCATACTCTGCATATATGAAGATGTCGGAATTTGCCAGTACCCTAGTGTCGTGGTTTCTCCCCAGTCAACCAACATAGATGTCAGTGAAGCTATGTCAAATGAGCAAGAGAGCAATAGAGTTAATAAAATATAAAATATACAAATGCAACATTCTGCCAGCCATGCCTCAGTTAATTTTTTGTGCATCAGTACCACATATCAGTAAAATGCTTCCAGAGAATTTTGTTTGTGTATGCCCTTGGGTCGTCTGACTTTTCCATGGCCACATGTCCAATAAATTGTCATAACTAGATGCATGATGAGAGAAGAAGGTACATTTGTACTTGGAGAGTTTTTCACACCATTTTATAAAACAAATGATGCACAGCCCTGTTTTGTGGATCAGTGGAATTGGATACACTAGTTTTACGTTGGAAACAAAGTAAAACCCACTCTCCGCACTCGTGGGGTTAAATGATTCCAAAGTGTAAGTTGGGCATCCAATCTGCAGTACATCATTTTTAAAAAAGTCATCTATCTGCTATTAATATTTTTTACTTATTCTACTTTTGAAAACTACAGTTCTAAAGTATTGTTTTTCATTTGATACTTACACTGATCCAAAAGTCATGATGGAATGGCATCTGTATTTTATTTTTACTTAATTGATAATGTTAAAATATCTTACCAAAAGTTGTGGTCTACAACAGCCTGCAGAATGAAGGAATGCCATCCCTTCCGGTTGTAATAGTCGTTGGGGTTATCATGAGGAGCGATGATTGCAATGTGGGTGCCATCTATTGCTCCAGCCATTTGTGGGAAGCCCCTGTCTGCAAATCCTCGGATGGTCTCTTGCAGTCATCCACCAGCTGGCAAAGAGAGCTTGTAAGAAAAGAGGAAGAATGAAATAGTCTAAATGAGGGTTGAAGTTGTAAAGACTAAATGAACTACAGAAACTTGGAGTTCCATTGTGCCATTACTATGGTCATATTCTTCTTTGATTCTATGATACCATAAATGTATAAATCATACACTAAACATTTTGAGATATTTTGTCTAACCTGGTGACGGCAGAAAAGTTTTCCTTTGACTACTACCTATAATCATTTTAATTTCTACCCCTCACCTATTGTTACAATTTTATTGTTTCTATCATTTTTTGTTATCTTTTCGATATTTCAATATTGTGGTGAAGGGATTATTACTTAACACATACCAATTTGATTAAACAATCAAATCTAGTTGTACCAGGAAAACAATTTACATTTGAGCTGACAATCTGATGAAATTGAAAAAATAGAACTGAATTACCTCAGTAGGAGCTCCTTTATAGCCTTGTTCACCTCCCCCACAAGGTAGTGTAATGTGGATTTCCAGATGTCAAAGAGGACAGCAATTGTCCTATACTCGGTAGGTGTGGCATACCACCAGATATCTGCAGCCAGCCGTTGTCGATGGGCGATAGACAGTCCAAAGTTGGTCACCTGTCTCTCAAGACCTTGCCTGAGCTTGGTTGCCAGGAACTAAAAAGTCGGTTGTGTCATCTGAATATGTGAAGTTCTCTAGCACCTGTGTAAATACATGGATAAAAGGAAAAGATATGTTTGACTCGTCATATTAACTAGTGATTAGAGTAGGTGAAAATGCAGGCCATACCATATTTATCGATATCGATCAAAACTTTCTGGGCGAACCGATCGTATCTTCTCCCGATCAATAGTAAGTCTACGTAGCCATTGACATTGTGTACAATTTGCTTTAAAGCAAAATCAGCAGTAGAGCTATGTTTTTAAAATATTTAATGTTGTCAGGGCTTAAATACAGGAATTCATTCATTACTCAAACTATCTTGATTGTACAAGAACATATTGCAACCAAAAAGCACGGCAACAGCGAATGAGTCGTACGCCTGCAGTACATGTAGTAACATGCAGTCAGGACTAGGGACGCCTATGTGTCACTAGATGGCGCTTCGCATATACTTTTTCGTGAATCATGGTGAAAACAACAATGTTTCGTTATGAGGATCAATTCAAAGCAAGAGCAGTGTCAAGAATAAATACTGAGCTTCTATTTGGCTTTTGATTTATAATGTTTTACAAAGGCGCAGTTGTGCCGCAAAAGAGTTTTATGAGCCCATGTTTAGATCTATGAATATGCGGTGTTGATAAATTTTTATGAAATTCCGGAGGGGGCAACGACAATCGTCACGAAATTCTAAGCCTGGCTTGTCGGCTGCTATGATACTGATAGCTCCACTGCCTCAGCTACCATGCCGGGCCGCCTTACTGGCTAAACCCAAACCGCTCGGATCGGCGCTATAGCTGACCGCGATGCGTGGCTTGCGGACACAGCGTCCCGCTCACGCACTATACTATATGGGAACATGTACAGGCCGTGCTGCGCCGTTCGCATGCGCCCACCGCACGCTCGCAGTTAATCCAATTGCTGTCGGATCCCGTGCGGATTCAGCAGCCCACCGGAATATACGCTAAGCGAGTACCGGCAGAGCGTTAATTAATATTAGTAATTACATACGCGAATTTTGTATACAGTGTATAGCGGCATTATCTGTGATCAGAGACGATGCACAAATCTTGTTTAAATAAATACTTCTCTTGTTATTTTGCCAAAATCAATAATTTTTATGGATTATCAATAGTGCAGACAAGCATATATGGTGAACATTTGTATTTTAAAGTTGTTAAATACTTTGTGGGCATCCCAGCTATTAGGACTCTGTATGTAGTTCCTATACTGACACTGACAGTGCAGTGTATTACATTGGCGAACACTTTGGCACTTTTTGTTTTTAAATCTCGTATGATAAAACCTCACACACCTTTTGAAACTTTCTTCAGATTGTAGGCATTCATATGTATGCTTATGGTTGCCCGTAACCAACTGAAAAGAAGAATTGAAGTGAGTTTAACCCAAATTACTGCATCACAAATCTAACTTTCTATCCGGCCGAAACTTCGGGGTCACAATACGGTGGTATGAGGGGGCTCTATGATTTGTACAGCTGCATTACTGCGTTGACGAAGAAAACCTGTGTGGTTTATCACGCTGTCAATAATGGCCAGTGAACCAGCTTAAATGTTGTAGAAATCATTTAAACAGTTAATCACAGGCACTCAAGCACTTCTCGTTCATCTATTTTTTAAATGAGTAAGGTTTACATTTCGAAATAGGTTCTTAAACTTACATGTTTCTTGACAGGGCAGGGGTACTAACAACACGGCCACACTTTTTGTTGCTGTTCATTATTGCTGAAACAGCCGACCAGACTGGTATAGACTACTGTATTGCATAGCTATGGTATCCGTAACACCACAATCTAGTTATGATATCGAACTACTGAAATACATAAAGCAAAAACAACAACAACCACAACCCTAGTCTTGCGCATCAGGCTTAATCAATTGTAAGTTACAATTGATCGCAGCAGGCTTTGTGACACGGAAAGTTGCAATAGCAAGTTGCAATCAGTTGAAATAGATAGCAACTCACTCTTTGTGATACAGGACCCTGGCTACTCTTGCACATTTGTTGGAGCATGTTTGTGATGGGATAGGATGTTTTTGTAGTTATAATTTTGCCATTGGAAAGACTTCCCTAGACTTAGTTATGGCTAAGCCACCTAATCTAGTAATCGATTCAAGAATACAAGCTCTACCCCCCCCCCCCCCCCCAAAAAAAAAAAATAAATAAATAAAAAAAAATTAATAAATAGATAAGTTTAAGATAAAATATAATACATTTTGCCTTAGTATATAGACTTTTTCTGCTGACGAAATAATTAAGCCCAATTTCAGAGTCAGACGAAGTAGTGTTACTGTAAATGCAGTGTTAAGACTCTACATCTAGTTGATTCCAGCTTCTTCTTTTTTAGATCTGAAAGTTAGGTTGCTGGGCCAAAAGGAATTCTTCCATTGACGTTTATTGCTTGCAAGCTCAGGAATCAATTTTTGGTAGTAAAGTTAATACGTTCATTCAGTCATTCAGTTCGCAATTGCGCCGCATCTGCTGGGCTTACTGCAACCATGCAGCCCGCTCGTGCAGTGAGCGGGAGCAGGAGCAGTCCCGGGGCTACTGCTGGGCTAGCTTGGGGCTACTGCTGGGCTAGCTTGTGCCTAGCGCAGAACCATGGCTGCATAATCGCGCAGCTAGGTGTAGCATGCATAAAAAGTCTGAACTTAAAGCTTCTTCTTCTTCTGTAATAATCTTCAAGGGCTCTGCAGCCTATCTCGGAGATAAAGCACTCAAACAATGCACAAGGTTATGATAATGATATGATAATTTCAATCTACTTACCAGCAGAGGATCAGACAAAATGGCTTCAATGTCGCCGTCGGCCATTTTTTAAATTTGAGTGATAAGAAACAGCTTGAGACCCAGCTAGGCCTAGAACTGGAGGGCATTTCATGACCATGCATGTCTTGCCCTCATGTACAGGACGTACCGCAAAAGCGCACTTTGCGCATGCGTACTTAGACACCGAGACTGGTAAATATACACATTTCACATAAGATTTGGGCCCTGACTTCCCCTGAGTTTGAGCCAAATGACCCACACTTGAGGGGTAGGAGTGTGGGCCCATGGATTTTGGCTTAAACTTCGCAATTATGACCCACACTCTCTAAATCTGGCACACACTTTTGACCCACACTCCGGCAAATTGGCAAAGACTTCTAAATCCCTCTCTCTCTCTCTCTCTCTCTCTCTCTCTCTCTCTCTCTCCCTCCTCTCTCTCTCTCCCCTCTTTCTCTCCCTTTCTCTCTCTCACTCTTTTCCTTTCCTTTCTCAGTGAGATCAGCATGTACTACGATCCCATGATCTCAAAGGTCAGACAACTCCCTCTCCCCCTCTCTCTCTCTCTCTCTCTCTCTCTCTCTCTCCTCTCTCTCTCCCCCTCTCACTCTCACTCTCTCCCTTTCTCTCTCTCACTCTTTTCCTTTCCTTTCTCAGTGAGATCAGCATGTACTACGATCCCATGATCTCAAAGGTCAGACAACTCCCTCCTTCTCTCTCTCATTCTCTCTCTTTCTCTCCTCTCTCTCTCCTCTCTCTCTCTCCCTCTCTCTCTCTCCCTTTCTCTCTCTCACTCTTTCCCTTTCCTTTCTCAGTGAGATCAGCATGTACTACGACCCCATGATCTCAATGGTCAGAAACCAAGCTCTTTTCAACCATTTCTCTCTCTTTCTCTCTCTCTCTCTCTCTCTCTCTCTCTCCTCTCTCTCTCCCTCTCACTCTCTCTCTCCCTCTCTCTCTCTCACTCTTTTCCTTTCCTTTCTCAGCGAGATCAGCATGTACTACGATCCCATGATCTCAAAGGTCAGACAACTCCTTCTCCCTCTCTCTCTCTCTCTCTCTCTCCTCTCTCTCACCCTCTCACTCTCTCTCCCTTTCTCTCTCTCTCACTCTTTTCCTGTCCTTTCTCAGTGAGATCAGCATGTACTACGACCCCATGATCTCAAAGGTCAGAAACCAAGCTCCTTTCAACCATTTCTCTCTCTTTCTCTCAGTCATTCTGTCCCCTCTTACCATTTGTCTTCTTCTTTTTTCTACCCTTTCATTTTCTCTCTGTCTCTGTCTCTTTCATTTTCATTCTTCTTGCTTATTTTTATCTTCTACATACATCACTTTTGCTCTTCTCTCTCTCCAACTTGTATTCTGTCCCACTTCTTTTTCTTTTTTTCTCTTACTTATACTGTTTTTTTCCTCTCTCCCTCTTGGTCTCTTTTGGGTTGCTTTTGAGTTTAAATGATACTTGTTATATGTGTCTTACACAAATATTCATCCTTTTCGTATTTCTTAGGAAATATATGCTTTAGATGAGAGAAATGCAGTTGAGTGATCTTTTTCTTCTTGTTTTTCCCCCTCAGCTGGTAACATATGGTGCGACAAGAGATGAAGCTTTAGAGACGATGGTGAAAGCGTTGGATACATACATCATACGAGGTAACAATACCTTGATGTCACTGTACACAGCGTGCATATTGTGTGTGATACTTCAGACATATTTTAGAGTTGTCTTCTGTACTGTTAACAAGTATTTTACTTGTTTGTGGCCTCCTATTCAAATATTTCAATGTTTTTATGTATATATGATCAATTGATACATGACCTGTATTTTATATTGATATTGTTTTTATGATTTGGAATTAATAAAACTAAGTGAAATGAAGCGAATATGTTATCGGGAATGCTGGTTTTGTGAATGAGTCCACATGCCTACTGAAAGTACTATCAATATCCTGTTAAACCCTTTATGTGTCATTATATTCCACATACAAGAATGATGCTATATGATTGGTCAAGACTTGATCACGAGTTGAAGCGTAGTTTTTCCCATCTGATCACCTGAGAAGAAAAGTTTGTTACACTCTAGGTGTTTAATACTTTTTGGTTTCGCTGATCTCTTCACTCCTCACAGTCCTAACGCATGATCAATATTTTGAGTACGCGCAAAATAAAAGTGTGTTACACTAAGACTATCAATTGATACGTATCTCCTCCTAACGTGCGTCCTATAAGCGTGTTCCCCATGGCAGCGGCTCGGGGTTAGGTAGAGAAGTAAACATTACTTTTGTACGTCAGATTGTCATTTTTGGTATAGATAGTTGGTTTCAGATGTGGAATATAAAGCAAATAATCAACTTTTGGTTTCAGGCAATGAGACGAACTATCACTTCCGAGGCGATCTGGATGTAGCTATCTTTGCGAAGCGCAGCTGAGGAAAGATAGCATACACATTCAGATCGCCAAGGAAGTAAATCAAGGAAGCGTTGAACATTACCCACATACCCAGTATGGAGGAGAGCCATCAAGGAATTGAACGGTCCAACCCCACCCCAGTGGGAAAAACTGACCTTTAACATTAATGGTGATCTCTCCTTGGCAGGTGTGACCCACAACATCTCCTTGCTCCAAGATGTGATCGCCAACCCCCGCTTCATCTCCGGAGACATCAGCACCAAGTTTCTCCAGGAGGAGTACCCAGAAGGATTCTCAGGTACAGCTCATTCCAGGCGCAATTCTCAATATCGCATATAACTAAATATAATTAAAATATAATCACGTGTGGCACTGTAACACTTTTCAGATTTTGGGCATTTTAAGCGGTGAACTGGGCACTTCCGGATATATTAGTTTGTCAGTACACACGATGGTAATACCATCGACATTTCCCCGGTAACCCATTTCCCCACAGATATTTATCCTATATTTGCTGTTCTCCTGTTAGATGGAGAGGTAGTAGAGATGTTTCCGAAGGCGACTGTAGAAGTGCTGAGAACTTTCTGGACTAAAAGAGGGGTTCCTTGCACCGACGCAAAGCATCATGTGCCAGACTACGAGACTGGAAATATACAGGTCAACAAATTTGGCTGGAAAGCTTATAGCGCTGCGTACAGCGATTTTCTATAGTTATTTGTGATGTCGACAGTGGTGTCAATATACACTCCCATTGAATTATGTTTACCCTATCCCTGAGCTGTCCTATTTATGTGGAAGCACCTTTACAAAGTATGAACATCAAGAACTGTGATGCACATAATTCCCATAAGACAGCAGTTTGACTGACATACAATGGGTTAAGTACTGGTTTATGACATGTCTCGTCTTATTTTTGATTCAGGCTGGAAGTTGAACCAAAAAGAGCAGACCGATCTCAAAGCAGTAGCCTCATGTATCCACGTCCTTAACCAACTCAAAGCTCAGAAGTTTGTTAACCATACCAGGTAATTATTCCTTATTGGCTGTTACCACGGTAGCTGTAATTGATGGTAAGATACGACAGTGGAAACATATACATCCATAGAGAGACAGACAGACAGAGGAGATAGAGAGAGACAGAGAGAAATGGAGACATACAGAGACAGAAAGGAAAAGAGAGAGAGAGACCACAGACACAGAAGTTTGTACACCTGCATAATTTTTATTTCTGGCGTATTTATTACTTTTGTCTCCATCTAACCCCTACCTTTGACACAGCCTGTTGAATTTTTATTTATTCGTATATGAATATGTATAAAAAAAAAATAAAAGTAAGATACATCTGCAGCATGGTCAAGTTCTATGGGAAAAGAAGAAGATCTGTTTCACAGGATGTGTTTTCATGATACACCTTGCACATACATGAATAGAGAAGCATTTCTTTTGTTTTTATTCTTTAGTTATAACTCAGAAAAGAGGTACTCAGAGAAAAGAATGAGTGAGGTGGAGAGAGAAAAAACGAATAGGTTACCTACTTTATGTTAATGAGGTTCAACTCCATGAAGAGATGAAAGTTTACTTCTGTTTAATCTCTTAGTGTGCCAGATGAAATAAACCTCTATGGAATTTGTGTGTACTACTAGTGAATGAATTCACATGTGGCGCAACAAAGAGTTAATATTTCGGATTCTTCTCTACGTTGCTGGTAGGATTCCACCGACACCCATGTCAATGGGCCAATCAGAGCTCAGCGTCATCCTGGATGGGGAGCGGCAAGATGTCACAGTGCAGATGAAAGCTGATGGCAAAGCAAAGGTATGGGACTGAAATTTAATCATTTTGAACAACTTGTAAACACAAAAAATTGGGGGGAAAATACCTATATTTATGATATTGTGGTTGTATTCATTTCAATAGTTTAATCCTAAAATTGTATTTTTTTACTCTTCAGTAGACAAATTTTTTTGGGGGGGAGGGGAGTGAAGATTTGGCCTGCATCTTTGTTAGTCTTACAAAGAAACCCACAAGTTTACCCCAGATTCTTTTCCGTTGGTCAGGTGACTGTAGGCGACCAATCACTGGACGTCGATCTGAGTTGGTCGAGAGCCGATGATGTCATCACCCCTACTGTCGGAGACACTACGCTATGTCTGCAAGTAAGTTAGTTATAAGGTCTCTCCTAGTGTGCGTGTGTTGGTGGGCTTGAATATCGTGGCCATCACAAATTATGACTTCTGTAATCAATCAATCAATAAATATATTTGAATATATTACGTAGTTGACAATGCTTCATCCCACAAGATTCAGCTGCAAAAAATCATTGCTAAGAGCTGACTACAGGGGTAGAAAGGCATGTGTTATGATTGTAAATACGTGATAACGCTTTGATTTCTATTGTGTGGTTCTATTTTTGCCTGCTTCCAGCTTATATCATATGATATTTCATATTAGTAAATACAACGAAACCTGTTCTTCAAGGCACCTATCTATCCACCTCTCTCCAACTCTTGAATAATGCTGTCCTCAGAGTGATGGCCAGAAATTGCCATTATGTGGCGATCAAGCTTCAAAGCCATCATGTTCAAGTTTATTGATGGCTGTGGCACGGAGGCAGTGGTTGGTGTACACTTTCCAGCATTGCGCTTGTTTAGATATCACTGACATCTTGTTTACAAGAGTATGTAAACCAACAGGTACATTGTCATACCAAGGGCTAGCTGACTAAGCAGGCCTTCTTGACTTTAGTCACTGCGATAGTGCATCACAGTTTTCATTGAGGTGAGATATATATTCAACAAAGGAGTTTACAGGGTAGTCAGTCGTACCAGTCGCATACATCCGTCCACCTTGACTTTCTCCATCGTGATTAAGTTTGCCGCGATGATTTTCCCTGCCCCGGTTGCAGAGATGTAACATGAGGTGTAAGAACACCTTATGCTGCAAATCCTTTGGTACAGTCGTGTCAAAAGACTACCTGATTTTGTTCATGTCCTCAGGTGTAATCGGGTCCTTGTGTCGAATTGCACCTTTTCCCTCAACCTTCGATTTGTGGAGTATGGCTTTGAACATGTCATTACATCCGTTAAATCCAGTATCTTTACAGATTTCAAATTGCCGGTGCTTCAAAAAGTGACGCTGTAAACTGTACAAAAGAATGATCATCGACCTCTTCGAATAACACTCCCCGTTACCTCGGGGGAGCTGGGCATAGAACGACCGTAGACAATCGTTCAGTTCTGGGGCACTGCATCGCACAGATAGTACTGCAAAATTTACTTCTTTCTGCCTACAATACGACCTTACAATATTCAAAGAGTAGATTATCACTCCTTTAGTCCACGTGGAATCCTTGTCGTCTTTAATGGAAGCAAGATCCTCTTCTGTAAGGGAAGGAAATCGACAGTTATTATCCATTTCGTCGTTTTTCACAGATTTTTTTGCCAGTCATTGATCAGTGAAATATTGACAGCAGTGTTGACAAGTAGTCGTAAAAAGTCGCCCAATTTAGCAAAAAGTATCCCAAACGGAAATATCAAGGCTATCCAGCATGATGGTACTAGGTGAAAGTGTATAATTGGCAATGGAGAAATTAGCAAGTCAGAAGTAGCCGCAAAGTACCTGTAAGGCTTTGCAAGTCGCTGCGCGGAAGTCAAAATTAGTGCAATTTGGCACCTAAATCCGGCTTTGGCAACACCGATTGACAGAAAAAGTGTCTGATAACTTTCATCCACGATAGGCATCGATAATCAAAATGTGTCGTCTGCAGCACGTAAATTTGTACAAGGTATTTCTATCTGCGATCGGTAAAAAAAGGCTACTGTTGGGAATCGATATACATATCGATTACAAGACAAATCAATATTCTCCCCATTCTTTTTACCCTCTAAAAATCGAAAGTTATATTGTACATATGTACACTATAACTTTTTGAAGGGACCTCACGTGGTACCAATCTAGCCAATCACAGCTTGTATTTTACTACCACTATTTAGTCTATCCCATATATGGGAGAGCACCTCCCACGTCACGTCACAAACTCAGAGCTATAAAAGATTATAACTGTCTTATCCTATGACGGATTTTCATCAAACCTTCACTAAGTTTCTTTCAAGTGTCTGCTTTTACTGAAACAGCCATAATTTTAGGGTGAACTATTTCTTTAATCGGCAGGTTTGATTGTATAAAGGACTGAGTGTGACTAATTTGTTTTTCTCTCGTTTTTTTCAAGGTTATATCATGCGACGCCTTAGGGCATATAAAGCTGCAGTACAGAGGCACGATAGTAAGTATCATTTCATTTCAACTTTTATTCATTACAGTGTATCAAGCCAACTATGTTTTATACTTTAGTTGCAAGAAATGAATCAATCAATCTAACTCCATCTTCAATTCAGAATGGTCAGCCTGATGAGCAATACAGTACCTGTATATGATTGTAGACTATGGTCACTGCGTAAACGAGGATAATTTTTCACTGCCCTCTGCCCACAGAATGTACATGTACAACCTCTGATCGTAATGACATGCTCACGTGACACACGTCTGTATTCTATAGCACTTATTTTACACCTTCACTATCTTGTGTTACTTTTCTAAGGCATAGATGGATCGATACTCTGTCACATAAGCAATGAATAGAGGGCGACATTTCAATTTCAGATATTATGTTTGCCCTAATAATGCAATATGCATTCATATTTCTTTTCAGGAGAGGATCTTTGCATATTTCCGAATGATTGTCAAATGCCCTACACAGACACGAACACACATACACACATACACACATACACACATACACACATACACAAGTACACACACACACACACACACACACACACACACACACACACACACACACACACAACCTGCTTAGGGTTAATGCCTGACATCAATCATATACCATTGAAAACACTGGTTCCTTCAGACTCATTTGGAATTTTGTCAAAGAAGTGATTTCATAATGAACATATGTCTTCCCCTTCCTCCCCCCCCCCCCTCTCTCTCTGCCTTTTAGTTCTCATTCTCAGTGATGCAGCAAGAGGCAGCCAATCTCCAGGCACTGATGCCAGAGAAGGTACAGCCTGATGTCAGTAAGGAAGTTGTCTCCCCTATGCCTGGCAAGCTGCACTCACTGAATGTTGAGGTTGGTCAAATGGTAAGTGACTGATACATGTATCATTTTTATGCCTCCGCCACGAAGTGGCCGGAGGCATTATGTTTTCGGGTTGTCCGTCCGTCCGTCCCGAATCCGTTTAGGCAATATCTTGAGAATCGTCAAGCAGATTTGCTTCAAACTTGGAACATGTATGTATTGCATAAAACTAATGAAGTGTGTAAAATTGGGGTCAAATCTGATTGAGGTCAGAGGTCAATGAAATTTGTAAAAATTACCCTGAAATGACCTTTTCCACAATAAATCCAAATCCAACAATGCAATTCTCATTAAACATGGTACAAAGATGGATCACTACTTGGGGATAGACTGGTGACATTTTTGGTAAAATTCCTGAAAGGTCAGAGGTCAAAGGTTAATGAACTTTGCCAAAATTGGCTAGAAATTGCCCCAAACTTAAAATTTTTCACAATAAATCCAAATCCAATGGTGCAATTCCAACCAAACATAGTGAAACGATGGATCATTACTTGGGGGTAGACTGGTGACATTGTTGGTGAAATTCCTGGAAGGTCAGAGGTCAAAGGTCAATGAACTTTGCAAAAATTGATATTTTTCACAATAAACCGAAATCCAAATCCAATGTCGCAATTCTAACTAAACATGGTACAGAGATGTATCACTTCATGGAGGTAGACTGGTGAAAGTGTAGGTAAAACTCCTGAGAGTTCAATGGTCAAAGGTCAATGAACTTTGCCAAAAATTAGCTAAAAATTGCCCCCAAAGTGATAAATTTCAAAATATATCCATATCCAATGGAGCAATACCAACCAAACATGGTGCAAAGATGGATCACTACTAGACTGATGGCATTTTTGGTGAAATTCCTCAAAGGTCAGGGATCAAAGGTCAATTAACTTTGCCAAAATTGGCTAAAAATTGCCCCCAAATAGATATTTTTCACATTGAATCCAATACTAATGATTCAATTCAAACCAAACATAGTATAGAGATGTATCACTTAATGGAGGTAGACTGGTAAAGTTTGGGTAAAATTCTTGAAAGGTCAAAGGTCAATGAACTTCACCCAAAATTGGCTAATTTTCAACAAACTTGATACAAGGATGGATTTAGACAGACTGGTTAGATTGGAAGTCAAAGAAGTAAGAGGTCAATAGTCAATGAACATTGCCAAACTTGGCTAAACTTGAAAAAACAGAATGTGATATTTTCATTTCACATAGGAGCAATAGTACATTGCCCACCAAACATACACATTTTCTGAGAATAGCAAAGAGGCGGAGGCATATTTATCGACTGCGTGGCAGTCAAATTGCTCTAGTTTTTAATGCAACCTTTGTCGGTAAAATACAACTTTTTTGATTAAAGAATACATTTTTTGAACTCCAGAGGTTGGCAGGTCTGCTATGCCTTTAAACATCCTTTGACTGTGTTTGCTTGTCTCCGTACAGGTTGGGGAGGGCCAGGAGGTGTGTGTGGTGGAGGCCATGAAGATGCACAACAGCCTCTTTGCATCCAGGGACGGCAAGGTAAGAGCACCTCCCATCGTCATCCTGTCATTACCCCTGCATCACAAGCGTGTACTTTGTGACTCAAATTGGTAACAAATTGGCAACATCAAGATTCGAGATTCAATTTTATTTTGCCACAAAAAACAACCATACATCAAATTCAGAACAATAAATGTAGACAACAAACATCCATAGAAATAATGTTTTATTGTTTTGCATGATCTTGTGCTGTAGTTGTTGATCTCATGCTGTCGTTGTTTGCATTTGAAATGCATTTTCTTGTGCCATGCATGTACAATAAAGAAAAAAAGAACAGAACATTATTTTCAAGCTTTTGTCTACTTATGGTCTGTCCTCGTGCTAATTATGCTATCAATATTTTGAGATGGTTATTTATATTCATGTTGTTGTGGAAAAAAACATGACACTGAAACTAATTTACGATCTGATCCGTTAATAGGTCAAGGCCATCCATTTCGCGGAAGGGGACAGTATCGCAGAAGAAGACATCATTCTTGAGCTGGAGTAAAACTGTAAAAGATCAGGTGGAGGACTCCAAAGACATTGAGAAATCAAAGGAAACTGCATGTATGTATCAGGAATATTAGGGACTGTCTGACCTGATCTAGCGATACCTGGAATGAAGATGACACACAGCAGACCGTACGCGTATGACCCACGTGTACTACAGAAGGGCTCCCTCCCATGGTGACTGTATAGGTAACTATGTATGTCTCCATGCCAACCTTGACATAGCATCCAGATTACATGCGTGCATGTGTGAAAAAAAATGAGTTCGATACATAGGGTATGTGTGATCTGATTACTCAACAATCTTTCGACTTCACCGTTCTTCCGAATCAGTGCCAGTCGCGAATAAATTACCAAGCAAGGATGGTGAAAAGACAAAGAAGGAGCAGCTGACATCGTCAATCTCCACCAGAAGGAAGGGACTCTTAATCATTTTAGTCCCACAAGCAGTAAACTATGTTGCAATTGTCATGGACCTATCGCTACTTTGTACTGAGTGGGTCAACTTCCTCGATGCCAAACTCAAAATGCTGCTCTTTGTGAAGATGAAGTATTTTACTTACTGCAGAGAGGTGATGATGGCATGTAAAGAGTTAAGGGAATATACTGTACTGCGAAGACAAAAAACATTCAAAAGGGTGATTGTGAGCAATCTTCTTGCCAATGGTCTTAAATTTGTGTATTGTCCATTTTAGAAACTTGATGAAAGTGATTTGCCTTCAAATGATCCTCATTTGGAGTAATGGGTGATTATATATCAAATACTCAAACTGTTCAGGCCGAACATTTTGAGGATTTGTGAATCCATCACTAATTACTCCAATGTGGATCATTTGAGGGCAAATCACGTTCATCAAATTTCTAAAATGGACAATACATGCATTTAAGACCATTGGTAAGAAGATTGCTGACAATCACCCTTTTGAAGGCTTTTTGTCCTCCCAGTACAGTATATTCCCCTTCAGCTAAAATCTGACAATTATTCATGAAGTGTTGAGCATGTGTTTAAGCAGTATTAGCTGTCACATCAAATGGGTTGTCACCGTTGTTGCACAAATTGGTGCTATTGGACAACACCTCCCCCGGGTGGTCACCAGGGAATCTTTGTATATGCGCAGCTCAAAAGGGCAGGGTGTCACTTTTTGTCAGATATCTATGCTGGCCGCACAATGCCTAACTGTACAACGTGCGGCCTAAAGAAATAAAAAGCAATAAGAATAATAAGACTAATACTAGATCTTAGTGAAAGGGCTTTCTGGGGTAATTTCGAATTTGAATAAAAATTGTTAGGCATACATCCAGTAGTAGTTAGAGTAGCATGCTCCATCCTGTACATGAATGAATAAAAGAGGAAAAATACAAAGGCTGATACTGTTTTAATAACGGTTGGTACAGTAAATCACTAAATGTCTCACAATTACTTCCTGGTACTGAGATCTTGTTTTTGCAACCCCACCACAACCCCCCTCATTGTAAGCTGATACCAAAGCAACATTTAAGTATTTGTTTCGAAGCTGACTATTGAAATATTGCTTTGAATGTTATTGTTGTGTATTTTGTGTGTATGCTTGTAAATCATGCTCTCAGCCCAGAAGCTGAATTGCACATGATTCTGTATAATTAGTATTAAAAGGAGACACAGATGATGAGGATTTACACTTACACAAGTAATAATAGTACAAACAATATTGGAAGTAATTTTAAAGAGAAAATGTACATGCCGATGGATGACATAACCCCTTCATAAACAAATGCTACTAATAGACGAATGAATATCAGCATCATCATAATAATCTAAAATCCGCGGCTCATCGACTTCAAGTTGCCAATGTCAGTATAATGGAGTGTTTGCATAAAAAGGAGAATTGTCTTGTGTTTGCCTTTTTCTTGAATTACCAATCCAATTTACTGACATTATACAAATCCCTCTATTCACTGGTCATGACAATGCTCATCATTATTATTTATATTTTGTTCATAACGTAATATTGCTAATTATTGCTATGGAGCTTCCATGATAGAGAGCCAGAGTGGGCCAGTTAAGTAGTCAAAATAGACATTTATTTAGTTGGTATTTAGGTTAAATGAGGCATTTCGTTAAAGTAAAGGTACTGGATTTGGGCAATTTATTCAGGTTATGTAAATAAAACAAATAGTTATATCTCAAACTTGTGGGGAAGATCGGATCCTTTATAAAGGTTTTGTGGCAAAACTTGTCAATAAAAAGATATCGCCACATACAGCCTACTCTCGATACAACGAGCACGGATATAACGAGGTTTCGTTATAACGAGAGAAATCTCTCGGTCCCAAAAGTTTCTACATGCAAACCTATGGTGCAACACGTCGCTTACAACGAGCACGGTTACAACGAGATTTCGTTATAACGAGCTTATTCTGTTGACCCCAAGACAAAGAAAAACATAACAATTGCGTCCCGTTACAACGAGGAAGGAAAAAATCGAGACATGAAAACACCGGCGCCGCAAAGAGCCACACACACATCTCGTAATACACGTCCACACAACGCGAGCATGTGCACAGTTTCTAATACACCACTCCTTCGCGATCGCACAGCGTACGTACATTGAAAGCACATGGTTTCCAAGTCCGATCCCTAGCATCACGGCAGATACGGCGCGTGCTGAATTGGGGGTGCACAGTTTCTGATACATCACTCCTTCGCACAGCGTACGTACATTGAAAGCACATGGTGGGGCACATGGTTTGCAAGTCCGATCCCATCGCGGCAATAGCGAGCTTTCGTTTTGAGGACGGACGGGCTCCAGTACGGTAATCCGACACCAAGATCGATCTGCGCATGCGCCACCGCCCGCTCTGGAATCCGCGCGGGGAATCGAGAACGTGAATTCTGAGATTTCTCGTCCTCGACGAGTAGAGGACAGCAGCCAATCAGCGCCCGTACAGATGACGTAATGCAAATCGCACGTGCGATCGGCTGTTTTGTAAGCAAGCTCGGTAGGGAGTGTGCCAGATGACGTCACACGCACCGCCGTTCGCGTTCTCTGTCTTATAGCGAAACTGCGTGTAAATTGCCGCGGACGGACGGCGAAAACAGATTGCTCCCTGATCTGATTTCCGTCCGCGGGGTTATAACGAAAGCTCCCTAATATAATGAATGACACGATGCGTGCTGAATTGGGGGTGTGTCTGATGAGCAGCGATTGATTGGGTTTCTTGACAAAAACAAATGTGATCTCGGACGGGTGAAGTATATTTCACACACTAAAATATGACAATGAAAGATTTGAAGAAATAATTAAATATTCTTCCTGAAATTAGAATACCGCTGGAAGTCATCATGATACGAAATGAAATACATGTATAAGCATGCAGGGCAGCGTTAATCTTACATGGAACCCCCTCGTAATAATTTTGGAATGACCTACAAAGAAAGTGCCGATCATGACGGTGTTGCTACGTCGTTGTGCAAAACCTATCAGGCGAGCGAGACGCTCTTATCTATTAAACTCCACCTTCCCCTCATATCCCGGCCGTTCAACCCGTTGCGCCGCCTATTCTCTTGTTTGTCCAAACAACGAAACCGCATGTTTTCTTGTCCAGAAGATTACGATAACAATTGACCTGTTAAATTACTGCAAAATAACACCCATCGTATCGGGAATGGTCTATAATTCATTGAATGCAATTAGTTATTAAAACATCAAAATATATCAAAGGAGGATGATGTGGTGAGCGAAAATGCATCCCCTTTTCAGTTTGAAAACGCATGTTTCCAATTCCTTTTTTCAGTTTGATAACGCATGTTTCCAAGACGGCTATGCATATGAAAACATGGTAAAACACAATGAACACACAAGCACACATGTTTTAATGTATTTTATTGTTTTTTACCCTGTTTGGATACAACGAGGTTTCGTTATAACGAGGAAAAAGCCCTGGTCCCGACGACCTCGTTATATCGAGAGTAAGCTGTACTAAAAATTGAATTAACTTTCACAACCTAAGAAAAAATCAAGATTTTGCATTATCTTAGAGTTTTGAGATTGAAATGAATAGATGTACATGTACAGTGTAGCTAAGGGTCTATGGGCACAAGTTATTATTTGTAATGTTGTTTTAAAGATATATTGTGTATGGTAAATATAGGATTATTGTTGCTGAATTTTTACCAAAAGCTGAAAAGTGTAATAATTGGGTTCTTAAGAGTGAAGAAGTGTAAGAGTCACATGATTTGTACTACTGATTGGACAAGATGTTTTGTTTTGGATTGACAGTGTGGGTGCTATCTGAGGCACACACATGTTAACCTCCTGATTTCTCAATAATTGGAAGCCTAGATATGTAATTGAAAATAAAGATAACTTTTTAGAATGTAATAATGGTAATGTAGGACCCACTATGTTAAACTATGATTTCTAACAAAATTGGAAACCTACATGTAATTGAAAATAATGTTTATTTCTAAAAAAAAAAAAAAAATGCTTTAAGAAATGGGAAAAAATAACTTGCACCAAAAAAATAACATGGACATCCCTGAAATCTACAATGTGTATTTTTCGGATTCGTGTGGGTTATTATCATTCAAAGTTTAAAATATGTTTGAACACTTATTAGATACATGTTGTATTGTGAGATGTTTGTTTGTGATCTGTTCATTTGGTACTGATGGTACACATATTCGCTGTGCACCACATTAAATGTGAAGGAAAGTGTTCCTATAGTATTCATTATGGTTATGATGTTTAAAATCAAGGTACATGTACAAGTGTTATATTTTTGTTTTTTCTCCCTAATACATGTTTATGTTCTGTTGAGTATCGAGAAACAATATTAGTGTTCTGAAGAGGAAACGCATATTGCAGAAAGCTAATTTAAAACAGTTCCACTTCATCATGAATAGGAAAGTGCAGAACTGCTAAACAAGATTTAATGCAATATGTCCCGACTATTTGATATCGCAGTAACCAAGATTCAGGACATTGCCGATCTTTGTGCCAGAATTGTTATGTGGCAATACCACGTTACCCTTTTAAAGAATGTGTGATGGTGTTATATATACTGAGAGAATATTAAACTTATGAAAGAAATCTAATTTGTTGCGTTGGGAAGACTTTTCTTTGTTGTATTCATGATAAACTTGTAATGCCTCCGCCCTCCTGTGCAGACACTGAAGTATTGCTAAAATATCAAATATTTAGTAAAATTCCATCCCCTTATGCATGGAAACTGGCTATTTTGCTAGGATGTATACCTTGATTCAGAGAGACATTTTCATCATTGCACCACGTTTGGTCATATATTTCACAACTTATCACATAAATAGCAACATTTCTCAATTTGACCTTGACCTGTGACCTTTCTTACCCACATTACAATGACAAAATTTGTTCCGTCATATATCATCATTGTACCAAGTTCGATGAAATTCAGTGCAATAGTTCTCAAGTTATGTAAAAAAAAAAAAAAAAAAAGAGATTTCAGGATTTGACCTTGAAAGGTGACCTTTAACCTTTGACCTACAGGACCCAAAATCTAATTATAATTGCCCTGCCATATATTATCATTTTACCAAGTTTATTGAATTTTGGTCTGTCATTTCTTCAGTAATCGTGTAGACGAGATCCAGACAGACATTTGCATTCTCCTTTTACCCTACACGCCCCTTCAACTTGGTCTCTCACACACATTTATTTTATTGTAACTCTTCCTTATCAACCCCTTTCCCTCATTCCCTTCACCCTCCCTCTCTCTCTCTCTCTCTCTCTCTCTCTCTCTCTCTCTCTCTCTCTCTCTTTCTCTCTCTCTCTTTCTCTCTCTCTCTCTCTCTCTCTCTCTCTCTTTCCCTCACACACACATTATCTCTTATTCTCTTTCTCTCTCTCTCTCTCTCTCTCTCTCTCTTTCCCTCACACACACATTATCTCTTATTCTCTTTCTCAATCTCGTCTCATTCCCATAGTGCTCTCTCTCGTTCACACTCATTTTCTTCCTTGTTACTCACTCCCCCCCCCCCCCCTGCTTCTTTCTTCCCTTCTTCCTCCCTCACACACAGTATCTCTCATTCTCTTTCTCAATCACAGTACACTCATCTCTCTCTCTTTAGGGACATCATATTTCATATATTTATAATTTCATGCACAAATACATTTATATAATTCCTAAAATCAATATTAAAATGCAGGTAGCAGATTTTCTCATCAACAAAGAATGCTTACATGACATGCCCTTCTCACACACACACACACATACAATCTCTCTTCTTACATAATCATAAAACTTAACAATCAAAGGCTAAAAAGATTGAATTATTTTGGCAATACATATACTCATGTTTTCATATGAGACAAAAATATATATCACAAAGTTACCAACATAACAGTCTGAACGTTTATTGTTTCTATCACTCTGTTATCATAATGAGTACAAATGCTACAAAACTTCAGATGTGACATAATGGAATGGACTCACTTTGGCTACATGATTTATATAATAGTCGCAGCAAATATCAAGCAATATTATGCATTCATGACTTAAATAAGTGACTGAAAATGTTGCATCATGTGGAAAATGCGTTATTCTTTTGTACCCTGTAACATTGAAGAAGTTCACAATGGCTAGGGGCAAATTAGCCCCCCCCCCCCAAAAAAAAAAAAAAAAAAAATTGGGAAAAAATTGGGAAAAAATAATAATAATGATAATATTAAAACAAAATTAATTAAATTTGAAAAATGTAATTCAGGATGTTCCTTTACATGACATTAGGCTAAAAAATGGGAAAATATCCTTTCATATTCTCACTAAAACCAATGAATGTTGTTATCAACCATGATCGCATTTTCATCTGTTCTCCTCAATCTTGCTAAATCCTCTTGAGAAATCACACTATGAATGCATTTTGATGAGATAATTTCATGTAATTTCATTTCTCTTTCAAACTATCATGTAAATTCATACAATTCAGCCTTTATTAATATCAACATTTCTGGAATTTAACTTTGTAACCTTGAACTTGTAGCCTACGCAGGAAGATCTGGGAATGCGGATATGATTACAGTAATGTGGGTACATTGTTGTACAAGTACAGGAACACAAATACATTATATGACATTCACAAACTCACTATATGACTTCTCTTTTTGGACATGAAGAGAAAATGTGATAATAAAATAAACCCCATGAACATCAACAATTTATTGCACAATTGTCAGTCAATGGAACTAGGTCCATATTGAGTTGATCCCCCCAGGTCACCAACCTTCAACGTTTTTTTTTTTTTTTTCACACATAGGAGCTGACTTCCACATAAACTTTGGCTGAGGTTTGCATAAACTGCATCTTGGTATTCCTGAAAAGTGATATGATTGCAAATTAATCATGATAAGTACCTCATGCATACAGAATCCACATTCCACTGGATAAACATACTAAAATGAAACAAACCCTGCCAGCAAGTTTAATATTTAAAAAAGCAAAGCAAAAAAAAAAATTGCAAGTTAAATTTTGGTAAAAGCATAAAAAATAGAAATGCAGATAGAATGGAAGTTTTGACAAAAATCAGAAGAAATCCAAAGAAATTTAAGAATCTTTTCAAATTGTAATATCTCACGCCAAAAAGCCTTCCTGAGAAACTTTATTTGTCTAATAGTCGCAATTCTATGAAGTTGCTTGTGTGTAATCACGTAAGTGTGATATTGCGTTCATACGCACAAAACATTTAGAATTACCATAATACATGTACACAATTGCAAGATGATACCAACAGAACATACAATGAAAACTACATTGAACATGTATGGTTAAGGTAAGGTAATGTAAGGGTTTAGCAGTGGTAATGATTACGAGCCATAATCATGCCAGTTCTGTTCTGACGTCATCAAAGATGGTCGCAATTTAATTTGATTTCAACGACTTTATCATTTTTGAGATGCCTTTGTAGTATTGTGGAACCACGTATGAATGGGACCCATCATGGGCTTCTAGACGACCACAGTGTGCGCCTGTGAGGCTTGCCCCTTTGAGAAAAAGTGGTTATCATTTTAGTTTTCTTTGCACCACACCTCAGTTTAGTTTGCACCAAAAGTTAGACTAAAAATTTAAACTAGCAGCTTCTATATGGTAATCCATTGCATTCTTAATTATAATTTATTTTCTTATTTTGATGTATAGTTTTTTTCAATTATGTAATTTTCAATGTTTTTACTTTGTAAATTCGTTTGCAATTTAGCCTTTCGGCTACAAATTTGAATAAAACACCTTGAGTTGAATTGAATTGATTTGAATTGAATTGGTCAAGGCAAAATAGCACTCCACTGAATAAAGTTCCTTTAGTCTTTGTCACTACTACCTCTTACCTTCACACACGCAGAGAGACTATCAAAAAGGAATAGGTCAAAGTCAAAGTCAAACATGCTGATCTCAACAAAAACATCATGGTTAGAACACTGATACTGTCGTATTTGTTTTTTTTTCTCTATCAACCTGCTAATGAAACATGAAACCATATCCAACAAACTTGCAATTTTACAACAAATTTATTATGCAATGATAATCATTTCAGCTTTTTAAAATAGAGCACCACAGATCAACAACATGTAATATTATGTATGTATCATATCAATATATATAAATCTTTCTGAATATACATATGTTAGACCTCTACATAATACTTTGCTTTTATGATTGCTATTATGAATCATGTACATACATGTCATTCATATAGACTATGGACATCTCTACAAGAGTTTGAATCAATTGCAAATTGTTTAACATATGGGTGATTCCACAGGGTTGGGGCAATTTTTGTGAAATACCACAACTCCAAATCCATATCTTTTTCAAACCAGGCAAATATAGTCCAATAATGGCATGAGCAAAAAAATGGGGTCCCCTCTAGTATTATTTCGCAAAGACAATGGCATATTGCAATTTGATTTATGCAAATTTCTTGTCCATGTAAAAACAATCATGATGTCCATGTAACGGTGGTAGATTTTTGTATGCCTGTTTGCTTTAAATACATGAAAGATTTCCAATTTTAATGTCTATTACTGAGAAAAGAGAGCAATATTTCATTGACAGCTCAAAACTTAACCACATCTAAATTGATCTTCATGGTGAACTGCAAAGGTTGAGAGCTCCCTTACATGGACTTTGCATGAAAACTTTGCCCCAACACCATGGAATGACCTCTTGATCTAGCAACATCAATAATTACAACATGATTATGATTCCTGTCATCCACTCGCATGAGCATTCCTACTTTCATCCATTACACTCTCCTAAGTGCTGAATGATCTCTCGGCCACTCTTACAGTAGTACTGCTAAGAAAGGGCCAAATCTGTGTGATACATTGACCATTGTACTTTTAAAATTCAAGGTCATGGACAAAATCCACAAATTCAACTAGAGCAATTCGACTGCCACGCAGTCGATAAATATGCCTCCGCCTCTTTCTATTGCTATTCTCAGAAAATGTGTATGTTTGGTGGGCAATGTACCACTGCTCCTATGTGAAATGAAAATATCACATTCTGTTTTTCCAAGTTTAGCCAAGTTTGGCAATGTTCAATGACTTTTTACCTCTTACTTCTTTGATTTCCAATCTAACCAGTCTGTCTAAATCCATCCTCGTATCAAGTTTGTTTAAAATTAGCCAATTTTGGGGTGAAGTTCATTGACCTTTGACCTTTCAGGAATTCTACCCAAACTTCACCAGTCTACCTCCATGAAGTAATACATCTCTGTACTATGTTTGGTTTAAATTGGATCATTAGTATTGGATTCAATGTGAAAAATATCTATTTGGGGCCAATTTTTAGCAAATTCTGGCAAAGTTCATTGACCTTTGATCTCTGACCTTTGAGAAATTTCACCAAAAATGTCATGCAGTCTACCCCCAAGTATTGATCCATCTTTGCACCATGTTTGGTTGGTATTGCATCATTGGATTTTGATACATTTTTAAAATTATCACTTTGGGGGCAATTCTTAGCTAATTTTTGGCAAAGTTCATTGACCTTTGACCTTTGAACTCTCAGGAATTTTACCCAAACTTTCACCAGTCTACCTCTATGAAGTGATGCATCTCTGTACCACGTTTGCTTAGAATTGCGCCATTGGATTTGGATTTGGTTTCATTGTGAAAAATATAAATTATTGCGAAGTTCATTGACCTTTGACCTCTGACCTTCCAGCAATTTCACCAACAATGTCACCAGTCTAACCCCAAGAAGTGATCCATCGTTTCACTATGTTTCATTGGAATTGCACCATTGGATTTGGATTTATTGTGAAAAATTTATAAAGTTTGGGGCAATTTCTAGCCAATTTTGGCACAGTTCATTGACCTTTGACCTTTGAACTTTCAGGAACTTACCAAAAATGTCACCAGTCTATCCCCAAGTAGTGATCTATCTTTGTACCATGTTTAATGAGAACTACATCCTTGGACTTGGATTTATTGTGAAAAAGGTCAAATTTTTGCAATTTTTCACAAAGTTCATTGACCTTTGACCTCTAACCTTTCAAGAATTTTACCCAAAATGTCACCAGTCTACCGCCAAGTAGTGATCTATCTTTGTACCATGTTTAATGAGAATTGCATCCTTGGATTTGGATTTATTGTGAAAAAGGTCAATTTTGGGCAATTTTTACAGAGTTCATTGACCTTTGACCTTTGACCTCAATCAGATTTGACCCCAATTTTACACACTTCATTGGTTTCATGCAATACATACATGTACCAAGTTTGAAGCAAATCTGCTTAACGGTTCTCAAGATATTGCCAAAACGGATTCGGGACGGACGGACGGACGGACAACCCGAAAACATAATGCCTCCGGCCACTTCGTGGCGGAGGCATAAAAACATGGCACCTGAATTCATGAAATAGCTAGACAAGCACAGGAAATATTAAATCTTTTGGGGGAAAAAGAGGGAGTGGACTTTTTTCTCCACAACACTTGGAACATCAACGCTCAGAATGGCATGAAAAACTGATGCTCATGAAATGAAAGAAAATGAAAAGAGAGAGACTTAATTTATAAATACTTTGAGTATTAGAACACACCAAATTGCCATGCTGTATTGCGAGCTTCATAAAAGCATGGAGTCCTTCCAAAAATTCCTCTCATTCAGAGTAAAAGTCAGGGTGTCCCACTTTCAGAAGTCATATACAACAACATATACAAAATCTCAGTCATAGCTCCATGAACTCCACAAAAAAAAGTGAAAAACTATCTTTGTTTACCTTTGAACCGCAGCGAGCATAGTCTGCATTCAAAATTGTATTGTCCCTCGCAGCGCACGATGCGAGGGATACTCTCATTGGACACATGCAACATGGAGCGAACAGATGTGGCCAATAGCGCACAGCTGTCTCCGGTATCTAGGCTATAGGTTGGACAACCCGCCCAAAACCTCCTCAAAATCAACTGATCGCCATCATTTTGTTGGAAGTCCGTTTCCAGTTCTTTTATTGGGGAGGAAGTTCTGATACAGTATCTTCTTCCATTTTCCATGTTTTTTTGTTTGTTAGTTTTTTGACCTGCAAAAGGGACACCCTGTCTTTATTACGCTATTATTCAACATTCAACAAAAATACAGCCATTCCTTAATAATAAGAGCAAAGCAGCACAAAACAATTCCCAAACCAGTGCTATCACAAATAGACCTTACAATGGGCAATCACAGTATACCTCCTACCACTAACAACAATTAGGATACAAGAAATATAACATGAGGAATGTACGGTAATTCAAATCCTTTCTTGCCCTTACGTGATTGGAGTAATAAATACTACATGAAATGTTTCATTTGTGGGAATTTGCACACAAGATATGTAATGTGTACATGTTCCTCCCCTTACATGATTGGAATTATAAATATCACATCAAACCTTTATTTTGCAGAGTGAAATTATTCGCAATGATATAAAATTGTATTGCATCTGTCACCTACATAGCATGCAACCACATCTTTTTACATGCTTGTGTGTGTATTTGTTTATATTTTAAGAAACATAATTTATGGTCAAATGAATTACAATTCTTGAAAAAAATAGATGTATGTATAGTTTGTTGCGTATGTATAGTTTGTTGCATATGTATTGCATCATGATATACAATGATCTTTTATTGAAATCATTCTTTCTGGGTTCAATACATGATCTCTATTGTAACAACAAAATATTAACCTCTATCTCTTGTTAGTACATGCATTGTATCATGGTTTATAGTTCTGTATATGTTCAGTATGCTATTGTAAGTAGTGCAGCGATTTCATTTGTGACCTTTGACCCTGGTTGCCGGCTGCTCATGTAAACCACTCGATGGCCGTGGTGACGATGTCGTAGGCGACCGCAAACAGGAAGTAGACGGCAATGACATAGTGAGTAGGGTAGATGTATCGATGCACAGGATAGGGCACGACCAGGCTCCTGATTGGATGATAAAAACAATGTTTGTTTCCATTTATAGCACTTCTCCAATAATAGAGCAATCTATTTTGATACAGTGGAGGTGTTGTGGTATAGTGGGTGTGCATTGTGACAGGAGATCTCAAGGCCTCAGTACTGACTGTTAATAGTACAATGTCAATTATAAAACCATTTCTCGCCTGTGGGCATTCAGACATTCCTTTATATGTATCCTACGATTATGAAACTGAGTTCCATACATATTCTGTATAAATTTCCCCGTCTAAAAGACCAGATACAAAGAAACTCTAGCATCTAGCTATCCTGACATTTACACAGTGTTTCATACGTACTTCTAAAGCAATACGCGCATAGCGGACATGTGAATGATCGGCTGTAGTGATACACTTTAACAGGGCAGAGCTTACGAATTTGTCATGACCTTTGTGTATTAAAAGCGCACACTACTTTCTGGGACCAAAACAACATGCCAAGATTAGCAGCTATGGTTTCACTGTGCTTATACCGCCAGTGGAGCTTAGACGCGAATAAACTACGTGTGAACACTGCATCCTGTTCATTGGGTTTTGAACAATACACGCACAAAACGTGTATAAAACTCCGGGTATGAACACCCTATGAGAAGGTAAAACACACATGTTTATGCATCTCTTGAAGCCAGTGTTACATTCATCAATCTGATTACTGTATACGCCTTACATTTTGCGAGTCTAATTTTTCGTGAATCAGGACTTCACAACAATTTCGCGAGTGGTTAAAATCGCGATCGTGGAGTACTAGTACAAGTAATGACTAGTAGTTCACATGCTCGAGCACGTCGTATTCATAATTTCACGTAGAGTTAAAGTCGCGAATGGTCCAGATTCGCGAAAGTCGCGAAAATAAAAAACCCGCGAAATATATGGTGTAAACAGTACCCACCTGTATTTTGCAGAATGACTTTTCCTGATCATGAGAAAGATGAAAAGACCCGCTTCCAGATTCAGAAGGAGCGAGGCAATTTTATCTAGCATTGTCACAAAGCCCTAGAAATATCAAAAAGAACAGAAATTCAATCATTCATAAACAATGACTCTCTAAAGACTATCACAAAGGGAACAGAAAAAGTTGTCAATTTTATGGACAGATGATGGAACCAAATGTTTTCTTTCCTTTCTGTGTAAAACAAGGAAGAGAAAGAAAATATAATGTTCATTACATTTGTCCCCCTATTTTTCTCTCCAAATTGTTGGTTCATACCATCATTACTTCCAAAGTCCACATTCATGTTCTAGTTGTAAACTTATCATATGAAGCACAGAGTATGTTGTGTTTTGGACTGTGAGCCTAAATCCTTGCAAGCCTTGCTTTTAAGAAATGAATCCATACATTTCCAACATGAATCTTATATAATTTGTAATGTCTAAAATGTATTTAATTTTGGTCCAAATTCATTGATCATACTCCCGAATTCCACATCCATTTTCTAGTTGTATACTTATCACATGAAACACAGATCATGTTGTATTTTGTATTGCCCACATGTACACTCCAGCTCAAAGGAATTGGCATAGGGAAAGGGAAACGGAGGAAAGGCAACGAGCCGCAGTTTTAAACCGCGGTATATTTTGTCCAGTTCAGGATGAAACATGATGCTTTTTAGGCTAATGCATCATGTTTCATGCTGAACTGGACAAAATATACAGCGGTTTAAAACTGTGGCTCCTTCCCTTTCCTCCATTTTCCTTTCCCTATGCCAATTCCTTTGAGCTGGAGTGTATTTCCTTGCAAGCAAGCCTTACTGTTTAGCAATTCATCCATTCATTTCCAACAAGAATTTCATATAATTTGCATTTTGGAAAGTGTATTTAATTTGGGTCAGAATTCATTTATGATGATTGCATAATTCGTTACATTTACATGTGTGTACTTTTGTGGTAAAATATGGATAACAAGTCAATGCAAATTTAATCAAATGAGAACAAACATGAAACAGTCAAGGCCTCTGCGCTTACCTTAGGGTCAAGCATGGATACCACAAACACTATACCGAACACAAGAAGACTCAGCAGTGGGCGGCATATTCTGCACGAAAAGAAAAAAAAAACACAATCAGCTTTATAGAACCACTACTAACATGTGCAATACTGTGGTATGTTCATGAGATAAGTATTAATCCCTCTTTTTGGCTATTATTTAGGGGGGAAGGGGAACATTGGTGGAGAGAAGAGGTGAAAATAAAAATTAAAGGCTTAATTCTGCAGGATATCTATGTACTTCAACCTAGAGAAGATGAGGTCTTAGTTTTAAAAATCTTTACTTTAACGACTGCTCATATATTTTATATATAACATTTCATGAAAAAAACATTGATCCCTCTTCTATTTGGTTATTCTTGGTGTTGTCTTGTGAGGGGGGGGGGCAGGGGAAGGAAGGTTGCATGATGAGAAAAAAAAAAGTTTTTTTAATTTTGTAGGATTTTTCTGCATTTAACCAAGACAGGGAGGTTCTTTCTTTTAGTCAATGAGTCTATAATATATAATTTTGAACATCTGCTTAAACTCAGTTATTGCTAGATTATCATGCAATAAGGAATATGTTCCCCCAAAATAATTTCTTGATAATTAACATTGTTTATATTGTGTCTATCATAATCTACATTTAGTATGTTATAACCATGATATTTAATAAGTATTCATGTGTATTATTGATCTCAATATTATACTCTTACATTGTACAAAGTACATAGAGGTCATTTTTCATGAAATGCTTTAACAAATTAATATCATTATTGATAACCACATACATAATCGTTGAAGATCATCATTCAAAATATAAATTAACAATTTAAGCAATGCAAGCAAATGACTATTACTACTGCTGCTGATTTTCCTCCATACCTTTTAGGGCAGTACTTGATTTTGGCAGGGACAGTGTTTCCTTTATGAACCTTGTCCCATTCCATGTGCGCGTCCAGCCAGCCTAGAACTGGGAAGTAGAATAGGAGATCAGATGACAACAAATGGATGTGGTGGATGGAGGAGATATGAAAAGTGAAATGTGTTTCTATATTCTATTGCAGTTCATTTACACATTAAACTTGGCAAAATCACAACAATTCAAGTAAAATGTTGCTGTTTATGTAACAATATACTAGTGTTATTATAGCCGAATATTGAATACCGTGAGTTGAATATTGCATTAAAAAAACAAATATTGAGCATTATCATACACACAACTTACCTATTCTATACAACATCATACCACCTGTAGCAACTAATTATGCCATAAAATTTATAGTTGATTTATTCTTTGAAACTCCCAGACTAACTTCAAGACACATCCTAGCAACCTTGTTTGGTAAACAAAACAATAAATCATATGAAATAATAAATTCAACAATGTTGATTTTATTTGACAGTATCCCTAATACCAGAGATGTATCATCCTTATCATTCATCACATACAGTCAAACCTGTCGTAGTGGCCACCTGTCTATAGCAACCAACCTGTCTATTACTCTATAGTGGCCACTAAAATGATTCCCCGGAGAGAGATCATGTGTTAAAGAACCTGCCTATAGCTGTCACCTGTCTATAAAGGCCACAATTTTTGTTTCCCTTGGGTGGCCACTATAGACAGGTTTCACTGTACATAACTCATGGCATGATATACATGATATATCTCACTCGCATATTAGCAGTGCTGATCCCATGGTGAGAAAGGAGACTATAACACTGATCACCACTTCAGTGTCAATACCGAATCCCACCCACACCCCCACCTCCACCCATACTCCCATCCTCCCCCATACCCTCCCAACATCCCTGCACTTTACCTTACCACAAAGTAGCAGTGCTGATGCTATGGTGAGTTAGGAGACTACTACTTATCAACACATCAACATCAACACCTAACCCCACCCACATCCTGGCCCTACCACAACAAATCCCAACATTCACGACATAACATATATCTCACTCACATGAATGTAGCAGTGCTGATCCTATGGTAAAAGATAGGAGATGGTACTATTGATCATCACATCAGTATCTGCACCAAACCCCACTCCCACCCACATCATCACCATCCTCCCTCCCACAATCTCCCCCACCCCACCCCCGCCCCTGAGTGACCACACCACACCACAACATATCCCAACATTCACAACATAACATATATCTCACTCACATGAATGTAGCAGTGCTGATCCTATGGTGAGGTAGGAGACTGTAATGCTGTAATACATCCCAACCAGTCATATCATATATCTCACTCACATGAATGTAGCAGCGCTGATCGTATGGTGAGGTAGGAGACTATAATACTGTAATACATCCCAACCAATCATATGATATATCTCACTCACATGAATGTAGCAGTGCTGATCCTATGGTGAGGTAGGAGACGGTAATACTGATCATGATGAACAGCTCCACTAACACAGCGACCCAGGTGTATTGTGGGTAATCATCTTCTATTATCTGTCACAAGAAAACAAGTTACAACAGATGAAGTATTCAATGACAAAGCTTAAAAACAGTGGTTGAACAATTAAACCAACATACAGCAATAGCTCCATCCCGAGAAGCCAACAGATCCAGGAAGCGAAAGCTTACCTACAACAGGTAAAATCTCTTTGATTGTGTAAAAAGAACATTCTCAGGCTCTGATTTCCCAATCAGATGAAACTCTTCAGTAATTATGCTTTCATTTTGCATTAACTTCACCCCTAAACAGAATGCATTTATTAATATTGCTTAATAAACAACTCACTTATTTTGTACTCGTCCAGTTTGTCACAGCAGCTGCCTGAAAGCATTGTTTTAAAGATTTGCTCGGTTTGAAAACATGTTTTCTTGTCCTGTCAATGGAACAAAAATAATCCTCCATGCATAAACAAATGAAATACAACTCTACCTTGATAAGTGGAACTGTTGATATTTCTCCTTGATGAGCTGACCTACAAATGAACATGTACAGAAAAAAATATCAATTTAATTTTCATTAGGGCCCCGTTGCATAAAACTTACCATTAATGGAAACTCTGCCATCAATGATAACTACCATGGTAACATTGCTGGACAGCCAATCAAATTCAAAGTTTTCACAGAGGTTGCCATTGAAAGCACAGTTACTAGCAATGGAAAGTTTTATGCAAAAGGGCCCAGAAGTCTATGATGCAGTACAAAACAATTGTTTGATTATGTAACCAAACGCAACAACAACTTTGGGCGAAAGAATTGAGAAGCAGTATTGCTTTAGAACGAATAATCGTTCATGGCTATGAATATAATACACTTTAAACATGGTTAATTAAGAATGTCAATATCTATCAATTCAAGTACCCAATTCTAATTAGTAAGTGAAAGCCTAGCTTCATGATAATGGGACGAAATAAATTAGCTTTTGATAGAATCAATCACTAAACCCCTTCAGCCAATTGTCAATAAACAAAGCAGATTTCCATAGACACCCTAGTATAACGTTTTTATGATACTTATCTTTACATTAAACTGTATTACTGCTTAAAGAAATCTAAAGCATCCCCACCCCCCCCCCCCCCCCTCTACATTCAACATCGTAGGGGCCCTTAGAGACCTCATTTAAAGCTTTATGCCATTTATTGCAACATCCAGCATGATATTGCTTTTAGACATTCAAAATATGTCTCTCCCCACTCCTCTGCACTCAACATCACTCAAGCCTTTGAAGGGGCACCTAATTTACCCTGGTATATCGCTTTATATCATTTATCACAACATCCAATTGCATTTTGCTTATAGACATTTAAAATGTGCGGCCCCTAACCCCCCCACCCCCTGTGTTCAACATCACTCAAGCGTTTCTAGGGGCGCCTAACATACCCTGGTATAATGCTTTATATCATTTATCACAACCTTCAACTGTATTTTTGCTTTTAGACATTAAAAATATGCTCCTCCCCACTCCTCTGCACTCAACATCCCCCCTCCCCCCCCCCCCCCCTCACATTCAACATCACTCGAGCCTTTGTAGGGGCACCTGACATACCCTGGTATAACGTTTTCTATAATTTATCACAACATCCAACTTTTTTTTGCCTATAGACAATTAAAACATGTCCCTCCCCTCCCTTAAACGCTTGTAGGGGCACCCCTTGCTCATGTGCGTACCTCTCAAGAGACAAATCCTCTGCGCAGTCTGACATAGAGGGGGTAGTGAGGATGGTGATGGTGGTTGCGTTGCCCTGGATCAGGATGTCTTCGGTGATGTGCGTTGTGCAAGTGCTCAGCTGAGGAACGATGTCCAGCACGGCCCAGCACCTGCAGTGGGTCACATTTGATTGATTTGATTTGATTTGTTCATGTTTCTGCTTGATTTCCAATACATCATATGATAACACAATAATAGATACATGTGTCAATTCATACTTAGATATTCTGGAACATTAACAGAAAAAATATAAGCCGAAGCTTGAAAAGTAAAGTTTTCAATGTTCTACGTGTACTTTCGTTGAAGATCTTTCTGTAGATATGAAATAGGAGAGCATGTCTCTTTCTCTGAGATGAATCTGCTTTAATATATTGCATCATGTCATCAAATAATTGCTAGATTCTACATTATTATCATGCATAAGGCACACGAATATAAATGAAAGTCATAACTACGATCTGCTTTTAAATGTTTTATCTCGATTAAAATATGCCATAATAGATTGAACTAAGATGTCAAACATAAGAGAAAAAGCATATAAAAAAAACAACTGAAAAAATACACTCACCATAAAACATTCAAAACCATACAAGTTGCAAGGCCTGCAAATATTGTCCACCAAAATGACTGAATCTGGGGGTGAGAGAAAAAAGGAGAGACATATCAAAAAGTACAGGGAGTGAGAAAGTGACAAAGATAGTGAGGGAGAAATTAGAAGAGAGGAGATAGGAAAGAAGGAGAGAAGAGAAAGGGAAGAAAGAGAATAGATGAAAAAGGGGGAGGAGAGAAGGGACACGAAAAAGAGAAAAGAGAGGGAAAAAGGGAGTGGAGAGAGAAGGAAGAGAAAGGAGAAGGAAGAGAGAGATAGAGCAGAAGAGAGAGGAAAGAGGAGAGAGAAGAGAAGAACACGGAAGAAAAGCAGTATTGCCTATTGAATGAAATATAATAACTCATGAAATCAGTTCCACAAATTTTAAGACCGGTACTTTCACTCAAACCATCAGTAATCGGGTTCATCTTAAGTACAAGGGCATAATGTACAACATGGTTCAGGTTGCTCACTTCATGATATGTGGCTTCAAAAACAGCGCCTGAAAAATATTTTTCTTTTCTCTTTTTTTTCAGCTCTACTATATAGCTTTTCTTACCTGTTTTCTGGAGTAGGCGATTCTGGTGTACATCATAGGGATGACATTACAAACACCCCCTATACAGAGAAGAGCAAGGAGAAGATCAAGGTCAAGGTGATTTATTTTACTCGCAGAATCATATACAGAGATGATACAAATACAACAATAACAACAAATACACACATATCAATAAACTAAGTGAGTGGGTATCAGCCTCATTAATAGCTGACCCCAGAGCATGATATTTAAAATCTAGACAAATACCATCCTAAACAACCCATAATAATTAAAAATGGATAAAAAGAAAAGAAAGATGAACAATTTGACCTGGTAACATCAAGAGTGTGATGGGGTTTACCACATTTCTTGTCTTATAGGTCTTTATTTACAGGTTTCACTTTGTATGTTTATGAATGAAAACGCTTTTGATGAGAAACGATTGCAGCCAGGGAAAAATATCCACGGGGCCTCGGGCCGATTTCGCCCCCAAAATGGTTAAAAGAGTCCGAAAAATTTTAAAAGAGCCCCCCAAATTCCCATAGTCACAATGTCAAATTGTAGCCAAATCGGCAAATGTGCTCAAAACGTAGCCCCCGAAATTTGTGAATTATTTTTTTTCCTGCAGCATACAGTACCGAAGAGTAACATAATATGAGCATGGTGTCAAGACAACTGGTTCTGTATGAAGGTAGAGCAAACAGCGGTGATCATAGTGGGGACTCTCATCAGGAGTGCCCGACATTAGTCCGCTAGACAATGAAACTCTCACTTGAGTGGTGTTGTTTAGAACCAGAAGCTCTTGTAACAATGGATATGACGACACCACTTCAGTACTCTATAGTCATGAAAATTTGACCATGCCACACCTAGCGCCACAGTGCCCATGAGGAAAGGAGACCCCATGTAGTGGAAGTCATTGCTGATGTCGTTAGCCACGGCCGAGCCCACTCCAAATGTCACCACGACCTACCACAGAGGGAGCCAGAGAGCACATGGATAATGTACAAGAAAATGGATGCCGATTTGAGTCATAAAATGAGAATTTTATATTGTTAGCCACAATTAAGCCCATGACGAACCTCACCACCAAACAATCTTAGGAAACATGTTATTGTATTTCAGAGAGTTAGGAAAAAAATTATCTCTTGGTATTCCAAATAAAAGATTAAGGTTTTATTCAAATAAGCTAGAAATAGATTTTAAGGTAAATGAGCCTCAGAGATAAAAATTTGTATGCAAATGAGCTAACTCTGTATTCTGAAATGCACTTACATGTAGAAAAAAAAAGTTAGGATAAAAGATGAAACTGCTTCCGAGCAATTTTATCTCCAGCACAGATGCCTAGGCTCATACCCTTCCATTGCACTACATGCATAAAAAAAATTGCGCATTCACCTTTTTGCATATAAGTGCACCAAATGAAATAAAGCGCTCTGAGGCACATTGATGAGCAATGTCATTGTCAATTTCATGATGTCATACCATCAGCTTGATGGTGTTACTGTATGCAAAAGACATGAAAGGACATTATTACTGGCTGCCACAGGGAAAGGAGCGCAGGTCATGCCCTCATTGATATTGGTTAAAATTTTCCTCAGATGTGTTTCGGAATACCAAAGATAAAATATTTTAGGGACATTTTATCTTAGGGGAGATAACATTTTATCTCTGTGGATTTTCGGAATACCATCCCTTGCCACTCACGGTTGCTACCAGCAGGCCCCCTTTCGCCAACGTGAAGACAGAAACGACCGGCTGAATGATACGCTGGGCAAAGACGATGGACGCAGACAGCACCCACACAAACACAGGAATGATGTACAGATATCTTCAAGAAATACAGCACAAAAAGTCAAGAAATTAGATATGCTGGGAGGGCGGGGGGAGGAAGGGAGGAGAGGATGTTGGTGAAGAGGGGGAAGGAGTATGAAGAGTTACCCATTAGATTTTCCCAAAACAAGCAATGTATTAAATTTATGCAGCAACATTATTATAAGAAGACTATAATGACAAGTTTTATCGCTTTGAAAATAATCAAATAATTTCTTAAGTCTGATTCAAAAAGGAGTTCTACATTTCGACCACAGCTTAAGCAGATTTCATGGCATCTAAGCAGATAGGTATGCTTGACATAACGCATACACTTCAAAAAGGTGCCATAGTAAATGCGAGCATATGGTTTAGAGTGCTAAATATACCCTACTTATTAGGATTTAGACCCCAGTTTATCTAGGTAAATTTGATTAAACCATGGTGTAAATAATAGTTAGAGTAGTTCACTTAGGGTTCATAATGATATCTACGTCAAGATAAGAGGATATTTTTATTTATTCATCATTTCATACCAAAAGTAACATCTTTTATTGGTTGAATCTAGCACTTATTTTCTATGTGAAGCAGCAGTGTCATAGATTATCATTAGGGTAGAGTACAGCGTAAAAAGTTGATGTGGGGTATATAATGATGTCTACATTAAAAATCTAGAGACATCTTGCTTTATTCATCATGTCATATTAAAAGTAACACCTGCTATCAGTTGAGTCTAGCACTTACTTTTCTATGTGAAGCAGCTGTGCGTAGGCCTCGCTACCCGCCAGAGCATAGCTGATCAAAATTGATACACTGAAAGGAAAAATACAAAGAATCGAATAAAACATAACCAATAACAAAAGATGCATATGTTGAAAGAATTAAATAGAAGATTAAAGTCAAGTTTTCAATATTCTTACAAACTTAGATTGTTTAGAGTACTAATAATTTGGTCAATGAAAATGAACCACTTGATACTACTTTCTAAAAGAAAATGAAAGAGAAAGGAAAAGAGATCAATTAGGAAAGGAAGAGGGAGGCAGAGAGAAAAGGAAAGAGACAGAGAAAGATCATTACAAGCTGAAGGAGAAAGGAATAGATGGAAAGAAAATGGAAAAGAAGGACAGAAAGGAAGAGATAAAGGAAGAGAAGAGAGAGAATGAAAAACAAACAGATCTGGAGAGAAAGAAAGAGCCCAGATGGATAGAAAGAGAGAGAAAAATAGCAGAGGGAAAAACAATAAAGATAGAGAGAAAGATGGAGAAAGAAAGTAAAAGGAGAAACAGAGAAAGCATTATTCCCCCACACACCCATACACTTACAACTGCAGTAAGAGGAGGATATCAAAGACTTGTCTAAGACCCCGTCCAAGGAACAGCATGCCAATGGTATGCAGGTTGGGCTTGGCCACCAGCCCCGCAGCCCGCTTCGTCCCCACACGCACCGAGGCTGCAGGGAAACGACACAGAACAAACTTAAAGCAATAGTTCACCCTGAAGATAAGTTGGTTTCAATGAAAGAAACATAAAAGAAATACATTAGTGAAGGTTTGAGGACAATTGGTCTAAAGATAAGAAAGTTTTGATTTTGTGTCGTCACGGGCGAGGTGTTCTCCCACACTTGTGTACTACTTTTTTCATAGACATTTTCCAAAAAAAGTTGTACACAACATATGGGAGAGCACCTTGCACGTGACATCACAAAATAAAGATTTAAAATCAAATAACTTTCTTTCTCTTTTGACCGATTTTCATCAAACCTTCACTAATGTTTCTTTCATGTGTCTCCTTTTATTGAAACCAAAATAATTTCAGGGTGAACTAACCCTTTAAATGTGACATCACATGAATGTTATGACGTGGAAGGTGTAAGCCGTATTGATCGTGGCAATCAAGTTCAAATCTGTTTTACTTCATTCACCACACAAAACAAAACCCCAAAAAGATCAATATTTGAGAATTAGAAAAGGCATTGTAGACAAATATCAAAACAAATACATGCAAGTACAAATACAAATTAAACAAGTACATGCAAACAAAATGACAATAAGGAATCAGCTATTTTAGTTCCACTGATACACTCTCTTAGCACGACAATTGACCATTTGTTTCAGTGAGTATCAAATACTGTGTTTCAAAATGAATAGTCCACGCTAAAATAAAGTTGGTTTTAATAAGCAGAAATGTGAAAGAAACATATCAGTAGAAATTTGACGAAAATCTGTCAAAGAATAAGTAAGGATCTCCTCAAATTTGGAGTTTTGGACGTCAGTCACATGCGATGCTCTCCCATATGTTGTTTGCTGTATAATGCAATAAATTGCTTTTTTCATTTTTTATGAAGGAATTTTTCTTTTTCATATGTGTTTGTGTGTGAAAACGTGTATCTAATGATGTATCAAATGCAAAGATAAAATAATGCATATCCATTTGAGGAAATATTTTTACAAGAATCTTTACACAACATATTGGAGAATATCTCGCATGTGACATCACAAAATCACAATTTTAAACAGTCATTAATTTGTTATCCCTTGACAGATTTTCATCAAACCTTCTTTAATGTTTCTTTCATTTTTCTGATTTCATTAAAACCAACTTAATTTCAGGGTGGGCTATCCCTTTAATCCCGATCCCTGCAATCACTCACTGTGCACTGGGTCATCATCTTCCGTCAGGATTGTGAGAGGCACTTGCTGCTCCTCAAAACTAAGACCCTGGAAACAGAAGAGGTAGGAACCCAAAGAGACAATAATTTTGTTTCAGCATTTCATTATATCATTTGTTCATTCACTTATTCATTCAGTAATTTAATTTTTAAAAAAATCATATGTATTCATTCAGTTATCTACTCAATGGTATTGATTGATTGATTGATTGATTGATTGATTGATTGATTGATTGATTGATTGATTGATTGATTGATTGATTGATTGGATAATTCATTAATTTATTTATTCATTCATTTATTTTTTCATATACATGCATGTACCAAATTTTTAATATGTTATTTATCCACCTATTAATCCTTTAATTTTTCTATTTGTTTTTCTGTACTTCATATTTTCGAGTAAAATCAAACCAATGGTAGAGTTGTACTACCATAAAATGCATCAAATAAAGAATAAAATGGGTAGAAAGTACTCCCTATTGAATGCTTAAACTATACACAATATCTAAAGATTGGTAGTGATTTCCTCACTCTATGTTTCTTTCCCCCTAGTCATATATGTATAATACTACATGTACAGTACATGTAGCTATCTACCTCCCTTTAAACAATGGAATGTTCTTGCCAGGTACAAACAATAGCTGTACAATCAATGTGCATACATGTATGTATTAAGTCTAGTCTAATATGTATAACTCACAACTGCATACCACATACGGGTTGTTTAGCCTTAACCTAGATAACCTTCCTAAAACAATAAAGTGTCCTTTGCCAAGTATGATGTATGGTTTTACAAATACACTGTATATAAAATCACTATGATAAGCCAAGAAATATAATCTTGTTCTATAATCTGGGGTATTTAACTGCACATGTGCAGATGTTGTTTTTACCCCAGTCACATCAAATGTTTAATCAGTTGGAAATCAAATCCAGGAAATATGAGCTTGCCCTAAGCAATGGCAGTTTGTTTGACAAAACAACGGTACTTCCACTCAATACAATGAAGTTGTTTGGGAGGGCTTTTTTTGGCAGAAGTAGTGCATTGTTTTATTTCTTAAAGGGATAGTCGACAATGAAATTAGCCTTATCATTTACTGCTGTAGCTTCATTTACCGACCCCCATTGACAATTCAACTCCTGTTGCATTTCATACCGTACCTTGTGCTTCTCAATGTTGTATGCATGAGCTCTCTGAAGCACATCAATGAAGAAGTAGATAAGAAGTGCCTGAAGAAATAAATAAAAAAATAGGCATCATTTTATCAGTGTATCTATTAATAACTTGTATTTACTCTCACATTCTCTCTTCTCTCTGCCCCTCTCTCTATCTCTCTCCCCTCTCTGCCCCTCTATCTCTCTCTCTCTCTCTCTCCTCTCTCTCTCTCTCTCTCTCTCTCTCTCTTTCTCTCTCTCTCTATCTCTCTCTCTCCATTTAACTCTCTCTCTCTCTCTCTCTCTCTCTCTCTCTCTCTCTCTCTCTCTTTCTCCTAAGCATTCTCGCTTTTTATTCTAACATTTCTATGTCTCCTTTCTCCACCACCCCTACATCATCCCTTCACCCCCCCCCCCCACACACACACACAGAAACACACACACACACACACGCACGCACACACACACACACACACACACACACACACACACACACACACACACACACACACACACACACACACACACATGCACATATGCAGCATCCTTTCTGTAATAGTTTCCTATCAAATTTAACCAACTACTGCACCCATAAGTTGGAGCATTCAGAGGAGCCAGATATATTTCCAGCAGATCCAATGCCATTACAGAGAATGATTTTTTTTATAGTCTAGGTCACGGTCTTAATCTCGGGTCAAGGTCTAGGTCTACATCTAGGTTTTGGTCTAGGTCTAGGTCTAGGTTACTCTAGGTCTAGGCATAACCGAGACTGATTTTGTGGTCTACATGTAGGTCTACATCAAGCATATGAGAGACAGATTTTTTTGGTCTTGGTTCTTACCTGAACCACAAAGCCAATGAGGAAGGATACCAAGAAGGGACTGAAGCCGGAACGAGAGAGAGTGACCGGCAGACCTGGGTGGAAGATAAGGGCAACGAGAGATGCTGTGACAAACGCAAGTCAAAACTGTCCCCCACATTACACTGTACCATCAAATAATCTTGCCATAGTTTTATTGCGATGGTTATTTTTTCTATCAAATACCTTGTAAACTGCATGCAAAATATGTTTCCTGTAGTTATTTGGAGAAAAACAATACAATAAAATTGTATTTTCATAATGTTTTGTGTATTCTTTGTATGAGTGCTTCTTTGCCAAACCTATTACCCTATGGGAATGGGTTGTATTACCATTGCAAAAATGCCTCAATAGCACTGTAGATCGTTAAAGGGAATATACTGTACTGGAAAGACAAAAGGTCCTTCAAAAGGTGATTGTGAGCAATCTTCTTGCAAATGGTCTTAAATTCATGTGTTGCCCATTTTAGAAACTTGCTGAAAGTTATTTGCCCTAGAATTATCTACATTTGGAGTAATCAGTGATTAAATCATAAATCCTCAGATTGTTCAGGCCGAACATTTTGAGAATTTGTTACTTAATCACTAATTACTCCACATATGAATCATATGAGGGCAAATAACTTTCAGCATGTTTCTAAAATGGACAATACATGAATTTAAGACCATTCGAAAGAAAATTGCTCACGATCTCCTTTTGAAGGCCTTTTTGTCTTCCCATTGCAATATGCATGTACTCCCTTTAACAATTGTACTGTACAACTATACTGAATATAATTTGTGCAACCCTCAGATAATCAGGTTCATTTCGCTGAATGGAAAATAAATTCATAAATAAATTCAAATGCTCAAACTGTTCAACTTCAGAAACATAAAATTTTAACGGTTATATACTTTGTCAATATTTACATCGTGTGAAAGAAATTGACTCATTAAAGCCCTTTGGGGAAATATATTCAACTCATGCTGAATTCAGACAATTCACTTTGTGTCCCCAAAAGGAAAGTACCCCAAAGAAATTCTACAAATAAACATAAATTTACTCTTTGGCCACTTACCCAGAATGCCTGTTCCTAAGATGCATGCTATTGTTACAAAATCTGAAACAAAAGAACAAAGACATAATTACATGTATTAGCATAGTTTACAAATTTAATGTTAATTAAAAAGTTGGGAGGCATGTCAAAGTCACATTACATAACAATACACAGTCTCCAATCTATGGGTTTAACATACTATACATTGCAGCTCAAAGGAATTCCATAGGGACAGGGAAAGGGAAGAAAGGGCAGGACTCACATTTTTAAACTGCGGTATACATGTATTTTGTCCAGTTCAGCATGAAACACGATGCTTTTTTAGGCTAACGCATTGTGTTTCATGCTGAACTGGACAAAATACATAAAACTGCGGCTCCTTCCCTTTCTTCCATTTCCCATTCCCTATGCCAATTCCTTTGAGCTGTAGTGTACATGTACAAATGTACGTACATTACAGCAGAATTCTTGATCTGAGAAACACCTTTCAGTAATGAGATGCTAAGGACCATAGATAAATATCAGCTCGGCCAGCTGTAACGTAAACATTTCACTGAGCCTCCAGGCGATTTTGCTGCCACGAAATGCAGGACACAGCCCAGGATGTAAACACTGTCCTTGTTCTCAAAGCATGGTTCGGCATGTTTACTTTGTGGTGTCTGGCTTGAATATCAGCATTTTTCAGGGAAATATTCCTATATTCTTTGTACCTGACCCACTCTTTTAGTTTCCGTTGATGCGGTGATGCAGTGTGATGCTGATATCAGGTATTCCAGTTACATCATAACTACAAACTGGAAATTACATACTTACATGTTTACACACAGAACAGTTTCCTTCATTGATTTCTTTTTTACATACGGTACAGTTTCATTTTGCAGTTATTTCTGTTTTTTGAAATACAAGAGCAGCGAATTATTCAAATAGAAATGTGCCAAATATGGCAAATATCTTAGAGGTGTACTTGATCATTATGGATCCCTAGTGATGAATTACATCAAATTGTAAATACTTCCACTGTGCAAAGAAAGGTGGGAAATGTACAAGTGTATAGAATGAAACAGAGCCCAGTACACATACACATTGTAATTGGTAATAGTACCCATCCCTTCCTACGAAACCTCACTGGAGATTGCACCTGTCAAGGGTACAGATGATATTCAATTTATTCCCCCCCAAAAGGCCCAAAACTGGTTCTGATTCTCATCTGAAGCTGAAACTGTGTACATGCACAAGGTATCAATGATCGGTGTTGAATTCTGTTGTGCATGTGATTTCCATACCAATTGCATTGCGGGATGCACGGCACCGCACAGCACTTGCATCGCTCGGGTCTTCACGGCACACTTGTACACACTCCGCCTTCTCAAATAGAGGGCTGACTTGTAAGTAATTGAGGTTGCGGACACTCTGCTCCAGTCAAATTAAGGTGTCAGCCTGTCAGACGACAATCAATACTTCCTTGGGGACCTCTTTTTTTTTCTAAATGTGTGTGCAACTCGCACCTTCTATTTGATGGAATGCTCCTGTGTGTACAGTGGGTCATCTCCCTATGGAAAGCATTTGTTCCATTATTTTGATTTCACACATTTCCAGTCTGTAATACACCATGTAGGTCAAATGAACTGTACACTGTAGATGAAGATATATTGCATGCATTATACAGTCCACATGTACATGCGATTTCAACACTGTACACATCAATATAAACTATGTTAACAAATACATCACTCTGAAACTAATTCTTATTTTTCTGCATATCCAAGCAAAGAAGATAATATTATTTCACGTGTACACCTCAAAATGGTAAAAAACGTTCAGTTATTATATGCAAATATGATGAAGCATTCTTTTGTCTACATACATGTACATATAAAGATGGGAGCCCGTTCTCTACACACCTAGGTAGCTTCCATCTGTCTTGTAATGTGGTGTTGCAAAATTTTACAAAATGTTGTTGAGAATAGAAATAACCACTAAATATCACAAGCAAATATCATCATATTCTTTCCATGGTGTAAAAGTCTTTAATTCATCGCGGCAATTGACAATGGCTTAGAGGCCCACATGCAAGCTCCCCACGCAATCAGTAGTACAGGCCAGCTAATTTGGGATTGGCACTGCGCATTGGTCATTTCGAACTCCTTGTGCGCCACATGTGAATCCTTTCCCTTTCCCTATGCCAATTTCTTTGAGCTGTAGTGTAGTTAGAAGTCTGAATTTTTTAGATGAGTGTGAACATTCAGAGACTAACTCTAACATATACGTGTATGGCCATCAACAGAAAAATATGTTGCAAGAGAAATAATCCCAAACACAGCCCAAAATACTCTGCTCCAGAATGTGATTTTTTGTGGTATCTGCACACTACTTGCAAAAAAAAAATACTCTCCAGCTTAAAGGAATTGGCATAGGGAAAGGGAAAGGGTAGAACGGGAAGGAGACGCAGTTTTAAACTGCGGTTTATTTTGTCCAGTTAAGTATGAAACATGATGCTTTTTAGGCTAAAGCATAGTGTTTCATGCTGAACTGGACAAAATAAACCGCAGTTTAAAACTGCGGCTCCTTCCCGTTCTTCCCTTTCCCTTTCCCTAATGTATGCCAATTCCTTTGAGCTGTAGTGTGTATAAACATGTAGAGTTTCACAAGCAGTCAAACTGCAGATTCTTAGGCCAGTGGAAATGGTAAGATGGTTTTTTTTTTAAATTGTGTGTGTGTGTGTGTGTGTGTATGAGCCTCATGTTTAATCTCACATAGCTGGTAAGTCAAGGTGCTAAAATTTAAAGATGGGTTTCCCTTTTGCAGGTCAAAAAATAACATTTTGTAAAAAAAAACACACACAGAAAAAGAAGATTATAATACAGTAACAGAGCTTCCCTCCCAACAATATAACTGGAGACTGACTTTCAGCAAAATGATAGCAATCACAAGATGTTGAGAAGGTTATCGGTGGGTCGTCCGAAACCTATAGCTTAGAGACTGGAGATCGCTGTTCGCTATTCTCCACACCGTTCTACTCCACCGATGGGAGCATTGCTGACAGGGACAATAAGAGTAGACTATGGTTGATGTGTTTCAAATGTAAACAAGGATAGTTTTTCACTTCTCCAGAAAATGTTTGTGAAGCTGTGACAGTAAAATTTTAAACATGTTATTGTTAAGGTATACTGCTGATTCCTGCTGAGTGTCATGACTTTTGCACATAATGGGATGCCACAACTTGAATTTCACAGACAACTTTTACGAAATTTGCACAATTGAGTCTATGACTGCAGACTAAGAGGATAAACCTGAATAGCTCAACATTTCAAGCAATCAAGAGCTGTATCCATGACAACCTTAGTTGCAAAACTTTCTTTTTCTTAATATGATTGATAGGAAAGATCAAAAGGATACAATACACAAACAGAAGGACTCCAATTTTTGCATGTAGTCTCCATTGATTACACACACATGGCAATGTGCATTTAAAATGAGAAATGTGTATTGCAACTCCAATATCAGCTGATCTGCGCTTCTTCTAGATAGCCTATCATTAATCATAATCAATATTATGTAATAAAATAATTGTCATCATATTTGTTGGCACATTACTAATCTTTGTAGTAAGGCATTGTTAATTTGTTATGTCATAAAATGATGTATGGTCACATAACGCACAGATACACGTTATGCACCTTTTTATAGTGCTTGCACTAAATATAATTTACAACTTTAAGCTTAGTAATAAATGAGTCATTATTTTTGAACACATTGTTCTTTTGCTACAAGTGGGCTCATATATTTGCTTAGTAATTGCTAAGTTGCCTATTTGCCCATTTTGCCTATATTGCCTACATTATTTGCCTAGTGGGAAGATCAAAAATTCTGTAAATATACTAAAAGTAATACAAATATTGTAATATTGTACATGTAAAATGGTGAGAGTGAGAAAAAAAGTAATTCCTTGTGATGTTTTTCCTTTATTGGAAACTTTTGAATCAATAGAATCTGATCGGTAAATATATTTCATCTAAACACTTTACTTTGTTACACATATATGCACATTGCATTGTGTGCATTGTGTGACTTTAAAAACACAAACATGAAATTTACACAACAGCTCAAAGAAATTAGCATAGGGAAAGGGAAAGGGAAGAAAAGGGAAGGAGTCGCAGTTTTAAACCGCAATATCTTTTGTCCAGTTCAGCATGAAACATGATGCTTTAGCCTGAAAAGCATCATACATGTAGTTCATGCTGAACTGGACAAAATATACCGCGGTTTAAAACCGCGGGTCCTTCCCTTTTCTTCCCTTTCCCTTTCCCTATGCCAATTCCTTTGAGCTGTAGACAGTGTAGATTGAATGTTGCATTCAAGCCATTATTGTGCCAGTCATATACTTTTTATTATGTTTAGCTACACTGATGAAATGGGTTTGTGCTGTAACATACATTGTAAGTTGAATGTCACTAGATACAACCCAGCATGTACACGTACATAGATTATCTTGGTGAGTTATACTGATACGTCATAATTGTCAGCAAATGTGTACAGTATACACATGTACACAAATGCATCATTTGTACTATGTGCTTACTTACATCAATATGGTAATTCCAATTTAAGAATAAGTTGTTGGTATCAATATATTGTTTATATATTATTTGCATTTTTACAATGAATGCTTCTGTTTTTTCCTGTATTGCATTATAGGGGCTGTTCATTAACAATTTAAGTTTGCTGGCCTGCGACTGAATTCATTCCCTCATCCTTTTATTAAATCCATTGTCGTAATTTTAAGGAGCAGCATCATTATCATTCTCATCACCATCATAACCAGGAACAATCAAACAAAGTTCTTAAAAGTTCATTATAAGGTTCTTCTTTATCATGAATTCCCAAGCCTGATTATATCCATTGCGTTGTATGTAGACTCTACATGCATGACATGTACGTCAAAATCAATCTTCAAAATATATGAAGTCTTCTGATGTAGAATCTAACGTGAGACTTAAACATAATGTTAATATTAGGGTGAGAGGATTGAGTTGAATGTAAAGCCAAAAATGGAGTGCATGGGTACAAATTAAGTCAGAAAGGGTGGGAGTATAGTCTAGAGGGGGTGGGGAAATTAGTTTTTTAAGTGTTTAACTTCAAATGTGTAGATCTACCAGTACCATGTCTACTTACAACACTGAATAAAGACCACACCAATGCCAACTCTCTGCAAGAACGTGGCTGGAGGTCCCGGCGTCCGAGCCTGCTCAGCAGACACATCGGATTCAATAGCAATGGACTCATCCTCCGTCTCCGATTTCAAGCCTTCGTGGAGCAAATCCGGTACAGCACTGTTGTTGATGCTGCCAGTACCACCCAGCACAGTCCCACTCGAGTTTTCCAGCTCATGTGTTATATCGAAAGTGTCTTCCAAGTTAATTTCCTCTTCGTCCTCCATCTTGAACTAAACGAGAACAATGCTTAGTAATGTTAGTATCCAAACGTTGTTTTTCAGACTTGAAATATCGCGTGACGGTGGGCCGATGTGTGTTTACTTTCTCCAGCAAGATGCGCGAATCCGCCGTAACACTTCTTCGGCTTGCGTGAAAAGGATGCCTCTGATCAACCAGTGCATCGTGTGCATAATAATGCATGCGTGCGCTGGCGCTGTCCGTATCCTAGCTCCACGTACACAGTTCTCCCATTTGAGATCCCGGAGGCGTACGTTATCTGCTGTCAAATATTAAATTAGCGCGTGAGAAAATCCGAATACAAGCAGAATTATATTGTAAAGCAACCATCCATTCCGGTTATGCCTGTAAATGATACGTGTCAAATCGAGCTGTCCTCGCCTGCAGTATCCAAAATAATAAGCCAAAATTCGTGGTGAAT
>OZ022590.1:8678813-8747471 GCA_963669155.1 Arbacia lixula | reverse complement strand
GGAGAAAGATATGGACAGGAAGCTATGAAAATGTTCTTTCTAAACGCAATAGGTATAAGTACCATAAGTGAGATGTAGCAGATGCAAATGAGGAGCTGTACGTCAACCCACCCAACCCGTGAAATACAATTTATCGACACAACAAATTTGTCAAAGAGAGAGATCAAGCAGGAGAGAGGGGGGGGGGGGATAAGAGGCCAGGTGGGGGAGGAAGATGGGGAGAGGGAGAACGGGAGAGGGGGAGGGAGAGAGAGGGGGTCGGAGGGAGAGAGACTGGGGGTCGAGATAGGAGAGGGGGGGAGAGAGGAGAGCCTGAGGGTAAGAGATGAGAGGGGGGGGCAAAGAACAGGAAGCCGTGGAAAGGAAAGTTTGACAAGGGGTTCGAGAGGGAGAGAGAGGGAGAGTGAGAGAGACTTGTGGTGGGGGAGTAAAATATTGTATTTGTGCGGATTGCCATCTCATTGTAACATCTAGCCTACAAGTAACAAAGTAAATACACATAGTCTAATCATGAGCACAATTTTCCGAGCATCGGAATAGCTGAAAAATGCTTAAGATACATGGTTTAAGAGAATGAGAATGCACTTTGCTATCATTTATGGAGTACAAAAATGTGGGGAGGTTCCTAGTGTAATGGCCATACTGGAAGAGGAGCCAAAGGGAAGCCTGGAAGGAAAGGTGGAATTACGAAATGGGAGGGAAGATTGTTACGATCAATTCACAACAGAAATGTTCATGAAAATGACAGCAATATTTAATTTATGTGTTATTTATTATATGGGGTATTTCCCCTTTAAGATCAAGACATACAGTTGAACTTCCACAAATGTTTTATCACTTAATTACTCTACGTACATGTTGATGTTAGGTCACAATGCTTGAGGATACTGTAGTCGAATGAATACACGGCTCCAGTTGATGGTCCAGTTAATGATAATCCGATCCAGTATTCCCGAATTGTGATCGAAATAAATTGATCCCAATGTTGTCCGGCGGAAAGTAGGTATTATAGAGAGTCAGGTCCAAATAAATGATCCAAGGTGGTCAAATATTAATCCATAGAGTGTAAGGCTTTCTCAGGCAGGATCTCATAGGCATTATTAAACAGGCAGGTAACTATCCACGCAGAAAAAAAAAATCCTCGTATAAATCCACAGGTGTGTATCGAGCCAAGGTCACAATAAACTCTAAAATGCAGGTTAATTCGCAGGTGACTGGAACTAAGATGACACAAACTCCGAACTCTCGTCCAAAACGACTGATATATAGCCTATGTAACAATCATTTTCATTGGGCTTAGAAAAATCGCCAAGTTAGGGGACGGGACACTTAGGACCATTTGGCTTTTGGTACGGTTGCTAGGCAACTTTCACCCTAACTTCGCGATTTTTCTAACTTTATTTTTGAAGCTCAATGAGAATGGCACAATCTAGAAAGTTCCGTGCTTGCAAACATGACAAACAATAAACACAATGGCCTGTTCTATATTCTACTGAATCCACTACTTTCTAGAATGTTCATTCATCACTGGCCTAAAAGGTCACTGAATTCCACTTGACTTTCTAAAATGTCCTCATCACTGGCCCAAAAGGTCACTGAACTCCACAGACACACTCACAGTCATTATGCTAATTGGCTTAGGATAGTTACATTTTTCTATGTAAATAACACCTTGCCCAGACAGCTGTTCCAAATTCTAGAATCTTCTCGGCAGTACACAATGCGCAATGTTGATTTCACCAAGTAGGAATTTCACGAGCACATTAAAACTGCGACATGTATAATATGACATGTTAGAATAATGGCTATATGATAATGAATAACTGTCACATGTTATCAAAGCTGCAGTGAATTTGAAATAGATTTACTAACACTTATTTTAACTTCCCACATTCATATCTTTAGATCTGCCGCATCTTGATTAGCAACATTATTTTTCACTATATGATGAACTCGGTCCAAGGCAGAAAAATGTGGGAGAGCTTTTCATTTTTGTTGAATAAATGCGTTTTTACGGCCACCATATCATTACACATGCTTGCGATACGGGCCGCAACCCTCCTCAAACTTCCTCCAAGAATTGCTGGAATCAGCCGTCTTAGAGCAAATATCAGACACATTCGTTCTCTGAATAACATCAGCAGTAATTCAGGTAAAATTAATGACGCATGATTTGACAGATTTACGCGGTTAAATTCCATGAAAACACTTCGATCTGAGTTGCTTGTGAATTGTGCTCGAAGCCGGCGGAGCTGTATTTGTACTGAGCTATTTATTCCCAGGGACCAGTACCAGGTCGGTGAACAATCTCCTGGCCGACACGCCCCGGGAGTAGGCGCTCTGGAGCTGAGCTAAGCCTAACTAAGGCTAAGCTGAGCCTGAGGCCTGAGGCTGACTTCTACTTCTAGCTTCCACAGTAGACAGGAATCATTGTCTCATTCGGGGCATTTTTTAATCGAAATTAATTTTTTGGACATACACTTGAATAGGGGCCAGATGCAATCTCAGCTATGCATCGTCCTACACTAATCAGAGACCTTTTTTCTCTCTAGGCCTATTGCAGCAGAAAGCCAGGCAGTAGACCGAAAAATCAGTCTCTGTAGGACGTTGGATCCGCTGAGATTGCATCTGGCTCCTCTAGCCCCAGGACTGCTCCCGCGCAGCGGGAGCAGTCCTGGGGGCTCGCCACCAATTTCCCTGCATGTCTGGTCCGACTACTGAGAAATCAACCCGTGCACATGAATGAATTACTCATTTTAAGTACATTTATCACATATAAATGGCTAAATGTATTGAATGTTTACCTGAGCTATAAACTTGTTTGAAAATGCTAAGCAACGTTACATATTTCCTCTTCACATATGATCATGATCTTTGTAACAAATACGGTTCGCCGAGGCTGCCATCTTGGCTGCTTCAAAAACGTATACTGTAAAGGGGAACTGGCGCATGCGCAATAAGTTTTGCATCTCAGCTGCTGTCGTGCGATTCTGAACCACTTCAGGTCAAAAACAATTTTTAAAAATGCAACATGGATTAAATTCATCTTCAAACCAAGTACGGATTTATTCAGGTATATATTTTACGTAAACATGTGCAATAGATTTGAGATTTGAGTTACAGAATTGCTGAAACCAACTAATATAATCACTGCTAATTTCGACTTCCATACTTCAAAGCTTCGTGCTACGCAGCCCGCTCACGCAGTGAGCGGGCTGGTCGCAGTAACTGGCTCCGCTAGACCTAATTGATTTTTGTGCTTGATTTATCACCCCCTTAAATACCTGTTATATGTACATGTATGATACTTGCCTCGAACTCCGAAGTCTAGTCTGTAGTCATCGTCAACAGTCTAACTTTCAACCTGCATTTACAGTGACCCTGCAACTAGACCATCACTACCAATCGTCAAGTCACTGTTCTCATTATTTCTCATCAATTTTTTCAGGTCAATTCAAGATGAGTGGACTGAGCGAGGTATCGTGTGTCAAGTCTTTCAATGGACTCCAGAAGGTCTTCTCGCATGAAAGGTAAAATCGGTAATCTACACAGCGCCCTCAGCTGCCGAAACAAAGTCAGGATTGATTCAGAAATGTTTTAAGTCAATTATCCTGTGACTAGCAAAACATGACATGACCATCAATGTAGCATGACTCCATGCTAGTTTAGACTCCATAGGTGTGTGGATTCCAAAATATGGAAACATTTTCTCTTTTCTTCTTTCCATTTTTGATATCCTGGCTGTGGCCTCAAAAAACATTAACATGAAATATTGTTGAGTCATGAGTAGTGGCAAACTTGTCGCTGTCTGTGTTGTTGTGCAGTCAGGGCCCTGTTTCAACAAGATGTGCGTAAGTTTTGCACATGTGCGTAAGTTTTGGTGAAGTACAGGTATACTTTGCAAAAATATATTTCCTCATGATCACATTTACTGTCATTTAATTAAAGTATAACTCGGTGTCAGATATATGTCATCTGCTATTTATATTTAGCAGGTATACATGAAATGGTATCAACTTTTATTAAGACTTGATGTTAATAGTCCTTTCGAAAGAAGATTTGTATTTATACTTTTTGTATATCATCCTACATATTAGCGAGGCACAAATATTAGTATCAATCACATAATTTTTAGTTAGAAAATGTACAAGGTTTCGCTTGTGTCATGCATGTGGAAGCATCGGTTCGCCTTCTTCTTTTTGTTATATTCCTTACTAGATGACCTACGCTGCTTTTTGGTTTACAGCATTTGTTTGTGTAATCTATGTGTCTATTTGTTTATCTATTCATGTTACTCTATATTATTGTGTTATTTGTACACAGGGCCCCCAGGGAGAACAGTGCCAAGCTCACTGATGGGGCTACCCTGTTTAAAAAAGACTTAATAAATAAATAAATAAATAAATAAATCTTACGCAAGACAGGTGACCTGTTCCTGTACTAAATGAAGTATCCAAATTTGTTCCTGTTTTAACATATTGGGAGTGAATTTCCCACAATCCTAATCAATTTTGACCAATTACAAACTTTGTATTCAGACGCTTGTGAGCAAAAAGAATTTTGATCTACAAAGATCGCATTTCAACTTAGACTGACAGTGTAGTGCATATCTGCACTTGCTGCCTGACTAGAGAGATGCCTCCAAACAACCCCATCCTCAGCGTCAGTCTCAGCCTCCTCTACAGACCACATGGGCAATTTATTTCCTCTTTCTATGATGTCTTTGACCCGATTGTACCCGAGTCTTTGCATTGGAGCTCACAGTGTACAGGCATGCCAGTGTCACTGCTCTCTCTCTCTCTCTCTCTTTTACACACACACTTTCTCTCTCTCTCTCTCTCTCATTCTCTCTCTCTCTCTCTCTCTCATTCTCTCTCTCTCATTCTCTCTCTCTCTCTCTCTCATTCTCTCTCTCATTCTCTCTCTCTCATTCTCTCTCTCTCTCTCTCATTCTCTCTCTCTCTCTCACACACACACACACACACACACACACTCTCTCTCTCATTCTCTCTCTCTCTCTCTCTCTCTCTCTGATACCTGCAGCTCTGAGTGCAAGTGCAAGATGACTTTCTCTGTGTATCTGCCCAGCCAGTCAGAGAGCGGTCCCTGTCCGGCCTTGATCTACCTCTCAGGTCAGTAAGCATTGGTAGGATCAGAGGTCTAGTGCAGTCAAATCATTCTCAATAGCTGCTGTAGTCTAGCATAGCCTATTAGCTAGTTTTGTACTTTTAGTTATTACCTCATACGGACAAACAAACAAACAATTCTCAATACTGTGTATGAGGAACAGTCATCCCATGATATACTGTACAACCACATATGGGCTAATGGAAGAAAATACTGTTGGAGAACTTCCCTCACAATATTAGCGTGAATTAGGTCTAAAGTGAAATTTGTTCTGTAGTCCTGTCTGATTCCGGTGTTGTGCACGAGACATGAAGATTGCAGTGTTAGAACCATAATTATCACAGAAGCATTGATGTAATCATTAAATAAAAAAGTGTAGGGATCATCAAACATCTACTGAAGACTTATAAGCTTTATCCCAGTAGATGACAAGAAATATCCTGTCCGTCAAAGAAAAGAGTTTAGATTGCACTGTTAGAACCATAAACATCACACAAGCATTGATGTAATCATTTAATAAAAAGTGTAGGATCTTAAAACGTCTTTTAAAGACTCAGAAGCTTGATCCCAGAAAATGTCAAGAAATATCCTGTCTGTCAAACAAAAGAATAAAAAGAAAAGAGTTTAGATTGGAGTATTAGAAACAGAAACATCACAGAAGCATTGATGTAATCATTAAATAAAAAGTGTGAGGAACATCTACTGAAGTTTAATCCCAGAAGATGACAAAATAGTCATAAAGTCCTGAAAGTCACTAACAAAATGGAAGAAATATTTCTGTCAGTTACAGTAACTATCTAAGTGCGAAGCCTTGAAAATTGCATTGAGTTATCACACATGCTATGCTCCTATGGGAACGAAAGGGTGAATCGATCTGTGTGTGTTCTGCAGGGCTGACGTGTACAGACCAGAATGTGACCACCAAAGGAGGCTTCCAGCGGCTGGCTGCCCAGTACGGGATGGTCGTCATCTGCCCAGACACCAGCCCACGTGAGTTCTTATGTCTTCTTCTTTTCTTCTTAACCCTCTTCCTCTGCCTCTTCTTTGTCATCTTCCTCTCCCTCTTCCTCTTCTTCCTCTTCCTCTTCCTCCTCCTCTTCTTCTTCCTCTTCTTCCTCCTCTCCTTCCTCTTCTTCCTCCTCTTTTTCTTCTTCTTCATCTTCCTCTTCATCTTTCTCTCCGTCTTCCTCTTTTTCTTCTTCTTCCTCTTTGTCTCCCTCTTCCTTTTCTACTTCCACCTCCTCTTCCTGTCCGTCTTCCTCCTCTTCCTCTTACTCCTCTTCCTCTTCCTCCTCTTCCTCTTCCTCCTCTTCCTCTTCCTCTTCCTCTTCCTCTTCCTCCTCTTCCTCTTCCTCCTCTTCCTCTTCCTCCTCTTCTCTTCCTCCGCTTCCTCTTTCTCTTCCTCTTCCTCTGTTATGTGTGTCAAGTAAATATGCTTTACATGACTAAATTGGAGAACAATGTTATCACAACTTCAGGAGTCTCCCTGCAAAAGAAGAGTACTAAATGATCACCTGATTTTCTTTGTTAACATGCCCGTGTTAGGAGGCTGCAACATAGAGGGAGAAAACGACTCGTACGACTTTGGGTCTGGTGCAGGATTCTACCTCGATGCGACGGAGGAGAAATGGAAGACCAACTACAGGATGTACTCCTACGTCACCAAGGAGGTACGTTTAACCACCCTTCTGCCAGGTGAAATGCTGCTTAATGGGATTGGTATGCATTATTGGTGACAAAATGCACACCTGGCACACAAAATTTAAAGGGTCAGACTAGTTTAAATACTTGATATCCCTAACTTTGAAGTAACTTGTTTCTGCATTCACCTGTATCTAGTGAATCAGTATCAATAGGCAGAATACACTCTGAATCATTTAGTTGTTGCTTCTCGGACAAACCTCCAGCAACCTTTGGGATTACTATTAAAGATGTCGTGTTTGAAAGACGGGTATAACATTTGCATACATAATGACAATGCGATATTCTTCATGTGGTGGAGTGCACACTCAATCTATTATTTGTTGTTATATTCCACATACTAAGAATGTTGCTATTCAATTGGTCAAGAGTTGATCACGTGATAAAGCATAGTTTTGCCCATCTGATCACCTGAGAAGAAAAGTTTGTGACACTCTAGGTGATAGTACTTTTTGGTTTCGCTGATCTCTTCACTCCTCACAGTCCTAACGCGTGATCAATATTTTGAGTACGTGCAAAATAAAAATACATTACACTCGGACTATCAATTGACTAGTAAGCAAATAATCAACGTCGGTAAAGGTAATGAGACGAACTATCACTTCCTCGGCGATCTGAATGTATACGCTATCTTTCCTCAGCTAAAAGCTGCGGAAAGATAGCTACATCCAGATCGCCTCGGAAGTGATATTTCGTCTCATTGCCTGAAACCAAAAGTTGATTATTTGCTTTATATTCCACATGTGATACCAACAATCTATAAAATAAATGACAATTTAAGGTACAAAAGCATTCGTGTCGGTGCGGCTACATATTCACGCGACGCTCCGAAACCCGGAAGCAAATTGACTTTGTGCATATTGCTAATTCCAACGAACACTATGACATGGTGATGCTAATTTGTAAGATTTTGACGGAAAAGCAAGAAGTAATCGAAATTCTCTTACCTGTGCGGTATCGGTAAGAACATAGATCCTCCGAGAATACTCTTCATAATTCTAATAAATTACAGGCAAGTTAAATTCTAGGTCAATTTTGGTACGAGGTGGTAGAGAATTGCACACTTGCTTTGGTGGAATACTGTGTGGGGGAAATGGAAGGCTTGCACTGCTTTGTACGTATGCGCGAGGCGCAGCGCGCTATAACCAAAAAATTTTGATTTCCGCGCGCGCATCGCGGTGTCGTCTGCGCCGATAGTCCGAGCTACGCACTTTTATTTCGCGCGTACTCAAAATATTGATCACGCGTTAGGAGTGTGAGGAGTGAAGAGATCAGCGAAACCAAAAAGTACTATCACCTAGAGTGTAACGAACTTTCCTTCTCAAAAAAGTACTATCACCTACAGTGTAACAAACTTTTCTGCTCAGGTGATCAGATGGGAAAAACTACGCTTCATCACGTGATCAACTCTTGACCAATCATATAGCAACATTCTTAGTATGTGGAATATAATAGCTCCTACTGACGTGTCCTAACGTGCGTCCTATACACGTGTTCCCCATGGCAGGGGTTTCGGGGTTAGGGATAGAAGTAAACATTACTTTTGTACGTCAAATTGACTTTTTTGGTAAAGATAGTTGGTTTCAGATGTGGAATGTAAAGCAAATAATAAACTTTTGGTTTCAGGCAATGAGACGAACTATCACTTCTTTGGCGATCTAAATGTATATGCTATCTTTCCTCAGCTGCGCTTCGGAAAGACAGCTACATCCAGATCGCCTCGGAAGTGATAGTTTGTCCCATCACCTTCACCAACGTTGATTATTTGCTTACTATTCCGTCAGGATTATCTTTTGTAACGTATTGTTTGAAAGACGTGCATAAAATTTGCGTACATGACGAAAGTGGTGTATTCTTCTTTGCTTTATGCATGTACAGCTGTTTGATCTGGTTGTGAAAAACTTTCCTGTGAACCCTGACAGGGTTGGAATCACTGGCCACAGGTAATCACTCTGACTCCCTTCTTCTGCATGATTGTAAAACACTCCAACCTGTCTATAAAGGCCACCCCATGGGATATGAAAAAATTGTGTCTTTATGTACAAGTAGTACCGTTATTGAGAGAGAGAGAGAGAGAGAGAGAGAGAGAGAGAGAGAGAGAGAGAGAGAGAGAGAGGAGCTGGGGTGGAGAGAAACCTGATTGAGGAGATACGAACCAGGCAAATGAGTTTCGTAGAACATACGATAAGAAAGGACAGTTTGGAAAGTCTAGTAATGACTGGAAAGTGGAAACAGAGAAAGAGAGGGGTGTTCTTGCTTTTGCGGTTGTCATAGTTATTGGCCTAGCACCTGCCAACTATTGTTGTTTAGAGATGAGAGATTGTGCTTTCCTTAGGCAACTAACCTTGCTGATGGTCATAGCTCTTTTCTTTTTTCCATGAAATGCAATACAAAAGTATGCAAAATATATTAGTACTCTTGATATGACTATCTGAATTCATGCATGGAAGGTTGGCCAGGCCATAGGTTTTCAATTATTGTGACTTACCATCAATGGCATCTACCATGGCAACAGGTGCAATAATGAGAACTCACTGGCTGTTGCCATGGTAGTTACCATTGATGGTCAGTTACAATAATTGAAAACCTATCTGCAACATGGCCCTGGTATGGCATTATTAGTTTTGTAATGACCAATGTGTGCTGCTATGAAAAGAGCCTCACACTTATTGGTCATGGTCACATTATACCTGATTTTCTCACTCTTTGTCTTTCTTAATCCTAATACAGCATGGGTGGACATGGTGCCTTGACACTTGCACTGAAGAACTCAGACAGATTCAAGGTATATCATCAAACAAATTTTAACAGTAATATTGCCTCGAGCTGAATAGCGTTTTACATAGCCTTTTGAATAACTTTTCATCTATAGCTTAAATATAAGAGAAATACCTCTTGGGGTATTGACCAGCAAATTTAAAAGGTGCGAAAATTGCTTCTAATCTCGATTTATTTAATTTAGTTTGTTTAAAAATATATGTCCCCTATATTTGACGATGGAATCTCTTTTGCATCTATCTGCCAAAGATACTAACAAAACCTCAACATGCATAGGACGCTACAAAGAAATCAAATTAATTCATATAACTTTGTTTGGCTTTTGATTGAAATCAAATGGTTCCCTAAGTGACACCCAGAGAGGGAGATATCACATATCCCACCTACATGTACCACAGAGCTGCCAAGTCTCCCTGATTTCGCAGGAGACTCCCTGAGAGTAGACCAATAATACTGCATTGGATTTCATCACATCACCCAATCTCCCTGATTATTGATTGAATATTGCCATTAGGCTGTGTGCAGTTGATAGACATCTCCCTGATTTTTTATGAAATTTCCCAAAATCTTCCTGATTGTTGAATTTCAATGTTGGTAGCTCTGATTATGTTTCAGTCGGTGTCTGCTTTCGCGCCCATCTGCAACCCTATCAAGTGTCCGTGGGGCCAGAAGGCCTTCACTGGCTACCTGGGGCCTGACGAGAACACCTGGAAGGTAGGTGCCCGCTTGCTCGGCATGCTGGGATTGGCAGATTTTAGTCACCCCTCTTGCCAGGATTAGTTATTATGTGTGTTGTGGGGGAAAAATGGAACAGAATGTTGTGATTTACATGGAATATTGTGAGATATTTTCCCACAACTTCATGCTGTAAAAAAAAACAACTTGATATGCTCTGACCCAAAAAGATTTATACAAAAGGTATTTTTTCCAACATTTTTTTTGCACACAACACTATTACCATCTAAACTTAACCCTGGCAAGAGCCATGATTGTAGATAAAGTCTAATAAGAAGGGATGGTCTTGGAAAAAAATGTATTATTATCATTCATATGAAGGCAATTTGTAAAAGTGGCAATTGCTCAAGAAATTGAACATGGCCCTCGTCATTTATACCTTTTTAAACTGCCTTACATAGGATAAATGGACACTTCGCTGAGTGGTAATCAGGTTATACACTGCTGGTAAAGAGGGTACATGTATATGACATGTCGTGTAGATGGTAGATGTCTGTTATGTAACAGGGTGTAAAGGTTGCATGCTCATCTTACTGATACTGTACCAGAAGATAATCCAAAATGCAACTAAAAGAAGATTGATTAGATAATATGACCGGTCTTAAAACAATTGTCTAATCGATTAAGTATAAATTAGGGTGTAGCGTGAGACTTTGGAAGGAGGATCACTTTAAAGAGAAATGGAACCATGATGACAAGTTGACTTGACTGAAAGCTAAATTGTTAGAAAAGCATATTGATGAATGTTTGAACCAAATTTGATAAATTTCAAGACTTTAAAGGTGGTGTGCCCCTTTAAAGCATCCAATATTTATCCTCCCATTCAATCTCTGCATCTCTGTGTCTCACATTTGCATCTTCCTCCTTTATTTATTTCTGTTTCTCCCTATCCTTTTCCTCTCTTTTCCTCCCTCAGCCTATGTTCTGTTCTCTCTCTCTCTCTCTCTCTCTCTCTCTCTCTCTCTCTCTCTCTCTCTCTCTCTCTCTCTCTCTATTACCATCCCTCTATCTTTTACACTCGTGGGCCCTATTCATCTCCCTCTCCTATCTCTCTCCAATTCTTCTTCCCTTCCCTCTCCTCTCACTTTCAATATTTTACTTTAATCTGATCATGATGGTAGTAATATGTTATTGCAAATTACATGTATGCACTGGGGCAAATCAGACACAGATTCCCAGTTAACTAGTTAATGACACTTTGCTTCTTCCACTTTGACCCCTACAGGAGTATGATGCTTGTGAGCTAGTGAAGGGATACGACGGACCCCCCAGGGAGATCCTCATCGATCAGGTCAGTGTCATAAGTGTGTCATCCCTCCACCCCACAGTGACCAGAGTCATAATATTTGGGGGGTTTCACCTGTGCATCTGTACTTTCTTTGGATGTGATAACTCAAGAGATGTGACATAATTGAGTAATCAATTAAGGTTTAGGGTTAGATATAGGACAAAGGTCAACTTTAAATAAATGTACTGTGTATGACTTAATTCAGGCTGCTTTGTATTCTTTGATTATGTGTGCAAAAAGGAGTGAGATGCATGTTTGTGGGCCTCAAACTTTCATGCTATTTGTTTTTGTGATGTGGCAGGCAAGACTAATAACTCCTAATATTCATTGTATCTTAAAGATTGTCCGTCCCTTTTGCAAGCTTAAAATTTGAAATCGTCTATCACGATCGTAAATTGAAGAAAGTGTGATTCAAGACCATTTCTAAGAATAAAGCATGTTGAAGCTTTCTGTATATGCAAAAATTTCAGCCGTTAAATTTCAAACCGATTTTTTTTGTACTTCGAAAAAAGTATTAGTCTTTGTTCCAGTAACTATGTGGTTATTATGCATGTGTGAATTCCTAATTTTATGAGTAATTACCAAACTTTGGAGACGATTCCTTCTATAGAACAATTCATTTTCATAATGCGTTTTATAATTTAATAAACAGATTAATCAATAAAGCAGATATTTCAACACAAACTGCTAAGAGCCTGAGGTAAAGACTATTAATCAGACGTTGTTTACGTGCATTATTTAAATTTTCAGTTTCAAATTATGAATGTACAGCTTGCTAACACTTCTCTTTATGTTTTGCCAATGTTTCGATGGTTTTTTGGTGATCTGAAAAAGGGACGGGCTGTCTTTAATGTTCAGAGTACATGTTTGTTTGTTGATACGTTACAGGCTAAACTGATGATACCTAGGGTTCATTGTATATTAATGTTATGGAATCTCCTGTTTGTGTGACACGTTAAAGCTGATACTTCCTAGTGTCCAGTGTACATCCTGTTCGTTTTGTGTGACAGAGAAAGAGTGATTAATCCTTGCGTTCATTATATTTGAAGGTTCGTGGTACCCATTTGTTTATATGTTGTAGCTACTAATTCCTAGTGTTCATTGTATGTCATTTTTCCTTTAACCTGGTGTTCATTTTGTAGGGCAAGGCGGATAACTTCTACAGTGAGAAGCAGCTGCTGCCAGAGAACTTTGTGGCTGCGTGCCAGGCCAGCAAGACTGCCTGCATCATGAACCTCAGAGAGGTAGGTGTCTGTGTTGACATAATAACTCTGATTCAGTATTATTTACGTTTTGTTTTACGGTGTAGAGGGTCTTTCCTTTTGACAGTTCAGAGACTGAATTGAGAGGGATATTACAAATATAGCCCTTGTTACTGGATGCAAGATAATTTCATGCACATATATGTGCACCATCTTCACTCCCATGGGGAGCATTCCTTGTATGCTGCACTATATCGGCGCTGGGTCAAGGTCAATCACATAATCGTCCACCTCTTACCAGGTACCCATTTATACTTCTGGGTGGAGAGCAGCAATGTGGATAAAGTATCTTGCAGAAGGACACAAGTGCCATGGGTGAGATTGAAAGTGGGACCTTTATCACAGTTCACAACCAAAGAGTCTTGGGAGTATTTGGAGTATCTCGTGACCTGTGACTATATGCCTGAATATGCCTCAAGACCGGTCCTACTTAACACCGCGAAGAACAGCCAAGACTCAAGAGTAGCCGAGAGCAGCCGAAGACACAAGAAACCAAAGACACACAGTAGACCTCTGCAACATCGCTAAAATAGCTTCTCAGCGAAGTCAATCAGTATATTAGAAGAAATTTCGGTAATCTTTTGCCGCCCTCTTAGCAGCAGTACCTGCCGATGCCCTCAATATATGCTTTTAAGAAAAAGAAAAATAATAGATTATATAGATAATAGAAAAAAATTATATGATGTTCTTTCTGGCATTTGACCACAGGGCTACGACCACAGCTACTACTTCATCGCAACCTTCATGGAGGACCACTTCAAATTCCACAGCCAGCATCTCTGATCTTCCCATCAAGATATCGCCATGGTCACAGCCACGCTGCCTGTAGATTCGTAACCCGTTCTTTACTGAGCCCGCATATATGCGGACCGGCTTTTCTCTACTCAAATACTAAACAGCGTGACCTCCGCAGAATCTGCTGTACGTTAAACCAATACATTCACTTCTTGGCACGTCTTCCTGGGCTGCCCCTTCCCTTCCCAATCTGCTGTATGGACGATAGATCACATTTTATGAGTAAACTTAACATGCCTAAGTTGAAACTAAGCTACATCCTTTTGGTTAATGCAGTTTCATTGCAAATTTTGACCTCCGAATTGGGCCAGGGCTGATGAAGCAGGAAAATCTAACTGTGCGCAATGGGTTAATTATTGTCTCATGATCATGCAGCGTAACTAGCTTGGTGATACCCATAAGGCTCAGAGCTCATTGGTGGGTTCCATGGTAACTACAATTGGTGTAAGTTACAATAATTGATAATCCATGTTATATGCAACATGAAAACATCCGAATGCAGTCCTTGTTCATATAGATTCCTAACGTAAATTGTTTAGTATCAAATACAATTGAGCATTGCTTGAACTTTTATTAAGAGGGGGAATAGGATTAGTATGTGACTTTAAAAAAAAAAGGGAATTAATCCCCAACAAAAATTATTGTGAATTTCGAGGCGATCTGTATTTAGAGTATAGAACATTATTTAGAAGCAATGATTTGTCTAATCAAATGCACAGGTTCATGGGTACAAAATGATCATAATTTGATTTAACTTGATTGTTTCTATTTTTTAAAGTAAGCAATATGATAACATATGTAGTAAAGAAGCTGAAGATAATCTTGGTTTTACAAAAATCGTAATTACATGTACTGTAAAATAAATTAAATGTTGAGTATGTTGGGAATTGGAGTCAGAGAATACAATGTGTATGTGCGGTCCAAGCCTTTTCTTTTAAAAAAAGAGATCTCTCGGATCACTTTTGATTACAGCCTTTGTGTGTGAATTATGTGATAAATCATACACGGATACAGTATTTTTTATAAAATAAATTGAGCTTAATTTGCAAATGAAATTGATTTGTACCGTATTTGTGCCTGTTGTGTACTGACATAGGGAGTGTAGGAAAAGTATGTTTTGTACCCTAAATATTGATACCTCTTGCAGGGATAGTCCACCCTTAAGTTGGTTTTTAAAAAAAAGTAGAAATATGAAAGAAACATTAGTAAAAGTTTGATGAAAATCTTTCAAAAGGATAAGAAAGTAATGATCAATTGAAATTTCAATTTTGTGACGCCGTGTGCATGGTGCTCTACCATACATGTATGTTGTGTGCTAAAGCTAAAAATTGATTCCATAAACTGCTCTTTTTCTTTTTTTCAATGGAGGAATACATTTTTTCATAGTGTGCAAAAGTGTGTTTCTAATGATGTATCAAATGCACAGGTTAAATGATGCATAGGTATCCTTTTTAGAAAACCAATATTTAAAAAAAAATTGTACAAGAGCAATTTGCATCGACGTCACAAAATAAAAATGTCAAAAGATCATAACTTTCTTATCCTTTGACGGATTTTCGTCAAATCTTCAGTAATATCTTTCTTTCATGCTTTGAAACTAACCTAACTTCAAGGTGGACTATCCCTTAAAATCGTGGTCATCGTACTTTTATGACAAAAACAATAGGTTAAAGAGAAAGAAGTTGAAAGGGAGCATGAGAGGTGTAGGAGGATAGTTTCGAGAGGGAAAGAAGAATTTAGTTGCACTTTAATAGCCACAAGATGGTCAAGTTCTTTGTTCGAGCACCGTTTGACTGTTGAGTGAAATGAAATCCCAATGATACCTTGAATTGAATGAAAGTAAACAAAAAATCAGAGAAACACATTGGGGAAAAGAATACAGAATAATTTCCCAAAACAGTTTCTATGATTTATCTACTTTTAATGAATTAAACAATTTAATTTATATGTGAAGCAGTTGCTATGTGACAATACTTATGACACTGCACTCATTTTACACTTTTTGTTTAAGCTGTGTTGCTTTTATTAAGATCAATTTAAATGTTTAATAACAATTGAACAGTCGACAGTAATAGCAGGATATCAAATCTTGATTCAATGGACAAATATACTTCCCCTAGAAAAAGTGGAATACCACAATACATACCATGGGCTGATGGAATTTAGTCTCATTAAAGTATATCATTTTAAGTGAGGACAGACAGGTTTACCATATATACAAATTTACCCAAACAACAATTACTTAAACATACTGTAACTGCATCCCAAATAAATGCTTTCATGGCGGAAATCGTAAAAAAAAATGTGAAACAATACAAGTACTCCACAGCAGTACTTGGGCCCTTTGGACGGATAGATAGAATCATATTAAAGTGAAAGTCCACCCTGGAGTTAAGTTTGTTTCAATAAAAAATAAAAAAAAAGCCATGAAAGAAGCATATTAGTGATGGTTTGATTAAAATCTATCAAAGGATAAGAAAGTTACGATTGTTTGAAGTTTTGATTTTGTGACGTCACATGTGAGATGCTCTCCCATATGTTGTGTACTAATGTGTTTGAGAATGTTGATTTTCTCAAAAATAATACATCCGTCATTTTACGTGTGCATTTAATACATCATTAGAACAGGCTTTACACACATATATTTATGGAAATAGTTATTCTTTGATTCAAAATACAAAAAGAAAAAGGAATTATACAGCACACAACATATTGGTGAGCACTTGGCATGTGACATCACAAAATTAAGATTTTGAAAGATCATAACTTCCTTATCCTTTGACAGATCTTCACCAAACCTTCACTTCAATGTTTCTTTCATGTTCCTGCTTTCATTTAAACCAACTTAATTTCAGGGTGGACCATCCCATTTAATAGCATTACAGCAAACATAAGGACTTGATGAATTGCCGAACAATGATCCTCACTTTGAAAATCAAAAACGTAGCAGAAACTATTTTCTCAAAGCTTTTCTCAAAGCTATGGTGAGTAAAAATGAAAATGGAAACATGAACAAAATACTCAAAATATTGAACATGAGATTTAGGTTATTTATTATTTCATTTGATGATTTATTCTGTACACATCAGTTTCCATCATATTACACTAATGTACTAAAATTACCTAACAACATTAGATACATTAGATGTTTAGCTATATATCCAGTTTGATTCATTGTTGATCTGTACATGTGGTAACTAAAGAGAATAGAGGGAAAATTGAGTCCATATGGTGCAGGACTACAAGCAGATGTAAAAACCTCCACTTGAATCAACCTGAAATTTACATTGAAAACTTAAGGATAAAACAGTGTTGTTGTTTTTTTTATGGCAGGCTCTGTGCAGTTTCGTCAAGAGATAATCTTGAAATACCGGTAATCCATTCAATAATTTTCCCATCCTATCCCATGGGGCATGTTGCATATGAGTATTCAATAATTGTAACTTACCATCAATGGTAACTACCATGGTAACAGCAAATGAGCTCTCAGTACTGTAACAAAATTGGTAGGGCTATAGGAGCTGGTGTTTATACACACACCGGTATTGCTGTGTGAATAAAGAGTTGGGATGCACGCACTCACATGCCTAGGGCAGTTCGCTGTGTGTGCTGTGATACACATACTGTAGGTATACCCTAAGGACTGTGCAGTGTCAGCGGAACAACTACGGGGGAAGGGTATATAGAGATTTGTGTGTAGGGGAAAGGGAGAGTCTCGCTCTTGCCTTCGGAGCGAACACTTGCAGCTGTAGCCTATGCTCCTCGGTTTCCCTTATCAGTACTTCTAGATAAAAGTGTAATTGGCTCAGCTAGGTACCGACTACGGTAGTAAACCTGAAGTGTACTCTCACCATTTACGTATTGCTGCTCATCAGTCAATAAAGATCTACTTTCATGGTACGTACATATCTGGTGTAACTTTCTCCTTTGTGGAGTATTAGTTGGAAACAAGAGTGATAATGAACTCTCTAATGGTGCATGGGATGGATGAAGAATGATCGATGAATGCTCAATGTGATTGTGATGTGCCCTGAACAGGATACACAGGCGGCCCGGTCTCGTTACAGTACTACACCTGTTACCATAGTAGTTACCATTGGTGGCAAGTTACAATAATTGAAAAACCTACATGCAACATGGCCCACGTCATACACACCGGTAGTGGATATCTATCGCTAAGTACCATAGTCAATAAACCTCTCACCAATATTACAAAATATACTTTTACAATATGAACAAACATTGCACTTTGTAGTACTCCACAATGATAAATATCAATATATAGGTATATCCATAATCCACAATTCTCACCAGAAGAAAAAAAACTAATTTGCTGTACTGCTTCATACACATTTTAAAGTCAAAGTCACATATTGTAGTACATATAGGCAGTGGATAAAGATCGACCTAATGAAACATACACACAGGTACGTATGGATAATAAATAATAAAAACATCAGTCCCCTGTCTCTGTGAAACATTGAAAATAAATTAAATTAATATGTCAATTATTGTCATTTATAGTAACAATCATATAAATAATAAGAAAAATATCAGGGGCCATATTCATGAAACATTACTAGCCTAGTTAGTTACTATAATGCATGTAGATGAATGTACTTTAGCAACAAACTAGGCCTAGTAAGGTTTCAATGCATATGGCCTCAGTCTCCTATCTCTCTCTGAAACATTAAAAAAAAAAAATGAATTTGTCTATTATTGTAATTTCATGTAACACTTTCAGTACCAAACCAGAAAGAGTTCATGCATCTTTGGTACTGAGAAGGTTAAAACCTGTCCTCTCCCTTTCACCAGACAGTCGTTAGCCAGTTGAGGTGCATAGAGTGTTAACATGGTTACCAGAGGTATTCAAGTGCATGTGAATGAACACCAATTCTTTTCAATCTGGTGGTCAAAAACAAATAGTGCAGCTACTTTATCCAATAACACACCATATGTAGGTCTAAACCCTCTTGGTACCATCGGTGGTACTACAAGCTATTCAAGCCCATTTCTGTACGACACAATCCACGCACCTCTGGAACCAAGGGGGTTAAATGGAAGTCAGTTGGTGCAATTCCACAGCCGTGGGGCCACAGAGAGTCGATCTAAAGCTCAAACACATATGGTAAACAGTTACATTCAATTGAAGTATTCAGACAAGAAAACTGATACTTTCCCATCAACTACATATGTGTATTACAGCTTACTCTCGATATAACGAGGTCGTCGGGACCAGGGCTTTTTCCTCGTTATAACGAAACCTCGTTGTATCCAAACAGAATAAAAAACAATAAAATACATTGAAACATGTGTGCTTGTGTGTTCATTATGTTTTACTATGTTTTCATATCCATAGCCGTCTTGGAAACATGCGTTATCAAACTGAAAAAAGGGGATTGGATCGTGCGTTTTCAAACTGGAAAGGGATTGGAAACATGCGTTTTCCAACTGAAAAGGGGATATATTTTTGCTCAACACATCATCTTACCTTGATTTATTTTTGACGTGTTAATAACTAATTGAATTCAATAAATTATAGACAATTCCAGATACGACTGGTGTTATTTTGCAGTAAATTAACAGGTCAATTGTTATCGTAATCTTCTGGACAAGAAAACATGCGGTTTCGTTGTTTGGACGAACAAGACAATAGGCGGCGCAACGGGTTGAACGGCCGGGATATAAGGGGAAGGTGGAGTTAGAAAAGAGCGTCTCGCTCGTCTGATAGGTTTTGCAAAACGACGTAGCAACACCGTTATATTCGGCACTTTCTTTGTGGGTCATTCCAAAATTATTACGAGGGGGTTCCATGTAGAAGATTAACGCTGCCCTGCATGCTTATACATGTATTTCATTTTGTATCGTGATGATTTCCAGCGGTCTTCTAATTTCAAGAATATTTTATTATCTCTTCAAATCTTTCATTGTCATATTTTAGTGTGTGAAATATACTTCACCCGTCCGAGATCACATTTGTTTTTGACAAGAAACCCAATCAATCGTTGCTCATCAGACACACCCCCAAGTCATTGATTGCCGCGATGGGATCGGCTTGCAAACCATGTGCTTTCAATGTACGTACGCTGTGTGAAGGAGTGATGTATCAGAAACAGCACGCGCCGCATTTGATTGCCGTGATGGGATCGGACTTGGAAACCATGTGCTTTCAATGCACGTACGCTGTGCGATCGCGAAGGAGTGATGTATTAGAAACTGTGCACATGCTCGCGTTGTGCAGGAAGGTGGGACTCACGTCCCTGCGTTGTGTGGACGTGTATGACAAGATGTGTGTCTGGCTCCTTGCGGTGCCGGTGTTTTCGTGTCTCGATTTTTCCTTCCTCGTTATAACGGGACGCAATTGTTATGTTTTTCTTTGTCGTGGGGTCAACAGAATAAGCTCGTTATAACGAAATCTCGTTGTAACCGTGCTCGTTGTAAGCGACGTGTTGCACCACAGGTTTGCATGTAGAAACTTTTGGGACCGAGAGATTTCTCTCGTTATAACGAAATCTCGGTATATCCGTGCTCGTTGTATCGAGAGTAAGCTGTATAGTATTTCACTAAAACCTTCAGTATCACTTTCATTTTAGTACAAAGTACCGAAATTCAAAACTAGTGGGCAGCTCTGCAAATGCCAACATCAAGAGTCATACTCTTTAAGAGTCATCACAAAACCATTGTAAACCAACCCATGAATATTGATAATCAGTTATACATGACAACTTGAAACTGATAAAAACAGAGAAAAGGTGTTTGTTGAATAGCAGTGACATTGGGCACCAAAAATGAACCCATTTTGGGGGGAAGCAAAGGATGGGTAAATCCTGACACCAAAGATACTGATCTTTATTTATCTCACATGAAATCAAAAAAATGTCATTTTTTCTTGGCACCACGTGTTCTGCCTGTCCCCGCTGCATGTCAAAGATGTTCTGATGACCACCCTGCCACTCTTGTTCAATCCCGTTTAAGAACAACCGCACAATACAATATCATTTGCTCGATCCATCCAGTAATACACCCCATGTGACTATCATGTGACTTCAGGCACTGGGCACTGGTTCAAACACTATCTTGTCTTTGGCATCACAGCTAAACCTCTCTTGCTTGCTACAAAATGCAACACTCATTTTATATACACTTCAAAAAAACAACCTCATCGCTAAATTCTTGTTTCTGCAAAGAGCACATCACCACTCCTGTTCATTTCTCTCTTGCGACATCATCCCAATATATTCCTACCTCAGATATGTCATGGACACAAGAGGCCGTGCATGTTTTTATGCGTGTCCACAGCTTCCATGCAACTTCTGCCGTCTCTTGCGTGCATCCTTTTGCATTCTAGGATGTTCCTCGATCCTTGCTTTCAACGCAAGGATCTTCTGTGAAACCAGACAGAGACCACACGCAGACAGGTGCATGGCTGCTTATGACCATGGTAATACATGTGCGACATCAAATGGAGGTCCTGTGTATAGATAGGCAAACCACGCGCCACATATATGAGCCCACTTCACCTCTGTAAAAAAAAAAATGCGATGTGAAAACCAGGTGGAGTTGACAGATACACAAACTGGAAAGTGGTGGTGGGACATGAAAGAAAATTCTGGAATGTGGGTGACTTGTTCTTTTTTTTACAGTTCCACTTGTTAACCCTTGCAGTACCATACCATGCCAAGAAAGGGTCCTTCAGCTTCCACCTATCTGTGTGCCAGGTTGCTGCGCTTGGCTCTGAATGTCTCCAGGAGTAACCACGACAGGAACATGGACCTTTATGGAGGCTTAGCTCCCACACATCTCAGATGAGATCAGGGGGAGGAGGATGGTTCTGGCAGGCCATTGCATTAACCGGAGGGAGCCGACTCGTGCAACTACCACGAGGGGTCGGAGACGAACCACGTTCATCAACACACTACGACGGGGTGTTGGTCTCAGCACCATAGGAGAGCTGAGGGCACTAATGCCGGATAGAGATGAGTAGACGGCTGCAATCAAGCCCAGAGTTGGTCCCATCCGATCGCATCGCATAGTTCGAAGAGGGTTAATGGAAGTTGTGGAGCTTCAGTGCTACATCCTAGGCTCCTGATCAAAGACAGGGTTGTCCCCCGCAGGATGCAAGCTTCTCCTGAAGGGAAGAACTAGTCAAGGAAAACTTCCCTTTGATCTTTAGGTATCAGCCTTTGTAGACTACAATGAAGGTTTAATGATTTAAATAACAAGGAAATCTTCCCTTTGATCTTTAGGTATCAGCCATTGTAGACTACAATGAAGGTTTAATGATTTAAATGACAGGAAAACTTCGCTTTGATCTTTAGGTATCAGCATTTGTAGACTATAATGAAGGTTTAATGACTTAAATGAACTTCAACCTTGGACCTGCATGACCCAAAATCTAATTAGTTAATAGCCCTGCCATATATTATCATTGTACCAAGTTTGATAGGATTCGGATGGACATACGGACGGATGGACAACCACGAAACATAATGCCATCCCGCAACTTTGTTGCAAAGGCATACTAAGAATTAGATATAAAGAGACAATAATATGATGTGCCGTGTCAACTTTCAGTGTGAAACCACAATATTGGATTTTGTGATAGCATTATATTAAATTGGATTTTGTGATAGCATTTTATTATATGTCATAATTCTGATATACTAAATATACATGTACATTATCTATCACATAATTATCAAGACGGCAAAGTAAGCATGGTCGAAACTAGAGCAATTCGACTGCAACGCAGTCGATAAATATGCCTTCGCCTCTTTTCTAACTCTATTTAGATTTATTCTCAGAAAATCTGTATGTTTGGTGGGCAATGTACTATTGAATTCCTATGTGAAACGAAAATATCATATTTTTTTTTTGTTTTTTCATGTTTAGCCAAGTTGGGCAATGTTCATTGACTTTTGGCCTCTTGCTTTTTGACTTCCAATCTAACCAGTGTGTCTAAATCCATCCTTGTATCAAGCTTGTTTAAAGTTAGCAAATTCTGGCAAAGTTCATTGACCTTTAAAATCTGAACTTTCATGGATTTTATAAAATATGCCATCAGTCTATTTCCATGAAGTGATTCATCTCTGTACCATGTTTAGTCGGAATTGCATAATTCAATTTTGAATTATTGTGAAAAATATCAATTTTGGGGAAATTTTTATCCAATTTTTGCAAATTTCATTGACCTTTGACCTCTGACCTTTCAGGAATTTTACCCAAACTTTCATCAGTCTACCTCCATTAAGTGATACATCTCGGTACAATGTTTGGTTTGAATGCAATCATTAGATTTGGATTCAATGTGAAAAATAGCCAATTGTGGCGGAGCCATAATGAGCTATTAGGATGTTACAGCATCATGATAATCAAGTATGAAATCAAACAAATGCATTCACGTTAATGCATTTACTGTTCTTCAGGTGTGTTTATCCTGCCCCCCCCCCCCCCCCCCCCCGCTAAAAAAAGACAAAAATGATTATAATCTAAAGAAACCAAGCATCAGCTAAACTGGAGTAATGACTGCAACAAATAATATATCAATTGCCACGATATAAACATGCTATATTGAGAAATATACCATGGACATTACAGACCATAAATAGTAAGGTACATGTATATAGCAACTCAATAATACATCTGAACACATTATTTTTAAGCATTTTGTTCAATTTGAGTGAAAGGGCTTTCTGGGATAATTTCAATGTACAAAGAAATTTAGGGCATACACCCAGTATAGGCCAGTAGTAAGGATAGCGTGCTCCATCCTGTAAATAAATGAGAAACCAGACGGGATTTGAACCTGAAATCTACTGCTTATCGAGCAGCGACTTAACCACGCAAGCTGTTTCTAGTTCACGGATCAAGACACAAAAACATGGAAAGAAATACAGAAGAGTCTAATTTAATCTGACTCATTAATATTCATGAGTAGTTCACCGTAAGGACAATTCGGCTAGATTTGAGTGAAAGGGCTTTCTGGGATAATTTCAATTTACAAAGACTTGTTTTTCATTCATTTACAGGATGGAGCATGCTATCCATTTTGTTCTTGTTCAATATTTATGAAAGGATACACAGCAATACTTAACTGGTCCAGCTAGAGGAGTTGGAAGAAGACAAAAAATAATAAGTATGATATTTACGATCACATTACAAACAAAATTAATGTAAACATGTATCAACAAATTTGTCATAGATGATATTGAGTATCATTTGAGCAATATCTAATAAAATTTGCAGACGTAATGAAAATGTTTTACTGCACTTTTGCCCGGGCACAAACACACCCAGGTGTCAAATAGGCAGTGAGTAATGGCACTTCAACTCATCTCCATATAGTGATTGAATACTTACATTAGATAATAGGTGATCCATGTTTTGATTGGCCAAGCCAATGGCGTCCTTGCTGCCAACTCTGTAAGATTAAAGCACAGATACAGAATAAATGTAGCATAAAAGCACAAATGAACAATGTAGTAAAATTGGATTTTAATTTCAGTTGAATTTCACATACCGGTAGACAAATACAGATCTATATAGTTGTTTCAGGTTCTATCAACTATTTGCATAGATTTACTCTTCTTCTCCTTCAACTGGCATTTTTATTGGTGGACGTTTTTGTTGTGCATTTACAGTGTGAAATGTCTGATCTAGTGTGTTTTCATGCAGGTTTTCTCCCGGTCAAATTTGTAAGAAGCCAGGCGGGTGTTTCACCAAGCTGTTCGTAAGTTACGAACGACTTTACGAACGACTGGTGATCCCTTCTTGTGCTAAATGCGATACCACACTTTGTTCATTGGGAATCTGATTTAGCACAAGAAGGGATCGCCAGTCGTTCGTAAAGTCGTTCCTAACTTACGAACAGCTTGGTGAAACACCCCCAGGTCTCCAGAAGTGATGCATGGATGTACTATAAATATATATGTGCAGTATATCAATTTAACCACATGGTTGGGGTTGTCCCAATTCAGGATACTGTCTGTATGTGAAATAAACCACGTTTACTGTACTTGGAAGTAGCCAGAGTGGTCAATCACAGAAACAACAAATCATAAAAACGTTGGCTTATATGGTGCCGTTTCACTAAGTTGTTCGTAAGCTACGCACAACTTTATGCATAACAGGTGACCTGTTCTTGTGCTAAATCAAATTTGTTCCTATTTTAACAGAGTGGGAATCAATCTTAAACAATCCTAATCAAAATTTTACAAATCATAACCTTTGTATTTAGATGCTTGCTAGCAACAACAATTTTACTTTACAAAAATCTGATTTCAACGTTAGCTCATGGGAACCAAACTCACTGAGAATCTGATTTAGCATAAGAATATGTCACCTGTCTTACGTAAGTTGTTTGTAGTTTAAGAGCAGCTTGGTGAAACACCCCCCTGGTTCGATGCCCTGTCTTACCCCTGTGTCTGCAACTGGTCGTCCATCTCAAAGTGCAACCTTGCCAGCTTCTCTTGCAGGTCTCTAACGTTGCTCATTTTTTCGTAGGAACAGCTTTCATCTGTTTGAAAAGAGGGGGGGAGGGGGGAAAGGAAGAAAATGGTGTACCCAAGTACCGGTAAAGATGTGATGTCAGTTCAACAAGAATTGGAAAAGGCAAGGCTTTATAAGGCAGTGGGTTGTAGCACAGCACACACTGCCACAAATGCTTGTTAGTTTTGGTGTTTCTTTAGGATAAGGCTCTCGGTTTAGGTTGAGGGTCAGGCTACAGTTTTGTGGGTAGGGTTAGGATAGGGATACGGGTCAAACCTGGGTTGAGGATTTGGGTTTAGGGTCAAGCTTTAGTTTGGGATTAAGGCTAGGATAGGGTCATAGGGATACTTGAATAAGCAGCCTGACTGACTGTTAACAGAGCTGATTCAACAGAGTTGAATTCCTATAGGAGGTTGAGTGGGTCATTCTGCATCTGCGATCAAGGAATGCCTCAACTCTCTGTCCTGAAACTAGACGTCATTACATTTGACCTCTTTTTATGTTATAGGATATGGCTCTTCGATAGACTTACCAAATGCCTGCAGCTTTCCAGAGTTGAATTCCTCCAGGAGATTGAGTAAACCGTTCTGCATCTGCCTGATATCTGAGGCGTTGGTGATGAAGCTGTGCTCCTTGCATCCTGCGGCCTCCAGAGACCCGTCCACAACAGTCTTGTGCTTGATCTTCTCCTGATAAGAAAATACAATTTAATTGAATTATTATTAGTCTGTAGGAACAGATTTTAATGTGACACCATCTAATAATGGGTTCTGGAAGTAAGGATATGCAGAGCCTTTTTCTGAGATTCCACCTAGAGAAAATCAACCCGTGGGAAAGTTTCAGACATTTTAAAGATAAAACTAAATGAATATTAGTCTGTAGGAGGACATTATGGAGGAGAGCCATCAAGGAAATGAGCGTTCCGATCCACAAAGTGGGAAAAACGGACCTTAAACGTTGATGATGATGATGAACAGACTTACTATGGCACCAACGTAATCCATTCTTTACAGAGCCCGCATATACGCGGCCTGGCTTTTTTCCACTTAGATATTAAGCAGCATGACTTCTATACTATCTGCTGTTTGGACGATGGATAACAGGCTATAAATATAAAACTTCAAATACCTTATAGGGCAAAATAAAGCCACGCCCCTTTGGTTACTGCAGTTCCATGGCAAGTTTTGCCACCCTAACTGGACCAGGGTTCACAGAGCGAGAAACTTTAATCGTGAGCAACAGATTACTGCGGATATCGCACGTGTGCAAATCACCACAATCAAAGTTGTACCTATAATGAGGGTGGAGCTGAAAGGTCCCCTCTCACAGCACTCTCTGTAAATGATATCTCGTCATAAGAGCCCACTTGTATGGGCCTTTAAGTGCATATTTTACGTGGACACGGATGACCATTATCCACGCTGCTTCTCACCTGTGTCTTGTTCTTGTTGGCTCTACTGGGTGGGCCACCTGCAGGCTGCTTGCCATGCTTGGAGGGTGGGTGGCCCAAGGTGTGGCTACTCCGGGCGTACTGGGGGCCCATCCAGGCCACCCCACTGTGCCCACCGGCCCCCCTGTAGTCCCGCCCCATAGAAATAGGGTAACCACCTAGAAAAGTGAGGAGGGAAATAACTTTAATTCAATTCAAATCATGTTATTGATCCATGATATATATAAAAATACAGAGAATATCAGCCTCTACTGGCTTTTAATAAATTAATTATGATATCTTACATACATATATACATGTGAAATAATGAGACGTGTAAAAGAAAAAAAATACAAAGAACATTTACCTTTACACCGAATAATTTAGAATTTGATGAGCAATTCCAATCAACACTCATATTTGTGAGAAACCAATTATTATTGGTGCCAATCATTTGTGGGCCAACCAATTATCAATATATACATCTCTGGCTTATTTGTTGAGCAATCTGCCCAAAATATGTGGCAAATTGCACTACTACACCAGGAACATTTTTTCCTGCTTTAACAGAATTTTGTTTAGAATCCAAAGAAAATGATTGTGGTGCATTTGGGCTACCATTCCACAATTATTTTGATTATTTTTACTGATCACTGGAAATATTGCCATGGTGAGTGAACACTCATTCCCAGAAATTATGTTTTTTGACAAATTAAAAATGCACAACTTGAATACAGGCCTAAGTTTAGGATTCAAGTTCAGCCTGGTAAAGTTTTAGGGTAAGGCAGCCGTTATTCTTTCAAGTTGATTACATTAATTTGTCAGATGCAAACATTAACGCAAGAAAAAAAAAGGTTGGAACCCTGAATATTGTAACGGGACCGAGCCGCCTGTGTATCCTTTGTAACGAATTGCATACAAGTTTAATTATTATTCCCAGCTGGGTTCTGTACCAAAGTATATGGTGGGGTTTTGACACGCAACACACCAACAGGCTTCATAATCACTACACACACAAGTGCATCATTCAATCAGTAGGCAGGAGAAGCTAAAAAGCATCACAGTAACAGCATAATTACCGTTCTCGATTGCGGTTTATTCAGTCCACAGAACGGGAACACAAAGTCAGCATCAGCAGCACAATGTTGAAAAACGTATAACCCACTAGCACATTATGGGTAGTACATGCAACTATCGACACATCACTGGCAGAGCCGAGACCTAGCTGAAGTGAAACCCAAGACCAACACTAAAACAATCCCCCCACTCACTACAATGCTGCTCTATTTATACCCTGTCAAGGCTATGTGCACAGAACAGTTTTGTTTACTGGCCGCAACTGGTCTTAGAGGGCAACATACAACTTCAGATCTGGAGGAAGTTGAGTGCCTCACTCAAATTTCGTTACATTATCCCCCACTAAGTCGGAAACGACCCCGTTTCCTTCAAACTGATAATTGAATACGAAATTTGCAGCAAAACAACGATCTTTTTTTTCTTTCCGAAGCTCGGACTTCTTCTAGGTCATTCCCAACGTAACAACAAAAAGATAAATGAGTATGCTATTTACAATGTATACCCGAGTTCTTCAACACGTTAAGGTAAATCTTACACATGGTAACTAAAAAGTTCTGGACACAAATAATCAATTTACGTTCTGTAACTAGACAAGGTAAGTAAACATAGAATGTAAGCGATAATAAAATAAGTTCAAATGCAACAAGTATACAACTACCTTTTGAGCCTCTTGAAACAGTTTGTGATTACACACTTAATACATGGTATATTATTCCCTGTAACTAATAAACTTTGGATACGAAATATGAATACTACAAGACTGAATACACTGAATTCACTTCTCAGTTCAAGGTGTGTCTACTTTGGCACATTTTCTTAAACATCCTGTTTTCTGGAATTAAAGCACATATATGCAAACAAAACATAAAGATAGCACCTCGTCCAACCGAAACCTGAATTGGATTAAGTCTTAAGTCAAGGCATTTGAAAACAATATATATATTCTTGTACCCTGTCATAGTACAATAAGAATCGTTTTCATACACAAAACAATTAGTAAACTGATATGCGGTTATATATAAAGGAGAGAAAGATCACAGTAGATGAGGAGGTTAAGGAGTAGGTCAAAAGAAAGTAAGAAATTATAGAAGATAGACAGGAAAAGGAATAGAGGGTAGGTAACTGAGTAGATAAAGATTAAAGAGAGAACAATTACATGTTTATAAAATTCTTTCAAACATCAATTTCAACCATGTCATCATTATATGTATGCATGAAACAAAACTGTACTGGCTATTTACAACATCATTCCTGATACATCCTTTCACATATATACCAGGTGTCCAAACATCAATTTAAGCTTTGTACCCATCTGTCAACGAAAGACACGTAACTTTCATAATAGAAGTTTCTTGTACTAAATGTATAAAAGTTGACAGAACCGTCGTCTTGTCCAAAATGGATTTAAATATTCCCCAATTTGTTTGTTAGGTGTGCCTTTATAAAACAAATTGGATGCCAAGGATATCTCTAAAAAGTTAAATTCAACATGAACAGCTACAGAAATGTTAACATAACGAAAAATACCCCTTTTTAACTTTAGTTTGATTTCTCACTAGGTAAAACTCAAATATCCTTACTACAAATGCATCTGTAATTGAATGACATTTTTGAAATATGCAATAACTATATCTCTTTCCATTTAGAGGCACATGTAACCTTACCACGTTCCCTGGACATCAGTACTTATTAAAAACACATTAATAACACACACAAAACATCCCGTACCAAAGAATAGAATACAGAATACAGTACTTACTTAGTACTTAAAACCAGTGTATAGTTTTGGTAAACAGTACAAAACCACAGCAGAGGATATACATCATGAAGTCATCACTTCATGGCCTTAAAAAACAAACAAATATCTGAAATAGACTCTTACTTTGTCTTCATTCCATGATTACAGGGCACTGCCTTGTCCCATTCCTCAGGGACAAACACAGGGTAGGTTTCTGTGATGTCCGTCTGCTTAATACAGATATTGTCGGAAAAATACCTTATCACTTTTCTCTCTACAAGGGTCACAATGATTTTGCCTTGGGGAATATTCTGTCCCTGATCCATTTCGACGTCTTTCGATGAAGGGTTAACAGTCTGCGTGGTCCTGGGAGAGTGATGTGGAGACAGTTCAGTGACATCAGGAATCGGTGATCTTGGTGGGGGTACTGTGTCGACGGTGTGTTCTACTTGAGGTGAAGTACGTCCATCGTCGCTCTCACTAGGTGCCGAGTCGGTGTCCGAATCGTTTGTCATGCTTTGTAGTAGCATGGTTAGGGGTTTTCCAGATGGCCTCTGGGAAGTGCCGGACGTCAAAGAGTTTGAGCCTGCTAGAGATATTGCCGGGCTAGGTCCCTGCGCGATAGGTGGCTTGGGCTCAGAGCCACTGCTGGTGGTGGGTGGAGCACTTTTTGTTGCAGGCACTGTATGTGCTGGGGGAGAGCGAGACCGTACCTGTCTTTCAGGACTATGATGAACAAATCTTCTGTGTCTTTTGAGGTTGCTGGCTTTATTGGAAGTGTATGAACACCCCCGGCAGTTGTATGAGAGCCCAATGTTGTGTCTCTCCCGCAGATGACGATATAGTTCATCCTTGTTCCTGAAGTCTCTGTCACATCGTCTGCAAACAACATATCTTGTCCTTCTTCTTGAGTGACGTTCATGGTAATGAGTGTTCTGGTCAGCCATCTGCAAATGAGTAAAAACAAATGGGCATTCACGTAATATTTGATGAATTTAATGAAATGTGATTCCTGGTTTTACTCTATTTGTCACTTGCCCTGATATTAAGATAATATCACCCATCTATAAACTCATCCAAATATCTGGGCCTTTGTCTGACCCGTTTTGGATATCGCCGAACATTATCACCAGGAGAGAAGGAAGCTTGAGAAGGAGTATTTTGTTCATTTTTGACTTGGGAAATGGGATCACCGAAGTCTTGGCTAGATGGAGATGAGATGTCCCCTATTTCATCGTCTGTCGGTGATGACTTGTCCCCTATTTCATTGCTGTCTGTCACATTTACAGGCGGCGTTGTAGAGTCACCACTAGGTTGTGGGTCAGACTTTGGTTGAGGTCTTTCCCATGTCCATGAAGTCAGTTTTTCACCATTGTAAGGCTTTAGCCGGTCAGCATGGACCACTGCCGGTTTTGCTCGTGGAGAAGCTTGTATTCTAAATACAACGTCAGAAAGCTGAATTACAACGAGGTATGGCCCCTTCCAGCGGAGTTGCAGTTTGGGTGAAACCCCCTTTTTCTTGGACGGGTCGAATAACCACACAAAATCGCCTTCCTTGAGTCCAGGGTGATTAGTTTTCCTGTCATAGTTTTTCTTTTGACGTACTGCACTCTTGCCAGTGCAAACCTCAGCACGTTTGTAGGCATGTTGTAGATGAGCACGAAGTGTGGCAGCATAGTCCATTGTTTCCTCAGTCTCCTCCTGTGGTGTAACATTTGTCATGTCAACCGGTAGTCTTGATTCTCGCCCCAACATCATCATATTAGGCGTTTCACCTGTCGTCTCATGGGGGGTGGATCTGTATGCACTGGTTGCATACTGCAAATGTTCATCCCAATTCCTTTGTGTATTGTCTTCTTCCACCATGATGGCGATCATGCTCAGAAGTGTCCGATTGAAGCGTTCAATCATTCCGTCGGACTTTGGATTGTATGGTGTCGTTCGAGTTTTTCGCACACCCAGTAGTGCACACATTTCGGCGAAGAAATTCGATTCAAAGTTTGACCCCTGGTCCGAATGGATTTCCAGCGGGATCCCAAACCTACAGACAAACTCCTCTACCAATTTCTTGGCAACAGTTTCTGCCCTGGCGTCAGGGAGTGCGTAGGCTTCCACCCACTTGGTATGGTAGTCGCCCACGACCAGGATCCACTGGTTTCCCGCATTCGTTTTCGGCAATGGCCCCATCAAATCTAAGGCTATCCTTTCCATGGGGGCACCAACTCTACTTTGTTGAAGTGGTGCACGGCGTTGCCTCGGTGGAGTTTTCCTTCGTGCACACATGTTGCACATTCTTATGAATGAACGCACATCAGCCGTCATACCGCACCAGTGAAATCTACCCTTTAATTTTGCCAGCGTTTTCCTCTGCCCAAGGTGTGCACCCAATGGGCCATCATGCACATCTCTAATTGCATCCTTTCGGAGCTTCTCTGGCATGACAATTTTTTTCGTGACAGATTCTCCATCGTCGGACTCCCAGCGACGATACAACACTCCGTCTTTAACCTCCAGCTGGCTCCACTGGGCCCAGTATGTTTTCACTGCAGCTGATTTGTGCGCAACCTCACTCCATTCTGGTCTCAGGTCATCCTTCTCTTTCGCAATGATAATCCATCGCATGGTGTCGTCACCAAGCTGAGCTTCTCGCAAGTCAGCATTACTTGTGGATGGTTGAGAAGCAATACCTCTGACATTTCTTCCCATCTCCTCGAAATTTGGAGATTGAGGCATAGTGTTCAGGGGTTCAGTACTGTCTTCTTCATCCATTCTTCCGCATTGCTTACACCTCATGCGAGATAGACCGTCAGCATTAGTGTGATATCTACCTGGTCTGTGTTCTATGTTCAAGTCATATTCGGCGATCTGTTCCAGCCATCTAGCCAGCTGCCCCTCGGGGTTTCGAAAGTGAAGGAGCCATCTTAAGGATGCATGGTCGGTCCTCACCTTTACCCGTCTGCCATACAAATACTGTCTGAATTGCTTCAAAGCAGTTATCAGGGCTAACAGCTCCTGCCTGGTGACGCAATAATTCCTTTCGGCCTTGTGCAGCTTCCGGCTGAAATATGCAATGACTTTCTCCTGCCCATCCTGAACCTGGGACAAAACGGCTCCAACGGCCTCAGAGCTAGCATCGGTATCTAGCACAAATTCATCCTCTGGGGTAGGGAAAGTTAGTATGGGTGCACATTGCAGTCGTTGCTTCAGTTCCTGAAAAGAAGTTTCGCAGTCCTCGCTCCATTGAAATTTTGCTGATTTCGCTGTGAGCATGTGTAGTGGACTGGCGATTTCCGCAAATCCCTTCACAAATCTGCGGTAGTAGGAAGCTAATTCGATGAAACTTTTCACTTCCTTTTTGCACGTAGGTCGAGGCCAGTCGATGATTGCTTGTACCTTAGCAGGGTCAGTCGATACACCATCAGCCGACACAACATGACCTAAGTAAGTCACCGTCTTACAGAACAAATGACACTTGCTTGGTTTTAATTTCAAGTGCGCATCCCGCAGCCTTGAAAATGCCATTCTCAGACGCTGAATTTCTTCCTCTACAGTTCTTCCATACACGATGATGTCATCTAGATATGCCAGGAGTATCTCCCATTGGAGACCTTTCATTATCTTTTCCATCAGGCGTTCAAACGTTGCTGGGGCATTTGTGAGCCCAAACGGCATTACCTTCCATTGGTAAAGGCCATTTCGGACGATGAAGGAGGTTTTGTCTTTGGCATCCTCATCAAGGGCTATCTGCCAATAACCTGATGAAAGGTCGAGGGTCGACAACCATTTAGCCGAGCCTAATGCATCCAAAGTCTCATCTATTCTAGGAATAGGGTAGGCATCTTTTATGGTTACTTCGTTCAGATCACGGTAATCAACACATAGCCTCTTTGTTCCGTCTTTCTTTTTGACAAGCACAATATTGGCAGCCCAAGGACTCTCTGATGGTTCGATGACATCACGATCTAAAAAATCTTGTACCTGTTTGTCTATTTCTTGTTGGTTACACAACGGGTGTCTTCTGGTTTTCTGCTTTATCGGTTTAGCATCACCGGTTTTGATATGATGTTGCACTTTATCTGTGTGGCCAATGTCTTTACTATTTTTAGAAAATACATCCGCATATTCTATGAGGCACATTTTTACTTGTTGGTGGTATCTGGATTCTATGTTCTCAATACTTCTGTTGTATAGGTCCTGTAAGTGCGGAGGAAGTTTATCGACGTCATGGTAGTTCTCCTTCTCAGGTTCTACAACTGCAGAAGTTATCATTCCCACTGTAATCCCTTCCTGGACATCACATGGTGAGTCCCCCGAGTTAAAAACTCGTACTGGAATGATCTCTTTTTCTGTGTCAACTAGGGTCCTGCCGATTATAACTCCTTTTGATGCAACTTCACCGCCATTTTCAAGGGGTTCAACAACAGCGGTACCCACCATGTTTTCACTTTTGTCGACTATCCGGCCAGGAACTATTGCTTCGTGTCCAGGGGGTATGGTAGCACTGCACGCCACCTTGACTCTTGCCACAAAGGCCTCACCCCTTTGTGTGGAACATGGTATGTCTTCACCATTAATCCGAAGACTGCATCTCTGAAAGCTGAGGACACCTTGACTCTGAAGGAGGAAGTCCATTCCTAAAATTCCTTCACATTTGATTTTTGCAAATATAGCCTTTATGGACTGGGTTGTCTTTCCTATGCCAATGTCTACCCATGCTGTACCAAGTACTTCTAGTGGGCTACCATCCACTTGTTGGATCCTACCAGTGAAAGGCTGTAGTTCTGGTTGGCTTTCTTTTTCTATTTTATGGTATATGCTCGCACTTATGATTGTATCAGTGGAGCCTGTATCAATCAAGAATCTGCATTTAGTTGATCGTAGCGTACCATTTACATACAACCCTTGTTTTGCATTGGAAACAGCATTGGGGATAGTGCTGCTTGGTGTTGGAGTTATTGTTGGCTCCCTGTCGGCTGGTTGGGTGTCTGTTGGCCCTGTTGATCTCCCAGCCTGCCTTCGGGCCCCTCGGCGGGCTGTCGCGCGTTTCCCTTTCTTCTATCGTTCCTCCTGCTATGCGGGCAATATCGTATCAGATGCCCAACTTCACCGCACTTGTAGCATCTTCTTTCTTCCTTCCATTGAGCATTGTTTGCTCTCGTTTCAGTTGAGGATGAATGAGGTTGATTCATTTCAGTCCTTCCAGAGCTCATGTTCATGCACATTTCGGAGATTTGATGCTGAATTTCGTTCATTCTTTGTGTGAACATATTCTCCATTTGTTTGAGACGCGCATCTTCTTCATTTTCAAGGCCTCGTGCAAATCTGCCTGCTCTGATGCGTTCATTCCTCCTCCGCATCTCTACCCTCTCGAAATTTTCTGTTTCCAGTGCAGCCTGGATTGCTTCATCCAATGTTGATGGCCGTGCTCGGTGGATGCCTTCTCGAATTAAGTGGCTGTCCACAGCATCAATGTAGTGAGCTTTTTCTAGCCTTCCTCGTGCATTGGCTGGAATTTCTGGGTAGGCTTTAATCGCAAGCTCATGTATTGCCTGCCTAAGTTCTTGCAACGTCTCTCTCGGTTCTTGCCTTCTGTGCCGTAGTTCTGCCAGGAAGTTTTCAGCTTGTTTAGCAGATCCAAATCTACGATCAAGGAGAACTGACAGTTCCCTGTAAGAATGTCGCACCTCACTACTCATACCACTAACATATCGCAGTGCCTCTCCCTGTAGACTTGCCAGCATGTACGAGGCTGCTTCTGAATCATTCCATCGATTCAAGTCTTTGCAAGCTTCAAAATGTTGCTGGAAGTCTTTCCATGCAATTTTGCCATCATACCTATCGGGTACGAGGAGAGGTTTCTGTTGCTTGATGTGTGTGATATTTGGAGTCTGTGACATCATGCCTGGCATGGGACTCGGCATCGGTTGCTTAAAACCAATCTGCCGCTCATGAAAATCTAGTGGAGTTGATGAAACAGGGTAAACCCTTGGTTGCTGAGGTGGAGGTGTAGTGAAGGCAACATTTCTACTCATGGGAACAGTCTGAGCTTCTGAAAAATACCCTGTCGTCTCTTCCTGATGCCTGGGGCCACGGGGTACATTAAACTTTACTTCAGTATCGAACCCCTGGTCATTACCGTGTCCTGTTAGGTCGGGTTGCCTCGAGGGTTCCATCGTTTCCCCTGATCGCTCTAGGTTCCCTTCAACTTGTCCCCTTTCCCATACTAGCAGTTCCTTTTCTAACCTTAACTGGCTTACTTTATCTTTTAGCTCAGCCATCTCCTTCTCAAGCTCCTTCATAGCTCTTGTATTCTTCTCCATGTTTGGTTTTTAAGTACACAAAATCCAATACTAATTACTTCTCTATGATGGGTGTGCACAACCAAAGTTAGGTGTATACAATCTCTGCCCAGAATCTGATTGATGATGTATTTCATTAACTGATACGTCAATGTAATTCACATGTTATCATAGTGTAAGTACTTTCATCCCTGCACTTTATATCAAGGCATTTACCATTTCTAAATCACGAATATGCATCTCCATACATGCTCTACACAAACTAGCACATATGTTCTAAAAACATGTTTGAGCGTAGACCTGTGTTAAAGGTAGACTGCACATTACACTAAGAATCTGTTAGCAATCATTGTGCTGTGCTTACAACACCATTCCCAACACAATTATTGGCAAACTGAGCTGAATGATAATGAGCTCACGAATTGAGCCAAGACACTGAGCTTTCAAAATGATTGGTCAAATTGAATTCGCAAAAATGAGCTGTGCAAATGAGCTCACAAGTTGAGCTGACAAAATGAGCTCACAAATTGAGCTGACAAAATGAGCTCACAAAACGAGCATGTAAACTGAGCTGACGAAATGAGCTTTAAATCTGAGCTCACAAACGGAGCTGACAATTTGAGCTCACAAAACGAGCTTGCAAAATGAGCTGACAAAATGAGCTCACAAGACGAGCGAATGAGCTCACAAACTGAGCTGACGAAATGAGCTTTTAAAGCTGAGCTCACAAAGTGAGCTTACGAAACGAGTCATTGATCGCTCACAAAACGAGCTTGTAAACTGAGCTCACAAAGTGAGCTTACGAAACGAGTCAGCTCACAAACTGAGCTCACTAAGACTGAGCTCACTATTCCGTACCATGCAATACAGCACACAATTTACAGTCTCTGATGTATGCTTAGCTTCAATTAGAGCCATTTCTCATGCATCTTTCTGAGCTTATTGGTGACGTAGTTGGTAAAGCCCGAGATTTTACACTCACTTTCATCATGTGAATTGAGCACCTCTGAATTGAACTTGAAAGAGATCAGGAATAATAATCTCTGGTTAAGATCCCACCGCTGTGCCACCATTTGTAACGGGACCGAGCCGCCTGTGTATCCTTTGTAACGAATTGCATACAAGTTTAATTATTATTCCCAGCTGGGTTCTGTACCAAAGTATATGGTGGGGTTTTGACACGCAACACACCAACAGGCTTCATAATCACTACACACACAAGTGCATCATTCAATCAGTAGGCAGGAGAAGCTAAAAAGCATCACAGTAACAGCATAATTACCGTTCTCGATTGCGGTTTATTCAGTCCACAGAACGGGAACACAAAGTCAGCATCAGCAGCACAATGTTGAAAAACGTATAACCCACTAGCACATTATGGGTAGTACATGCAACTATCGACACATCACTGGCAGAGCCGAGACCTAGCTGAAGTGAAACCCAAGACCAACACTAAAACAATCCCCCCACTCACTACAATGCTGCTCTATTTATACCCTGTCAAGGCTATGTGCACAGAACAGTTTTGTTTACTGGCCGCAACTGGTCTTAGAGGGCAACATACAACTTCAGATCTGGAGGAAGTTGAGTGCCTCACTCAAATTTCGTTACAATATCACGGTTTCTTACCAACAGGAGACGAGATCTGACCCAGGCTGTGACCTCTGGTGTGTCGTGACCCCTTCACCCCGCCCTGAGAGGTCGCTGATGATGATATGATGTGAGGCGACACGAGGGAAGCTGGCCGGTGGATCTTCCCGACCTCGGAGCTAGTCTGGTGAAGAGAGTTTGGGCTTCCATGAAGCTGGTTGATTCGGGTACCCGCCATGTCACGTCTCTATGGTAACCAGCAGTAGGGACGAGCAAACAGGCTTGGTCTGTGCTGATTTCACATAAATCTGGCACTTCCTATATATGGTCAATAACCTGCAAAAGAAAAAAAAGAAATGGTGTCTATGGGATTAGCCAACGTCATATCCTAGGCATAGCTAGAGGCTGGATGTGTACAGTACAGCCTACAGGATTAAATGCACTGGGTAGAAAGAGGGCTGGATGAAGGCTAGCAGAACTGTAGGAGTTTGCCTAATTCAACAGTGGCCTTGAAGGTAGCCACTGTTTAAGAGGTTGCTATGGAGTATGGAAGATGGTTCCAGTCCACAGACGGTTGTTTATGAAGTGTCAATACTCACTATGGTTTAGGACTTGTCTGTCTACTTATTCGGTGCATTCTAGGTTAATCAAAATTACATTGTTTGACGTACCCACAAAAAGAGGCATTCAGATGAACCAGATGCAGTCTCAGTGGAACCGATAGTCTGATACAGAGACTGATTTTGTGGTCTAGTATTTTTTTAGTAATGTCAAGAAATTAGTCAGGGGTGGCCTTCATAACGTAAGTCTCTGGGATCTACTCACTTAAACAGAAATTAAAATCCCATGACTTGTGAAGAAAGAATATGCCATACACTACAGTTCACAAATCTAAGTCAATTCATCATATTCATGCCATCATTATCAACAACAACACTGAACAGAAAAAGAACCCAATTTGGGGAAGGGTGGTCACCGGGCGCCACATACATAGTTTTAATATACGGATGTTTTCATTAACCCGGCGTTAACTTAACGTAAAAAAAAAAAAGTAATGATTCACTTTAATCAGGATAATGAAGCATATATCCATAAAACCTAAGATTTACATTCAACACACACTACTCACCTCAAGAGAATTTAAAATGATGTAATCTCCCATAACTCGTAACTCATTAACTTGGTGGTCATTTCCGTACAAATCCGTTTAGATGATGTTCTTCGCAGCACTGGCATGACTGGGAAGCAGGTCAACTGCTGCTGTGTTTATAGTATAGTAGAATGCATGCATGTATGCCCCAGAGAACCACCCGGGCCAAACCGGTGAAAAACTCCACTGTGCCGCTTCATACACTAGCCTGCCGGTGACTGCAGCTGACTCTACAGTGTGAAGGATTTTCGAGGGAGATGGCGCTCTTTCATTTTGATATTTGGTTGTGAATAGACTTCTACCAGGCGCGGCAAAAGTAGCAAAAGCTATCTAAAAAAGGAGAAATTGGAACAAGTTTGAGTGGAATCGGGTAAGCTAGAAAAAGGCAAAATGTTTTTAGTCTGAAACTTTTGAGACATCTAGAGCCAATAATTTGTAATTCCGAATAATGGGAATTTCACATATTACAATTTCCAGTAGGAATACCCAGTCCTGGGAATACCTCAAAAGGATGGTTTCAATAAAAGTAGAAGTTTTGACGAAAATTTTTCAAAAGGTAAAAAAGCTATGATTGTTTTAAGTTTTGATTGTGTGACGTCACGTGCGAGGTGCTCTCCCATATGTTGTGGAGGTACTACATTTTCCATAAATTTCCCTGTTCTTTGATGAAGGAAAACATTATTATCATAACGGTATGTGTGTATGAGTCTGAACACAATTTAAAGGCACAGATGAAATTATAAATATCCAGTCAATTACAGTCAATTAAAGATTAAACTTAAAGGTAGTGTATAAGAGGCTACCCCTTAAATTTGCAGACAAACTCGACAGCTTCTGTTTAAACATTGCATGAACCACAAGTAGGCAACATAAAATTAGTGATACGTGTATATGAAACTTGAGATTGACGCAGAGAAAACATACAGCCTGAAAACATATTCTGTTCGTATTGTCTCGCAGGCTCAGTTTCCTTTTTAAATAGAAAGTAATGCAAGAGTTCTCCATGCAATCATTACTTGTGCTACATGATCAGTCCTGTTTGCGAAACTAGCAAGAAATGTTCTTTAAAAACAAACAAACATTCATCCTATTGAGTTTCTTAGATTTTGGTGTTCAAAATAACTTTCTCAATTCAAGCTAGGTGCAATTACTAGACTATCATTTTAGACGACCGAGCCAATATTCCATATGAAATCAAGCGTTCAGCAATCTTTAACTTCCTATATTCTGAGGAATGTCCTTGGACAGTCAGTTCTTTATCTTTTGACCAGCGAAACGGACCTGTGAAACTAAACTTTTACCTATAAACATATCAATCTTAAATTATACTCATGTATGCGAATGTTACTACACCCCCTCCCCCATATAAAGGCCTAGGCATGTAAATACTAATTATTTTTCTAACTTGGAAAAACAAATGGAAGGAGGTTGTGATGTGGTTAAACATGGCTTCAATAGCAAAAAAGTGTATTTTTTGTTCAAGTCATTCTAGTCTTCGTTGGGAACAGAAGAGAAGCCTTTTCCTATATTACAATATCAATGCGTCTTGTGCATGGTCAGTGTTACAGTAGGCCTATGTTTATGTGTTGACTGTACGGTCATGGACCCATCATAGATGGGCTGCGCTCGGATAGACTTCCTTCGATCTATGATGACCGCCGCCTCAGGCAAATTCAAGATATTTAGGTGTTTGAAACAATACCCTGCATTTCTAATTAGGCAGTGTTTGGCTCTGAATAACAAAAGAAAGTCTGATTTGAGAAATATGTCAGCCGTTAAGCTTTCGCTGGGAGTTCATAATTGACCTTATTACACGCACCGAGAATTAGTTGGGTGAGCGAAGGGAAATTTTTGATAAAATTGTAGAAAGAATTGTCACTAGCATTTTCGGACATCTCCGGACATTAAATTGAGGTTGTTTCCATGGAAGGTGAAACATTCAATAAACGATTTACAAAATATTTGTAAGGAAATGTGATGGAGACATTTTGCAGACGTTTTCTACAGTATTCTTGATTTATCACAATAACGAAGCAACAATATAATCTGAAATTCACAAAATCGTATCATTATAAGATGTACTACTGCATATGCACTTCAGTACATGAAGTGGTTCTGAAATCTTCTGCGCATACAGAATTTATATTCCCCTAAATGCATCCAAAATTTGTCTTGCATATAATTTGGCGACGGTCGTCACTGGATCAAAGAACTAAACAAATATTCTATTGGGCTATTGAACGCGACTGGTGTAGGAATAATTTACTCTTCGTGCCGACTCCACTTCTAACACCTTCCTGGTATGACTGTGCACAGGTAAACGAGTGCGTGATGTCCTTTTATTGATGGTGATTTATAGGCATTTAAAATTGAAGGCCGAGTGTGATATACATGTATTCATTCATTGTTTTGATAATGATGTGGATGTGCAAATATGTGAATGAGTGACTATAGACACTGATAGGCTTGAGTAATAATTAATTGAGAATTAAATCATCATAATTATTATTACGCCGGACATAATCTATGATAAGATAATAATGCCTCCGAGAGCTTGCTCGAAGGAATAATCGAAGGAAAGAGAGAAAGAGGAAGACAACGGAGGGTACGGCAAGAATCCTAATTTCTTTCTTATCATGATCAGTGAGTTTTTAATACATTCACGCTTGCAGTACAGAAATTTTTATCCATAAGGCTATTAATGAAAGTCTGAAAATATTCATTTGGTGTAGCGCCATCTCTTGATATTTTACTCCTTATGTTTTCCGCTTCCGGAGCGCAGCACAGCGGCGAAGTCATTCATTCGTTGTGGTCCCGTGCACTGTACATTGTGCAAGCACATCCGAAGTTTACGTCTACGTACTGTACTGATTTGTGTCGTACTGTGTTGATTCACCGTACGTATTTCGTGGAGGCGCTCGGCAGTATAGATTTTCCACCCACCAAACGTCTATCTTCTGTATTTTTGTTGGATCTGGCAGCGAGAAATCCAATGAGAGGATGCAGAACGTGATAAACAGCGTGAAGGGCATGGGCCTTGGAGTGGCCGAATTTTTAACACCCGTTTTGAAGGTAACAACTGATACTGAGTGAGTGAGTGGGTGAGTGAGTGTGTGTGAGCGTGTGAGTGAGTGTGTGTGAGCGTGTGAGTGAGTGTGTCTGTGAGTGATTGACTTTAGTGTGACTGAGTGTGACGAGTTATTACTAGTTAAGGTGTTGTTGATGTCAGATGTAATGTTATGATTGCGAAGAAAATAGAAAGGAATGATCAATGACAACGATCATGCCAAACACAGTCTGAAACTGAAAGATATAGTTTCAAAAGTTGATGACAAAGAATGAATGACAATCATTGAATCAGTGCGAGTGCAACTGCAAATGACAATGTCCGTGCTAATCCCAATGCAATGAATGGCATGTAAAATCAACAGGCAACGCCAACACAACAGGCAACGATAGCCAACAGACAGTCAACAATAAACCCAACTTATCTGGGCCTTGATCTTCTGTCGGTAATCCTGGGTTAAGGGGCATAAATTATTTGCACACAAAAGTGGTTGCTAACTCAGCTATCTCATGCCAGCATATCACACTGTCATTAATGGAAGGCCAAAATAAATGGAAGGGCCAAAATTTATTTTAAAAAAAAACCTAACCCTAACCCTATAAGGCTATAACCAAAAACCTCCCCCTTCTGACAGTTCTGTTGGTTTCACCTGGCGGAGCCTTGGAGGTTATAATATTTTGACGCTTTTGGCCCATTTGACCTTCCATACACCCTGGGATGAGGTAGCTGAAGTTAGCGACCACATATGATTTATGCCCAAACCCAGGATTATCCCCATCTGTTTCTTTGACTGTACGGCATAAAGTGTCTGATTAATCAAGACAGGAGGGCAATCTTGGGTTTTAGGGGTCTAAATTATTTTTGGTTGCTAACTTCAGCCTCGGGCATAGTGTAAGGGTTTGTTAGGGTATAGTTTAGAGTTTTAACCCTAACCCTAGGCTGAAGTTGCAACCAAAAATAAATCAGACTCCTAAAACCCAAGATTGCCCTCCTGTCTTGATTAATCAGACACTTTATGCCGTACAGTCAAAGAAACAGTTGGGGATAATCCTGGGTTTGGGCATAAATCTACTTGTGAATTGCTACTTTTAAAATATACTGAAATATTTTAAAACCTGTCACCTGTGTTACAGGTGTACTGTTGTTACAGAAATATTTTTTTACATGTACACCTGGGATATGAATTTTGATTGTACACCTTTTCTCTCTCCAGGAATCAAAGTTCAAGGAGACTGGTGTGCTGACTCCAGAAGAGTTTGTTGCCGCCGGTGACCATCTGGTTCACAGCTGCCCAACGTGGTCTTGGAGTGCGGGGGACGCCAGCAAGAAGAAGTCTTACCTCCCAGATGAGAAGCAGTTCCTCCTCACCAGGAATGGTAAGACAAGGAACCTGTTACAAACATTTTCAATTGTTGTATCTTACCATTAATGGTATCTATATGTACCATGGTAGCAACCAATAGCCTTTCATGAATGGCTCCTCCGTATCTATATCAAACATTGACGAGAATAAAGCATATTACCACCAGGGGGGTGTTTCACCAAGCTGTTCGTAAGTTACGAATGACTTTACGAACGACTGCTGATCCCTTCTTGTGCTAAATGCAATACCACACTCTGTTCACTGAGAATCTGACTTAGCACAAGAGGGGATCACCAGTCGTTTGTAAAGTTTTTCGTAACTTACGAACAGCTTGGTGAAACACCACCCAGGTCCATGGCAAGAGGGATCGTACCCTTGGAATCAAACGAACATATAATTTAAGGAATGTGAAAACTATTTGTATAATGTGATACCATCTGAAAAAATTTATCTGGTAGTAAGGCTACAGCATGACTTGCAATGTCAAGGAATGTAGAGAGATAGGTAGTCTCTGCCTTCTAAGACCCGTTGCTTCAGACTTGCTCGCTGACTGACATAATGATAAGGGTTTGTGAATGCAGACTAAGCCGGGGGTCACATGAATGCACCGGTGATTCCTGCTCAATGGGATCCAAAGAAAAATAAACGATGTCAGATATGAAGAATATTGATTAGGTTTCAGTTTTGAAAGCAGACTTATATGTGAGAACTGGAGTCGGCACAAAGGGTTTATTTATTCCTACACCTGGGCCCCGTAACATAAAGAAAGGTTAGCGATTAATCGCTATTTTTCAATCAAGCGCTAATAGCGATTAATCGCTAAAATCCGTAACATAAAGCTCCTCTCCAATCAAACGCTATATTGATTCGTTGCGATCAATCGCTAATCCATGAAAATAGCGTTTGATCGATTTACATTTTGTTTTTCATGAAACGACTGACGGTATAGCCTAGCGATTTTCTTGCATGTTAGCTGTTACCGCCGTAAGTTCGCTGCACGAAACCATCAAAACAACGACCGTAAGTATCTAAATATTGCATGTTTACCCGAGTATGTCATTTTGTCATGATATCTTATGCCAATGGATATTGAAATTAGTATGTAAGTAGTCCTCAGTGCTAATGATTAACGGATTTATGATGATGAAAGTAGTTTTTGTCAACACGATTTACGGCAGTGCCGATTTTGTATGTGATTCATCGCAGCAGCAAATTCACTGCGGCATTCACCGCCATATAGCACTTCCTAGCCCACCGTGTCCCCAGAGTTCAGGCAGGCCGTGCGCGTGGTTTTACGCTGTAGATAAAGGTCTATGTGCGTAGTTGAAACATCGTTGCGTTGGTAATTTCTAGACTATTATTACTTAGGAACTAGCTTTGACTATGTAGATAGAGACGTACACAATGCATTACCAGTCATAATTCTAAAATAAATTCGACTTAATCTATCCTTGGTGTATTGAGGGTTTATTTGATGAATTTTCTGCTCAAAATGACTGTCTCTGAATCTGACTCAAGACCTACTACTACTACTAGTCTCATGCTGCATGACTCCCAGCAACTGTTTTCTCACGCATTTACAGCCTGCCAGAGACAGAAAAAAATTATGTTCAACTTTCCTGTACCAACCAGTGAATTTATACTTTGTACCATTTAACTGGTGATCACATATTTAGCATGCATGTAGGCCTACGTCTATGCATGTGTAAGTACATCCCGAGAGCTTGTGATTGCACACTAAAAAATGAAATCCCACCACGCTAGCTACCATCCCCCCTCCCCTCCTTCTGCTTAGTGACTCGAGACGGTTTTGAAATGGATCATATTTTTCTACAACTTATGACCTGCACGCAATCACATCTATAGTTGGCATCTCTGTTATTGTAACATATTGAGCTTTGTAGTTTTCTACATGGTGACTATCACCATTCTAAATATCTAAATGGGTCTGTCTACAGTAAAGCCATTAAAGGGATATTTTTTGGAACAACTGAATCATTTGAAATTATGGCCACCTTGCACCACCAAAATATGACAGAGTATTGAATGGATTTCCTCCAAAATAACTTCAGCTGAAAGCCTGCTCTGAATATTTCTAAACTAAGCCTGTACAAATTTGCCATAGTATGTTGGTAACAGGACAGACGCGTGTGTTACAAACTCGTCTGTCCCATTACCATAACGTGCTATGGCAAATTTGTACAGGGCAAATTTTCTGAAGTGTACAAAACCTTGTAAAGTGCAAATCAATACATTTCTTTGATATTTTATTTTTATTGGCTGGTTTATTTAAGAGACCATAAAAAAAATAATTGGAATTTAAGAGATATATGTTACAGTAAATCTAACAGAAATGTACCCCATTACTGGAGACGGGCCCAAATACATTTTGACTATTATATTATCATAACTGCTCAGAAATGTGTGATGAATTTCTGCACCAAACGGAAACATCAGAGTCCATTAATAGGTGGCTTATTGGTACTGCTGGGGTTTGTTACTACATGTATACCTGTAATGAAGGGTTATGGTTATAATTTAGGTTGGGTTGGGGAGGTTTTGTGTGGCTTCATTTTAATTTTGTGGCCCGATTCCTCACCTACACACTCATTGCAAGTGAGTACTCATGTGACTTGTACATGTTCATGTACATTTAAGGTGCTAAACTGCATAATTCCTATCCATTCTATATCCATACAGTATGTTCCAGTTCCTGATCGTACGCTAGAGGCTAGAGTTGAAACCATTCAGCATGGTAACTTGGTAAGTGGAGACAATTTGTTATTAAATATTTTTGTTTATACACATCCTAATTTCCTATCTTGGTAGACTCCAGGCTTAAATGATGAAAGTTTTCAAAATTGTTTGGATGTTGGTGTTAAGATTAACAACAGAAATGAAAACAATATTTTACCAGTCAATATTATAGTACTATTTAACATGCAGTGGAGATTTCAATTCATTCATATATGCACTTTTAAGTTTTTCCATAATCTTCTGAGGGTTCCACAGATGTTTTATTTGTGACTGGGGAAAAAAACATTTCCATCCCACAACCCTAAACAATCAAGGTGCAATGTGTGCTTTTGGGCTTTGTCAAGGATAATGTGTTTTACTTTAATGTTGGAGCTAACATTTCCCATACGTATTTTCAGGATTGTGATTTTTTTTACTTCCTTGTCTTGTTTATAAAGCCAGGAGCAAGAAACCCAAGGTGGACAGAGGAGGAGACGATCATGCTCTGCACTCGTGTGAAAAACAACAGGTTTGTAATACATGTATCAAGCTTTACTGACAGTAAACAATTAGAAAAGTTGCTTATTCTTTGCTTTGTTATACCGTGTGTCCCAGAAAAAAGGAAACCGAGATTCTGTGTTATTTCGCTAGTTGACTGAAAAAAATAATGGTATATTATACACATCATTAGAAAGCACGGTGCTTCTTCTTTCATTTGACACCTTACATGATAGAAAAGAGTCATGCGTTGAGGAGCAACAGGTGTATAAAAATAATTGTCAAAATCAAGTTGCGCAGGACAAATGGTCAGGATTTGTAAGAAAAGCATCAACGTAGTGCAAACAACATTCATTATTCTGCGCAAAACGTTTCTGACATCGAGCATTTGTAATTGCTTGAAATCAGTCATGCATGGACAATTCATCGTGAATTTGGTAAAATGAAAGAAGATACTTTACTCTCAATATTGCTGTCATTTTTATAACAATATGATATTTTATGATTACGTTGTCGACCTCTAAAAACGGGTTTCCTTTTTTCTGGGACACACTGTATATTGTTTTAATTTTCTAATGCATTGCACAGTTAGAGAATGATGCTGTTTAATTGTAGATTTTTTTTAAAGCATTTGCTTTGTTTGATGCATAGCACAATTTTGTAGGTGTCGAGAGCAAAACAAACATTTAAACAAAGTAGAAATTAGAATTTAAAGAAATTTAAAGAAAAAGTAGAATTTATAGTTTCAATCATTTACATGTACCTAGTGCAAATTTGTCAAAAATGTTGTTTTTCACAAAGATATATTTCATTTACATGTATTGTTTATTGTTTAATTGTGCCACCTCTCTCTCTTTCTCTTCCTGTCGTATCCTGTCTCTTTATCTTTCTTTGCATCTCTTTTAAATAGCTGGAGGACCAGAACCTAAGTTGAGGCCAGCTCCGGAGGCGCACTGGAGGCCATGTCGCTGTAGTCCAGACAGGAAATTGTTGGGTCCAACGAGGCGACGACACATAATGGCAGTAACCAAAGTTGCAGAGACTCACAGGTAATACAGTGTATTCAAGAAAAAACAAACAGTGTTCCTATAATTCAATGCATATGCTATGATATATTTTTCTTATTTGGGTTAAAGTATTACTTATGAAGGCAAGAAATACACAAAATGAAATACAAATGTACTTTTTTTCTCCAAAGAAACCACTGACATCAACAAATCATCTGTTACAGATAGTATTGTTTCTAAGAAGTTAAGCAAGTTAAGCATGAGAGAGCATCTCACATGTGATGTCACAAATTTAAAACTTAAAAGAAACATACCTTTATTATTCCAGGTAGGGTAACAATGTGTGCATTAATTGGTATACCTCATATACATGTATTTCAAACATGGTATGTATTTCATGAACCAATAAACTGTGTAACAGTGGGGTCATATCGGACAGAGGTCAAAGGTCGATGACCTTTCCCAACAATTGCCAAAAAAAATTGGTTTTTTTTGCAAATAAATACACATCTTATTATCCAAGTCCCATCAAACATAGCAGAGATAGATCACAATGTGGAGGCTTGTGATTTTTGGGGGGGTAAAATCTCTTTAAGATCAAGGGAGACTAACCCCAATCAAATACGTGTATTGTCAAAACTTACCATAATGTTATCTTTCTCAAAATATATAGAAATCAATTCAATCAAACTTATTACAAAGGTGTATTAATTCACGGAGATAGAGTGGTGAGGCAAGAGGTCATAGGTCAATGAATAAAATTGGCTGAAATTTGCTCAACATATTTTTTGCGATAACTCGAAGTTCAATGATCAATTTCAACTGTATGTTGTACAAAGTTGTACAAAGTCAAGTCAGAGGTTAAGGGTCACTTACCTTTTCCAAAATTATCAAATATGGCCAAAATGTTATATTTCCCCAATACTTTCAATTGCAATACAAATTAACTTAGTCTGTTTTATATCTATAATTCTCCAGAGATGGATGAAGACATCACTTCCTTCCAGACAATTGTGAAGCCATCGCACCCCTCCACGAAATGATGAAGACGCTCCACCTACAACACCCCTAGATGCAAATCGCTGACATCCCAACCTCAACGACACCCCAAGATGCACAGGAGTACAGACAAGAGCTGTAAAGTGGCTGGAGGCATTACGTTTTTAGGTTGTCCATCTGTTTGTACATAAGTTTGTCCGTCCGTAACGAATCCGTTTAGGCAATATCTTAAGAGCCGTTAACCAGATTTGCTTCAAAGTTGGTAGATATGGGTACTGCATGAAACTGATGAAGTGTGTAAAATTGGGGTTAAATCTGATTGAGGTCAAAGTCAAAGGTCGATGGACTTTGTGAGAAATTGCCCCAAATTGACCTTTTTCACATTAAATCCAGATCCAAGGATGCAATTCTCATTAAACATGGTACACAGATGGATCACTTCTTGGGGAGAAACTGGTGACATTTTTGGTGAAATTCCTGAAAGGTCAGAGGTCAAAGGTCAATGAACATTGCCAAACTTGGCTTAACATGGAAATACAGAATATGATATTTTCATTTCACATAGAAATTCAATGGTCATTGCCCACCAAACATACACATTTTCTGAGAAGAAATCTAGATAGAGCTAGCAAAGAGGCGGAGGCACATTTATTGACTGCGTGGCAGTCTAGTTTTAAATATTTCAATCACCAACAGATACAGCTTTCTGTTTGACTGCGGAAGTAGTTTTAAAATACATATAAAGTGCTCCCTCAGTGTGACTTGTTTTTACGTTTAAATTTACGTCCAATGGAAAATGAACAGTGGACGTATGTGCTAATACAAGGGGAAGTCCTGTGTGAGCATGAAATTTAGTAAGTTCATCATTCAAATACTGTACAGCAATAACATTCTCCCTTGCAGCACATTGATGTCTGTTTCCAGCACTGCTCTCTGCTCTTGTCCATCTTCATCATTGTTCATCACTGCTTCGTCAATCCCCTCATGGTGCTCTCCGTACAGCTGGACAAGGTTGTAGAGTACATAGCTTACATTAATCACACAAGACTGAATGTAAGAAATTGATCAAGGAGAAAGTGACAATTGCCAGATCCCATTGTAATACATGGTCCATTATAGATAAAGTCAACAAATGGCTCAAAAAGAACCGAGGCTGTCTCCTTGGTCTGGAAATGTGAATATTTGATTGTAAATAAGGCAGATGCCACTGCATCTTCTTAATGCAGTTAGGTTATAACACTGTAATAATTTTTAACTTTATTCAGTCAGTTATACCAAACTGTCATTGTATTAAGGCTTGTTATTAAGGTGCATGCAACTGACTGTAAGAGAAAAGCTATGAGAAAATATCTAACTTATATATGCTGGCTGTAGACTCAGTTTAGATGTAACATATGTTAATTGTTCTATTATGAACGTACATACATGTATTTTGCCTATTCTTTGTTTTATTTGTTTTAATTTTTTATCAGATATTGGACCAATGTGTGTGATAATTGTATGAAGTACAATGTATGACATATAGGCCTACATATATTATGATTATTATATATGTTGTACTTGTTGTAGGCCCAATGGCTCCAATAGCCTGCAGTCCACCTCATGTTAACTGATACATGTTTCATGTTTATTCTATGGATGTCCTTGTGCGAAAATTTATTAAATGATTCATCCTATCCCTGTATACTCGCCTCTGTCTTCGTACTTGCAATTCTTCAACCTCTTTCTCCTCTAATATTACACTTACAGCCGCCAAGGTGAATGTTTAGTGGTTCTACGATTGATAAGTAATCAATCGTAGAGTCTACGATCGATTCAGGGGTCTACGATCGATTTCTACGATTGATATCAATCGTAGCTTTCTTTATGTTACGGTTCTACGACTGATATCAATCGTACGATTGATTCGGGGTTCTACGATTGATTTCTACGATCGATATCAATCGTAGCCCCTTTATGTTACGGTTCTACGATTGATATCAATCGTACGATCGATTTAGTGGTTCTACGATCAATCAATCGATCGTACGATCAATCGTAGACTTTTATGTTACGGGGCCCAGATGCGTTTATTGATAGCATGATAAAATATTTGCCGCGTTTGATTCCTTGATTGAGGGAGGTCCGCTGCCAAATATGCAAGACAAATTTTGGATGCATTTAGAGGAATGTATATTCTGTATGTGTAGAAGATTTCAGAACCACTTCATGTACTGGCGTGCATGTGCAGTGGTAGAACATTGTATAATGATATGAATCTGTGAATTTCAGATTATATTGTTGCTTCGTTTTTTTTGGGATATATTGAGAATACTGTCGAAAACATGTCAGAGAAATGCCTCCATATCGGAGATGTCCAAAAAAGTTACGGACCAAATTCTTTCTACAATTTTATCAAAATTACCCCTCGCGCACCCCCAATCTAATTTCCAGTGTGTGTAATAAGATCAGCTATTAAAGACAGCCAGTCCCTTTTTCAGATCACCACAAAACCGTCGAAACATTGGCAAAACGTATAGAGAAGTGTTAGCAAGCTCTATATTCACAATTTGAAACTGATACGTAGTGTAAAATTCAAATAATGCACGTAAACAACGTCTGATTAATAGTCTTTACCCCAGGCTCTTAGCAGCTTGTGTTGAAATATCTGCCTTATTGATTAATCTGTTAATTAAATTATTAAACGCATTATGAAAAAAATTGTTCTTCAGAAGGAATCATCTCCAAAGTTTGGTAGTTACTCATAAAATTAGGATTTCACACACGCATAATAACCACATAGATACTGTAACAAAGACTAATACTTTTTTCGTGGTACGAAAAAAGTCGGTTTGAAATTTAACGGCTGAAATTTTTTACATATACAGAAAGCTTCAACATGCTATATTCTTAGAAATGGTCTTGAATCACACTTTCTTCAATTTACGATCGTGACAGATGATTTCAAATTTTAAGCTTGCAAAAGGGACTGACAATCTTTAACTCCCAGCGAAGGTTGAACGGTTGACATATTTCTCAAACCAGATTTTCTTTTGTTATTCAGAGGAAGGCACTGCCTAATTAGCAATACAGCGTATTGTTTTAAACATCTGAATGTCTTGAATTTGTCTTGAGGGGGCAGTCATCACAGATCAAAGGAAGTTTATCTGAGCGCAGTCCATCCATGATAGGTCCATGTATACATCAAGGGACTTGCAGTGAAATCAAAGAATAACTCATGCTTTCATTGTTAAATACTGTCCAAGGCAATGAGTATTATAAATATACATATGTAGCAGTATATGAAGAGGTATAAATAACCGTGAGATCATTTAAAGACAGCATGTTCCTTTTGCAGATAAAAAAAATGTAAAAAAAACATGGAAAATGGAAGAAGATACTATATCTTGACCATGTTGCGTAAAGGTTTTCAATTATTGTAACTTACCATCAATGGGAACTACCATGACAACAGCCAATGAGTTTTCATTATTGCACCTGTTACCATGGTAATTACCATTGATGGTAATTGAAAACATGCAAAATGGCCCAGAACTTCCCTCTAAATAATAGAACTGGAAACTGACTTTAAGCAAAACTATAGCTATCGCGAGATTTTGAGGAGGTTTTGGGCAGGTCTTCCGAAACCTATAGCCTAGTGAACGGAGACCGTTGTGCATTATGGTCCACAAAGGTGCGCTCCACAGTGCATGCGTTCTATGGAAGCTATGCCCACATTGCACACTGAGAGGGACAATACGATTATGAATGTAGACTATGGCCAGTGCGTTTCAAACATACACAAGGATAGTATTTCACCTTTCCTGAAAATGTTTGTGAAGCTACAGCTTAAAAGGTTTGTGAAGCAGCTATAATAAAACTGAGATTTTTATCGTTATGTATACATGAGTTTTGGAAATGAGACACCCTGTCTTCAATGTTCACTGTTTTTATCATCAAGGCATGAATGTGCTTCAATTGCAGCTATGTAACTAGGGTCAACAATAATTGAAGTACTCAAAAGGGGTAAATTTAAAGTCACCTATGATACAGCTTCCACAAGTTTGTAGGCAAATACCCATGTTCACAAAGTGCAGCAGAGTCTGAATCATGAGACTACAGTAGGCCATGTACTGTAGCTGGGATGGATTGAGACACAAGTGGCAATTAAAGAGTCAATCATACAGACCATTTATTGCATAAGTGACTCAATTGAATCTGTAATTGCAGAGTAGATGCATATTGCTGATGAGAAGAATACTGTATATGCCATATATTTCGCGTTTTTGTCCCCCACACATTTCGCGAGCCGGGCACTATTCGCAAATTTAACAATACACAAAAATATGAATATGACGTGCACGCGTACAGTACTAGTACTGTATTCCAGGATCAGGGATTTAACCGCTCGTGATATTGCTGAGAAGTCCTGATTCACAAAAAATTGGACTTGCTAAATATATAGCGTATGCAGTACTGCATTTTGACAATATCTTTAAAATCACAGATATGAACATTATACATTTTTAAATGAAAATGTTGTGTTCTGGAAAGCTGTATGAATCATTTTCACTTATGAAATCATATATACACTCCCTCCCCTTTTAATTCTTGTACATGTAGTTTTTTTTGATAATCTTACATGTCGAGTTATTTCATGGGCTCACAATTAAATACATTTTCCTGAGTGTGAATGTAGATCATTTGTCCTCAGTGTGTGATATGTATGCTCTCTACTATGAAATATCCGACTGACTAATTAGTAGCCAAGTGTTTGTAATACCAAATCTACTAGCAATAACCTTTGGTCCTAAATTATGATTTAGGCAAGTACTGCCTTGTGTCATTGTATGTATGCCTGAGTTCCCACCCATGATAATATTACAATACAGTGTTCAGAAATACCTTGTACGAGTGTGTATCTCATTGTGAATTATTTTACACTGCTCTCTTGTGTTTTAAACCATCAACAATCATCAGTAGAATGACTGGCATAATCAGTGGAATGATAAATGAATAGCTTTAACAATGACCGAGTGCATTTTACTACAGAGCTGTTACTTCATGCTAGTACGTATGCACTCTGTCTGTGCAACATACACATTCCAACACTAACATTCTAAAATTAAAAATGTGAGTGGAGGAATGTAACACACTAATGGTAAGTGCAAGCAAGGATGTTATTTGTATGCCAATTCTAACAGATTAAATAGATAAAAGCAAAGGTCAGATGAGGAATTTGTGTAGTTTCACTTTTCTTTCCTTGTTTTATCTCCAATACTTTTGTGCATTTATATGTGCACAATTGTCCCATTAATTTAAATGACATCATTGCTACAAAGCACAAAGTATTTGTTCAGTGCTAAGCGCTGCCTCATCAATAACCGCCACAGTCTATATTGAAATATGTACATTGTATGGCAGTCCATATTGAAAATATGGCCTATGTTTATGCTGAGCTCCTTGTGTACATGTATGCGCCCACTGATAATGACATGGACAGCAATTTGACCTTCCATACATGTCCTTCTGTGTGAAGTGCTTTTGCATAAATTTTCGGTGGTAGTCAACATTGCGGAATATCTACAATGAAGATACAAAATATTGTAAAAAGGGGTTTTTGATGTTTTCTTCCGTTTGGCAAACTGAAGGTCTGGAAATCATGATTATAAAAGTTAAGTGGTGACTTTGGCTCTGCAACCTCAATGTTCTGTATATTGAAATGAAAAATAATTTGGGTGTTATGGGCAATGAAACCTCAAAAATGTAAAATTATTTTGTCCCCCCCCCCCCCCTTCTATGATTCCTGATGCCAAGACAGTCCAGAAAAAAACCCTTTTTCCTCTTTACCTGTGGGGTTAAGGTACCTTAAAGGTCCCAAGACATAGAAAAAGCATGCTGACTGAACTGTTGATACATAATATATTCTCAAAATCACTGATTGTTTGACGTACATGTAAATATGAAATTGAGCATAAAAGTAACATGATCCTTTGTTGGACATCAAAGGAATACATTCTATGTAGCAATGTCATTCCCATGTGATAGGTTTTTGGGGGTGGGGGTTGGGGGGTGGCTTAATGTGAATTCATGGAGAGCCAATCACAATCAAGAAAATCTCATCTGGACTATCAAGATTTCTGTCTAAATCTGTGGACATGCAAATCTGTGCATTGTCTGTGCATGCCAGGGAAAAAAAAATTATACAAATTTTCAGGGGCTACTTAATGAGCACATATACACAACAGCTCAAAGGAATTGGCATAGAGAAAGGGAAAGGGAAGAAAGGGAAGGAGCCGCAAGGAACTGGGGGGCATTTCATCAAAGGACTTGTGAGATATTTTATCCGACAAGTTTGCTCTCGGCCAATAAGATGCAAGCATTTCAGTAGCTTATAACAGTTTGTCGGATAAAACGTCCGACAAGTCCTTTGATGAAATGCCCCCCTGGACAAAATATACCACGGTTTGAAACTGCCGCTCCTTTTCTTCCCTTTCCCTTTCCCTATGCCAATTCCTTTGAGCTGTAGTGTAGATGGGAATTTTGGGGGCTCTTTTAACATTTTCCAGGGCTCTTTTAAGCATTTCGTGGGCAAATTTGCCCTGAGCCCCCATGTATTTTTTTCCGTGGTGCATGCAATTGTGAGTAACTGTAAATATTATAGAGTATTCATTGCTTTCTGTATGAATATTTCACTAGGCTAGTAATGTTTCATGAATATGGCACGTCTAGGCCAGGCTTTCAGAATTTGTACCTTACATCAGCATGACATAGGAAAAACTAGTGATGACTTTGCACACTAGGCTTACCTATTAAACATGTAACATCATATGTCTAATTTACAGTTGCATGCTCATCTAGGTTGGGCTCTACGCTTGTACATGCATTGTTCATCTACATTACCTTGTTTTTGAGCCCTAAGAACAAACACTGATCACTTTGTGCAGTAACTATCAAACATGTAACATACAGTTGAGGCCAGAAGTTTACACCCAGGAAATTCAAAGAAAAGTTGACACTTGCCAATCATCATAAAATGTACTGTATCTTATGAAATATTTGTGCTGTCATGACGAATTTGGTATCAAACAATTGAGTATGTCATGCCCCCTTATCACATTGCTTTGTCATCAGGAATTGAAAAATATTTAGGTGTCATTTTGTCCCCCCAAATCTTCTTATTTTAGACAAATTAAAAATAAAAACTTGACAAAAACATTTCATATTTGTGCTAGTTACTTATCAACACAAACATTTCAGATTACACATTTTTGTTCAGTGGTGACATATCATGATACAAAATGTAATATGATCATAGATTTAACATTTATATATTTCTATGAAACGATGTTTAAAAATATAATAACAAACAATAGGATACATTTGGCACGAATGTTACTTTTTTTCTTCAAAGAAAATTCCACCTGAAATAGAATTTAATCCCAACAGCATTCCAATCATGTGAAATAGCTTAATACGCTCTTTCATTTGATACCAAATTCGTCATGGTAGTACTTATATTTCTGAAGATATAGTCAATTTTACGATGATTGGCAAGCGAACAAATTCCACTGAATTCCATGGATGTATGTAAACTTTTGGCCTCAACTGTACATGTATATTTTTATATGTACACACATACCAGAATATCAACAGTTACAGTTGCACGCTTGTGTAGGAATTTTGCCAGCACTTGTTAATCGCAAGTGATGTCACATACCTGACATACCAATTGCCAATTAACATATATTTTTGCACTTTTGTAATGTTTGGTTTAAGGACAATTCCATGAGAAAGTGGACATGACCATCAATTTTTAGATTTTGAACCATTGTAACTTTGATATTACGTTGAAGCTGGAATATTTAAGGTTTAAAAAGTGCCAAATATATTTGATACTGTGTGTTTTGATAACTTAATGAAATGCATCCGATTAACATAATATAACAATAATATATTTCCATTGCCCTTTAATCAATCAAACGATGACATTTCACATACAGTGTACAAACTTTGCTCAAAAAGTGCTTTATTGAAATGTTACACTTATGCTGTTCAATATCTACAGTGTATAATCAGGGACATGTCCCTGGTATAATAATATTAGTACTGTTCAGTACTTAAATGGATGTATTGTTCCAAAATAGTCAAATGTGGTACAATCATAAGGTGTATTGTAGTAGAATTCTATTGATCAAACATGTTTTTTGCATTGTTATAAACCTTTTGGTGTGTTACACAAACTGTCAGAACTTCAGCGTACATAATTAAAATTGTACAAAATACCATTGTCCTTTGGAGGGGAAATCATGCAGATCAATAATTCAGACAAAATAACACATGATTTTAATTGCAAAATTCTGAGAGTACTCTTAATTGGATATATTTCATCAGTTACATAAAAGAAGAAAAAAGGGATAATAATCACTGTTTTTTACTCTAGAAATTGAATTTGTTTACATCTCTTAATTTTTTCCCCTTAACCTTCTGCATGGTGATATCAAACATTGCCCTTTTTGGTAAATCTTTTTATTCTAGTACATTCTCTCCATGGAAGTTTAACAAACATCTTCTCTACACTTGTGATTTCATTTGTAAACTTGTTTTTATTTTTGAGGTGCTGACATGTAATTGTCCCGTGGATTATTGTTGTTATGATGAAGCTCAGTCAATGTGATGCTTACATCATCATGACATGCACTAGGTTTATAGAAAAGGAAAGAAAATCATCAAACTGAATGTGAAAGAAGCAAAGTAATGCGTGACAGGAAAAGAACACAATTTCTCTTCTTTAGTGCCCTGTGACTGTCACATATTGCTGTTTCCATCATGTTCTCATAGCGATTAAAGTTACCCAAAACTACACTACAGCTCAAAGGAATTGGAATCGGGAAAGCGGAAGGGAAGGAGCCGCATTTTTAAACCGTGGTATATTTTGTCCAGTTCAGCATGAAACACGCTTTTTAGGCTAAAGCATCATGTTTCATGCTAAACTGGACAAAATATACCACGGTTTAAAACTGCGGCTCCTTCCCTTTCTTCACTTTCCCTTTCCCTATGCCAATTCCTTTGAGCTGTTGTGTACATTGCACAAGAAGTCCTAATATGTCACCCTATCATTATTCATTTGATCTAGCTATCTACTGATCATATTTAATTAATTATACCAGTCATACATGAAGTAGTAGTACATGCATCAACTTGCGTTCATATATATAGTTATTATCTCTAAATATTTTTTTATTTCCAGGCACCATTTTATCAATCTATGTATTTTCTTTAACTGGTTTTGTTTGTACATGTTGTTAAATATTGTACATTGTGATTTTTGAAAACTGAATTTAATGAAGAAAAAAGAAATATAGGAAAGTAACTTAGAGACAATGCATTATCATGTGACTCCCCATCCATCCATCTCTCTCTCTATTATCATTATGTCCTTCTGTCTCTCTCTCTCTCTCTTCCATCCATCCTCCTCTCTCTGTCTCCCCCTCTCTTTCTCATTCTTATCCTCCATCTCTCTCCCCATCCATCCCTCTCTCTTTCCCTCTCTACCCTCTCCCTTAATCACTTTCGCCCCTCCCTTTCACTCTCTCTCTCCCTCTCTTTCTTTTTCTTCCTATCTCCCTATCATTTTCTCTCTCTATACCCTCTTTCTATCTTACCCTCTCTCTTTCTCATCCTTTCTTTCTTCCTCTGTCTCTTTCCCTCTGTCTCTCTCTCCCATTCCAATGAAATATTATCCTAATCCTATCTCTCTCGCCCTCCCTGCAGTGCCATGCTACAAGCGATGCAAGCAGATGGAGTACCAGGAGGAGAACGAAGCCATCATCGAGGAGAACGACGAGGATGGAGGATGGGTGGACACACATCACAACGCAGGTAAGGAGCATAATTAACCCTATTCTTACTGGGTCATTTTGACCCCCCCCCCCCCCTCTCTGTATGAAATCCATGACTGATGCACAACCACTGCAGATTCGTGATGCCTTTTCATCACTTTTGAGACCAAGTTTGAAAAAAAATCAGACACTCCGTTCAGAGTTTACGCAACATTCTGTAATTGCATGTCAGACCAAAATCTGACAGAAAGTGAGATCAGAAAACCAGATTGGTAAAAGTGTCACTTTCTACCACTGTACAAGCAATCAGCTTTCTAGTGATGCCTTGAATTCATTGTTCATGAAAATTGTTTATTTTGTTTGTTTCTGATTAAAGAATCAAATTGAATTGAATATACTTGATTATACACCCAATTGTATCAATGTGATGCAAGTTCACTAACTGCGTATCCCTCTTTCTTTAAATCTTTTTCTTCTCCTAATCATCCTGCTTCCTCAAACCTGACCAGCACGCCATTCACAGATGCGTTTTTTTGTTTGTTAAATTAATAAAGAATTGAATTGAATATACTTAATTACACACCCATTTGTATGCGTGTGATGGGAGTTGCTAAACTGTAAAATTACCTTTCTAATTTTTGTTGGTTGAGTCGTTAAATCTGTTTCGTCTTCTATTTATTCTGCTTCCTCAGACCTGACCAGCACACCGGTCACAGATTCGTCCAGGGAGATGACCCTGGACAATAAACCAGATGGTGGGAACGATGATGACGATGATGATGATGACGAGGATGCAGAGGACATGGAAGGTTCGTGTAACATAGGCGATTACGGAGTGCCACAACTTTCTGTTATGAGTGCTGTGTATCAGCTCCATGTCATAAGTCACGACCGGCCGTGGGTGTTCTTGTATTTACTTGTCCGCAGCTTGCGTGCCAACTTCTGCGATTCCTTGCGTGCGCCCTCCTGTGTGCTAGACGTGCCCGAAAACATTAATCTGCAAAGGTGCCGGTACACAATTTGCACATGCACAAAGTTGGGGAAAAAATCATGAGGGAAAGTCCAGATGAGATTTTCTTGATTTTGATTGTCTCTTCATAACTTCACACTGGGTGTCGTCTAACTTTTGCTAATGCCTAGGTGAATATTCAGGATTAACAAGTTTTTCTTTCTTAGGCACTTTAGGAATGAGTAATAAACGAAGGAAAAGTGTCAGAATACGAGTCAATGCCTGTCACTCTTGCTGTATGGGGATAGGGTGATGTGATGTGGGGGTGGGGGGGGGTACTACCTGGGAAACTGGGAAATTCTAACTGCTCACCGCTGCAATAATAATCTTTCATGAACTTACATAAATATCCATGTTTTCTTTTTCTTTTTCAGCTTATGAAGAAAGTGGAATGTTGGAGGCCGAAGACAATGTAAGTGTGTAGGAAAGAGCTTGTTGAGGTTTTTATCAATCATTTATATCATCCTTATTTTGTAACCATGTGCGACTCAGCCATTGGCTACACAACATGCATTTGATGAATCCTGTACTGAATGGAAGTTTATTGAATAATAAAATGTTCATTCTTCAAATCATATCTTAAAAGGTATAATTCATCAAGACCGTAAACCATTGTCCCAGTAAAGTAATGAGATATGTTATGCTGCAGTGATCGTTGTACTGACTCCCATGTAGAGTTCCCATCAGTAGCATGATAGACAGTTTCAGACCAGCAAACCATTAACTTTGTCTTACAACTGCTGATGGTACATGTATGCCATTTGTGCCCAAGCAGTGTTTAATACAAATAATTTGTTAATCTATCATTAATGCAAAAGCATTCAACTGTAATTTGGTGCACTTTGTTCAGTTCCCCCAAACCTCAAAAGTAATCTCCCTCTACATCCTCCGATTTGTTTTGTTTAATATTTAGCGCAATCAATTCAATCTGATTGTATGTTTGTTGCTAGGCAACGCTAGACACAAGTAAGCTGCCGGGGGCGGGGTGTGAGAGCGGAGGAGCCAGCGGGGAGAGCGGAATCCTGCAGACGAGAACGTACGATCTCAACATCACCTACGACAAATACTACCAGACACCACGGCTATGGCTCTACGGATATGACGAGGTAGGAATAGGAACCCCCTTTTAAATACTAGGTATTAAGACCAATTGACACTTGATTGATCATAACCTCAAAGTAACAACTTAAAATCAAAGCTGAAATTGATGTGCTATAAAACAGTATGATGTCAAATTCCATGGGTGCACGTTTTAGGAACTTTTATGATTTAATCTTGCAATGACCCTTCAAATATTTACTTTGGTTATTGCTTTTTGTCTCGCCTGAACGAAGTTCGGCAGAGACCTAGTAATCACTTTTCCTGTTAGTCTGTTGGTCTGTTGGTCTGTTACAAAAATGTTAAAGTTCTTCTTTAACTTGCTCTCATTTCTTTATTTCTGTATCAATTGTGATCAAACTTGGTACAAATGATTCTTTGGTAATACCACATGTGTCTTCATGAGGCTGATGGGGTCAAAGGTCATCTAGAGGTCAAAAGGTCAAATGATATGAGGCCATGTGCATCATTTTTTTCTCAAAGTTTTTGTTTGACTTGCTTTCATTTCTTTACTTCTGCATCAATTGTGATCACACTTAGTACAAATGATCCTTGGGTAATACCACATGTGTCTCTTCATGAGCCTGATGGGGTCAAAGGTCATCTAGGGGTCAAAAGGTTTGAAAAAAATGTGTGAAGAAAAAAATGTGTGAAAAAAAAACTTAGCACTGTTTATCGATTGTGAAATCAGGCGAGACTCGTGGTTTGCGAACCACCTTGTTGATGATTCAGGACCGTAACATTTTTGTTTGTCATAACTAATTCAGAATGGAACAATACCCTTTGTGCACCATACTTGCAAGTCCTTAGCATCTCTGCCAGACAGTGGTGTTATGAATCATATATTACCCTTGGTAACATTTCCTAGTCAGTCATAGTGTCAGTGTGACAGGATCGATATGGAATATTTGATTCACTTCACCATGACATTGTGATGCTAAATTTTAAAAAGTGTAAGATTTTTAATTTCCAAGGTCGGGATCTTCCAGCAAGAGTCGGAGCTCTCACCAATATATCCCAGTTCCCTCATTAGGTGCATACCGTAATGCATTATCTTTGTATTTGGGGATGAATTCACACAATTAAGATATTAAACCACTGCAAAATAAACAGTGCCTACAAATCTTTATTGAGCGCTATGCTGCTCTACTCTATTTTCCATGTTGCCTCGGCGGAACATAATACTTTTCGTGAGGTTTCTCCATCACGCAACTATATTTGATTAGCTTGAAGTAGATGAGATTAATGTGTGTAATGCTGCATTAATCATATCTGTCTTTTTTTTGCAGCATCGAAAGCCATTGACTGTTGAACAGATGTATGAGGATATCAGCCAGGATCATGTGAAGAAAACTGTCACAGTAGAGTCCCATCCCAACCTTCCACAGACCATGTGCTCAGTGCATCCATGCAGGTAAGTTACAGTAGAGCCACAGTAGAGTTACAGTAGAGTCACATTAGAGTCACATTAGAGTCACAGTAGAGTCAAAGTAGAGTCAGAGGAGAGTCAGAGGAGAGTCACAGTGTCACTGAAGAGTCAATATGATGTCCCTTCCCAACCTTCCACAGACCATGTGCTATGTGTATCCATGCAGGTGAGTTACAGTAGAGTCACACTAGATTCACAGGAGAGTTAATGTAGAGTCACAGTAGAGTCACTGAAGAGTCACAGTCATGTCCCATCCCAACCTTCTACAGACCATGTGCTCAGTGTATCCCTGCAGGTAAGACACAGAGTCAAAGTATAGTCACAGTAGAGTCACAGTCAAGTCCCAGTAGAGTCCCATCCCAACCCATGCATGTGAGTCACAATAATGTCACAGTAGGGTCACATTACAGTAGGGCCACATTAGAGTCACAGTAGAGTCCCACCCCAACCCATGCATGTGAGTCACAATAAAGTCACAGTAGGGTCACATTACAGTAGGGCCACATTAGAGTCACAGTAGAGTCCCATCCCAACCTTCCACAGACCATGTGCTCAGTGCATCCATGCAGGTGAGTTACATAGAGTCACAGTAGAGTCACAGTAGAGTCCCATCCCAACCTTCCACAGACCATGTGCTCAGTGTATCTATACAGGTGAGACAAAGTAAAGTCACTGTAGAGTCCCATCCTACCCTTCCACCGACCATGTGCTCTGTGTATCTATGCAGGCGAGTTATATTGACTAAGGAAGATATCTGAGGAATGGATAAACAGTCACATGTGTATCCTAAGCTGTCCACCAACCAACTTTCATTCATACTTTTTCATATTTTTCTCTGTTCTCTCTCTTCTTTGTTCTCTCTCTCCCTCTTTCCATCTCCTCTTCCTACCACCTCTCTATCTCTCTCTCTCTCTCTCTCTCTCTCTCTCTCTCTCTCACCCCCTCCTTTTCTTTCTCTCCCCACAGACATGCCGATGTGATGAAGAAGATCATCCATACTGTTGCAGATGGAGGAGGAGAGCTAGGCGTGCATCTGTATCCTTTACTGATCTAGTCTCATGGAAATAGAGATTGTGATGGGGGGGGGGGGGGGGGGGAGGGGGGATCAGGGGTTGGCAGGTGGCAGAGAGTAGAGTATACTTATATTAATGTACCTATTCATCCACATATTTAATAAACTCCCTCTCTTGTTTCTCTTCAACTCTTTTCCATATCTCTCTCCTGGTAAATGCTGCTCTTCCCTTTTAAGACACTACCAGCCCCTTGTAACTTTTAGTAAAATAGCGCGGGCGTCAGACAGTGGAGCATACTTGTTTCAAAGTACCTGTTTCTTCACAAATTGTGATAAACTCCCACTTCTGTTTCTCTGTAACTTCATTAATCCCTGCTCCTTTTACATAACTGTTGGTAATTATGCTCCACCCTTTTAAGACACTACCAGCCCCTTGTTACTTTTAATAAAATAGCCCTTTTCAGAAACTGCAGGTCCTTGTACTTGTAATACACCCTGCTCTCCTTCATAACAGTTTGTTGTAATGCTGTTAAAAAAGTATTCAACATGACTTAGGCTTTGCCAGGGAGGTTCATGGGAAGGAGAGAATGTTCTTAAGGAAAACATTTTCAGCAGTTTGTGCTTAGACTGTGTAACCTGCAAGAACATAAATTGCATTGAATTTTCTGCCATTCGGGATATGTGGCTGTAAGTGTGTGTGTGTGTGATTGGAGGGGGGGGGGGGGATGTGTGGAAAGGGAGGTACAAAAATCTAACAGCCAAATAAATATGTGTGTGTTTCCTTTTCTTTCTCACCATACTGACTTACTTTGCACTGGATAGACAATTCACGGTTCTACATGTATGTATCTACTTCTCCTTAACCCCCAACTCCCGCAGCTACCTTTTAATTTTCCTGAAGTTTGTGCAAGCGGTGATACCCACAATAGAATACGACTACACCAGGCACTTTACAATGTGACAGCCTTCCCATCATGCCCCTCCTGCGTCGTAGGTAACCATAGCAACACAAGCAGCGCTGTTCATCGATGTGAGAAGCAGCCCATCCCTCTAATCAGCCCATGTATCTCCTGTCTGTAGTCATATACCGTAGTCTCCTAGATAAACCATTTCGCTTTCGCTGACATAGCCACATTTCATTCTAATTTAGAAAGAATTACCAATGACGACCCCCAAATATTGCGTAGGTTTCGGCCGAAATAGCAAGGACTAATTTTATGGAAACTGCATGCTTCTCTGCCTGCTCTAAGTGATGTGATGTTTGATAGACAGGTGGAGAAAATGCTGAGTCATTTTGGCTGATGGAAAGATTTGTGCGTAAGGAGTGTTTTTGCTATTCTTTATGCTATCTGGTGGTCATTTCCATTCACAGTCCGGGAAGAGATGGTTTGCAATAGACCTTTTTTGTTAAGTTTGCAAATTTCAGGCATGTCTTTCAAACAATTTGTTACTAATAGTAATTCCAAAGCTTGTCTGATATTTGTCCGACTAGCAACAACTAATGGATTCAGGGTGGGCTCCACCCAGTAAAACTGAATTCAGAAATGCAGGTGAATATGATGACGCGTTATACCGCAGTAAGGGGAAAGGTTGTGAATTCATTACAAAAATGGTCTATTGTACTGTAGAAGTGGTGGTTTACACCTCTGGAATGTAAGGAATGTAATTAGGAGTGTACATTATCATTTCCGCTCCTACTGATTGGAATCTGGCTGTCCTGTTGAACGTAAGGTATGCAAAAAATATTTGATTTAGTGAAATCTTTGATATTTCTCTCACTTAGGATTCATTATCAATGCAGGAATAGTATTAAATGAGTAATAATGAATATGTTCAAAACATTAAGAGTGTACAGTTTGCATTCCGCCTTTTCATCTATTCCCTCCATTCCATTGACTCCCGCCATTATGGGAGGAAGTGTGTTGTGGTGGGTGTGACTGGTGATGTGAAGACTTCAAGGTTGCCATGGTAATTGCCATGGTTATCTTCATCAAGCTACTTAATCCAGGCTTTGCTGCCTTCCACACAGGGTTAAAATGGGTACCTGGAAAAGGGTGAACAAATAATGTGTACATTCAGAGAACACTTGTGATACTCCCCAGTGAGTGGAGATGGTGTACATATTGTGTGCATGATAAGGACTATATCATCTGAACCGAGCCATGGTGCATATAGGTTTTCAATTATGTAACTTACCATCAATGGTAGCTACCATGGCAACAGCCAATGAGCTCACATTATTGCACCTGTTGCCTTGGTATTTACCTTTGATGGTTAGTTATAGTAATTGAAAACCAATCTGCAAAGTAGCCCAGGGCTGTGATTGTAACATCCATCACAACTCAATCTACAGTCTACCGATAGGGAGAGAACCGACATACCACTCAGTTTCTATGCTGTGGACACCGTTTTGTTTTGTTTTCTTTCTTTGCTAGATAAATTGTTATCATGAACCAAGTAGAGTTTATAGCAACAGTCCATCCCTTTGTCTTAGAGCTTAAAGTCATATTCAGAAGCCAAGATGTATTGATTAACTTGTCTGTATGGTGCATTACAGCGGAAGAAATCATCAACGATATATATGATACTCGCAAGCTGTGGAAAACTTGATTCAGTTGTCTATGGTGCGTTACTGTGGAAGAAATTATCAACGATATTTAATACTTGCAAGCCATGGTAAACTTCTCTTTAAAAAAAAATAAATGTTTCCACTTAGACTAATCAAGCCTAACCCTATTATGTCTGCATTTTCCTGAAGAGATGAAAGAATGGATTTTCTTCAAATATCTTCCCTATCTAATATCCCTCTTACTGTACTTGTTTAAGGGGTATATTGATGAGACTATAACATAACTTGAGAAAAATAAACACTTAAATTTTTTTTGGTTAAGAGTTAGAGTCAATATATTGGCACAAGCAATTGATTAACGGTGTATTGTGACAGTCATAATATGTCCAAGTTGTCTGTTCTTACTGTTTGAATGTACCCACAGTTTTAAGTTCGTTTCCATCAAATTTGAACACATCAAGTTATTCATTCTGTGGCTGCAGATGGCAGCAGACCAATAATTCATATGTTTTACATGAGAACTGGAATCAGTTTTCATGATCGTATGTTTTGCAAATGCTCTTGATTTATATTTTGAAATTATTTTTCTACAAAGGAGGGCCCCTTCTTGTAATGAGTTGCGATTGATCTGAATCAATGGCAAGTCAAGTTGCAATCAAGCACAACTCTTTGTAAGTAAGGCAGGGCCAAATTTACATTCATGAAATTTATTCATAGGCTGTCCAAGGGCATGTTGCATAAAGGTTTTCGATTATTGTAACTTACCATCAGTGGTAGCTACCATGGCAACAGCCAATGAACTCTCATTATCGCATGGTCATTCTAAATCTCATAGTGCTGTCTGTATTCTCAAAAGTCTCTAGCTGTACTAAGTGTGGAAACAAATTTGAAAATGTGGGAATTAGATGTACATTTTGCAATATCTTACAAAGAAGTATATATGTGAAAGCTATATCAAAAGGTCCAGGAAGAGTCACAACAATGTCAGTGTGTAGCTAGCGCTGAGCAAAATTAATGTATGATCAATCAACTACCCAAGATGCATTGCATGGATCAGTTCATGTATCATGTATATTAAATATCATGTGTGTCTCTTAAATGGAGTTTTGAACTCACAGCATTGCAGAGCATATCGATAAGTGAAGAATTTTATTTTCTTTTCTTCTTTGTTTGTTTCAGAGTTAGACTCCTCTCTTCTTTTTTTTTTTTACTGAGATGACGCAATTAATTATATTTCATATTTGCTGGCTTCCACTGATTCTGGTGTGATTGTGCATGTATTGACATTGTGTATATGTATATAAAAATGAAATTTATGCAATTTGTTTATGTGTATGGATGGATTAGGTGAATGAGTTACCAAAGTTTATGTTGATCAGAGCCTGTCACACACAATGGCCTGTATTCACAATGGTCGTTTAACTTAGACCGCGTATTAATCATAGACTAACTTTATGGGAGCAAAGTAAATCACTTGATGCTGTCACAAAATCATTGATTTTCATCTCAGAATCACAACAGTAGGTGAATCAAAAACAAGTAGTATTCGCTGTAATCATTATGTGGACAAACTCAATATACCATCGTGATTTTGCGGACAAAATCAATTATTTTGAATCAGTTATAATATTTTATGTTGTTTTGGAATCCCATTTAGTTGGTCCAGGTTTAGCTCACTGTTTGCGTTAAACCTCTGTTCAGCAAACGGGCCATTGTATTGCAGTATGGCGCTTGCTTGGTGGTCATTTTAGGTGCCCCCCTTTTCACTTGTACATGTATTAACACCATCTTACTAACTCATCATAGACCCACCTGTAAGTTTTGATGTAGGGATCACCACCACTTTGTGTTTTATGCAGCTAATTGAAACCTCATCAAATTGGCAACACTGAGTAATAAACTACACAACTCTTGCTGTGCCTAAGTTGGCACTCTTGTGTATTATGTGCTTATTTCAGTGATATCTAGTCTTTCTCTTTCTGATGTAGAGTATCAACTTGTTTTATTTCATGGCTGAAATGAGAAGCTGGTATTGCCAATTTGAGCACTGATCACTTACAAACTTGTGTAATTAAACAATGTTGCGAATAGCCACTCATTCAATGTGTGTAGATTAGATAACAGTATAACAATGGTTGTCAGCTACACATTAGCGATATGCTTGTTTTAACAGCACAAAATTGTTCAGAACGGTCATCACCTTTCACAACTTTGCGTGATATTTGTTTCACTGTAAGATAAATGTAAAAGACAAATGTAAAACACCAAAATTTCACTTCTTGCCATTTCATTTGCCTTGAAGGTATTAAAAAATCATAATCAAAGAATTCATCGAATGTATATATTATACGTGTGCAACAATAACAAAGATGTTGTTGCATATCATGTTAATTGTGCTAACGTGCTAAGTGTTATCTCATGGCATATGCACATGCATGATGCTAACTCTAAAATTTTGATGATGTTGTTCAATTAGTGTAAAAAATTGTGAGTGGCATTTCAAATCGAGTACATAATGCAGATGTACAACCATGAAAACTGCATCACCTGTTTACATCAGTGTGATTACGTACATAACTCAGTTCAACAATGAGAACGCAGAGCTTCAAGAGTGTGAACGCAGTTGTAATCTGGCTATGTAGAGTACATAGTAGACATAAAGTAGTACATAAATTAGTGAAAATTGGCAAGTATTCTACTTCATATTCTTCATTTAGTTAAGACGATATTAAGTCATCATGGTCCATATGTACAAAAATGTGATAAATCTGGTGGCACTGCAGTGAAAATGTTTCAGAAGTCATACAATTGCAACTTTACTACCAATTTTGATGACACCCTCCCTGTATAAATCAAATGTATAAAATAACACACCATAAATCTGTCTGTTTGAATGTCTGTCAAAACAATCAAATGAATGTGAAATTCTGCCTGTGTTTATTGTATGTATTGTCTATTGTTATTTGTAAGCAAATATATGTATAATATATATGCATGGCTGTCCTATGAAAACAGATAAAAGAAGAACTGTGATATGAAATAAATACAGCTATAATCTCGGCAGCTTAAAGTAATTTGCCTGTAAGCGTGTATTTATTTGGTGTTTATGTTGATTAGTTGTTTATTAAGTTTACCTATTGGTTCAAATGGTCTCTAGGGGTTGTTGAGTAGAAAGAGGGAAGGAGGGAGAAAGAACGAGCCCCGCCCATAAGTAGATTTGCCTCTTAGGGGTCCTTACCATTATTTTGTGTAAATATGTTGCATTTTCGTTGTTTCGTTTTTATAATGGTTAAATAAATTAAATTAAATGGTTGGAGGAATTGGAGAGGGAACGCCGTGAAGAGAGGAATGAGTGATTTTCCTTTTCACGAGTGTGCAAGGAGAAGGATGGTATTGAAAATGAAAGTGTACTGGGTGGAGAATAAGAGAGTGGAGAGGTAGGTTGGCAGGTGGCGGCTGGGAGTACCACTTCCGTTCTCCCACCAATTTTGAGAAAATGAGGAAGGAATCTTGAAAATGATTTTTTTTTCTACTCACTTCCCTCTCGGCATACATAGTCTAACATCTCGCTGCAACCTCTATAATATACTACGA
>OZ022590.1:8356313-8676313 GCA_963669155.1 Arbacia lixula | reverse complement strand
TTGATTCTTATTGAGAATGTGATCAACTAAATAAATATTTTTCTTATACAATTCTTCATGAAAAATCATTTTGTTTTTATGAAGGTAGTTTTTATTATTAAAAATTATTGGATTAGTTTTCCCTTCTTGAAAATTCCTACAGCTCTCCATATCCTGCCATGCTTTTAACATTTCTAAATAAAATATTGGTGCTTTGACTGTAAGTAGTTTCATATCATAATTGCAAAGGGAAACAAATCTTCCCCCAACCGTCCTAAAGATATGGTCAAAATACAATTTCCATCCTATATTCCTTTCTCCATACAGAAGTCTCTTCAGCCACATAAGCCTTTGGGTTTTCACAAATAAATCAAAATCAATCATTCTTAAACCTCCATCACCATAATCTTGGTAACAGATCGCTCTTTTGATACGATCTTTCCCATTCCATATAAATTCAAAACATAACTTTTTAATTTCAGCTACCATCCATTTGGGCACAACTTAAGCCGAAGAGACGTAATTCAGTTTGGAGAGAGCAAAAGTTTTAAGTAAATGGATTTTCCCCATAATGGTCAGATCCCTTTGCTTCCACCCTTTGCTTCCATATATATATATACGTACATATTTTCACACACACATACGCACACACACACACACACACACACACACACACACTTATACACATACATCCACATACTCTTTCTTTCTTTCTTTCATTCTCTCTCTCTCTCTCTCTCTCTCTCTCCCTCTCTCTCTCTCGCTCTTACTAATAACCCTACCACTTTCTTTTCATTTCTTCCCTTTGTTGTGTGAATGTACTTCCCTCATTATTAGTAGCATTGTCTTGTTTCCGCTCATAACTCCAAGACCACGACCAATTATCCTTCTTTCTCGGTATGTGAAGAAACGTGTTTCACCATGGACACAAGAAGATGCTATTCTACATGGTTTCATAAATGTTTAATCTTAATTGTGCCCAATCATTAAAAGATTCCACCCAAAATAGAAAAGTTAAGAGAGGCACCATCACTCCTTAATAACTGCATCGAGCATCCATTTCTTCGCGTCACTGATCACTCAAGGATTTTTTAAATGTATCTTAATAAATTCCAGAGCTAGGATTCATTGATAATATTTGATTTCTTTCTCTTCAGTACATGTACATCATAGTTTTAAAGAAAATACATGCTTGTTTTCCCCTTCTGTTTCAGCTAGGGGTGTCCCTTGTTGTAGCGGTCATATTAACACAGGATATAGATCTGTATATATATATAGGTGGACGTTAACTGCAGCGACGTCCTTATATGGATATGCCACCATCGTAATTTCGTTCCATCGTTCCAGTAATATCTGAATTGTCTGTACAAATTATTCTAGATACTGATCATGATCAAAGAAAGTACTATATGTGTTTTCTGGGAAGAAAAGCGGATTCGCTGTTAGAGAGAGAGAGAGAGAGAGTCCAAACAGGATGCGGTTTACATTGAATATGATCTGATTATAATCATAGAGGTGGGAACGTGTGTGGTTTCTCTCTGGTAATTCGGATTAGCATTTAAATCATAAATATGGTTGAAGGCTTGCCATTATAAGGAATTTTATAGTTTAATTTTCTTTCATCAAAATCAGGACATGAAGGTGCGTGCAACATTGCACCGTCTTGTCCATTATTTGACGAAATAATAATTGCACACACAAAAGTCATTGCACATGTAGTATGTCTTCAAGAGAGAATTAGCCTTAAAGGGAATATACTATACTGGGGAGACAAAAAAAAAAACTGCAAAAGGTAAATGTGAGCAATCTTCTTGCCAGTGGTCTTGTCTTCCCAGTATAGTATATTCCCTTGAAGTGTCGAGACTTTGTTGTGGTTGGTGAAGCATTGCGTCAAAAAGGAGCTTAAACTTGCACACCAGACCCCACATCAAAGAGCATTTGAACTTTAAAGGTTTAAACAAGGCCTCTCGCGTCTAACTCCACGGAATGGCTGGCAAGAAAAGACTGCCGTTGTCGGTCTTCTTGCTAGCCGTGTTGTGGAGAGGAGACCATTTTTGTTATGTATGCCAATTTTACGCAACATTACAAATATAATTCGAGTAGGAACGACAAATAGATTAAGAGTGAATTTCACCCATTGAAACTGAATCACGAAATATAGGTGAATGTCGTAAATCGTTACTAAGCAGTTACGGGGAAAGTTGTGAATACATTAGACCCGAGAGGTAAGATACTAAAAATGATGTGCTATAGGGGGTACATGGGGGGTATCTGCAGCCCATCACAAACGCCACCCGTGATAAACAACAATAACGAGTGATGGAATCAGGTAATGATATTGCGCCACCGTATGTTTATAGGCCTACACACCATCCTGGTTTCTTCATTAGTCCGCTCATCAACATCCATTAGATAGACTCTGAGCTCTGGGGATACACTCGATACGGTATGCATCACCCCCCCCCCCCCCCCCGCCCATCCACCCGAGTTTGCAGGCATACACACATACCCACGCCCGTCCTATTCCGCCGCCCCACAGTCAGTGCAGTGCAGCAAGCAGAGTCTGAATCATTAAAGGGGTAGTCCACCCTGAAAGAAAACTTAAAGGCCTACTCCTACATTATCATAACATTTTCTCTATCTGTCTATCACTCCGAAATTTTGCTTGGAAAAGTGTGATTTGGTTATTTCTACTCGGATTTGGTTATTTCAATTGAATACAATTTTCGTAGTTTCTGTTTTGATTCGTTAAAGGGATAGTCCACCCTGAAATTAAGTTCATTTTAACAAAGACAGAAACATGAAAAAGTGAATGAATGAGTGAAGGTCTGATGAAAATCCGTCGTCAAAGGATAAGACAGTTATGATTGTTTGAAGTTTTGATTCTGTGACGTCACGTGCGAGATGCTCTTCCATTAATGTCGATTTTCTCAAAAGGATATGCTTAATTTTACCTGTACATTTGATACATCATGAGAAAGACATTTTTACAAACATGCCTCTTTGAGAAAAAAACTCATCGTTCTTATTTATGGAGTCATACACCACACAAAATTATGGGAGAACACCTCTCACGTGACGTCACGTAATAACAACTTTAATCAACAGTCAATAATTGTTATCCTTTGACGGATTTTCATCAAACCTTCACCAATATGCTTCTTTTATCTTTCTATATTTTATTAAAAACAACTTAATTTCAGGGTGGACTATCCTTTTAACAAATCAGAACAGTAACTAAATAACCAAATCACATTTTCCAAGCAGTATATTGGCGTGATAGAGATTGTTACGATAATGTAGGAGTACAAGTTTTCTTTCACTATATTCACCGTTTTTCAAAATGATATGAATGAATGCCAAACCGAACAAAGCCTTTAATAGTTTACCCACGTGAGAGCGTGTGAAATCACTCCTGTTGTTTTCAAAAAAATAAGTTTTGATAATGACTACGTACATGACGTACGTGAGAGTTAGTGATTGTGGCCTCAAGTCACCTCGTCATGAGCAGGGGTGACGCAAAGCTAATTGGTCACGTCTCCAGTGTCATTTTGTATCCTCATCCGATCCCCGCCCCTACCCCTTCATCCCTCCGTTATCTCCCCCTCTGTCTTTTCCCCTTCTCTTCTGTCTTCCCCCTCTGTCCCCTCCCCGGCTCTTTCCTTCTCTACCATCTTCTCTTCTTTCTCCTGAACGTCTCTACCTGTTTCCATTATTTCCCGCTTTGCTCCTCTCTAGCTCTCTTTCTTACCTTCTCCCTCCTTCTCTAGTTTCCCCGTCTCTCCCCTCTCTATTTTCCCCTTCTCTCCTCCTCTCTATTTTCATTTTCTATTCTTTACATCTTCCCCCTCTGTCTCCCTCTCCGTCTCATTCCTCTCTCTATATCCTCTCTCTCTCTCTCTCTCTCTCTCTCTCTCTCTCTCTCTCTCTCTCTTTCTTTCTTTCCCCTATCTTTTCTCTTCTTTCTGGCAATACCTCTCTCTCCGTTTCCCTTTTTATTGAATTTCTCCCTCCTCTCGATAGCTCTCTTCCTCCCCACTCTCTCTCTTTCTCCCCTCTCCCCTTCTCTTCTTTCTTCCCGCCTCTGACTCTCCTCTCTAGCACATTTTTTTTTTATCCCCCCTCTTCTCTTTCTTCCCCCTACCTCTTCTCTTCTTTCTCCTGAAACCTCTTTCCCCGTTTCCCTATTCTCTAACTTCCCTCTCCTCGCTAGATCTCTTCCTTTTCCTTCTCACCACCCTCTCTCCCCGTCTTCCTCCCTTCTCTCTATCTCCCCCTCTAGCTCTTCCCTCTATCTCCCTCTCTCGCTCTTCTTTACCCGTCTCTCTAACAAGGACAGTACACAGAAATCACGGACTGACTCCAAAGTGAAGTTACTTCTAATTTTACGGAGGAACATAAGTGTTTCATTTCTTCCTCTCTCTCTCTTCATTATCCTTTCTTTCCCCCTCTCTGTCGCTCTTCCCCTCGTCTCCCCCTCATCTTTATCTCTTTTAACACTGTTTAATGTCTCCACCTGTCTCTCTAACACGGACAGCACAAAGAAATCACGGACTGACTCCAAGATAAAGTTACTTCAAATTTTGCGGAGGAACATAAATGTTTCCTATCTTCCTCTCCCCTTCCCCTTCTCTTTTCTTTCCCTCTTTCTTTCTCTCTTCCCCTCGTCTCTCTTTCCTCATCTTTATCTCTTTTATGTCTCCACCTGTCTCTCAAACACGGACAGCACAAAGAAATCACTGATTGACTCCAAGATAAAGTTACTTCAAATTTTGCGGAGGAACATAAATGTTTCCTTTCTTCCTCTCTCCCTTCCTTATCTTTTCTTTCCATCTCCGCCTCTCTTCCCATCGTCTCTCTCCCCCCTAATCTTTACCTCTCTTATGTCTCCATCTGTCTCTCCGACACGGACAGCACAGAAAAATCACGGACCGACTTCAAGGTAAAGTTACAAATTTTGCGGAGGAACATAAATGTTTCCTTTCTTCCTCTCTCCCTTCCTCTTCTCTTATCTTTCCCTCTCCATGTTTCTCTTCCCATTTTCTCTCTCTCCCTCATCTTTATCTCTCTTATATCTCCACCTGTCTCTCCAACACGGACAGCACAAAGACATCAAGGACTAAATCCTTCAGCAAAGTAAAGTTACTTCAAATTTGGCAGAGGAACGTAAATAAATGGTTTCTGTTCTTCCTCTTATCTCTTTCCTTCTCCAACCTTTCATTCCCTCTGTCTCTCCCCCTTTTCCTCTCTTTATGTACCTCTTCTGTCTCTCCACCTGTCTCTCTTACACAAAGAACACTAACAAATCACTAACTACAAAATTTCTGCAAGGTAAGGTTACTTCAAATTTGGCGGCGGAGGAACGCAAATAATCAACGTCCAAACTATAACATTTCGACAGACGTGTAATATAGTTTTGAGAGGGGAAATCGGGCAGACACCTAACCTACTGAAAGACCTTACGAGATAAACTATGAAAACATACAAACACATACACAAACATACACATCTACATACACATACGCATACACATCCACACAAACACAAACACACATATAAATGACACCCGTCACTTTGGTTTCTGCTTGTTTTCTTTTTATTACAAAAACAAAACACAGTATCATTCATAGATATGAATAAGTCATTCTGTTAGTAGTCATTATACCTATTCATTACAAATACATCTTAAAAATAACCGAGATATCTCAGATTGTATGTCAGGTCGGCTTTGTACAATTACTATTCTCTTTGATTTTATTGGTTACACTCTAAGAAAAATATCCACAGCCTTTTTCATTCGTTGTGGTGAACCACGTAGAAATCTCGTCTCATAAGAATCTTTTCATTTTGGCATAAATGCATCATGTCAATATGTCCACACATAGTTTTGTAGTAGGAACATGCATAACGGGAGTGCTACACATAGTTTGCGTGTATTACGCGACACAAACACACTCGGACCATAACATCGGCATCTATATGCAATACTGCCATCTAGTGGGTATTACCGGACAGTCTTGAATCTCTCAATCGATGTGTTGAATAAATTGAGTATGTTCAATATCTATACCTATAATTTAAGATCTATTAACTTCATCGAATAAAAATAAAAAGCCCAGCTGACAATTTTTCAGACACATATATCTCATCGGACATCAAGGAACATTCAAATTTCATTAAAGAAGGCCTACCGGTATAACTGTTTATTTCTTCAGAAGTTCTGACATATCAAAGTTGATTCGATGTGTATAACCATCCTTGCATATAACGAATCATTCAACCCTGGTGTTCGAAGCAATGATGTGCATATGAGAAAACCCAACTTAAACTCAGCATTAGAATAGTATTAATGTGTCATGCATAGCCTATTTGTTTCAGAATAACAATCATTTACATTAAATTTTTACCCTGATAATGTTTAACTTTCTTCTACTGAACATGTCAAAGCATATCTAGGTTAATGCTCTAGAACCTTTGGGAATGGTGTTTATATCACAAACTTGATCTATGATACGTTGTGAACAGCATCTGATATCCTTCATAGATCATAAAATTATTTATATTCTGAAATTTATGCCCAACATATTTCCCACCATTTAACAAAGTACATGGCACATTTATCATTCCTTGTCAGAAGATGTGGTCATCTACAAATGCCCACTTTTTGCATAAAATCTGACGTTGCAAGTCACTAAACCACACACACTGTCATTAAAAAGCCAGTGTCATTTGTCGGTAAACTCTCCAATAATTTTATTTTTCTCTAAATGTGGCCTATTGGCCATGCACCTCTCTTCAATGCTATACATAACATACAAGCAACCCATTATGTTTCTTCTTGTATTCAATTCAAATAACTTTTAGGGTTGCTTTGTCCTTTTACCTCATTTTAAGGGTTCTGCTCTCCTTTAAGTTTGCCAAGTCACCCTTTACAAACACATAACACTTTACCCCATTTCTGGCATGTCATTTGAAATGTTCTGTTTGTTGTCTTTGATACCTGTATGGAACTTGAAAAGAATGTTTGTTCTAGGTGTGCACTAAGCCTGCAATCTCATACTAGTCACGGTACTGTACATTCAAAGGCAACTGTGGGTGCAGTATAAAAATAGAGTCTTCACATTTTATCAACTATTACTTTCAATGACATCTACCGTACGGCAAACCGACCAATTCAGTGCACAATCTAGAAATGAACCCTCTAAGTACTGAGCTCTGACAGCTCTCTATCCATAACAACCCAAATTCATGGCTATTGGACTGAGTGGGTTAATATCTAGGACTCATGATGAGAGCCATTCTAATGACATGCAAATGGGATGAGAGTTGATAACTTCACATAACACTCAACATGTAAATGCTGCAACCGGTTAAGTACAACTGGTTGTTTTTTTAAGACGGGCATGGATAAGAGTTGGTTTCTTTTAAAATTTATGAAAATTCAAGACAAACATTATCAATTGATGTTGTCTTCTCAACTCACTTGCAGTTTGAACCTGGAGCCCCTTCTTAAAAACTGTTGCGATTGATCTGAAGCGATTGCATATCCAATCCTATATGTCTAATGCACAGTGTTACGATTGATATCAATCGCAAGTTAAGTTGTGATCAATCTGAACTCTTTATAAGACAGCACCCTAGATCAAATGATAATCCCTCCCAAGCCCCAACATTTTATAACTCTGCCTTCTATTATGATTCAGTAACTACTGAACCATGTGCACCTAATTTATACAAAGTGAATGACTGAGTCTATGTTATTTTGAATGTTGAGCATTCAGTTGTATAAAGTTATTTGCACGTCATACACATTGAACACGACGGCTCTGGTGATTGCTTAGTGAAAGCTGTAATCTGAATAACCGATCTCTTACTGAAGGATAGTCGCAATGACTCTTTCCAGTATTTTTCCTCCATCTTTCATCTCTATCACACACATAGACGAATCTCCATTTGCATGACAATGACAACCATGAGACCGCGACAATAGATGTACATGTACAAGTACCAAGTATCATTGGCCAAACAAACTTATTTTTCAGTGATCTAGGCGGTATACTTGTTGTGAGTTGTCTTTCAAAATCCTCCCCACCCAATTAGAGACTTCCTGTGAAGACCGCTAGGCGGGCTAGCAAATGATCGCTGCATGCTTGCTTTCAAGGAATCGCTGATTTTAGACTCTTCTTGCTGAAAAAGGCTTACGTTTTAGTACAAAAATACCCTGTTACACACACTACAGAACGAAAACATCTCAGCATTTGGTCTGCGATTCGAGGACATGATCGTGGCACAGTTTCATATAATAGTTTGATGAGCTGTCACTAGCTGCCTAGGTTTGTGAAAAAATGTGCATTTGTTTTGATATATCATCTGTGTTCCTTTGTCCACTGACGTATGTACTGTATACTGTACAAATAGCACCTGTAGTTTGATTTATTTTCTTATGTAAGCTCAACATTTTCTTTCTATCACACTAGAAAGACAACATTGAGAGACCAAAATATCACAATCATGAAAGAGAAAGTATAAGAGACATTTTATCCTGTTTTGATTGACATACATGTATGACTGCATATTCTCATTCGTACAAATAAATGCAAATCATTATCTGTCTTTGTCTTGTAATACCATTCATACATCTTATCAATTCAACTTAATCTCAAGATCTTAAAAAAAAAATGAAAACAAGATTTAAAACAAAATTTAATATTTTGAATGCATTAAGAAGAGGAGTCTTCTTAAAAAGAAATGATCATGCAATTGTACTCCAAATCAGGCTCATCTGTTTAAAAACTCTCTTTTAAACACACATTATATCTCATCTGATACAGTATTCACATTATTAAAACAAAGTTAAAGATCAAGTAGTAGTTCTATACAAGCTATGAAAGATAGATATTTTCTTAGATTTTACCTCAACATATATACACATTAACAATGGGATGCCCAGTGTATCAGAATACACACAGACAAGAGCATTCCTTTCTACATGAAATAATCCTATACATCTCATAAATACATGTATACAATATGTTTACAAACATACACGGAGAGAGAAGGAACGGTACAGATTTACAATATTGCAGAAAAAAAAATGAATTTTACACAACTAATAATGATTTAAACAAATACAGTACACAAAAAACATGGGGATCATTAACACGCATTTGAACCTCCGTCAAAGTCACACAGTCATATTCAGAAAGAATGTTTGCATTGTAGGAATTGAGACCATGACTATAATGTATACAATAGGACTTCTGAATTTCAAAATGTGCCGTGTGACTTAAAATACTATTAAATTAAGTACACAAGCCTCACCCAAATGAACACATCGGAGCAAAATGAAGTCAAGCCACTGCAGGTGTTTCATTGAATAAATGATTAAGCGAACCTTGAATGAAATCTGTTTGGGGGGGGGGGGGGATTGTGGAGGGTTCATTTGTACTTTTGTTGGTTATACTAGCAAACTAAATACATGAAAACTAGATAGTATGACAATTGTGACAAAAATAAAAAAACATTTTTTTTTAAATAGATAACCAATCCTGTCGACATGAAGTTCATAACTTCATCTTTAATAATAATAATAAAAAAAAAGACTTGGGCCTTTAAAGGTAGGTCAACCACGTCACAGCAAAGAATGAATAAAAATATTCTACACTCTACAAGAGTGATATGCATCTTGTGTGTTGAAATAGATGTTTCCCTTTAAACCACACAGGATCAACCCTTGGAAATGTGTGCAGGACATTCAAGATGGCTTCCCTAGCAACGGGGGCAGGAAGAGGGTCTTTAGCAACCACATAGTCTGTTTCCTTGTTGATTGCAGGGCAGAAATTACTGGGTCTGCGGGGGATTTCCTAAAAAAAATCGCTCAGCTCTTTGGGGAAGGAACACAACTCTGCTCCCAGCTAGAGCCAAGCATGCAACCCAATACACAGAGGCTAATAACAGTCCCACACAGCCATATCCATGTGGCATTTCTCCAGTAATATTGATTATGGTTTGGGTATTGGATGAAGATATATATGAGATTCCACTTCTAGTCAGAGCTTTGACAGTGTCTATCGCATCTTTCTAGTGAGCCCAAAGCGCTTGCAATCAATATGAGAAGACGACAGCTTGAATGCTGAAATGTTGTTGCTCAAATTTGTTAGCGAGGCAGTTAATGGGTTCTTAGCCCCCAATCAACCTGCTAATTGCAGCAATCGCATCAACATTGAGTCACACAACTTCCTGTGATTGCGATAACAAGCTTTTATTTTTGTTATGCGGAGTCGGGCCATGACAGACATCCTAGTTTCAACTAGTTTGAATGTGCAATGTAGGTCGTGTTAAGACACTTTTTGAGTTACACTAATTTCTGCCGAGTAGCAGAAGCGCACTCTGTGGGTGCAGTATGAAAATAGCGTCTTCACATTTTATCAACTACAGTATTACTTTCAATGACATCTACTATAAGAGAAAAGCAAAAAACATCATTAATATCACAGCAGATTTGTAATATGTCCCTTCCAATGGATCAGATGGCAATTAGATGTACATGGCGTCGCCATGGTTTCACATCAACCACATAGCTTGGCTTTTATGGGGTCGATATTTTCATGTCTGGCTTATGATGAGAGGCAAGACTGGTGCCCTTGTGAGCGCACTATAAACAGACATGAGAATAAAGACGCACACTTTATTTAATGGTGGACCACCAGAGAAGAGAAATCCAACTGCCTGACATAAATGTGGCATGTCTTTATGTATGTGGGTATACAGTAAGTAAGGGTGTTTTATTGCATGTGCATATGCCTGTGTGTGAGAGTGTTTTCATCACATGTGTGTGTGAGAGAGAGAAAGAGAGAGAGAGAGAAACAGAGAGAGAGAGAGAGAGAGAGAGAGAGACAGAGAGACAGAGAGAGTGTGTGTGTGTATGTGTTTTTACAGTTATAATGTATGTTATAAGCACCAGAACAGCCGGGTTTACATATTATGGCACAGGATATCATTGGCCTAATGTTCTTTGCACAATTGAAATATTTTGTAGTGTATTACATTGCAGACCTGCACAAATTCATTACAAGATCTTACAATCTTTTACGAGACAATATAATTAATTATTTGAGTTCAACTAGTGGTTATTATTTGTCATATTACACGATTTCATTCTCTTTTTACGAGGTAATATTAATAATTTAAGTTCAACTAGCGGATATTACCTCCTACTATACTGTATGCTGTTGAATTGATCATGTATTGTAGGATTCCAAGACTGAATGGATGTACCGGACTGTGTGTGAAATGGCTTCCCTGCAAATTAGCCTGGGCTGGGCAGGGCACGACACACATTACTGAAGCTACAAGTGCAGTGCGTTCGATCATGAAGAAACGATCATAACCGACACGCTGTGTCTGGCAGACTTGGGATCGGACTGACAAGTGAGAGTAAATGGGATCCAGGGTCTGATCATCATGGTGTGCCCCCAACCCTCCACCCTTTCCAATATTCATGGAAGGGGGGGTTTGCTAACAGGCGAGAGGGAGAGGGAGAGAGAGAGAGAGAGAGAGAGAGAGAGAGAGAGAGAGAGATAGAGAGGGAGAGATATATAGATAGATAGATAGAGAGAGAGAGAGAGAGAGGGAGAGAGGGAGAGGGAGAGAGAGAGAGAGAGAGAGAGAGAGAGGGAGAGAGGGAGGGAGGGAGAGAGAGAGAGAGAGAGGGGGAGGGAGAGAGAGGGAGAGAGAGAGATAGAGAGAGAGGGGGGGGGAGATAGAGAGAGGGGGGGAGAGAGGGGGAAGTGGGAGATACAGATGAATGAAGAGAGAGAGATAGAGAGAAAGATGGGGGGGGGGGGGGGTGGGAGGGAGAGGGAGAGGAAGGGACAAAAAAAGAGAGAATGAAAGAGATTAAGGAAGAAAGAGAGGGAGAAGGAGGAGAAGGAGAGAGAGAAAATATCCTATGGCTGTGTAGGTCAGGAGAAGTAGAAAAAATGGCTCACAATTATTAATATAATTGTATGGAAAGCCCCATCTATCCACAATACCAGTTTCTCTTTGAGCGGGCTCTATGCACAATTTCCACTAATCTCATAATCTCTACAAACTAGTGTTTACATCACCCACAAACCTATTCAAAAGCATTGTTGACACAGCGTTGCATATTTCCTGCTTTTGTATTGTATCATTTGCCATACAGCAACCAATCGAGAAATTTTGTATGCCTACACAAAGTATAAAAATGGCATGTTTCCGGGACAACAGAAATAAGATCAAAATTGGGAATCATGCCAACATTTCTTGTGGGTGGGGCACAAACAAATGAAACCACTCTCAACTCTAGATTGAAATATTTGACGCTCTTGTAATGTATATAAGTCTTGATATTAATCAGCTTGTGTTGACATTCAATTGGTTCCTCAGAATTGAAAGTGATGGTTTGTCATTTCAAGGAAAATCCAATGCACGGCCGCATAGAAACTATATCTTCTTTTCCTATTCTCATTGTTACAGTAATAAACAGAATGCACACACAAAAATCAAAATCCATGATTCACTCGCCACATCCTTGTATTTGAGGTGTAAATCAAAGAAAATGTTTACTAAACGACTAAACCAGTGGATACCATACACATATCAGCCCAAACTCCTCTGTTATAAAACATTTTGTTCTGAATTATCAAAGCTAGAGCATTACTTTGCTTAAAGTTTGAAGCCTGTAGTAATAAAATCATGTAGTTTGTGATGACATTATGCATTGTGTATAGAACTCTTTCTTCTACACTGGGAAAATATGAAAACTGTCATAAATTTATTTTTAGTTTGTAATCAAATTCAATCTCCAAACATGGTAAAACATATAAATTGAAACATCAATATATGACTGCCAGTTTATTTTGTTTATTGTTTATGACTTTGTTTTTTTAGGAACTTGATAAATTTGAATACATGTTCATGCACATGTATGGTATACACTCACTGCATCCACATGAAACTGAAACAATAGTTCACAACATATGTTATTGCTTGTCATCTTCACAGAGATGCAATCAATCAATCAATCAATCAATCACACATAGTTGAACTAAACCCCGCCATGTCACAATATCTCAAGTTCATTTCTAACTCAAAAGTCCTAGAACGACAAATATGAGGATGTTAAATTTCTATAAAGATCGATAGAATGCTACCATCCAAAAAGAAAGCGGGAATCTCATTTCTGCACGAGGAAAGACAAAATCAAAGGAAGAAAAAAAAACCCAAATTGCCCGCTCTCGATCAATAAGGCGGCATTTGACATTCACAGTCAATATCATCAGGAGGGGCAGAAATAGAACGGGGAGTCATTCAGACAGAAAATGACTGGCTTTGAAACGGAGCACAATTGCGACATGATCAGAGAAATGGGTGAATTGCTGGCAGAAAGTCAAAAGAAGAAAAAAAAAACACATCTAAGTCAGAGAGCTGACGTAGGCCACGCTATACACACGCAGCCTATTCGGATCAAATTGAGTGTAATAATTCTTGCCAATACATTGTGCAGGTCTGTGCTCTATCGGGAATCAAGGGCACGGACAGAAGAGCGGTGCCTTAATAAAACAAGACGGTGAACTTATGGCCAACAGAAACTGGTAACAATATGTATGGCTGCCGATCTGACGTCTATGCCAACACCCACACACCCGGCTGACAGTCAATCGCATTTAAACATGTCTTCTTGCACGCTTCATATGGCATCACATGTCACGACACATACCCTTCCAGCCATCAATTCATTTGATTAGGATTCTAAAAATGGATGTTTGGTAGAGTCAGTGACTTGGTGTGCGGGAGTGACGCTGTGTATTATCATCGGAAAAGTTCAAAACTAGAAATGAGAGAGGAAACAGGAAGCAGAAATCAGAAAAATGATGAATTCCGGTAATAACAATCAATTAATGACTAGTGGTGTAGATTTGTAATGTCTTTCACATCAAATTGATGGGCAAGATAAAAAGCAGAAGGAACGTGCATTGATGGTAGTTAAATTTTGACATGCTGTTCTTACAAGCAATAACAAATGGGGGCTAAAAGCGATGAAGCCCCCAAATGTTAAAAACAGCCCCAGTAAATAGCAAATATGCTCTTGTGATTTTATATCATGTTCTTTTGCATAGAATATAATACACAGCTTGGTTCAGTTGTTTTTTTCATGATGTTGAGCTTGGAAAGAAGCCAACGCAAATACATTTTAAAGGAAAAACATAATTTTCATGACTCATGCTCCTGGCTAATAAATTGTTATGGAGTTCTTAACTGTATCATTGTACTTAAATTTGGTCTACAGGTAGTTACTTTTGCCTTATACTGCCCTGGACAAACGAGACGAGTCATATGATTATTCATCTATTACTTTCTACTCTCAACCTTTGCCATCCAAAATATTGTGTATTATTGTTTATTCATGCTAAATGATTTGTCCTTCATGCTTGGAGTGTACAGAGGCATTGGAAATTACATGTGTTGACAGTTGACATGTGGTTTGTGTCCATTGGCCGACCGAATCGCAACTGGATCATTTAACAAATGTCAAATATTCAGATTTCTTCTATTGTGATGCAATAGCAGATTATACTGCCAAGAGTTTCTAATTGAACAATTTCAACATATTTAGATACTTCAATTCTAATTTTTGTATGCTGTTAAAGATCAAAATCATCCAAATTCCTCAAAATCATATATGTTCCATGTAAATCAATACACATGTACAATGTAAATTAATACACATGTATACATGTATGGAACAGGGGGAAAATGACAAATTTGTGGTGGCAACTTTTGATACCCGACATCATGCAACACACACAATGAATCAAGCTGTCCATTGTACCCTATGAGAAACAAGTTACTAGGGGCACTTTGGTTACCGATAGGGCCATTTCTTATCCATTTCTGGGGAAAGGGAGGATATGCCCCGAGCCCCCATTTAATGGAGTTCAGTCACTGGATTGAATATGCATGTCGATATGTGCACAATTGTATTTTATTCCTGAGTGGCCATGGCATAGTATACACAGGTATGTTGGTCATAGTAGGGCGGTGTGAGTGTGTCCTAGTCTACTGCCCTCGTTCTGTATACAGAACGCTACGACATGCACAGTAAACCCATAGTAGGGTTCATGGTACGCCTCGTCATATCGGCTATATATACTCACACGTACAGTGTGACTGTCCATTTCTTACACCCTTCATCCTGTCTTTCTTCTCACTCCCACCCTCTCTCTCTTTCTTTCTCTCACACTCACATCCCCCTCCCTTACTCCCTATCTCCCTCAACCGACACCACCCCCCTCCCCTCCCATAATTCCGCACAGCATCTCCCACGTCAGTAGGCGGTGTAATCCCAGGCAAATGGGCCCCGCTTACAACAATCCTCAGTTTACACAACTTCAAGTCCATTCACACATAACACATGTATGTGCACAGCATTCATAGTGCATAGACCACCAATGCATGTCCATGTACCGTACACACATTTTACATCATATGCACAAAGTGGGTATTTACTTGAATGTGTGCCTCCCCGATCTTCTTTTGTACGTACACGTTGTACAACACACAGATGTAAATACAGACATACATGTTCAAACGCAGGCTGTCTGAAGTGCCAGCCCTGAAGGAGAGTGAGCGGTAGCGCGAGAAAATTCCTCCCATCTTCATCCTCGTATACCGGTGTCTACATGTGAATGTTTGAAGGGTTTGGCTGCCGGTTTAGTACCACCCCTCCCTCTCTCTATTTCCATCTCCCCTCTCTCTATCTCCATCTCTCTCTCCATCTCCCCCTCCCACATCTCTCTCTCTCTCTCTCTCTCTCTCTCTCTCTCTCTATCTCTCTCTCTCTCTTTCTTTCTCTCTCTCTCTCTCTTTCTTTCTCTCTCTCTCTTTCTCTCTCTCTCTCTCTCTCTCTCTCTCTCTCTCTCCATCTCCCCTCTCTGTACCTACATCTCTCATTTCTTTATCTCTATTTCCCTTCTCTCTCTCCCCACATCTCCCCTCTCTCTCTATCTCCATCTCCCTATCTCTATCTCTATCTCCCACGTCTCCCACCTTCCATCTGTCTCTTTCACCATCTCCCGTCTCTCTACCTCCATCCCTTACATACTTTTTGTATCTCCACTTTCTTCCTCACATCTCTCACTTACCCGCTTGCACTCTCTTCATCTCCATATCACATGTTCATAACCTTTTCTTTCTCTTCATCTCTCCTCCCCCCCCCCTCTCTCTCTCTCTCTCTCTTCCCTCCTCTCTCTTTTTCCCTCATGCACTTTCCATGCACCGCGAGCCTTAAGAAGATTTGGATTGGGGGGGGGGGGGGGGGTCCATAAAGCTGATTACACACACCCTGGGCCCCCTCAAATGAGGGTAATTTGTCTTGGAGTGTATGGATGGAATGGGGAAGCCCAAGGATGCATACTGTCATTGCCTGACGTGGCTGGCATCTTAGGACTCGGCCACGTCTACACCGATGCACAATCCTGTGGATTCTGATCTGCCTACTGTAAGAGCATCTTGTCTTTTTGTCGATCTTCCTTGGGCTTATCGGCCAACTCTTCTCCCATTCCTCTTGCTCTTAGCATGGAGCTGTAGCTCATTGCTTGTACTCTTTCTATATGTGTTTCTCCCATTTTGTTTTTACATCTCTCTCTCTTTCTTGTTCTCACTTTGCTCTTTCTGCTGCCCCTTTCCAATTCATTCTCTCTCTCTCTCTCTCTCTCTCTCTCTCTCTCTCTCTCTCTCTCTCTCTCTCTCTCTATCCCCCACCCCCTCTGTCTCCCTCCCCCGTCCCCTTTCTCTCTGTCCATTTATTCATCTCAGTCTCCTTCCCCACTGTATATCTTTCTCTCTCCCTTTCTCTGAGGTTGATCGGATCACTGAAGGATGTTCAGTAACACTATCTCCCTCCCATCATGCAGACTTGGCTATATGGTTTACATCGTCCTCCGCCCCCCCCCCCCCCCATCTCCACCATCCCCATCCCCACCCCACCCATCTCTCTCTGTGCTCATGTTTATGTGGAAAGGACAGCAGTATTATGCTGCTCAAAACCTGCACAAACAAAACATAGAAACTACCATGCACAGATATTATTTCAAATCTGATATCCACTCTTTACTTACAGCAAGCAAAAATGGAAAGGCCACACCATGGTACTCTGTTGATTGTTCAATCAGGATCAAATATTTGTCCAAAGGACTGAACTGTGCGATTTGTTTTGTACGATGTAAATTCATATCGTGAATAGATTTCAATCAGATGGATTTCTCACAGAGCTGGAATAATGAGGATGGATATTAGATATGACTAGTTGAAAACAAAACCCTTCCTCTCCTCACTTTCTCCCCTTTTCTCTCTTCAATCTACATACAATACACCTTGCATGTTGCAACTGTTTATCTTCATATGAAATCTAGAAAAACAATCTGCGTAGCCCATTAGTTGACCTGCATCCAACACTGAACTGAATAGAGGAGATGTGTAGATAGCAGGACAAATGTCAAGTGCATGTATAGAATGGGTCTTCTCCGCAGAGAGAGAGAGGAAAGGAATCAAATACACCCATGGCTGTTGGTATCGTGCTGATCACAACACTCGGAACGACCCGTTACTGAACTGTACAGTGTAAACTATGGCCCATATTCTGAACAGAGGCTTAATGCTAACAGTGTCTTAAACCCGGACCAACTTTATGGGGTGCCAAATAAAGCAACATAATACATCATTATTGATTCAATATTATTGATTTTGTCCTCGGAAACACTATGCTTTATGGAGTTTGTCAACATAATGATTACAGCGATTAATTGACATCACCAACTGTTGTGATACTGTGATGAAAATCAATGACTTTGTGACAGCATCAGATGATTTATTTTACGCCCCATAAAGTTAGTCTATGTTTAATGCGCGGTCTAAGTTGAATCACCGTTGTGAGTACAGCGCCTTTGTTATTGTACATGTATTGTTCCTACATCGGTACTATAAAGCAGCAGTTTATCTGGCAAGGGGGGGTTAACCCTCATAGCACCAAGCACTGACAGCCCCATACCAAAAACAACTTGGTTTCTTGCCTATGGGACTGAAGGGGTTAAAAAGGGCAGCCAAGGACAAATGACACACATTTTAAATAGACAAGGGACTAGATACTAGAGAGATGAGCACGAACACTCTCTTGCCATCCTTATCTCACCCCTGAATGAGTTATACTGCTGTGACATACAAACCAAAACAGCCAGCTCTGATTGGCCAGATAACCCCCTGATTCTGTGTCAAATTGCAACATTCAAGCGCAGAGACTAGGGGCATGTTCACACTAAAGTTTGTAGAGGTATGCTTAAATGGGACGCTTCACACATGCTCAGCCAAAGTCATTTAAGTGCATACTAGGGGCGCTTTCACATAACAGTTAATACAGGTATGCTGAAATGGGACACGCTTGGCCAGAGTCATTCAGCACAGACTAAGGGCGCGTTCACACAACAGTTAGTAGAGGTATTCTAAATATAGGACACTTCACATGCACATAGTCTGAGTCTGCATATTTTAGATCTATGCCAAAGCTCATCACACACTGCAGTTATAGCAATGGCATTTGCCCAATTGCAGAACCAGTTGTGTTTGTGATTTGAGTACACCATGGGAGAATTAATTAACATTAGTGAACCATCAGCTGCAAAACAGAGATCTACACTTCTATTCACACAGAAAAAGCTATGATGAGATGGATGGCTAAACATGTCAAGTCTGTGATACAAAATGTCAATATTCTACAGAAAGATCACTCCTTTTTAGAATGATTGATCACAACGTTTGAAGTTCACCGATCCTTAACAACATTGAGCTATTTATGAAGCGTGAAGTAGAGGCCATGTTCAGCCCAAGGCTATGATGGCCTTTGTGCTTTCTGCAGAGAATCGTCTCTGGAGATCGGATCTCTCGAGTGGGTTGAATGACACTTCCTGGGCCATCCCACGAGGGCAAGAGGGGGGAAGAATGACAGCCATGGTGCGATAGTCCCTCCACTGTGCGATAGTCTCTTGATCAGTTCTAATTAGATCGCTTATCACCCCACCAGCTGTTAATCACTGCTTGGGGCCGATGGAGTCAAACGACTAGCCCCGGGCCTTGCTCTCATGCCAAAAACGTCTGAAAGGAACATAGGCGATGCAGTATTTTAAGTCGGAATGCGAGTTTTACGAGGGATATGAACACAACTTGAGTAAAGACAGTATTAGAAAATATGCAATCAGGACAGCCATTAAAGGAACAGGCTAATCGCCTTGGTGGGCATGGGTTCAGAAATATGTATAACAATGTCACAGTCATCCTTATACAAGTGTACCCTTTAAGCCGGGGGGTTCCGGGGAATACTTTTGAAGCTTGATGTCAGGGAGCTAACACACCTTGGCCCTGTTGTATAAAACTTACCACTGATGGTAACTTTTCTACCAATGGCAATCTCTATGGGACACTTACATTTCATTGGCTGTCAGGTAATGTTACCATAGTAGTTACCATTGATGGCAGAGTTACCATTAATGAGTTACCATTAAGAGCTACCATTGAGTTTCATGCAACAGGGCCTTTAACTACAGGCCTTGCCTTATACCCTATGAGGAACAATACATGCTTTCTGGGGGTTAAATCGGCCAGAGCGCTCAAAGATGATTTTTTTTCTCTAGTGTAATTGTATGCTACTTTCATGTACCATACGTAAGTCACAATACCTTCTTATGCCAAGAAGACTGTTTAGGGAGACATGATATTTCATGTCTAGCCTCCCCGACCATACGGTGGTGTTAAAGTGTTCTACCAGTCAACAGTCTAGAGTCTTGAGACCGTAGACTACCTATTTCCAGAGCAGTTGACAAACATTCAAGTGGTAACAAAATCTCGCCATGGAAACCAGAGAACACCCCTACGATCATCATGCGACTGAAAGTATGTACCTATCCAATCACAGACCTTCTTCACATACAACATCTCACCGCCGAGCACGGACTTCACTTTTAACTTACATCACAAAGAAAAAAACACCTCCTTAATTGAATACCTGCCCGTGGAATGCTGCCCCGGTGATAGATGAACCCACACTCCAAAATCGTCTCAATTACAAAATACAATTCACACAAGCATGTATCACTACTCAGCACTCTCGCTAAAGAGTCCCCATTTCTTCAGTAGAGACACGCACCGCTTTCACCAATTTCTCCAGACGGTGGTTAGATGCAAATCTCGAGATTTTCTCTCGGTTTCAAGCCATGATAACGACACCAGGGTTCACCCAAATCCAGGATGGGAGTTTTTGGAGAGAGAGAAAAAAATCCTTGCTGGAATTAGCCATTTCTTTTTTTTATTTTTCAATATGCGCACAAGCAAATCTGTAAACTGGTAGATCGATTACAGGAATATGCCACAAGAATCACTTTGCTGCATCTCATTCTAGCCCACAGAAGATAATACAGAAAGCGAGATTTCCTGCTCCCAGGGACTATCTTCTGTTTGCTGGCTCTAAACCTCTCTCTCCAAGGTAAGTAATCTGTTCCCTTCAGAAGAAAATCCACCATCCATAGATTTAGTCTATTCCCAACGTTAAAAAGTTTCATGGGAAAAACATCATATTTATATGAAAGTGATCTCCCCTTTTTCCACTCTTTCCATTTTTTTCACCCCATAGGAGGGTGAAATATCCTGAAAGAATACAACCACAAAGTTATGGTGTTACTAAAACTTGTACTACTTTCTAAAAAGTATTTGTTAATATTATTTGTTTTTTGTGTTTGCAATTTACTGAAAGATATTATATCGATGCCATGATATCATTGATGTTAGCCTTCACCTCTTCACATGTTTTCTACTTTTGTGGCCTACCATATATTACAAAACATGCCAAAATTGGGAGAGTGAGAACTTGAGAATTCAATTAAATCCCTACAGCTTGCAGATAAATCCATCGTGGATTACCTGTGATACAGAAACCAATATTAGTGTGCACAGACAATTCCAACATGTAGGTTACAACCCAGATTCTGCTGAAATTCAAAGTGAAATGAGGGAGAAAATGGAGAGAGCTGCATCTGTGTATTGCTAGCTGCTGTGGGGAGGTACCCTTGGGTAGAGGGTCTCTGCATGGAGGGCGTTTGCCCCGTCACGCTTTATGCAAATCCCTGCCTTTCACGGAGATGGCTTTACGGGCAGCTGTATCCTCACAGCATCGTCAACATACTACACAGTATGATTATACCTCGGCCCTGTTCACATCTTCTCACTATCCCTGTGCAATCTCATGAAGAAGTACTACCATAATATCCTCACAGCACCATCAATATACTACACAGTATGATTATATCCTGGCCCTGTTCGAACCTCACTCTAAATCCCCACAGCTCTGTTAACATACTACACAGTATGATTAAACTATAGCCCTGTTCACATCTCACTATTGCATCATCAACATACTACACAGTATGATTATACTATAGCCCTGTTCACATCTCACTTTTGTATCATCAACATACTACACAGTATGATTATACTATAGCCCTGTTCACATCTCACTTTTGTATCATCAACATACTACACAGTATGATTATACTATAGCCCTGTTCACATCTCACTATTGCATCATCAACATACTACACAGTATGACGATGGTATACTATAGCCCTGTTCACATCTCACTCCCACTGCGAAACAGCATGAAGTACTATTGTTACAGTTCCTTTAACATACTTCACAGTATGACTGTGCTCTAGCCCTGTTCACATCTTTCTATAGCTGTAACCCCACAAGCCACAAAGTTGAACCCCCCCCCCCCCCCCCCATTGGATCATATTTGCCACACTGCCTAATACGATCATAACATAGTTATAAGTTATAAACCTCTTTACATTTTCATTTCCCTTAAAAGTCTTGTCTACAGGCTTTTTGCCTTAGGTTTAACATTTCTGTGCACTGCGCTGCTAATAGCAAATTAACAGGACATCTCGTGTGGGTTCCTCCTCACACGTACGTCTATGTCATGGGATTATGGTGTTACAACCTTGACTACGTGAGTATAACCTCCATACCTCAGTCTGCACAATCCTAGACATGCAGTAGACATACCTGTGCTGCTGTGTGTGTAAAACCTTACCACAAAGAGGCCATGGTTTATAAGCCACAAGCTTCTTACATGTATAATACAGGTAGTCTTACCAGTGCAGGCTTGTTGTAAATTCTGTAAGCATGTATTCCTTTCCCTTTTTTTGTTCTCTTGCTTGTACATGTATTTCCCTCCTTCTTTACCAAACAATGGTAATCACGTGTTAATTTCAACACAATTTGTTGCATGTGGGACTGAGAGGGATAACATTCAGGTAAGGGAGAGAGGGGATGTAGAATTACAGTATATTGAATTCTTTTCAAGCCTGATTCTCTTTACAGGAACACAACATACCACGCGCTGCATTACTCCACACCATGCAGAATAATCAAGATTTCTTGCGGCTCTTTTGTTCTTTCTGGGGCCTCTGATTTGCATTCTGGAAGCAAAATCACCCCGCCTGCCCCACACCATTTGAATGTTTTAACCATACACATCTTCGCAGCATGATGTCTTGCCTGTATTGAGCGAAGAAACCACAAAACTGCAAACACAAACCTATCCACCTGTGCCATAGAACACTTATGTGTGTCCATGACGAAATCTGAGGTCAGGAAATCTCTAAGCAGATATACAAGTACGGCTGTAACGCAACTTTGTACAGTGTGTACTGCCATGTGAACTATCACATGTACATGTACAGGTAGGATGTATACACTGCACGGATAGCACTGCATAGCCTAGTTTCCAGGCTGTTAGACATTTCTGATCCCAACTGACAAATCGAGTCTAGTACCCTCAGACTAGTCACTGTATCATTCTCCTCTTTTTCAGTCCGTCTCACTGCCGAGCCAGTGAAGGAATTGTGAATGACTAGTCTACCGAAGCTAGACCTGTTTGTAGAATATTGTTGTGTGGATTGAAAATGCCCAAAAGCCTGGAGACGAGGCTAGGTACTGAAGGGAAATCAAGCCTTACAACATCCCTCCAGGATCAAGTGGAATTTCCGCTACATCACTTTTTTCCCCTACAATTTCAATATGGAGTAGTGCTTGTTTGAATTGTGTCTGAAGGTATTTTTATTTCTTTTTCCATCCTGGCATCGAAACCTTAATTATTTATCAACATGTTCTACATCCATGTTCAGTTGGAAAAACAGCCAAGTACCTGGCACGAGGACAACACATAGACATGTGCAGTATGCATTGTATGTTCTGCACTACAAACTTCACATTTGTATTTCCATCCTAAATGTATGGTGTGTTTTGGTCTTTTCGTAAACAGGACTTAACATGTGATGTACAGTGTAACTCGCACAAAGATCATATATCGAATGAAGAACCTGCAAGAAGAGTGATGTAAGAAAGGTCAGTGGACCTGCTTTCATGGACATAGGTGAAGCCATCTTGAATTGCTTCCCAACTTAGATGTTAGAACTAAAAGTAGCACAATATCATCAATCATTCTTTTCTGTCAGTCCCCCCCCCCCCCACCCACCCACCCACCTTGCACCCAAAATAGAGTTACAATGCCAAGTTGTGAGGAAATGCGTTATGAGGAAATGGGACTGATCTTCATGTCACCTTGTGGCATGGTGTTGCACACCAACTGACGTTGGTTCGCTTTTTGTGAAACCTGCTCATGGTATTTAGAAGCACCTGCATGGACATGTAAAAATAAGTTTGAAACACCTGCATGGCTTGACTTACTTCATTTTACATAAGGGTGGTGATGAATGACATGGACAAAACGAGAAATGCGGAGGAACAATAACTACTAATGGAGACTCAAATGACGCAACAAGCATGACATTTCAGCCAGGATTTGCTGGAACAGCACAAAGATATTTCATTTACAAGTGAGGTGTATATATGATGCAGTCATTGCTCACATAAAAATAAACCAGAAAAAAAAAAAACATGGACAAACTTCACATACCATACTTATTATTGCCTTATATATTTCAATATTGGAATTTAAAACATTACGCACTAGACCATGGATATATTTTACATGCACCCATTAAAAACTGCTCTTAAAAAAATAATTGCATTAAAAACAGGTTTCACTTTAGAATGGGTGTAACCAAGTATGTGATTAATAAAAATCAGGACAACCCACACATAAACTCATGTTATGTATAAAGGTTTTGTATCTTTTGCCTCTTTTAGAAATAAAAGGGAGGGAAAATTTCACTTTTACATTAAAAGTACTTAGGGGATAAGAAAAACTGCCATTAACATGTCATTTGCAGAGAGCAATGAATACAAATACTAAAAATGGACAAAATAGCATTAAAAATTGAGGCGTGTTTGTACACACCTATCAAATGAGAATATATTAATTGGTGCATGCATGTGGTAGTGGCGACGCCCACCTCATAAGAGACACACTCTTACATACTATACATAAAAAAAACACTGAAAGAAGTTAACATTCTAACAATCATAACAATTGGCAAATATGATTCAAATCATAAATGCAAAGACAGGACAAACAAAGTAAAAAATAAACATTGGACAAAAAAGGGTATTCATTCGTTACCTGATGACTAAGTTTTAAAAAAATTTGCTACAATTAAAAAAAAGTGAGTTGCTTATGGTCCTCAATGGAGCCTTGGTTGAGGGCAGCAGCAGCATTTTTATTGCGGATAATTGCAACATCTTGCAAACATTTTGCAATTCCAAGCACGGATCGGACAGAAGGTGTATTCTTTGCATATTACTGGCTCCCATCCAAGCTGTGGATCCTCCGCACGTCCGGATTGGGCGGTGCTTGTCAGCGGGGCGAGGAACGTGTTTGGTTACAAGCAGCAGCAAACAATGAGATGGTTTCTAATACGATGAGTGACGAGTATGATCCGCTGACAATATCAATTATCAGCTTCGATGGGGACGTTTGGTTCAGCTGGGATCCGAAAACAGGGGTCACCATTTTCCAATGAATCTCACTTTCAAACCTCATTTTGAACTTTGTGACTTCCATTTTTTTTCGATGCCACTGTCAAAGACTCCACATTGTCAGAAAAACAATATAATAACTGCTTTCAGCTGGTTGGGTCACATCCCACCCACTCCACCAGCACACGGCTCAAAGTCAGCTGAAATGTGCATCGACTTCAAGAGATGTTATGAGCTGTATTTCAAGTCAGAATCGTCTTTAGTGGATGAGTTTAATCACTTTTACAATCAAATAAGTCTTAATTATGTATGGTACATGTAGATGTCTTTTTGAATATCTAGATTAAATATGTTTCACTTTCACATAAAAAAATGTCTGTTCTTACACGCCAGGCTGAATTTCCTTATCACACATGCTTTTTCACCATCGTACAGGTTCTGGTGGTCGGTTTGCATCTCCTTCCTTCTCCATAGGGACTTGCAGCCTCACAAAAACAGACTGAAACCACATCTTTCACACTCCATTTCAGGTTGTGCAATGGAGAGGCAACACACAAGAATTGATCCCAATCCTGCATGTGGCTCACAACCTGCCCTGCTCCCCCCAACCACATTTACACGTGAGCATTCACCGCATCTTGGTCACCATGGCGATAACATCACGGGCGGAGCCATGGATGGATGGATGGATGGGTAAGCGGCTAGATGAATGGACAGCAGGATGGACTGATGGATGGGGAAGTGGCTTGCTCGTGGGGTAGCCTGGAAGAAGATAACCATGGCAACCTGGACAAGCGACGCAGTGTGATGGATTGAGCAGTGTCTCTTGCATCAGGAAATTTGTTCACGGGCCTGGTTCCTTTGGAAGACTGCATGAGAGAGAAGGGAAGAAAAGAAAAAGTTCAAATTAAATGAAATTCACTGCATTCACACAAAGACTTTTGTTACAATATAAAGAAAAAAGCTACACTTGGCCAACGTGGAGGAGATAATTTGGTTTCGGTATCACTCGTACTGTATCTTGATACTCATGCGCATGCACGTCTAGGAAGATATAAAATATGATGTTATGCATGCATACGGAAATGGTATGTGCTTTAGCAACATAAACTTGTACATGTATTTCCTGGTAACACATACATACAAATGTAGTTATATTGTGACATATATCACTTGTACCTTTACTTTGTCAAAAGTCAAACCTTTCTAATGAAAAGGTCATCATGGCTTTACAAGGCATTAACCATTTATATTCTTACCTGTTAAATCAATCTTCTAAAAAATAAACCAAATCTATCTGGACTGTGCAGATGTTTTTCACCTTTGATACAAGTCTCAAACGACAAACCATAAGAATAGCGATATAAATAATGCAGGCTGCTCAAATTTGTAGAACATCATTTTTTATCAAAACACACACAATCTTAATATTATGGGGAGAATTCAGAGGGTACATGTAATATAAGCTTCTATTTTATGTTCTTCTTAAGAATTCATAAAATGATGAAACACGATATTCAACATGTGATGTAAATAATATAAATGTGTTGCCAATTTGAAGATGTCATTTATTCAAACATTAACATCATGCATTCCAAACTCATTACAAAGTATAAACAAATCACAGTTGTATCTCAATATGCAAACTACTGTACTTGTACAAACAAGAGATTGCTACAATGAAGTTTCTGCCATTTCAGACTCTTTGATTCAGGCACACAAGGGTATGTGCGAACTACAGCACAGTATGAGAGATTGCGATCATCCTTACAAAATCATAATCCTGCACGAGTGGTGCAATTTGATAAATCCATCACTTCCTGGAGATGATTAAGTGGTCAAGTTCAGGGCAGGCCGAGAGACCGTAGCTGATATGATAATAATAATAATATTTCAAACAGCCCATCCCCATGTGACCTCAATAGACTCTCCATTGTCCCTCTATACTATTATGTACATGTACAAGCTATCCTGCGTTTACATTGTAGAAGGATGCATATTATGAAAGAGTCATTCAGAGTTTATCAGATATCATGAGGGGTGTAAAACACAGCTTGCACTTGTTTTACACCCTTTCTGATGCTGCTCATCAAAATTACATTTGCATCGATGTTATGTACAAATCCTCAAATTAGCAACAAAGAGGTGATCAGAAATAAACATTAATGAAACTTTGAGTGAAGTCACAATCAGGCTAGTTTTGATTGTTGACTATTTCTACCTAAACTGCAACTTAGGTCCTTTTTACCAGAGCAGGGCAGAATTTGGCTGCATCCAATCTGACCTCTAGGTCTTATCAGGCAGAGCACACACACTGTGTACTATAATAACTGGTTGTCTTTCTTAGTTCACTGATATTGATTTCATGCTGATTTCCTTCAAGAAAGGCAATAAACCCACAGACTTCCTCAAATCACTGCAATCTCTGCTTGTACGCTAGATATTGGCTCATGCTGTACGTATTGATGTAGCCCTCAAAATACTGTATGCCTAGCAATAGCATCTTGTAGACATTGTATACATGTACAAAATTACAAATGCATGCATTCAAACATGTGTTGACTATAGAGCAGCCACTAACATATCATTTTGGGGGCTATTTTTCAAGGCTTATGTCATGAAATGAACAAACTGAAATAAACTTGTCCTTACCCATATGAGAAAAAGAAGAAGAAATTAACAGTTGCTCTTTTGTTTTGAGGGTCTAGATCGCCCCCGAGTCCTGTGCATTTTTAAAGGAATGTTTCATTTTTGTAGGAATGGACAATCCTATGAGTAGATTTTATAGTTAAACTATGTTAAATTATACAGGTATGTCCCTTTATGAGGTTCCCATAGAGCTACATAGACACCTGTTAGACCTGTTGTCCCACCCATTGCAACAAGTGCTGGGTTTTGACTTTGGGGACCCCGCCTGCATACATGATGTACATAACCTGCTACATCCATGCCTGGCAGGCATCAATTGGATAATTCTACCAGGGTCAAACCAGGTCAACGAGGTGCCGGTTCCCATGACACAACTCCACAAGCCAGACATCACTCTCCTGCTCTCCCAGTAATTCAAAGACCAGTGGGGAAAATGCCATGAGTAAACGCACAGAGAAAGTATCATAATTCAATGAGTTTTTTCTGATTTTATCTATGAGTATTTTGGGAGTATGTCGCCTTTTTCGCTGCCTCGTTGAGAAAGAAACTTGTGCGAACAGGTTGTTTCCTATTCATAACACTGCTTATACAATAGTTATCTTTCGCTTCTGGCATTAAAACATGTACAGTGTACATGTACAGGAAGTACACACAATTATAGATCCTGCATTCACACTTCCTACATTTTGGCCAGTATGAAATTAACAATCCAAGAACTATTGTTCACGCATGTGTTTGTAACAATGCATAGATCTTCTCTCATCTGCTTTTGTTGATAATAATACCTATGTTCTCGTGTTACACTATGAGTCAGTAAAGGCGTAGTGTTCTCACAATGTGCAGCAACAGAAAGAAACATGAGTACAACCTGTAAGTTGTAAAACTTTAGGTTAAATATATTCATGTTTGAGTCCTTTAGGGTGTCCACAGACAAAAAAATCATTGCATACATGTAGCAATATTGTTTTGGTATTCAACTAAACAATGATTTTTGTCTGTGTGGTTATGGGGCTTGTGAAAATAACACTAACTCGAGGTTAGAGCTTGACTTGAGCAGTGAAGACCACCCCCCCCCCCCTCCACCTCCCTCTGACACATCCCAGATACTATCCATCAATAAATTCCTGACTAAACTGTAAACTGTCCACCCACCACCTACTATTCCATAGGCAGCAGAAAACCCGCAGGCTCTTTCACACCACCTTGGGGGTAAAAATAGGGAATACCATGGACCGTATCACTACTGAGAACAACAAATAAAAATGGCCATATACCTGTACCTACTCCAATTCAAACCTACATTCCAGCTCAAAGGAATTGGCATTGGGAAAGGGAAATGGAAGAAAGGGAAGGAGCCGCAGTTTTAAACCGTGGTATATTTTGTCCAGTTCAGCATGAAACATGTATATTTTAGGCTGAAGCATCGTGTTTCATGCTGAAATGGACAAAATATACCGCGGTTTAAAACTGCAGCTCCTTCCCTTTCTTCCCTTTCCCTTTCCCTATGCCAATTCCTTTGAGCTGGAGTGTAGGAAGTAAAACATGTAGGCTACTGCAACCAAACCTGTTCCTTGAAAAGTTTGGATAAGAAAAGCCCAGCAACCTGCAATCAAGGCTAATTCAAACCATACACGACATACCTTGGGGCAACAACAAAAACACTTTTTTTTATCAAATAGCCTTTTGAACCGTGGTAAATGATACACACAATGATGCGTCCATATATCCCATATAATATCCTGTATCAAAGTCATAAGGTCATTGACTGATCCTCCGCTCAGGGTTTTGCCCTACAATGGCCTACACGTACCTGCGCCAAACATCTCAATTTCTTTGTCAATTTCACATGTAGAAACCACCGTCACAATGGGGAATAAACCCAGGCATTATTGATTCTGATGGTACCATTTAGTCAGAGCAGCTACCTCGGGTCATTGGACTCTAAATAGGCCATTGTCCAATGGGAACCTGAGTCGTACACTCATGTGACAGCATGCATGTAAAAAGTATGTCTCAATACGGTAAGCAATGATACTTGATACCAGGACACAGTTCTGTTGCAGATGCATCATATACATTCAAATAAATGCTTGTTTCCATGCAAGAAGACCTGAAATGTGGGCAAGAAATCTATGAAATACAGAGAGGAGGATAAACAACTGCCATGATGGAGGCAGCAGTATGCATGTGCTGGCTAATGAAGTATATTCCTCAAGTATGCTTAGTACTAGCCTAGCTCCGAGTCTCTGAGGTCTCTTGTTTTTGGATGCACTGATGCAACCACAACTAAGTCTGGACACTAAGGCTAATACTCTCTCTACAAAATAGAGGATGGAAGAATGTGTCCAGATTTGAAGATACCCGGTAGTGGAAAAAATTGTGGAAAAAACATTGGGAAATGGAAGAATATACTGTAAAAGAACTTCCTTCTCAATAATAGAGCTGGAAACTGAATTTAAGCAAAATTATAGCAGCAGATTTTGAGGAGGTTTTGGGCTGGTTTAGGCTACGGGCTGCAGACCCCTGTGCGGTAAGTCTGCTGCACAGTGCATGCCTTCAATGGAGGCAATTGTTTGCATCGTGTACTCAGAGGGACAATACGGTATTTGAATGTAGATTATGCTCGATACAGTTCAAAAGTAAAGGACGGTTCTTCACTTTCCTGAAAATGTTTGTGAAGCAGGGAAAAAAATACATGGGGACTCGGGGCGATTTTGCCCCCGAAATGCTTAAAAGAGCCCTGGAAAATGTAAAAAGAGCCCCCGAAATTCCCAGAGACACAATGTAAAATTGTAGCCAAATTGGCCAATGTGCTCAAAAAGTAGCCCCCAAAAATTTTAAATTAATTTATTCCCTGATGTGAAGCTATTACTGTGAAACTTTATACACGTTATTGTTCGGGTATGCTACAATGGGTGTGACCATGCACTCCATAGCCTATAACCTAGGCTAGCTAAATACATGAATTAGTTTAATAGTCTTGGTTATAGACTGCAGACTCAATGCATGCTGCAAATAACAAGTAATGCTAAACCCGTAGACTAGCTTTCATTCTCTCTCCTTCTCCAATGAAGAAGAAAGGGTTACATACTAACCTATGTATTCAGACTCAGTTGTAATCACAGGCAATAGTTCATCTGGGGAAAAAATGTTGATTGTTGAAACACACTAGTCACATTTCTCATTCATAATAATCCGCCCCCAGTCTAATATTGCTTGATATTTATACCTTACCACCACCACAGGAAGTACCATCTATATGTACACCGTACCCCCCCCCCCACACACACACACACACACCTTTGAGCTCACACATGCAAACCGTGCTGCAATGGTTTTCCTGTTATTCCGATGACAAATGAAGTCAAGACCACAACCTGACACAAATCTGGCTCGAGCATTAGCAAGGGGACAGGACCTCCAGCCAGAGCCAAAGAGAGAGAGAGAGAGAGAGAGAGAGAGACCCAGAGCTGACTGAACAAACGAGAGACATTCAACTTGTTGTGATATGAATAGACGTGACCTTTCATGTGACCCCATAAATATATCATGACTAGGGGCCGAGGTGGAGGTGTGGTACACTCAGTGTACATGTAGGTGGTACTTCCTAAGGTGGTGGTGGCAATGTATGAATATCAAGCAATGTTAAACTGGGGGAAGATTATTATGAATGAGAAATGCAGCCAGAGTGTCTCAACAGAGTGTCTCAACAATCAACATCACAACTACAATTAATGTGCATGTTTTTTTTGCCCTATGAAATGGGAATTCCCGAAATGTTAGTGACTTTTCTACCTGTAAGTCTGCAAAAAAAAGTGCTACAGTCTAAACATGGGATTCACTCTCAACTTAATTCACTTTTTTCATTCATCAATAGACAGTGTCCAAAATCCATATTACCCAAAAAAAAATCTATCCCAACACGCATCTAAGTGAAAAGGTACAGACTACATGTATGTGAATAAAACAGCAGCATGAGCTGTAATAATGTGAACTGATTTTTCAATGAACTCCACTGATTAGCTTCAGAAGCGCTTTACAAGCACACAAAGTAAAACTAGGGGCATTGCATTTCAGTTACACAATAGGCAGGACAAATCTACAGGTATTGTACTTCAGCTTTCTGCTGGCATATTATGTCCGGGTTGCCTTACGATGAACCCAGATGTGACTTGAATATGATAGGATGCGGTTTTGTGTTATATTTTTACTGTTCTGGGACTGAAATACCTCTCTATTCTGCCTGATTTTGAGGTGAAATCATCAAAGAATGATTATCAAATGATATGATAATACTTGTATGCAAGAAGGAGAGTAGGATTGATTATTCAATTTTAAGGAGAATGATAGGAAGAAAATGAAGGAAGGGGGAAGAGAGAGAGATGGAGACAGGTAAGAAGGGAATGGGAGAGTGATGGGAAAAGGAGAGGAGGTAGAAAGAGAGAGAGGGAGAGAGAGAGAGAGAGAATGAGAGAGAGAGAGAGAGAGAGAGAGAGAGAGAGAGAGAGAGAGAGAGAGAGAGAGGAGAGAGGAGAGAGAGGAGAGAGGAGAAAGGAGAGAGGGAGAGGGAGGAACGAGGGGAGAGAGAACGAGAGGAAGAAGGACAGAGAGATGGAGGAAGAAAAAAGACATAGAGAAGGGGGGGGGAGAATGAGGAGAGAGAAAGGGGGGTTGAGAGAGGAGAGGGCAAGAGCAGGGGGGGGGGGGACAGACATAATTACATGTCAGAGGAAAGATACATGTCCCTTGAAACAGAAGATGAGAGACCTACAGAAAAGAGACAAGCCCAGTAGCCCGTGGCCACGGGGCACTAATGACGTTTTTCTCCTGGCTATTCGGGGCACGTCTACGGGTACGCTCGACTTCCCCCACTATCACGGTAAACCCCCCTCTTCTCCATCCAGAGATAATTTTGTGATTCAGGGCGTCAAATATTTGAGTTGCCTGTCAGTCGAAATCAGACAGGGAGTTACTCTGTGGACCCAGTGGGGTAGAAACGGCGGCGGGCGAGGTGGAGCAGAGCGTAGCAGAGGGGGAACGTGAGAATATATGATGAAGTCACTGAAGCCTACTCAATCAGACAATCACTTTAGCAGAAGAGTACTAGACATAAACAACCTGCAGACTGCAAACTGTGGTCGAGTTGTAATTACCTTCACGGTTTGTGTTTTTGATGATCAAAAATTCTGGAATATTCAGTGTGTTCTTCTTCTTCTTACTCCATGTTCATGTTCGCTAAACTATAACATACTGTTCTTACTTGCCACTCACTCCTGACCAGTCTTCCTAGGGCCATATACATGAAATCGTACTAAGCCCTGTGTGGACATATGGTCGAACAAGAGTAGAATGTGAAAACTGGATGGCGCATAATGTATCTTGGGTACAAAGTACCTCAAATAATGTGTGCTCACTGAAGAAAATGGACAGCAAAACAAAAACAACAACAACAACAACAACAATAGCAGAAGCAGAAGCAAATTGCTAACCTTTACAACAATTGGTTGTATGTAGAATTGAGGGATAATTTATAGAAAAAAATAATAAATTGACTCTTTTAACAACCTTGAGACAATTTTTGTTCGTGAAAGTATATCAGGGTAACTAAATTAGTGGTGATAGATCACAACTGTATGCATACTCTAACACCAACCAGCTTATATCTGATATCTAGGTCATGACTACCAGCAAATATATGAGGTTACCGCTATTTGTCTATCTACTGGATTAGGGTGTTGTCCCTAAGAGTAACCTGAATAAATAGAACCCTGTATATTATGAATACATACTGCAACTCATAATGTCTTCAGAGGGTGCGTCCACTTCGTAAAGTTATAGAGACTATATGTACAGTACCTGTTTGAAATAACCCATACTAAATTAACCTAGAATATAAACTGTGCAGGCTGTTTCTTTATGTTGTGCCGATACAACCATAACTACATGTACAATACAGCTCAAAGGAATTGGCATAGGGAAAGGGAAATGGAAGAAAGGGAAGGAGCTGCAGTTTTAAACCGGTATATTTTGTCCAGTTCAGCATGAAACACGATGCATTAGCCCATAAGAGCATCATGTTTTATGCTGAACTAGACAAAATAAACTGTGGTTTAAAACTGTGGCTCCTTCCCTTTCTTCCCTTCCCCTTCCCCTTTCCCTATGCCGATTTCTTTGAGCTGTAGTGTAGGTTTGGACATGATGGTGAAATTTTCTACCATCTTCTCCCATGCATTTGGGAAGATAGAACCCTCCATACTAGCCTAAGTACTACACTATGAGGTGCATGGAGTGGACACAACCGATTCTGTTAACAACTTTATCTGGTAACACAGACTATGCTTTCATTCCATCCTCGCTCATTCTCCAGGATGGGATTGGGGCGTAGTCTGTGTTACCAGACATAGTTGTTCACAGACTCAGTTGTGTCCATGCACCTCACAGCGTACATGTAGTATCTAAGCTAACTCCTTACATGTAGGTTTTTTTACTTTGAGTATACATGAATGCATTCATAAGTGGACTTTCAATCATCAAAAGTCCAACATCTCAAATGATTCATAGCCTCTAATACCTATGGATAAGCCTATGTAGAAACCACATGCATCAGCTTGCTCCAAGACAGCCATTAATAAGGCCAAACTACCTGCTCTTCAAATGGCATAGCTCCCTCATGACTAATGCTCTCTAATCCCAGTGGTCTTTTGTTGGGATTAAAGGTTAATCCCATAATACCACAATGCCCACATGGACCAGTTTGGGTGAGCCAAAAGATGGCTATTATAGCTACTTATTCTGATCTGGGGGAAAATTAGTGCACCACTTGACTAATGGAGATGAAAATACTTTCCTTTTCGATTGAGCATTCATCCTCCCAAATAATTGATTAATTGTGGTCTACTGAAGCAGTTTTCACCACACCAAGTTATGTAACTGGGAAGTTATCCTGAACACAAACAAAAAGACCAATGGATTATACAATAAAAGCAGCTGAAGTTTATGAGTCCTACATGGGCAGGCAAACTTATTCACTTTTTACTCTTTCGGGCTGATGCCATATTGACAACGTGCTTTCTCAACTTCAGGGCATTTTTCACGAGACAAATTATCAGGTCATTTTGCGGAGATGATGTGATGAGAACCCACCCAGTACCATTGTTTATGACATTCCTTCAATCCACTTTCTCTTTCCACTCAATTCACCTGAGAAGACTCTGATGGAATACTGAAAGTTAGATATCTTTAAGGGAATATGCTGTACTGGGGAGACAAAAAAGCCTTCAAAAGGTGATTGTGAGCAATCTTCTTGCCAATGGTCTCAAATTCATGTATTGTCCATTTTAGAAACTTGCTGAAAGTTATTTGCCCTCAAATGATCCACATTTGGAGAAATTAGTGATTAAATCACAAATCTTCTTAATGTTTGGGCCAAAATCCTTTATAGACATTACTTATGCAGGGTCAAGCATATATCAAATTGACTTGTTCATTAACTACATACTAAAACCTTCATGAATTAAATATAAATATCAGCATCAATAATATTCTTTGACAGATGGTAATTTGCAATGTTAATCTTTGCAAAGATGGTTCTCCATCAATACATGTACTTGTGCACTATACATGTACCATAGGTCTAGGTCTTCCTCAATATGCATGATTTTATATCTAAGCTTTATATGCTATATATCTTTTAAAGGCCTCTGATACATGTACACAAAGCTAGCAATACTTATACATAAATAAGGAAAGTGACCCCACAGTGGGCAGCTAAAAATAGCCTCCTGGTATCCTTTGCACTTTCAGGCCCATCTCCAATTTGATGTGTTGCAGCAAACAGTAAGCAAAAGTGCCAAGAACATCTTCATTGAAATCTGCTCACCCTCTGACATTCAATAATCCAGATCATCCTCGGTGAAACCAAATCTTCCTATTTTGTCAGGGCAGCTCTGACATCCACCGTCAACCCTCCGGCTAGCCCTGATGCGTTTGACCCTGTTGCCTATATATGCCAGGAAACCTATACCCTTTTCTCATTGGCCTTTCTTAGCCCCGTACTATCCTTAGCCCCGTACTATCATTAGCCCAGGACTACTTTTTGAAGCTTTTCACACTAACATTTCTTAGCCCCGTACTATTTCTTAAACCCGACAAAGGAAATCCAGTGATTTACCAGTGAGAAAAGCATACTACTGTACCTGGCTAGCTCGAGCTGTATCCATCTCGCCAGCCTCTTTCTCCCTGGTATATCGTGTCTTGTTCTAAGGAGCCGTTCATAAGTCTTCAGGTAATACACTTTTTATAAACTCAAATCATACAAATTCCTGTAGATATTATCATTTGATTTGACTTGTTTTAGTAAAAGACACAATCATATATTAAAAAAAATATGTTTATCCCTTTGCATTGTATGCTTCATTGTTGTTAATAATACCAAGACTTTGTTCTATAGAGTAGTCTTCATGTATAACACTTTTTATACACTAATATCATACAAATTTCCTGTAAATATCGTTATTTGATTTTATTTGTCAAATTTTATCTATAAAAGAAACATGTTCATGCCATTGCATTACTGGTATATGATGCATTGTTATTTTAATATTCAGTTTAAGACACATATCTCACTTTGTTCTTTGGAACAGTTCTTAAGTCTTCACATAAACACACCAGTACCAGTAAACACCTTTTATATTCAATAAACATTGTTTACGTCTTGACATTGTATGATTCATTGTTAATTCTCTTATTAAGTTTGATAGTTGATACACAAGTTATAGTGACCAGTAAAAAAAAACTCACCAGGAGTCATCGCAAAAAGAAGTCATCAAAATAAATTGTAATCTTATCACAGGATCTAAGTCATGGCAAATGCAGAAGTGGTGTACTGTGTACAAGAGCATAAAAATTAATTGATATTTTATGGCAGTATCTAATTCATGACAAAAACATGTACTGGAGTACAACAGCATGATTGACTATTGGTAATGTGTTGAACTCAGTGAAAGCAAATTACACAGGGTTCAGTGCTATTAAAGGGCATATACTGTACTGGGAAGGCAAAAAAAAAACTTCAAAAGGTAAAAGTTGGCAATCTTCTTGCCAATGGTCTTAAATTCATGTAATGTCCATTTTAGAAGCTTGCTGAAATTAATTTGCCCTCAAATGATCAACATTTTGAGTAATGAGTGATTAAATCACAAATCCTCAAAATGTTCAGCCCGAACATTTTGAGGATTTTATCATTAATCACTCCAAATATGGATTATTTGAGGGCAAATAACTTTCAGCAAGCTTCTAAATTGGACAATACAAGAATTTAAGACCAATGGCAAGAAGATTGCCAACTTTTACCTTTTGAAGGCTTTTTTGCCTTCCCAGTACAGTCAGTATATGCCCTTCAAGCCCTGACAATGCCCCAAAAGAGCTCCAGCGAACAACAAGCGCTACTGTCCTTATCAGAGGACAGAGGTGATGATAAGCTAAGAAAGGAACTTCAGAGATGAGCAAGGGAAGAAAGAATAGACCACACATGTTTGAGAGTTGTAAAGTTTGTTATTTCCCAGTGATAAGTTTCCTTTCATGAGTTTGTTTATTACTTTAAAGTACCGGTATATTTACAAGACAGAATCATTCCAACAGCATACTGCATACAGCACATGTGCCTGTACAGCAATATTCTGCATTTTACGATCAGGGTCAATGCTGCAAATAATTCTTATTGTGACTATCACACTTGTGCAATTATGGGACTAGTCACTCGAGTGTAATATTTGTAAAAAAAAAAAAGAAGAAGTAAAAATGCACGAAAAAGATTACGTCACTGCACACCACAGTATACATGTTATCATTCAGTATCCCTCAACCAGAAATATTTTGCTGTTTGTTGCAATACTGGTTTATTTTCAAGCCAGACATATTCCTCCAGCACACTGCATAATAGGCCCGTTCACACACAAGGGAAAAAGTGCGATTTAAAAATCGATTTTCTAATCGCGATCAAAATTTCGAAATTTTTTCCAGTGTGGACAGAAAAATCGCACTAATTACCGCGATCCTAATCGTGATCCAACTCGCACTATTAGTGCGATTTTTCAGAATAATCGCGATTATTTTGCTAAGCGTCTCTTTGAATCGCGTGCGCGCGAAACTCTATTGGGACAGCGGGGTCAGTCTTCGGTCATGCAAGTTTCGCGCATGCGCAATTTGGCCACTGATCGTTCTTTCCTTGCTGGGAAGTGCAATTTTTCCCTGTGTATGAACGGTCGAAAAAAAAATCGAAATTTGGATCGCGATTGTAATTTCGATTTCCAGTGTGTGTGAACGGGCCTATTATTCTGCATGCTAAGATCAGGGCCAGTGCTGCAAATACCACTTCTTGTGGCAATCACAATGCTGTAGTTTTAGGACTGGAGTGAAATATTTGCACAGAAATACGAGAAAAAGATTACCTATACAGTATTGCATTTCGCAGCAAAATTCTCTTGATACATAGCAATGGTTCTATGTATGAAAGTAGAGGAGGTGGTATTTCAGACCCAGAAAATACATTCGATGCAGACATCCATGAACAGCCCTAGGCTTGTAGTCTACATGCAAAGACCCAATTAAGCCACTTTCTCTAAACAAGCGTCTGTATAATAAGACTAGCACATTGGATTGCAATTCTTTGTCAGGAGGCATATATGCACAGATATCACAGCTTGTCTTTGCGATTTCAGACCCATTGAATGAAACTGACTAATGGTCTGACTGACAGACGGACGGAGAAAGGTCTGAATCAGCAAACTACATGTACCCTAGCTCCTGTTGAGACTTCAACTTTCAAGCAGGGCAGATGAAAGCTTATAGATGTATCACTGGCCTTGGCTATGTCATGCATGTCTTACTGGATTTCACACTCTTTACACACCCTGCCTCAATGTGCTTGACCTGATCCGCAGGTCTTACTAGTCTAACTTCCAGACCTACATGTATATAAACCAGTCCATATTTTTTTTTAGCCTAGGTACTAGGCTGTGAGGTGCATGGGCACGACCCAGTCTGTTAACAACTATATCTGGAAGCACAGACTATATCCCAATCTCATCCTCCACAAAGGGGAAGAAGCCAGAGGAGCTATGATGTCATTTTAAGGGCATAGTCTGTGCTATATATATACCTTTAGTTGTACCACCTTACATTATTGTCACATAAAAGCGTAAATCAATCTTTTATTGCTCTACCGGTGCCTAAAAATATATTCTACCCCCAAAACAATTTGTTTTAAATAAGGAAAACTAAGAAGAAGTGAAATATAATAATATGAATAAAACGAAGAAATCCAGCCAGTTCCAACTTAGGCTGCCAAGTTCCCCGCATTCTCACTTTTCAACAAATCTAAAGCTTTTTGTGATCTGCATCATAATCTGATCTATGTTTTTTTATTGAAAGTGCAATGTATCTCTCCATGTAAGGAAACTATGTATCCTTTTTCATGAATACAACACTTTAGGGAAGGAACAGCTTGGAGAGCCTTGCCCCTTTTTTTACATCTTTTCGTCTCGACTTGAGTGTTTAGTTCCCTTGGCCGTAATGTGTCTTCATTACGCCAGGTAAGTGTACCGCCCTTTACATCAGGAGTGGTAATGGATGGAAATTATCCCAAAGAGTCCGTCACCAACTCAAGAGGCCCCATGGCTGTCCATGTATATGGGGGTGTTTTCACTGGGCATTTGTCTTCAGGAAATTCGGGAAAAGGCTTAAAACTTTTGTAATTACGGGGGTTGTTTTCACTGGGCATTTGTCTTCAGGAAATTCGGGAAAAGGCTTAAAAGTAAAACTTTTGTAATTACGGGGGTTGTTTTCACTGGGCATATATCTTAAGAAAGGAGAGCAAAAACCCATGAAAGCTTCAAAGTTCTGTAGGTACTTATGGGCGTGTTTTCATCGGGCATATGTCTTCGGGAAATGACAGTAATCAAATTGTGAAGACTTCAACGTATTGTACTTATAATTCATTGGGCTTTTGGAGAGCAACTGCTCAGAATCATCCACATCCCATATAAGGTAAAGCTGTCTCATGATGCACCACGCAGTCACATTCAGATTTTTGTTTGCAGTCATGTTCACTTCAAATCTAGTGTAGAAGACTGGGAGAGGACATGACTTGGGGCGTGTTTATCAACTCTTTTTTTGATGGAATTAAGGTTTACCAAACGCGTTTAATTTTTTTGAAATGCGTTTAAACGAGTTGATAAATGCAAAGGTGTTTTGATTATGGGGTTTGGAAAGGCGCAAATTTGTACGATCCTTAACGCGTTTAAACCAGAAACGCGTTTAAAGAAGCGAGATAAACGCAAAGCTGTTTTGAAACGCGTTTAAACCACGTGTTTTCGGTGACAAGGCCGGTTTTCAACTTGGGCGATCGAGTTGATAAACGCACCATTTTCTAAACGCGTTCGTTAAGGCCTTTGGAGTTGATAAACGCATTCGTAAAGGCCTTTGGAATCGCGTTTAAATTTCTGAAAAGTTGATAAATACAGCCTGGGTTTCGCTGTGTAGTGCATTATGGGTCAAATTTTCCCTCCATGCAGTATGGAGTATTGGGGGACACGTCTGCAATGGCCACTGGCTATTATGCAACAGCATCTTCTCCTAAATTCTTGAGAGAATTTACCTCTAGTTCACTACATAATGCTGCCATGTTCGACATGTATCCTGTCTTGTCAAGAAATGAATCCCTTCAGAAGAGTTCCCAAATTAACCATGCTCAGTTACTTCAAGTGGATCATGCAAATGTGAAGTGTAATAACACCGTGAGGACCTTTGCTGGGATCAATGCATTCATAAGTTTCAACTATCATGGTGATAACGTCAGCATTCTTCAACTTCAAAATGATTTTTACAGGTCAGTTCAAGAAAATAAACTGAGCTTATAGCAATTTAGCCCCAACAAAGCATTAAGAGTCTCCATCCCCCCACCACCCCTTAAAGGGCATACTGCAGGCCTACTGGAAAGACAAAAGCCTTCAAAAGGTGATCGTGAGCAATCATCTTACCATTGGTCATTTTAGAAATTTCCTGAAAATTATTTGCCCTACAAAGATCCACATTTGGAGTAATTAGTGATTAAATCACAAATTCTCAAAATGTTCGACCCAAACATTTGGACGATTTAATCACTAATTCAACCAAATATGGATCATGTGGACAGTATTTTTCCTTTCAGAACATGAGAGCCCTTATGCTCTCTTTTCCCTTAAATAATGGATCACATGGTTAAGGGCATTTGTTTCATGACCCCAGGTTTGAAAAGTATCAATCAGAATGTTATTTTATTTCGCCCCCATGGTTTAGGTACATTTCTCAAACAGGTCAGCAATGTTCCAGTGTGCAAAGCCAATATTAAGAATTACAAAAGCTTTATAGAAATTCACATATCAAAAAGGGACGATTTGTAAACCTTGCATAGCGAAGGGACCCCTGATGAAGTGGAAGGCTTTACAGCAGCACCTATGGCCACCTGGCATACTGTGAATAATGAAGACGAATGATACGTCTTCTTGCCGATTTCCCTAATGATTCTCCAGAATCCCCAAGAAGCCTGTGATGAAAGTGTCTTCTGTCTCTGTCACTTTGCATTTAGGCAGCGGAGTGGATGCGGCCAGCGTGACTCTAAATGTTTTGGCTACAGAGGGGAACGGGATCCCTGTTTATACTGGAGTGTTTGGGTGTGGGAGGGAGAGAATGAGAAAGAGAGGGAGGAGAGATGGAGAGAGCGTGTGAGAGAGGGAGGGGGAGAGGGAGAGAGAGAAGGGGAGAGGGAGAGAGAGAAGGGGGGAGGGGAGGGGCGGGGGGGGGGGGGGGGGGGAGGAAAGGGGAATGAAACAGATGGGTAGCCAGAAGTAGAGGGGTGGATAGAGAGTTACAGAGAGGGAGGGGGGGGGGGGAGGGCATGACTAAAAGTGACCTCTGTTTATAGGAAGGTGTTAAGGTGCGCAATGGAGGCAGATGGACCATACAAGAGGAGAGAGGAAGAAAGGGAGGGGGAGTGGATGATGATGAGAAAGAAATAGCTGGGGTACCCATAGGTAAAGTGGAGAGAGAGAGAGAGAGAGAGAGAGAGAGAGAGAGATATGGGGGGGGGGTTACAGAGAAAGATGGGATAGATAGAAGGGCAGCATGAAACTAAATATTTTGGCTTTATTATTTTTAGTATTTCGGTGGCAAGAAAGAAGAAAGATGGGGTAATTCAAGAGGGTGGAGAGGGGGAATGGGGTGGTGAAGAGAAGCAGGAATGGGGAGAAAGGGGGGGGGGGTGGGTCACCATATTTGGACTTAGTGTAAAACCACCACACTTGCCATTCAGGATGACTAAAATATATCACATAACTACTCTCGATGTGTCTAGCCTTACAGCTCTGTAGTTGTGATTGCAGCAGAGCATAGAAATGAAACAAAGGCTAGTACCAAGACGGTGTCACTGCCATAGAACCTAGACTCAGCTGTAGAGCCAATCAAAGGGGCCATTATGGACAGATCCTGCCTCATGCTAATCCACAAAGTTTACTGCGCAGCCTTTGTTTGATGACAAAACATTCTTCTTGTATCAGAACACCCACTTCCTGTCTGTGATGGGGACATCTTGAATGAGTCCACCATGTCTTTGTGAAAAGCTGTGGTCATTAAGCTTGGTTGCAAGCAGGGGGAACAAAGAACTATCTAGCTGATCCTCCATGTATAAAGTTAACTGTATCATACAAAGCCTTAATTAACCTACTAATAGAGTGGAGTGCTTTTAATGTCACTATGGTAAGGCAAAAAGGGGAAGCACGGGGAAAATAATTAATATCATTTAATGGGGGTGGGGGAATGCTGTCTAAGCCTGATCACACACACACACACTGCATTATACCTTGTGGCAAAATATAAGATTGCTAAATACGAAGGGTGGTTTAGCCCCCCCCCCCCCTGATACAAAAAGAGTACACCCCCCCCCCCCCCACCACTTCCCCTTGCTGACAAAATGGACTTACCTAACAGGTATAATTTCAGTGTATAAATTTCATGTGGTGTGGCTTGAAAAGTATTACACCTCCGCAAATAAATCAGACCTTTTTTTCCAGTAAGTATGATTATGAAGAATTTTAGTTCCTTGCACATGGACTAACACTGCCTGGTACACATAATCAGCATTCAGAATCTCTATTTCTAGACAAAAGCAGGTCATGACTTCACAGTGATGACAAATCAAGGAGTTAATTTCTAATTATTGCTGCTAGCCGCGATCATTGGGCCATAAATTCTGTTGACTCTTCCCCGAATAGTGCTGCATTGTGTGCAGGAAGGAAGTATTAGTCAGATCAACGTCTGGCAGCGGCTAACCTTCAGAACTGTTTAATCGGTCTTAATTGAATGATAACAGTGCAGCGCTTTATCCTCTCCCTGCATCACTTCTTGTGTAAACTGCACTATTTATTAAAGGTATGGTGTGACTTGTTTTGCCGAAGAATTTAAAGAGAAAATCAATTTGGGAAGTTGGTGACATTGCAAACATGGTGGCAATTACGAAAGGGATTTTCTTTCGTGGTCTTTAATGATCACTGAATGGTCAAAAAGATCAAAACTTTCTTATCCTATAACAGATTTTCGTTAACCCTTCAATAATATGTTTCTTTTGTGTTTCTGCTTTTAATGAAACCACCTCATCTTCAGGTTGAATTTTCCCTTTAAAGTGCGCCAGAAGTACAAAGCCACTTATAATCGTGTGCGGCTTTCCTGTTTTCTCTTTCCTGTGCATACCCACCCATTGCTCATAGTAAGTACTACCCACTGCTGCTTGTGGTCTTCACTGTAGTATTACATTTTAAGTAAATAACATGGTTATTCTATCAATTTGTACTTAATATTTAGATCTGTGTGTATGTATATTTTCTCATGGAAGCTAAAGTACCTTGATTTATACCCAACCAGTACATGTACATATATGTTTGTATGCAATGATTATACATAGATCATGATTCTTGTTGACTTAACATATTGGTAATCAAACATTTACAAATTCTTCAGAAATTTGCGGCCTACATTAAGAGTAATACAAACATTTTAACAGTTTACACGAGTGATAATGAGCGCCATCTATGAGCCACTTTTTGTGTGAAAAGAAAAATCACGTCTTTAAGGAAAGTCCCAAGCTACGATTTATGCATAAATATGACTGTAATCAGTAAAAAAAAAAAATGGCACAATATATTCACAATGGAATAGCAAAGTACAATGTACATTACGATTTTAATCGGATGAAGCAGACTTTTTTTTTTTTTACAGTAATGCAAACATGACTGAAGTAGCAGGCATATGGACTGCAATCATCTGCTAGTTAATTGAGGGGGGCAAACTCTGCTGATGACATTTGTCAACAAACAGACAATTGTCAACTATTATCCAGCGCACCCATAGGGCAACCTTGACACCTCAAAGCCCTGTTCACATGCAGCCATAATCACGATGGCAGTTATGAAATCATCAGGATTTTAGTACTATTTGAATAACCCATTTAGATTTTAAAACACACACAATATTTTTGTGTATCCACAAGATATGATATTTCATGATTCTTGTTAATTTATCATCTGGTTATTCTGGTATTTACAATGCTGCATGCAAGTTTTGACTCGATGAAGCCTTCTGTCTCTCTGTAAACATGTGCATTTTCATTTGACATTGCAGCATCTACATGCATGTACATTGCATGCAGTGATACATCAATAAAAGTAAGACAAGTCAATAGAGAGATAACATCAAATGCCATGTTTGCGTGTGAGTGGGGCTCCTAAAACATAGAAGAGAGGATTTCTTTCTCCCTGCCTAAACAGCAAATATTTGAGGGATCTTCTCTGACAATCAGGGCTCAATGTCAACATGCATTGGCAAAGATTGCTGATAGACCCTGCACCTATGTCAATAACAGTCCCATGTACTCACTTTCCAGTAGCAAATACGCAGGGAAGGCTGGAAAATACTTGACACAATTTCCTCTGACATCCTTAGGTGATCATGACATGAATCAGGGAAAAATCAATTCTAGGAGCTATTTTTAGGCCCAAATCGTCATCCAGATTGACATTTTATTGTTGAAGCGAGATATGACTTCTGATCAGTAAAAATGATGTGAGGAATCGGTGTGATCTAGCCCCTGTAAAGCAAAATAGAGCCCCCAAAAAGAGAATAAAATAAAATGTCTGTGTGAAAATAATGTTTCTTCACATGGTATGATACAAAAATGAGTGCATAAATTATCCCAATCTTCGCACATATGCAGCGTGCGACGGGAATAAGCCACGAACGGATGGCTTTGGTTGTGAGCTCGCATTCACGCATGTATAAAAACCTATTACGTAAACAATGCCTTGTGCGCGCTGATGCATGCCTGGATCGAGAAATTTTCAGGCTAATGAAGACGCTCAGCGCTAGCTTGACCTAGCAAACTAGCTCGACCTAGCAAACTAACTCGAGCTAGCTCCATCTAGCCCAAGATTTCTTGGGAAATTTTCTCAACCAAATAGCTAGCTTTTTTGCCTGATCCGGCCAATGAAGATGCAAATAGTTAGCTCCACTGTATTTCGTGATCTGGCTAGGCTATCCCGATCAGAACTAGCCAGCTATTTCGCCACCATGGGCTAATGAAGATCCCCCTCAAGTTATCATCCCGATTCCCGAAGACGCATTTACACTGTAGGCACATAATGTTCTGTAGACTTCAAGCAAGTTACAAGGACTTCATGAACTACCCAAATCAGTGCTCTTGAACTCATGAACTACAATCTCATGTAAAAACAAATAACCATGGAGGTTGTAGTTACAATGCTAGCCTAGTGTTCAGGATCTTGGACATTTCTAATCCAAACTCGACAATGAACACCAGGGAAAAATATCATTCAAGATTTTGGGGGGCTACTTTTTGAGCACATTGGCCAATTCGGCTACAATTTTATATTGAGTCTATGGGAATTTGGGGGGCTCTTTTACCATTTTCCTGGGCTCCGTTAAGCATTTCAGGGGCGACATCACCCCTAGCCCCTGTGTATTTTTTCCCCTGATGAATATGTCTTGCTGCAGTCTTCTATGGATTATTTTAAACAGCTGGGCATAGAGGAATATTAGTCTTGTTATTCCAGACCCAAATACTAATGTTGAAATGTCATTACCGGTAGTTTTGATTAAAAATGCCCCCACCACAGGCTGGAAGGGAGGCTAAACAAAAGCTTACATAAATAATGGCAATAACGCTCATACATTGTACAAGTACATGTTTATGTATCTTCATGTATGGCTGTACTACTGTACTGCACATCACACACATGTATCAGTCACTAATGGGAGTGCTGTTGTGTTGAGGTATGTGATATGTGAGCACAAACTCAACTTGACCTCTTAGCGGCTGTAGTGTAGGCTCCTCATATTTACTTTCACTCTATAACCTTGCACACAAACATGTGCAGCCTATATGTACATGTACGTAGGTGTTAAGACAATTTTGATACCTTTCATCGAAAAGAACAAACCAGTTACAACGCAAATCAAGCTGAAAATTGAGGGAGGTCAAATTTATTGTGATATTTCATTAATCAATCATATCAAAAATATACATAATTTTTTATTAGGTTTCTAGTTTTGGACTTTTATGAAGAGTCGGCAATTGATGTGCATCAGAATTCGTTCAGAGCAAAACAATATATTTTGTGCATCACGACTGCTAATCTATTGCATTTCAGCCAGAGATGTGTCGCACTTGAATCGAGACTAAATTTTAATGCACAGCGCATGCCATGTGCCTTTGAGGTCTGGGGTAGAGGTAGAAATGATTATGGGTTATAGTCACTTCGGAACCCTTGTGCCATCTTGCAGTGGTCCCGATTTCATTTAATTCCAACAAATTCATCACTTTTTAGACCATTCCTTCCCAGTGGTATCCCGACCTTAAACATGGTTTTAGAGACCCGTGGTCATGGCACAATGGCACTCCATTCGTTACTCATTCCTGTAATCTTTACCACTTCTACCCCATACATACGTACACTACAGCTCAAAGGAATTGGCATGGGGAATGGGAAAGGGAAGGACCTGCCGTTTTAAACCGCGGTATATTTTGTCCAGTTCGGCATGAAACATGATGCTTTTGAGGCTAACGCATCATGTTTCATGCTGAACTGGACAAAATATACAGCAGTTTAAAGCTGCGGCTCCTTCCCTTTCCCTTTCCCTGACAATTCCTTTGAGCTGTAGTGTACCTTTAAGTGTACATATAGGCCCCATGACTCAATGAACTTGTGCACTGAAATATCTCCATGCAGTGATACAGTAGGACCCGCTGCCTACCATAGTCCATGTATACATGTAGCAGCTGGTTTGAAAGTCGAGTTCAGCAAGAGATTTGTCACACAGGCTACAAATCTTTAGGGTAGCATGCCGACGTGTACATGAACAGTTCTTATGACACACTTTAAACGGTGATTGCAAGTAGTACATATACATATTCATGTATGTATGTATGTATGTATGTATGTCTGTATGTATGTATGTATGTGTGTGTAATGTATGTATGTATGTGTGTTTGTATGTATGTATGTATGTATGTATGTATGCATGTATGTACGTACTGTATGTATGTAAGCCCATGATAGCCAAGTCTTTCTTGGGGACACTTCCATAAATGTACATGTGTACATCTGTATCGTAATCGCAACACTTGTTCATTGCCCACATAATTCTGTATTAAATGTAAAGAAGGTATACAATCGTGTATATTTACAAAAATACAACAATAAAGAGTAAACTCAACAGTTAAATGGGCCAGGGAGGTACATGTACATGTCATATGTAGAAGGATTGAGCAATATGATAAATACTGCACATTGTATGCACTGTATGGAAACACATACTGTAATTCATCTAAGAACTTGGAAATGTACTTGCATAAAAAAACAAACTGTGCGTACATGTAGGCTTACCTGTACATTGCATTGTATGCAAGGTTTAGTAGTAAATTTAATGTTCAAATTAAATCTTATTGTCCAATACACATGCTCCTGAGTGTGTATAGGGGATCGGGGGACAAAAAAGAATTTCTTTCAAAGCTGGGATATTTTACAAGCCTGCCATCATGAGCCATGATGTGCATTAAAAGGGGGGGGGGGGGCTAGGTGACCCCCCCCCCAAAAAAAAAAAAAAAAAAAATAATAATAATAATAATAATAAGGCAAAAAAGAGTCCCTGTAAAAATGTTTTTAACCCAAGTATTTTCTTCATTCTATAGTACAAGTATGTAGAGATACCATCTGCATACAGTAAATGTATGTGGAAAGCAAGTTTACATTGTACACACATCTAGGCTATCTGTTCAACCTATCAATGACTCCATTCACTATTCAGCAACCGAATCCTAAACACATCATAAGGAAGGGGGAAAACAGTCTGTCAGCTAAAGTTGACCCCTTCACCTTACCAGGTTCATTGTCCCTTTGTGTTGGTGGGTGGATACATGATAACATGGGACAGTGTGAACTCCCCTCTCGATAGTGCTATAGCTATTACTACATATAGCTCTTCACTGAAGGGCAGTTCACATTTGAAATTTACCTCTATGTTGAAACACTGCACTCAACAATCATAGTCCCACAGGGGAAGAAATCAACCTGTCCCATCCCCTCCCCAGTATACTTTTTTTTACCACACTTTACACCTGTTTGTGTGTATTTCACTTTGAGAACATGCACAACCCTTCTCATGGGAAGCTTAAGTTTATCTGAACAATGCCTGCTTTACCATCCCCTTTCAAGTTAACCACACAATAGTAACAACAGGGGTCTCCTTCTAAGCACTACCCCTTTGTGTTGCAGGGCTAATTATGAGCACCCTGCTCCAACACAATAGCAGAGTTCATCAACAAGCTTGGCATTTCTTTATCCACTGTGCTTCGACATCTCAGGTGTGTAAGTCCTGGGCTGTATATTGTATTTCCCTGTTCACTGCTAGACAATTCTACGCAGTTGGCTGGTACAAGATGGCTCAGTTTTTTTACTCCTGAAATATTTAAGTTATACCATTTAGTATTTAAAGCAGTCATCAATATTTCAAAGCCTTCTCTTTCTCTACAAATGTCTTATAAATGGGTTAGTAGTACATAGAGCACCCAGCATTTGACCCACTGAAGAAACCAAATAGCGAGCATGTGCATAATTGAGTACTATTGAGAAACGCACATAAAAATCATGGGGGGGGGGGTAGGGAGGAAGGGGAGGAGTAGGGAGGGGGGAGGGGAATTGAAGAATTATTTGCAGGAACTACTTCTCAAGTAAGATGCCATGAAACAAACACTGTCAACCACGTTGTGCTTTATCACACCCTATAAACATAACTGGTTTAGCCTAGATGACACATATTTCATGTGTTTAACAGCTTAAGATTCAGAAATCAACATTCCCAACGTTATGTGTGACACACAATTGATATTGAGGGGAAAGATAAGCACAGATCTACATTTGAGGACTTTGCTTCACAATTGCATCAACCTTCAAAGTTAATGAGATGAATATCAAATGCACAATAAACAGTATGGCTGTGAACCTCTGAAGTCCTCTACCCTTCTATCAAAACAAACACAATCACTCTGAACTGTTTGATGACTTTGATTATTCAGATAATGCAAACTACTTCAATGATAATACATTCAGTTATCTCGCTGTACTCACAGCCTCAATTCTTCACTACACTTGAATCACAATCCAAGGAAACTAACCCTTTCCCTACCAGAAGCATGTATTTGTGTGCTAAGTTACAGGTTACTCCTTGTCTTGGTAATGGGAGGTCTGCATTTTTTGCAACCATTGGTAAACAGACGCAGACATATAATCATATCATAATGTACATGTGTACACTCACAAAAATATCAGAAATTCATCTCACAATAAAGTCTGGATATACAGGGTATATCTTCTGAACAATGGGGTCATGAACACAAACCAAAATGCACATGTGGTTTAACACACAAAGATATCTAACAAGTGGGGATTTCATACACGTGTTTGAAGAGAGGGGGAGGGAAGGATGGAGAGAGAGAGAGAGAGAGAGAGAGAGAGAGAGAGATGAGTGAGACAGAGAGGATAGAGAGAGGACATAGAGGCCAGACAGACAGAGACAGAGAGAGAAAAAGACAGAAAAAAGGAGGAAAGAGAGATACAATGTATGTATAGAGAAATACACAGAGAGAGAGAAAGGGAGAGACAGAGAGAGACAGGCAGAGAGAGGGAGAGACAGAGAGAGACAGAAAGAGAGACAGAAAGAGACAGAGAGAGAGAGAGAGAACGAGAGAAAGAAAGAGAGACAGAGTGAGGAGAGGGGTGAGCAGGTTGTGCATTTTCCCACGCGCAGACAAACAGAACAGAGATTATTTACGTGGACTTGCTGGTATGTCTGGAGTACCAGGCTATATGGACATGTCATGCACTCAAGCTTCATGTACACTACAGCTGCATTGTTTGAAAACAAGTACTGGTAGTTTCGGTATTTATATTTGAACGCAGCTCTTGTGGTCATCATGCAATGAGTGTGTAGGCTGTTACTGTAGCTATCATTTTGATAAATGCACGAGTTTTGTATCAATCCATTACTACAGTGTACATGCATGTGTATAATTGTAAAGAGGGGAAATAAATATTCTTCCTTCATTGTACATGTGGAACTGTCTTCAGATTTTAGCTGCCTATATTGTACAAGTACATGTCCAGTTAAAGTGGTTTCCATCTTGAATACAAGCACAACATATTTTGGGACAGAAAGTGCGTAACTACTTGATAATGATTTAAATAAACATCATGAAGTGCATTGTACTTAGACACATTCTTCACATATGTGCATTCATGGTACCAAGTATGGGTTAATATGTTGTGTATACATGTTACATAATCACTGGCCTCACTTAGATCTCTCAGAGCGAATGTTAACATGTACTTTATGTGTACGTACATGAGAAGCAACATTGAAGTTTTGTCCCAAGCGACACATTGATTTGATACATGTCTCGAGTGTCAGTTGTAAGCATACATGAGTGGGAAGAAATGACATGGGGGCTCAGGGCAGGGCGACTTCACCCCCGCAATATACATTAAGAGTCCCTTGTGTGTACCAAAAGTGCCCCTGGTATCTTTCCCCCCTCAACATGGAATAATGCATAGTAGGGTTTTCATGTATGTCCCATGACAACAGGCTTAAAAACTAACCCCCGCAAATCTATTTTTGAATCTTGTTTCTAGCATACACTACAGCTCAAAGGAATTGGCATACGGAAAGGGAAGAAAGGGAATGAGCCACAGTTTTAAACCGCAGTATATTTTGTCCAGTTCAGCATGAAACACGATGCTTTTTAGGCTAAACCATCATGTTTCATGCTGAACTGGACAAAATATACTGCGGTTTAAAATTGTGGCTCCTTCCCTTTCCTTTCCCTATGCCAATTCCTTTGAGCTGTAGTGTACATAACAGAGTCGGGGCTACAAGCACTATGAACACGGGCCTTTGTTATGCGGACAACATTTCAAAGGATCCTTTTTAAAGTTTGTCCGCAGAACAAAAGACCACGTTCATAAAGAAGTATGAGTATGAGATCTGAGATCTACAAACATGAACTGATAAAAAATAAATCAATAGACCATTTTCGTAATGTATTCACAACTTTCATTCATTCAGATTCAATGGATGGAATGCATTTTTAATATATTAGTTGTTGCTACTGACAAACCTCGAACAAGCTTTAGGTTCCCACTATAGTAATGTATTGTTTGTATTACGTGCACAACATATACATCAAGAAAATGGTCTATCGCAATAAATTGTCAGAGCTTACAAGCAGTCTTCTACTTTGTATCTTTCACTGAAAATCACATTGTCCTTGTACATGTATGTAGAAGAAATGTAGCTGTACATAGTCAACTGTACACTACAGACAAACGCTTGGCAGCACACCAGAATGCTTGGGTTGTTAAAAGTAAATGGAGCGGAATCAATCAAGTTATCAGTCTAGCTAGTAATCTTGAGACACAAAAGTGCATACTGTACAGTACATGTGCCTTGATCTCCTTGCAAACCTTAAAAGACTGGGGACATGAAGGTCATGTGTACATGTACATGTAGCTATGAGTGTGCATACATTAACAGTACATTTGTACATGTACCATTCACATGTGTGTCATACCAAATGAGTACACTGGAGGTCCACCAGTACTATAAGTCCTGCACAGAAATATAGTAAATTACTATAACATGTCTCAATGTTTAAAAAGACCATATTTTTTCTGTATTATATAGCATGTGTGACTACAGCCAAACCAGTACATGTACACTGTACATGTACATAAAGGATTTAAGGACAACTCAAGTTGAAGCCCTTCATAGCACTTTGCAAGAAATTGCACCTGTCTCTAAAGTGTCCAGAGAGACCACTTGCCATGCTTCCCTTTAAGTGGTCTTTACAGAAATGTTTGTCCTTTCTCAGTGAGGGAGCACGTATGTTATAAAAAAAAATAATTCATTGATAATTGCTGTCTGATGCAAGAAAAACACATTTTGAAGAGCAATCATCTACGAGTCCTTAGTTTGCGCCAGTTACGCTCCCTCGTTTCATAACGCATTGTGAAAGACAGGCAGGAAATGTAACCTAAAATGTACAACTCATTATTACGTCTTGATTTAAACCACAAATTTCCTGTATCATCACGCATCCATTCTAACAGCCCATACATTAAACATGTCTCTGCCAGCATGCAGCAAATTAATTAATTAATCATGTGTGTTTAGAGATACCTGGATGAATTTTGTTTACCGCTCTACCATCCCCCAGGCAATATATACAGCATAACAAGTGCGCAGATGCAAATTACGTCTGTCTGTCTGCACGTCACTGGAAGCGGTAGCCCGGAGAGCGAAACGTCCAAGTAATTAACCTTTTCAAATTGGAAGCAATTGCAACTCATTATTTCCTAGACTTCTTTTTACTATGTAGGATGACAAAGATCATACAATGCATGTTTAGTTAAGTCAATTTTGAAGCTGAATGTTGTTATCTTTCTTTTCTTTCATCAATATTTCAGAGAAAGACTTTAAAAACTGACTTTAATAAACCTTTCCAAATTGGATGCAATTGCACCTCATATTTCCTGGACTTCATTTTACTGTATTATACGATGACAGGGTTCAAACAATGTTTGTTTATTTCAGCTATTTGTTTGGTCAAGTAACTTTTGAAGCTGAATATTTTATTTGCCTTTCTTTTAACTCATCACTTTTTTTTTAGATAAATACTTATAAAAAGTATTAAATACTTATAAAAAGTATTAAATACTTATAAAAAGTATTTACATAGATCTGTATGTATTGATATCACACATGTCAGTACTCTTCATACAAAATAGATAAACTTTCCCTTCTTTGACGAATACATGTCAACAAATAAGCACACACTTGTGCAAATACACACAAATGCACACAAGTACATGTATACATATGTACATGTATGAACTGTACACAATGTAGACAAATGTACACACATGAAAATGAACACAAATGTACACAATATGTACACAGACAATGAACACAATACTGTAGAAGAATCCTACACAAGCTTCTGACAAATGTACGCAGAAAGCCAAACCAGGGAAACTAAGATTGAGTGTTCAACATTATACACACATTGAGCATACGAGTAGATCCCTCCCTTTAAAAATGCATGACACAAATACATACTGTAGCAGAAGTACAGTTGATAGTCCTAACACACAGTGCTGGTACAACCCCCCTGCACACCATCCCTGTATACCGGACATGTGTGGAAGACCTGGGAGACAAAGGATGAGTCTGTGTCGCATAGCCTGGCATTCAGGCTGTGCAGCATTTATAATCCAAAGTATTCAATAAAGGGGTCTGGCTGCACAAGACTAATCATTCTCTATTTCTTCTCTTACTCGGTGTACACAGAGCAAAAGAGGATAATGATTGTGACTGGGACTGACTAGTCTTGTGAATGCTAGACTCTATTTTTTTTCGGGTTGGGTTAGAAATGTCCGACAGCCTGGAATGCAGGCTATGTGTCGGAGTGAGGGGCTAGCGCGATAATGAGGACTGACAAATAGAAGCACCCTCTGAAATAATGGGGCTGGCCCGGCAGATCGATGACATCCAAACATGTCCATTGCTCCTCACGTTTAAATCTTATTAGTCGCGTTCACACTATGGTACCTACATGTCGATTCAAATACATCGGCAAGACTAATTACCTTTACCTGCTCGATGCATAATTATGGGGCTGGCAAAGATGATTAATGGTATCGTTAAACATGAACCGGTAGATGTGCCCATTATGATACACACAGTATATTACCAGACCGGTACATCGGTATTACTGATAATTTTATCAAGAATAACTGTCTATAAGAATTACGTTGTTACGTTGCGAAGGGCTCATTAAAATAACCATGGTGGCTGTGTTCCTACATTGTACTAAAACGTGTACGCATCATAAGCAGGATTCTTTTTGCGCTTATCACTGCCATCTGTATCGTTAATTTGTTGTTTCTTAAGTTGCATCTATGTAAGTGAAGAAATAACCTTGAGCAGTGTGTGTCCTATGATCCATGTGCAAGTGTGGAAGAGGCAGGTGTGAATGACTGCACATTATAATCATCAATCAAAAAGACATTTGAGATGTGTTCCTAGTAATCCATGAACGCATCTCAAGCATGATTAGCGACGATAACTGTATGTCTGTTGTTTCTCAAGTCGCATCTTAACTAAGTGAAGAGATAACCTTGAGAAGCGTTTGTCCTTTCCAACATGTGCGAGTGTGAACGAGACAGGGTGTGAATGACTGCACATTGTCAATCAGGGTGTAAACTATCTGAGAGTGGCTGACATTTTATCCCTGCATGTTCCTCCATGGTAGGTTGAACACTCCTCCGATGAGAAACTCATTCAATTTGCAACCATGGGAGACATTCTGATATGTACAAGACCAAGCTCAAGTGTTTGGACCAAAAAATTGGGAGGAAAACGAAAGAGGAAAATGGATGAGAAAAAAGACGGAAATGGGCGGGAGAGAGTGATCAATTGGAGGGGAGTGAAGACAGCGGAAAATGGGCAATAAAAGAGAAAGGGAGGGTAAAAGATTGATCAGTTGATTAATGGAAATGGGGAGGGAGGTGACAGGAAGCAGACAAACTTCAAGGGAGTGACTGGGAAACTTGATAGGGAAACTTGATTTTGTCAAGTGACAGAATCAAGAAATATTGAACCAAGGAGAGGTAAAATATTTCAAAAAAATGAATACAGCAAAGCAACATACTTTTCCATTCATGTCGGCTGCTCCCACAAAACACACACAAAAAAGTATTGTCTTCATACATGTACACAAATGTACATGATAATTTACAGCATTCATGTACATGTTCAATGTACTACTGGCTGCTATACTGGGTGGTAATACAAATTTGCAAATTTGCAATCTATTGCAACCTAGATTCTTTAACACAGCCTTCACGGCTATCTATAGCAAGTCCTCGCCAATGTTTATTTTTGCAATCAATCCTATGATTATGATTTTCGTTTCTATTTCTTAATGATTGAAGAGAGAGGGGGGGGGGGGGGGGGAGGAGTGTACTTACATGTACATGTACATGTGCAGTTTTTATCTTTCACTTCTCCAATCCTAAAATTGCAATCCAGATTCTTTATCACAGCCTTCACTGCTATCCTTAGAAAGTCCTCACCAATGTTTATTTTTGCAATCAATCCTATAATTACAATATCCGTTTTTATTTCTTAGTTGATTGAAGGGGGCAGGAGGAGAGTGTACATGTGTACAGGTAGTTGTTATCTTTCACTTCTCCAATCCTAAAATTTCAAACCAGATTCTTTATCACAGCCTTCACAGCTATCTTTAGCAAGTCCTCACCAATGTTTATTTTTGCAATCAATCCTATAATTACAATTTCCATTTTTTAGTTCCTAGTGAATTAAGGGGGCAGGGGGGCGGGTGTGTGTGTTCATGTACATGTATAGCTTTTATCTTTCACTTCTCGATTCCCCTCATCTTTTTTCCTTCCCCTTGTCTTGTTTCTTCTCCAGAATCTGTCACTCCACACGGTTCAGTAGCAGCAGACACTGCGGCCGGGCCGGGCCGGCCCAAGGAGCGCCCAAGGCTCGGAGGGTTAATGAAGTCTGGCCTGTGACGTCCAGAAGCCCCTGAACAGCTTGGCATTGTCTTGGCTCATTACACTCCGCTGCTCAGGGCTTCAGGCAAGGCAGACAGGCCAAGCTGGGGGAGATGCTGTCTCAAGGCCGCGTTCACACATTAACCCCGTTCACACCACCTACACTCCAGCTCAAAGGAATTGACATAGGGAAAGGGAAGAAAGGGAAGGAGCCGCGTATTTAAACCGCGGTAAATTTTGTCCAGTTCAGCATGAAACGTGATGCTTTTTAGGCTAGCGGTTTAAAACTGCGGCTCCTTCCCTTTCCCTTTCCCTTTCCCTATGCCAATTTCTTTGAGCGATAGTGTATCCACAAAAAACGGAACATTTGTGGCAGTTTTGCCAATGCATTACTGATAATTGCGCAGGGTATATGAACGTGAATCACTCAAATAATGCGGTATCTGGGTAAGAAGCTTGGTGCCTCACACAAGTACACTGTAGCACAAAGGAATAGGCATAAGGAAGGGAAAGGGAAGGAGCCGCAGTTTTAAACCGCGGTATATTTTGTACAGTTCAGCATGAAATACGATGCTTTAGACTAAAAAGCATCACGTTCCATGCTGAACTTAACAAAATATATCACGGTTCGAAACTGCGGGTCCTTTCCTTTCTTCCCTATCCCGTTCCCTATGCCAATTCCTTTGAGCTGTAGTGTACATAACAAACTTGCGTTCATTTTCAGAACCACCACCAAGTGCAGAAAATATATTTTCTCAGTTGAGCTCTTTGTCACTTGGATTGGAAGAGAGGGGCAGGGGAAGGGGGGGGAATCTCATTTTTGCATTGTGGGTGCAAAATACCCTGAGCCCGATTCAATTCCAAGATATTAAATAACATGTTATATTCTGATGTATGTACAGGTAGTTTGACTTGCAGTGTAAATGAGCTTGGACAAACAAATACAGTTGTGCTGAATCGGAATTGGATCGATAGATTACATAATTGATTATGTAGTCTCAGAATAGAATGTCAGCATGTACTATGTATAACCCATAACTAATAACAGCTCTTGTCACTCAATATAATTTTGCAATAATGTGTGCACGTGGAGGTATGCACCATGTACAGTCTATGCCCATTATTTTAATTACTTGAGTAGCTAGCCTACTTCTAATTATTTTCCATTCTGTTGTATGGTATCACAGAGCAATTATGTGGTCCAGTTTAATTACAATGTCTCATTAACCTGAAATCATTACATTCATAACCAGAGATAAGGTTTTATGAAGGACATGTACATGTAGTATCTGAACTGCTCAACTGCTACATTTATACACTCATATTGTACATCGTTCGCAGCCTGGACAGTCTGGACCACTTTAAAGGGAATATACTATGCAATGTACTGGAAAGACAAAAAAAGCCTTCAAAAGTTGATCGTGAACAATCTTCTTGTCAAGGGTCTCAAATTCATGTATTGTCCATTTTAGAAATTTACTGAAAGTTATTTGCCCTTAAATGATCCACATTTGGAGTAATTAGCGAGTAAATCACAAATCGTCTTAATGTTCGGGCTGAACATTTTGAGGATTTTTAACCCTTACAGTAGTACAGTTACCAGGCCTTGAAAACCCCATTGGCTTACTACAGTACACCCTTCCATGCCAACGGTAATGATAGAGTTAAAAGCAAGTTTAGCTGTCCTAGTGGTTACATGTGTATCCACGCCCTACACAGCTACATGTACATGTAACCTAAGCTAGCTTGGAAACAACATTGTAAGCTCTATGTAGCCCAAAAATGCAGTGGCGAACTCTTTGTGTGTAAACATACCTAACCTCAATATTTTTCCTATCAGTGGGAACACATCTGTAGTTCACATCGGATACCTAACCCGCCTGCAACTGCCCCTGGTCATTCATTACTCCCAGCTAATCAACTTGGACTCGAGTCATCTCCAAATTACTGCCCTCAAGCAAATCTCTCAATATTACCAGCATTCAACGCAGCACTTACCATACTCCGTGACACAATGGCCGGCGAATGGCCAGATAATTTCCAGCCCGTTCCTATTCCATAGATTTTCCTTCAAAAAAATTGGGCCGTGGGTGGAGAAGAGTCGAGTTATTTATTAAGGAATACGGCGAGATGTTTTCAAGCCACTGCAGGAGGTTATCCATTTAATCAAGGTGCTTTCAGACGCGCATTAGAGATGAGAGCAGTCCAGCTGCACATATCATAACAATGCATGACCTGCTTGTAAGTAAAGGGCTTCTACACTAAGAACAATGTGGTGAGTGTACATTGTACATGTACTTGTGTATTTGTACAATGTATTGTTCATCCTTTATGGATGAAATTAAAGGGATACATGTATATGAACTTTCAGTATTTTTTAGCCTGATAATGTACACTGTAGGCTTCTAAGGCAAGTTAAGTGCTTCTACACTAAGAACAATGTGGTGAATGTACAATGTACATACAATGTACTGTATGGTAAATCCTCTATGGATGAAATTAAGGGGATATGTACGTATGCACCTGTATGTATGTGAAAAAACAAGGCATTAGCAATATTGTGTCTCGCCCACTTGCGAAAATAACCAGAAATATCGTGATCTCCGTTGCTACGCAAAAGAATTGTATCCCTGACCTCAAATGACCTTTGACCTTATCCTGTGACCTCCAACGGTACCATAACATGAAGGTACCCCCAGTGCATCTATGACCCAAGTTAGGTTGTAATCCAAGCAACCTATGTGAAGTTATTTGTCAAAAGAGAGTCTTGCAGGTAAACTTTAACGTATGACCTCAAATGACCTTTGACCTTATCCTGTGACCTCCAACGGCACCATAACATGAAGGTACCCCCAGTGCATCTATGACCCAAGTTAGGTTGTAATCCAAGCAACCCATGTGAAGTTATTTGTCAAAAGAGAGTCTTGCAGGTAAACTTTAACGTATGACCTCAAATGACCTTTGACCTTATCCTGTGACCTCCAACGGCACCATAACATGAAGGTACCCCCAGTGCATCTATGACCCAAGTTAGGTTGTAATCCAAGCAACCCATGTGAAGTTATTTGTCAAAAGAGAGTCTTGCAGGTAAACTTTAACGTATGACCTCAAATGACCTTTGACCTTATCCTGTGACCTCCAACGGTACCATAACATGAAGGTACCCCCAGTGCATCTATGACCCAAGTTAGGTTGTAATCCAAGCAACCTATGTGAAGTTATCTGTCAAAAGAGAGTCTTGCAGGTAAACTTTAACGTATGACCTCAAATGACCTTTGACCTTATCCTGTGACCTCCAACGGCACCATAACATGAAGGTACCCCCAGTGCATCTATGACCCAAGTTAGGTTGTAATCCAAGCAACCCATGTGAAGTTATTTGTCAAAAGAGAGTCTTGCAGGTAAACTTTAACGTATGACCTCAAATGACCTTTGACCTTATCCTGTGACCTCCAACGGTACCATAACATGAAGGTACCCCCAGTGCATCTATGACCCAAGTTACGTTGTAATCCAAGCAACCCATGTGAAGTTATTTGTCAAAAGAGAGTCTTGCAGGTAAAACTTTAACATTTGTGACGGACGACGGACGACGGACGACGGACGACGGACGGACGACGGACGGACGACGGACGGACGACGGACGGACGACGGACGGACGCCATTTGGATCCCTTAGTCTCGCCTTCACCTCCGGTGGGCGAGACAAAAATCAGTATTTTCTTCAGCTTGATGGTGTTCACTGTAGGCTTAAATGCAAGTGAAGTGCTTCTACACTAATAACAATGTACATGTAGTGAGTGTACATGTACAGTACATGTACGTACAAGCACATACTGTACAATGTATGGTACAGTACAATGTATACTTTTTTGAACTTATACATACACTCCAGCTCAAAGGAATTGGCAAAGCCCGCAAAGGGTAAGGGAAAGAGAAGAAAATGAAGGATAAAATCGATGCACAGTTTTAAACCGTGGTATATTTTGTCTAGTTCAGCATGAAACATGATGTTTTTTAGGCCAAAGCATCATGTTTCATGCTGAACTGGACTAAATATATCGCGGTTTAAAACTGCGGCTCCTTCCCTTTCTTCCCTTTCCCTTTCCCTATGCCAATTCCTTTGAGCTGGAGTGTAGGTGTGTTTTACATGCAGACTTGGGCAAGTGAATGCTGGGGCCCATACACATGTCGTCTCTACTGCTCCAATGTTCACTTCCTCACTGGACTTCTGACCAATGACCACTCTGAAGTCTCTCAGCTTCTAGACAACAATAAACCTTTCAAGTACTTTTTTTGTCAATTCCACATGTAAAGACCTGTAATGTTTATTGTGTTTCAAGTGTTTTGAAAGCAGATGATCTGCTGCCTGTAAGCCACAAAACCAGGAAGTCTTTTACATCAAAGGGGTCCCCAGAAACTCAGTACATCTTTATCTAGAGCCAAATGCAACATCTTTTAATACACAGTTGGGTCCTTTTAATCAACCTGAAGCGCTGGCAAAAATATAGACAGGGCTTTTTTCCATTTCCATCTACATTTCATCACCATGGTAACCCCATCAATTCTGTTTTGTGATCCGCTTCCCTACTATGTACATGTTTATAGCCCAGTTATGAAAAAAGGAACAATTTATCTCTTTATCAGCTTAAAAAATGGCCAAAATGGCTCACTGTTCCAGAAAATCTTCCCTCAAATCTTTGCCTTAGACAACAAACATAATATCCAGTTATTTATTTTGAGGCGGGTCTTTATCAGACCGTTCATTGTAATCCAGTTTGTGAGCTGGCCATGCACAGCGGCATGCAGCGAGCACTTTTTGTGTCAGCTTCAGGGTTGAGGCAGACACACCACTGATCTCTGTGGGGAGATCAGTGAGACACACCCAGAGAAACCTGTAATCTGAGCGCATAAGGGAGACAAGACACGCAGTCTTGGTATTATCATAAGCAGGTGGTCTTTATACAGCGTGTATAGTGCATGTTATACAGGTTTCAAAGAGAACCAAGGTTGTTCAAGAGAACAAAAAGAGGATCTTTGTAGACATTTGGTATTTTTATACCAGTTGCTGCTATAACTTTCACTTTAGTACATATGTATAATTTAATGACATGTACCGGCATATTGATAAATTCTGGTAGCAATTATGAGCTACATGTACATGGCTGTGTAAACTGTATGTGTGTATTTAAAGTGAAGACAGTACTAACAATGAATTGTGTACTGAGTTTTCTGCCCTTAATCTGCTTAAGGATTACTTAAGATATCCCTATTCAATACGTAACTCGCTCAGGGTAATTGTGGACATGCAAGGTCATGCTTAGGTACACTTTCACTTTCAGTATCAATTTGTTTCTAACAGTCTTCTTACATCAATCGATGTTGAGCAGAGTATACACTAAAAGTGTACTGTAGAGCAAAAGTGATCAGTGTTTCCCAGAAATACACCTACACATGTACACCAATGTAACACTATGCGTACTTGAAACCTCCTACACAAATCAGCATCAAGTACACTTAGCAGCCTTTTATTGGAGGTCAAATACAACCTGTGATGTCTCATCAAATTCCCATCCCGTGCTTGTTGTCTTTTACTCCTCATTTACCTGCTCCCCTCGGTCATCCGACTCAATAACAGGATGAGGTCGTCATCGTTTCCCCGAAATCAAACGACACATCACTCTACTTGAACGGTGAACCTCCTCAATTCTACGAGTTCACCCCGAGTAAGCATCAAGCTTTGTACGTACCTATACTCCCAGAGGTCTTGATGCAACTTAGGATGACTACGACGACCGACCAACCGACGTCTCATCGTTTTCCAGCTCGTAGGATTCAGGTTTCGGGCATTTGACCCAGATCAAGCTCTCCGCTAGCAGGAGGCTGGTTGTGCTGAGGCCTGCCCCCACCTCCCCTGAACTCTGGTTGACACAACGCCTCCAAGCTGCCTGGTTTACACAGCCCAGCTCTCAGGTTCATGTAACCTGCCCTGTATGTCGCATCAATCTGATACAAGATGTTGGTGCAAGAGACAATCGGGTCGTCCTAATCTATTGTACTGTACATTGCACGTCTTACAGTATACAGTGTATATCGATAGTGCGGTACTATCAATGGGCTTGTCTTCTTTCTATACCGTAGTCCACTGTAATCTACACTGGTTGTACAATATACTGTATTTCAAGAGCATGGCAAGAAAACTAAATTGTGTTGATTTCATGTACATGTACTAGTACTGCTAAAGCTCTGTATTCCAGGTTATCTATAGAGTAAAAATACTGTACATGTTGCAAGTACATTGTACAGTAGGCTAATTGTACATGACATTTCTTCTACACTGTGTACTTGGCAAACTCTGAATGAAATAACTTGGCTGTGAAGCCTTGCTCCAAACCTATCGCACTCTAAATGTACTTACTGTATCTGAACTTGAAGGACTGCCCCAATAAGTCCAAAGTTCTTGATACAAAGTTGAAATGATTCTAGAGTGTAGTGGGAATCTTGGCTCACCTTACATATCGGGTTCATATGACACACTGTGTTCAGTGTACACACTTGTCAAGTTTTGAAGAATAGCACAACTGCTCACATTGAGATGCTCTTGGAACAAAACGTCACTCAGTGGGTGGGTTTGCATTTCACAAAAATATGGCTCAATGGCAGCCAGTTTCTATGAATCAATTGATTCAATTTGGTTAATTCAGAGAAGGAATGTGAAATTTACTGAACAATTGACTCACTATATTTGCACAATGACATCAAATACCAGTGCTAACCACTGGACTGTGGCGTGTAATCTGGTACCACCGGTACTGGAATTAACTATACTAGTACTGTGGCTGTAACTAACTCTAAATTGAATGGCGTGTAAACAATCTGAATAACTGTTTGAACTACAGTATATCAATGGGAATTTATAGCCTTTGGATGGCTCTACATGACATGTACTTAGTATGTACTGTCATCATACTGATTACTGTATACCAGACTAGAACAGCACATGTGGGACTACAGTATGCTTGTACCCACTGGAGAAATAATAGGAATGGATTGAAAGAAATTCCAAGCCCTTGCATTCGAGTATCAAAAACATGTCAAGACTTGTCGCAAGGTTGCAGTGTGCATTACTTGAAAGCAAAATTTGTGGTTGTCATCCTCTTCAGAAAATTCCTTCTTTGTATATTTCCTATAATTTAATTCCCCTATCCCTACATTTCCTTATTTTCCTACAATTTAATGTTCTACCCCCCCCCCCCTTTTCCTTATTTTCCTACAATTTAATGTTCTACCCCCCCCCCCCCCCTTCCCCACAATAAGAACAGAGCTTGGGTTTGTATGCAAACTAATACAGCTTTTTGTAACACTTCATGGCTGTGTAAATTCATGCAAGGCATTTTGGTGACCCTGACGTAAAAGTACATTGGGGCTATTCATGAATGTCACTGTCAGACCTTATATGTGTAAATGTGCGCATTTTCTGGAAAAGGGAAGGAAATGCGACACCTAGAAAATTGCATTTCTTGCTGTTGACTCTGAGGTGAGATCACCCTTACCTGTCACTGTTCATTGACTTCCAGCTGTGCTAGAACCCACACACTCACACTCCTACCATATTGTACCATGTAGGTTAGGGTGACTAGGGTTGCACGCTGGCCCTACGAATGGTGCAACGGGGAGGGACATATAACACTACTTCCGAATAGTTTGATTTTGAGTCACAGCTGAATAGGTGAGGCGGGCGACAATAGAAAGGATGGCCTCTGCTTGTTTGTTCAAATAAGAGCGTAGACAATAACTGCACTGCTGAGGTTTATTTAAATACCATGCTGCTGTGCACATCAATTCTACACTATCTGTGTGCTACATGTACACAAATTATTAGTTCTTTGAATAAGCCTCCTTTTCATGTCTACACTGTAATTGTACATACATGTATGTACTGTACACCCTTGATTTACATTGTACAAGATGTACAGTACATGTACGTACACCATTCACACATTTTATCCACATTGCTCAAGCAATATACAGTACTTAACATATACAGTTTGTATACTAACTGGTCCGAAATATTTTTGCATTTTTTATGTTTAGGGCCCTCATTAACAATGGTGGTTAAACTTACATGTAGGCCACAAACTAATTCATGACTAACATCATGGGACACAAAATGAATCATTTGATGCCCTGATATTCATCACAGAATCACAAGTGGATGATTTCAGTCATTTGCTGCAATTATTATGTGGACTAATGAAATATCCCATTGTGATACCAAGGACAAAATCAGTATGTACATGTACATGTAGGGTATTGAATCATTGTTTCATGTTGTTTTATTTGGCATCTCATAAGTCCAGGTATATATTTCGAGTGTGAAGTTAAACGACTGTTGTGAATACGGGTTTAGGGATCCAAGGCAGAGTCGTTGGTTTGTGCCATGTAGATGAGAGTTTGTTGCAAGTTATTGATGTCCATGAAAGTGTTGTAACTGCTGTACTGGTATAAGTGTTACTCAAGACTTTATGAATATGAGGTCAAACTTCAATTACAAGAGGGAAAAAGGAGCACATACATGTACATTCTGCATACAGTGACATTCATAACATTTGCTGGTAGACATGCACTGTAGTAAGGTATGGCGCTGTTAATCATGTCTTTGTGCATGTGATTGTGCATTGGATTAATTGGAAATCCTTCAGTCCCATCTTAACATTGCCCTCATTTCCAGGAACAAGGAAAGAAAACCTTCACGGTCTGATACTTCATGTCATACCAAATGTAATACTTAGCACATTGTGCAGGTCTACTAATACTGTAGGTACAGGGAATTCTTCTTCAATTCTCCCTATCGCATATAGCTCTCCGAATCTGAACGTGTGTGGCGCTCTAATGTTTTTACCTTTAATTCTTGGGATATGAACTTCCGGTCCACGACCATTCGGCAATCCCGTACTACAATAAGGGACCAGGGTATCCAACTAATTTTATGAATATTAACCCTAAACCTAACCCTGACCTTAACACTAACCCCAAACCTTATTCTAAACCTAACCCTGACCCTAACCACAACCCTACACAAAATTTTCACTGCTTAATTCATAAAAAAAAGTGATTTCTTGGTCACTTTCTGCCGACAACCAGCTCTTACCGGAAGTATACGTCCCAAGAGCAATCGATCAGATATCGGTATCGTGAGGTGATATCGCTTGATATCGGCTATATGCGATAGGGAGAATTGCAATATGTTAATGCAGAACAAAAGATTTATACCGTAGCAGTAGCTTAGTGACCAGTAACCAGACAAAAATATTGCTACCCAAGAAAATATGTTTTCATTACCTAATTCGAGTTGGCCTACATACAGTACATACTCTACAGTTCATATTGATGCAATGAGTCAAAACATCCATGCATACTGTACACATACACTGGCTAGTGGCCCGTGGAGTTGAATACCAAAACAAATTGTCTGAGACAAATTCTGAACGATGTACAAGGTACAGTACATACTGCTAAAAAGAGGAGAAAGTTATCAAGCAGAAGCCATGTATCGCAGGGGCTGAAGGTTGAACAAACTTTTAGACCACTGATATCTGCTTAGTACAGTATGTTGTACAGCAACAGTGGCATTGGTGCTCAATGAGTCACCGATAGTGTATAACACAGTAGACTACAGAAGTAGTATACAAGAAGTGAACAGAGGAAATAACATACATATGTAACATGTAAGTTTGAAGATAAGACAAATCCAGATTTGAGCAATTCAATGATTGATCAATTACAATGTGTACATGAGATACAATGTACTAAGCATGTTCAAAGTGAACCCCTAGAATTCGAATAACAGCACAATGTCATAAGAAACTTGAACAGAACAGGCAGATATAATCTGATGTACATATAACTTTATGTAATTATGCCTTTTGACATACATGTAATTAATATTTTGTTAATAAGCGTGTTTGTACAAGTTTGTTTACCATGCACTTTGTACGGTATTGAATGGTTCTTCAGGGAACATACAGTCATTACAGGTACAGTACATGTAACTCTGGTCTCACATTATTACATAGTACAATACACAGAACACAGTGCACGTGCATAGTATGTAACTTGTGGACCTACATGTACTGTATGTTGCTAGGACAGTCTAAGGTTAGACAAGTGCACACAATGTACACTGTGCTTCAAGTCAATTGACTATACACTCTAGCTTATGCATTCAGTACATCGTGGGAAAGACATTAGGAAGCTACACTGAGGGGTCCCATTGCTCCAGTTATGACTTACATAGAAGGAGCGGCAGGCCTAACGATACATTAGTCTAGCTTTACAGACTGTTTTCCATCTTCCAAAAGCTCAGCGTGTAATGTCCATCACCTTCCATACTTCAAAGAGTCCACAGGCATAAACTCTTGTCAGTCAGCCAGTGAGGAAGTCTTGAATGAGTCTGAAGTTGTAAAGACTAGCTACATTTTACATCGTTACAGGTTAACAGTCAAGCCATCAGTCTTACCATACAGACCTAAGTTTGAGAAAGTGCATCAAATGAGTGTGCTTGCAGAGCGCAGACTACGGTATACAGCCTTCCTTCAACTAGTTTTTCTACTCATAGTAATAGTGTATCATGTATGAAAGGCATGAATTAAAGGGTCTGACAGATGTAAACTACTGTATTAATAACATGGACTGTTTCTGAGTGTATCCGCATCATCACACAGCTCAGTGTGACGTGTGTCATAATAATAAGCACATTAGTGGCTTACTGTTAAAGCGTAGCAAATTAACAATACATGTGCATGCACCACTCATGTAGCTTAGCACATGTCATACTGTGCTGTATTTTTCACTTTTTATGTACACTACAGCTCAAAAGAATTGGCATAGGGAATGGGAAAGGAAAGAAAGGGAAGGACCCACAGTTTTTAACTGAGGTATATTTTGTCCAGTTCAGCATGAAACATAATGCTCTTTAGGCTAAAGCATCGTCTTTCATGCTGAACTGGACAAAATATACCGCAGTTTAAAACTGTGGGTCCTTCCCTTTCTTCCCTTTCCCCTTCCCTATGCCAATTCCTTTGAGCTGTAGTGTACAGTATTGTAAACAGGGGCGGGGCTGGGCAGTAAAGGTGTGTGTGTGTGTTGGGGGGGCCGGGGGGGGGGGGGGAGACTCTTGATCCATGGTACATGTATGATTTACATTATATACTGTACAGTTTAGACATACTGCATGTGGCTTCAGTAGACTTATTGCAGTAATCAGTTGTGCTGTAAGGACAAACTGTAGAAGAGAAGCACACATGTAGTGTATAAGCTAATTCTCAGTCTCCTGTGTACTATACCCTAGTGCATCAGTTCCTTCAGTGTATTTGTAGACGATGAAAAAGATTTGCCCAGCAGTCTTGACTGTGCAGTGGGGTGATTAGTACAGCCCTTGTATGTACATGTAGTTAGTGTATTAGTCGAGTGTGGGGGGCTGCCATGACCTTCACACAGTCATGTCTCTAAGCTGTGACTACACTAATATACAGGGAGTCTTAGGGACAGAGAGCCTGCAAACTGTGAAGGTAAGAACTATGGTACACATTTCTCTCCTACTTGTACAGATGGAGGAAAGCTAGCACAGAGTCAGTTTTCTCACAACATACATGTACTGTACATACATGAACATGTATAACGGTAACTCACTGTACAAATGTAGGCATTGTCAGTTTCTTGTGAATCTAGAGTTGTCGCTCTAGCGATTAATGTCAATGTAAAAGAAATACCACTATAGTTTGTCCTTCAGTTCCCTTAGCAGAAGAAACCAGAACAACTTTTTTAACAGTGTTAATTTCAGCGGAGTCAAGTGATCAAGAGACTGTTTAGCATGCATGCACTACTGAACTTCACGCTACAGTATAATGTCCAATTTTCCTGACAGGCCAAAGGACATGCGACAACACATTCATGTCATGATGTCCCCTTTCACTTCCATGAGTTCCAGTGAATCACATCCTTGATCTACAATGTACATGTTACAAAAGTGTTCAATCTGCAAAACACTTTAATACATATTTTGATCGCTCGCTATTTTTCTGAAGTAAGTGAGCCTTGATGTTAACACCTTGTAATGCACAAGTTGTTGTGACAGGTAGGGTTGCCTTGTTTAATGACTCAGTGTCCAATTTGGAAAAGTCATGAAACTATTCAGGAATTAGCATCCTACCCCAACGATAATATGTATGAAATCTCACAGTCATAGCTTCCCATACATTTTCAGGAGAAGTGAAAAACTTTCCTTGTTTACATTTGAAAGGCACAGATCATAGTTTACATTCATAATCGTATTGTCCCTGTCAGCCCGCGATGCGGGCATTGCTTCGATTGACCGCATTCACCATGGTGCTGACCATAGCGCACTCTCCAGCCTTTGGGCTATAGGTTTCGGACAACCCGCCCAAAGCCCCTGCTCCCTAGATAGCGACCGATATAATTTTGCTTCTTCCTTTTTCCGTGGTATTTACAATTTTTTTTAACCTGCAAAAGGGACACCCTGTCTTTAACATGTTCAGTTCAACCCCTCATGACAAAATGTAATGTTTTACGAGAATATGTCCATTGGCTTGTTGGATTGGATTATTAGATCAGTAAGATTTTTTTATGCCATTCTTAATTCTTATCAGTTATTGCATTGGAAATGTAAAAGGCTTGTGTTTGTGAAAGTTCATTCATTTTAATGTCATTGTGAATGTTATTGCTTACACAGTGTCAGACAAAACAACAAAATAATGCATCAAAGATAAAGAAGGAAAAACACAAGACTAGAGAAATTGTGGGGATTTACATGTAGACTTACTCACCTAATAAGGGTGATGTTGAGATCACAGTAACACACACTTGGAGCAGCACCCCCCACCGCTCTGTTTGTGTGGGGCTAATATATGCATGATCTCTACCACACAGTCGGCGAATACATCGTTCACATTCTGGGTGCTCTTAGCGGAGCTCTCGTAGAAGGGCACGCCCCAGCGGTTGGCGAGGATCATGCCCTCACTGGCGGGGACTTGCCGCTCGTGTTCCAGATCAGCCTTGTTCCCGACTAGGACCATGGGCACACGATCCGTGCCCTTCACTCTCACAATCTGCTCCCGAATGTTCAGAACATCCCCGAAGGACTGTTTGCTCGTTACGCTATAAACTACGAGAAATCCCTGCCCATTTCGGATGTACAAATCCCGCATGGAGGCGAACTGTTCCGTTCCGGCGGTGTCCAAAATTTCTAAGATGGCCATGGTGCTTTCGACTTCGATGGCTTTGCGGTAGAAATCCTCGATTGTCGGGTCGTATTTCTCCACGAAATTTCCCGACACGAATTGCACAGTTAGGGCACTTTTGCCCACTCCTCCACTACCTAAGACGACGACCTTATATTCCCTCATATTGGCGAATTTCAGCTACTGAGTTGTGAAAAGAAATGAATTTTCTTCGCGACTCGACGTGCTTCTAATCGCTTGAACGGTGCTCTGCCCGAACACGGCGAAGAGATGAACGTGGGAACTCCAAACACAGTAGGCGGCTACGTCAGGCGACTGCAAAGCCAGTGAACTGTGTCCGCTGTTGTGATCTCAAGCTCTTGAGTAAGTGCGAGGCGGAGCGGTAATATAAAAGTTACGAAGATATTACCCGCTTGGAACAACGAGAGGCGTCTCAGACGGAAACAGGCAGATTTGCCAGTCGTCGAATGTCCCGTAATGAAAAGCTGAGATTGCTCTCACTCTGCTACAATCAAGTGACTAACCTCTCCATAGTCCTTTTGATAGTACCCGAGTATTGTTTTTCTTCCGGTAATAATCTGTTTCCCGTATTTATTCACACATTAAATTCCTACGTATTGTACCGGTGTGGTAGGCGATTTGGTCTACCAGGCGATCTTGCCTGCGGGCGGATTCCCCTGGTGGAAATTCAGGCGAATATACCCGCCCTAAGACTGGGGACCAATTCGCCTACAAAAATCCGCCGGTTTTGCCCGCTCTCCTAAATTCTCCAGGCGATCTCGTCCCAGGTACACCCGAACCAATCGGAAAGCAGGCTTGGGGGTGCACCGTGCATATTCTGATCACGAGAAGTTTTAAAAAAAAGTTTAAGCTGTTGATTCAAGACTAAAATTATGGTCTACGCTTTCCCAATACACACATACGTGTATGTAGTCTGAATTTCAGACCCTGGTCTAATTTTGGCTGTTGATTCAAGAATATCGTCTACGCTTTCCCAATACACACATACGTGTATGTAGTCTGAATTTCAGACTCACGTCTGATTTTGGCTGTTGATACAAGAATATGGTCTACGCTTTCCCAATTACACACATGTGTGTATGTAGTCTGAATTTCAGACCCACGTCTGATTTTGGCTGTTGATTCAAGAATATAGTCTACGCTTTCCCAATACAAACATAGGTGTTTCGCTCTAAAATACAGCTAAACATGAAGTCAAGACACATACTTTCCCAGTTTTGCAGTAATTACAGCGAGTCAAAGCAAAACACCTTCCTAATTTTGTTGTAATTACAGCTGAATGGAATTGCGCCGAGACTGTATGCTTTTTGAAAAATAAGAAAAGCTTTCATTATTGATGATGTTTTGTACATGCTCAGTTAGGGCAGATTTTAAAAAAAAAACACTTGGGGAACTCGTAAATTACCGAGATCCTACATAATAATGTTCTTCATGTATTAATATGCACTTCATTATCACTGCATAGGTGGTAACACACAATCAACCCAAAACAGATTAAGTTAAATAAAAATTGATATTATCTATGTAAGTTTTTTGGTCTTGCATGATTTTTGACATGTCAATTACTTGTGAATTTTTTCAGTGGCGTAGACAGGTTCGTACACCTGGGGGGGATGACTGGGCTGCCAGCAATCAAGAGGGCGCGAAAGCGCCCGAGCGAGGGAGCGAAGTGACCGAGCCGGGGGGATGGTGTGGGAGGGGGGTGTCCCCCCTCCCACGGTAGGGAGCTTTTGCAATTATGAACGTGAAATCGTGCAATCTGATGCATACTTAATGAGGTAAAATAACCACACAAGCGTTCACGCACACACACACACAGACACACACACACACACACACACACACATTGTACTACCCTTAAATGGACATAGTTTCGACAAGATCTACACACCGTGGCATACGAGTACGGAATGGACTATTATTTTGCAGGGAGGGTTCGTAATGGATCCAGGGGTAGTTTGGGTACCATTTGGCTTGAAACAGAATTTTCTGCGGTTTAGTTTCTAGTACGGGAGCAAGAAGTTGGGGTGATTGGGGCTAACCAAGTCGTTAAAACCGGCATCAGTTTCATCATCATCTTTCACCCTCAACGGCACTTTCTTCTGGTTGAACTTCCGTAAGAACAGGCCTTTCTCCGACATTATCCGATTTTGATGTAGACGCGGCTGTTCGCCATCATGTTCTTCTTTCTCGTTATGCTTGAAAAAGAATTATTATTATTATGAGCCATCCTAGAATCCGAAAATCAATTCACGCTGTGAATTATGTAAGGGACACACTCATATATAGTTTCCCCTTAAAAAAGTTAAGGAAGACAAGGCCTCCAAGGACTCGCCACGTGTTAAGGTTTTCTAAACACAACAAAAAAAGCACCCCCCCCCCCCCCAAGCAAAATAGCATAACTTGTTATCGAAGCGGTTTTGGGAAAAATGATTTGCAGGATTGTTCCTTAACTCATTGACTAACCTCTGTGTGAAAATGACATTAATCCAATTAGTCATGCATGAGTGGGCAAATTTTAAAGGCAAAAAAATATAGATTTTTCAAAAGTCACAAGGGTAATTGTTTATGCCGTTTTAACAGTACATTTTGGCATTTCTTTATTTTCTGCGATTTTTAAAGTATATTCACTCAACCATGACACGGAAATGACTTTCAATGTTTACATAAAAGGTCATGTTACATCTTTGTCAAAATTTCCAGTTGTATTTTTTCACAAAAATAAATGGTTTTTAAAAGTTTCAAACTCAAGATGGAGGAGTATTTTTTAAATGGGTTAAATGTCGGGATAGGTGTATCGAGAGATGGATGATAAACAATGAAAGGACATAAGTTATGCACCAGAGATGGAATTCATCAAAAATTCGTATGACAAACCCCAAATTACCCTTGTGACTTTTGAAAAGTTACATTTTTGCCTCTTAAATTTGCCCACTCACGCATGACTTATTGGATATTTGCATTAATGTGATTTTCACACAAAAGTTAGTCAATAAGGTGAAAAACAATCCTGCCAAATTATTTTGCCCAAAACCTCTTTGATAAAAAGTAATGCTATTTTGCTTAGTGAGGACAAACCACAAGATAACCACAAAATACTTAAGATTTTCTCTTTTTACCGTCTGAATTGGCTTTCACTGTGTGAATGCGGCTAATACCAATAAACACGATTACAATAATGATGAGGATTAATATCATCATCATGATAATTATCATTATTAATGTTATAATTTTATCATTATTATCATGAATTATTAAGCAAATATCATTCCCTCAAACCTGGGGGGGGGGATGATTGTACATGCCATCCCCCCACCTTGTGAAGTGGGGGGATGCATCCCCCTCACCCCCCCCCCCCCCCCCCCCCGGTGTCTATGCCCCTGAATGTTTTCATGGGATATTAAACATGAAAATTAAGAAATATCCCTCTCTGACCTTTTTTTTTGGTATTACGTTATACATGTATTTTGGTAAATAGCCCCCCCCCCCCCCCCCCCGTTGTCTATGCCCCTGAATGTTTTCATGGGATATTAAACATGAAAATTAAGAAATATCCCTCTCTGACCTTTTTTTTTGGTATTACGTTATACATGTATTTTGGTAAATAGCACCCCCCCCCCCCCCTCGTGGTGACGAGAGTTTGAGAAGGGGCCACAATCCTTGAAGCACGAAGAGACAAAAATAAATTGCGCTTTTTAGGGTTAAAGAGTCTGTTCCTACATTACATTATTATTATTATCATTATTACCATTATTAATATTACTATCATTATTACTATGATGATGATGATGCCGTGCGGACGACGGAAAAGAGAAAAGTAATGAGCAAGCATTAGGTAGAACACTATACATGTATAGATAATCACATAGGAAGAAATGATCATGATCAGTGCAGTGCCTTGTGTATATGAGAATGTGGATACATGCTAGTCTCACTAGCTGCCAGACCATATTCTTGAATCAACAGCCAAAATCAGACGTGGGTCTGAAACTCAGACTACATGCACCTATGTTAGTATTGGGAAAGCGTAGACTATATTTTTGAATCAACAGCCAAAATTAGAGGTGGGTCTGAAGTTCAGACTACATACACACATGTGTGTATTGGGAAAGCGTAGACAATATTCTTGAATCAACAGCCAAGATCTGTGGGCCCCATAACATAAAAGTCTATGATTGATCGTACGATCGATTGATTGATCGCTGAACCACTAAATCAATCGTACGATTGATATCAATCGTAGAACCGTAACATAAAGGGGCTACGATTGATATCGATCGTAGAAATCAATCGTAGAACCCCGAATCAATCGTACGATTGATATCAGTCGTAGAACCGTAACATAAAGAAAGCTACGATTGATATCAATCGTAGAAATCGATTGTAGACCCCTGAATCGATCGTAGACTCTACGATTGATTACTTATCAATCGTAGAGCCACTAAACATTCACCTTGGCAGCTGTAAGTGTAATATTAGAGGAGAAAGAGGTTGAAGGATTGCAAGTACGAAGACAGAGGCGAGTATACAGGGATAGGATGAATCCTTTAATAAATTTTCGCACAAGGACATCCATAGAATAAACATGATACATGTATCAGTTAACATGAGGTGGACTGGAGGCTATTGGAGCCATTGGGCCTACAACAAGTACAACATATATAATAATCATAATATATGTAGGCCTATATGTCATACATTGTACTTACAGCGATAAAGCAATTCATACAATTATCACACACATTGGTCCAATATCTGATAAAAAATTAAAACAAATAAAATAAAGAATAGGCAAAATACATGTACGTTCATAATAGAACAATTAACATATGTTACATCTAAACTGAGTCTACAGCCAGCATATATAAGTTAGATATTTCTCATAGCTTTTCTCTTACAGTCAATTGCATGCACTTTAATAACAAGCCTTAATACAATGACAGTTTGGTATAACTGACTGAATAAAGTTAAAATTATTACAGTGTTATATTATACCTAACTGCATTAAGAAGATGCAGAGGCATCTGCCATATTTACGATCAAATATTCAAATTTCCAGACCAAGGAGACAGCCTCGCTTCTTTTTGAGCCATTTGTTGACTTTATCTATGATGGACCATGTATTACAATGGGATCTGGCAATTGTCACTTTCTCCTTGATCAATGTCTTACATTCAGTCTTGTGTGATTAATGTAAGCTATGTACTCTACAACCTTGTCCAGCTATTTGGAGAGCACCATGAGGGGACTGACGAAGCAGTAATGAACAATGATGAAGATGGACAAGAGCAGAGAGCAGTGCTGGAAACAGACATCAATGTGCTGCAAGGGAGAATGTTATTGCTGTACAGTATTTGAATGATGAACTTTATATAAATTTCATGCTCACACAGGACTTCCACTTGTATTAGCACATACGTCCACTGTTCATTTTCCATTGGACGTAAATTAAAACGTAAAAACAAGTCACACTGAGGGAGCACTTTATATATATTTTAAAACTACTTCCGCAGTCAAACAGAAAGCTGTATCTGTCGATGATTGAAATATTTAAAACTAGACTGCCACGCAGTCAATAAATATGCCTCCGCCTCTTTGCTAGCTCTATCTAGATTTCTTCTCAGAAAATGTGTATATTTGGTGGGCAATGACCATTGAATTCCTATGTGAAATGAAAATATATTCTGTATTTCCATGTTTAGCCAAGTTTGGCAATGTTCATTGACCTTTGACCTCTGACCTTTCAGGAATTTCACCAAAAATGTCACCAGTCTATCCCCAAGAAGTGATCCATCTGTGTACCATGTTTAATGAGAATTGCATCCTTGGATCTGGATTTAATGTGAAAAAAGTCAATTGGGGGCAATTTCTCACAAAGTCCATCGACCTTTGACTTTGACCTCAATCAGATTTAACCCCAATTTTACACACTTCATCAGTTTCATGCAGTACCCATATCTACCAAGTTTGAAGCAAATCTGGTTAACGGCTCTAAAGATATTGCCTAAACGGATTCGGGACGGATGGACAAACTTATGTACAAACGGATGGACAACCTAAAAACATAATGCCTCCAGCCACTTTACAGCTCTCGTCTGTACTCCTGTGCATTTTGGGGTGCCGTTGAGGTTGGGATGTCAGCGATTTGCATCTAGGGATGTTGTAGGTGGAGCGTCTTCATCATTTCGTGGAGGGGTGCGATGGCTTCACAATCGTCTGGAAGGAAGTGATGTCTTCATCCATCTCTGGATAATTATAGATATAAAACAGACTAAGTTAATTTGTATTGCAATTGAAAGTATTGGGGAAATATAACATTTTGGCCATATTTGATAATTTTGGAAAAGGTAAGTGACCTTTATCCTCTGACTTGACTTTGTACAACTTTGTACAACATACAGTTGAAATTGATCATTGAATTTCGAGTTATCGCAAAAAATATGTTGAGCCAATTTCAGCCAATTTTATTCATTGACCTCTTGCCTCACCACTCTATCTCCGTGAATTAATACACCTTTGTAATAAGTTTGAATTGATTTATATATATTTTCAGAAAGATAACATTATGGTAAATTTTGACAATACATGTATTTGATTGGGGTTAGTCTCCCTTGATCTTAAAGAGATTTTACCCTCCAAAAATCACAAGCCTCCACATTGTGATCTATCTCTGCTATGTTTGATGGGACTTGGAAAATAAGATGTGTATTTATTTGCAAAAAAAATAAAAAAATTAGGCAATTGTTGGGAAAGGTCATCGACCTTTGACCTCTGTCCGATATGACCCCACTGTTACAGTTTATTGGTTCATGAAATACATACCATGTTTGAAATACATGTATATGAGGTATACCAATTAATGCACACATTGTTACCCTACCTGGAATAATAAAGTTATGTTTCTTTTAAGTTTTAAATTTGTGACATCACATGTGAGATGCTCTCTCATGCTTAACTTGCTTAACTTCTTAGAAACAATACTATTTGTAACAGATGATTTGTTGATGCAGTGGTTTCTTGGGAGAAAAAAAAATACATTTGTATTTCATTTTGTGTATTTCTTGCCTTCATAAGTAATACTTTAACCCAAATTGGAAAAATATATCATAGCATATGCATTGAATTATGGGAACACTGTTTGTTTTTTCTTGAATACACTGTATTACCTGTGAGTCTATGCAACTTTGATTACTGCCATTATGTGTCGTCGCCTCGTTGGACCCAACAATTTCCTGTCTGGACTACAGCGACATGGCCTCCAGTGCGCCTCCAGAGCTGGCCTCAACTTAGGTTCTGGTCCTCCAGCTATTTAAAAGAAATGCAAAGAAAGATAAAGAGACAGGATACGACAGAAAGAGAAAGAGAGAGAGGTGGCACAATTAAACAATAAACAATACATGTAAAGGAAATATATTTTTGTGAAAAACAACATTTTTGACAAATTTGCACTAGGTACATGTAAATGATTGAAACTATAAATGTACAGTGTTCCTGTGTTCTACTTTGTTTAAACCTACACCTACAAAATTGTGCTATGCATCAAACAAAGCAAATGCTTTAAAAAAATATCTACAATTAAACAGCATCATTCTCTAACTGTGCAATGCTGTTTAGAATACATGTTTCCTCCATTAGAAAATTAAAACAATATATAACAAAGCAAAGAATAAGCAACTTTTCTAATTGTTTACTGTCAGTAAAGCTTGATACATGTATTACAAACCTGTTGTTTTTCACAAGAGTGCAGAGCATGATCGTCTCCTCCTCTGTCCACCTTTGGTTTCTTGCTCCTGGCTTTATAAACAAGACAAGAAAGTAAAGAAAAATATCACAATCCTGAAAATACGTATGGGAAATGTTAGCTCCAACATTAAAGAAAAACACGTTATCCTTGACAAAGCCAAAAAGTACACATTGCACCTTGATTGTTTAGGGTTGTGGGATGGAAATGTTTTTTTCCCCAGTCACAAATAAAACCTCTGTGGAACACTCAGAGAATTAGGGAAAAACTTTAAAGTGCATATATGAATGAAATGAAATCTCCACTGCATGTTAAATAGTACTACGATATTGACTGGTAAAATATTGTTTTCATTTCTGTTGTTTATCTTAACACCAACCTCCAAACAATAGGCTAATGCTGTCGATTTTGAAAACTTTCATCATTTAAGCCTGGAGTCTACCAAGATAGGAAATTAGGATGTGTGTAAACAAAAATATTTAATAACAAATTGTCTCCACTTACCAAGTTACCATGCTGAATGGTTTCAACTCTAGCCTCTAGCGTACGATCAGGAACTGGAACATACTGTATGGATATAGAATGGATAGGAATTATGCAGTTTAGCACATGTACAAGTCACATGAGTACTCACTAGCAATGAGTGTGTAGGTGAGGAATCGGGCCACAAAATTAAGATGAAGCCACACAAAACCTCCCCAACCCGACCTAAATTATAACCATAACCCTTCATTACCGGTATACATGTAGTAACAAACCCCAGTACCAATAAGCCACCTATTAATGGACTCTGATGTTTCCGTTTGGTGCAGAAATTCAACACACATTTCTGAGCAGTTATGATAATATAATGGAAGGTCAGATAAGCCAAAATATATTTGGGCCCGTCTCCAGTAATGGGGTACATTTCTGTTAGATTTACTGTAACACATATCTCTTAAATTCCAATTATTTTTTATGGTCTCTTAAACGGCATATACTGTACTGGGAAGGCAAAAAGGCCTTCAAAATGTAATTGTTCGCAATCTTCTTGCCAATGGACTTAAATTCATGTATTGTCTATTTTACAGGCTTGCTGAAAGTTATCTGCCCTCAAATGATCCACATATGGAGTAATTAATGATTAATGATTAAATCCTCAAAATGTTCGGCCCGAACATTTCAAGGATTTGTGATTTAATCACTTATTACTCCAAATGTGGATCATTTGAGGGCAAGTAACTTTCAGCAAGTTTCTAAAATGGACAATACATGAATTTAAGACCATTGGCAAGAAGATTGCTCGCGATCACCTTTTGAAGGCCTTTTTGTCTTCCCAGTACAGTATACTCCCTTTAAATAAACCAGCTAATAATAATAAAATATCAAAGCAATGTATTGATTTGCACTTTACAAGGTTTTGTAGACTTCAGAAAATTTGTACAGGCTTAGTTTAGGAATATTCAGAGCAGGCTTTCAGCTGAAGTTATTTTGGAGGAAATTAATTCAATACTCTGTCATATTTTGGTGGTGCAAGGTGGTCATAATTTCAAATGATTCAGTTGTGCCAAAAAATATCCCTTTAATGGCTTTACTGTAGACAGACCCATTTAGATATTTAGAATGGTGATAGTCACCATGTAGACAACTACAAAGCTCAATATGTTACAATAACAGAGATGCCAACTATAGATGTGATTGCGTGCAGGTCATAAGTTGTAGAAAAATATGATCCATTTCAAAACCGTCTCGAGTCACTAAGCAGAAGGAGGGGAGGGGGATGGTAGTGGTGGGATTTCATTTTTTAGTGTGCAATGACAAGCTCTCGGGATGTACATGTACTTACGCATGCATAAACGTAGGCCTACGTGCATGCTAAATATGTGATCACCAGTTAAATGGCACAAAGTATAAATTCACTGGTTGGTACAGGAAAGTTGAACATTATTTTTTTCTGTCTCTGGCGCAGGCTGTAAATGTGTGAGAAAACAGTTGCTGGGAGTCATGCAGCATGAGAGCAACCTCTAATGCAGGAGTCGCACGCCTAATGTAGGAGATTTGGCATTTCTGTAATAACTCTGATTGATCTTTTCAATGCGAATTGTTTCCCCGACATGCATTCAAAATGTGCTAGACTCTACTTAATTATTGCACGGTTGATGCGCCCACATACATGTACTGCCATGACTGCCATAGTCAGTGATAAAGCAAATTGTTAATGTGTGTGTCTGGTCTGTGCAGTTTGAACCATCCCATCGAATACTCTAGATATCGGTTATACTGAAGTAGTACAGGGCCTAAAACTTGGTTTACTCCACGTAAGTGTGATGAAATTAAAATGTAGAGGCCATGCATGGAGAGCCATACTCCCAAACTATAGGCATAAATGCAAGTTCAACTGCTGACAGTGCAGTAGAGCTAGTGCAGTTACAAAAATTGTAGTAGGTCTTGAGTCAGATTCAGAGACAGTCATTTTGAGCAGTAAATTCATCAAATTCATCAAATAAATCCTCAATACACAAAGGATAGATTAAGTCGAATTAATTTCAGAATTATGACTGGTAATGCATTGTGTACGTCTCTATCTACATAGTCAAAGCTAGTTCCTAAGTAATAATATTATTAATAGTCTAGACATACCAATTACCAGGCATTACCAACGCAATTAACGATGTTTCAACTACGCACATATATCTACAGCGTAAAACCACGCGCACGGCCTGCCTGAACTCTGGGGACACGGTGGGCTAGGAAGTGCTATATGGCGGTGAATGCCGCAGTGAATTTGCTGCTGCGATGAATCACATACAAAATCGGCACTACCGTAAATCGTGTTGACAAAAACTATTTTCATCATCATAAATCCGTTAATCATTAGCACTGAGGACTACTTAAATACTAATTTCAATATCCATTGGCACAAGATATCATGACAAAATGACATACTCGGTTAAACATGCAATATTTAGATACTTACGGTCGTAGTTTTGATGGTTTCGTGCAGCGAACTTACGGCGGTCGGGCGGTAACAGCTAACATGCAAGAAAATCGCTAGGCTATACCGTCAGTCACATCATGAAAAACAAAATGTAAATCGATCAAACGCTATTTTCATGGATTAGCGATTGATCGCAACGAATCAAGCGCTAATAGCGTTTGATTAGAGAGAGGCTTTATGTTACGGATTTTAGCGATTAATCACTATTAGCGCTTGATTGAAAAATAGCGATTAATCGCTAACCTTTCTTTATGTTAAGGGGCCCAGCAGACGTGGGTCTGAAATTCAGACTACATACACTTTTACACACATGTGTGTGTATTGGGAAAGCGCGCGACCCGGCGAATTGGTCCGCCCCCTAGCGCCGAATTGGTCCGCGTGCCCAGGCGAATCCGACCGCGGGCAGGTTCGCCTGCTTTTTCGACCAGGCGTATCCGTCCGCAGGCAGCTGGGAGACCAAATCGCCTGGGAGGCGAATTCGCCTACGACACCGGCACGTATAGCTATAACGCACATTAGTGTGGATGGATGATAATACAGCGGATCGGATGCATGAGAACCGATGCGCGCGCGCGAACATAGCGGAACTAACTTTGCGTGCAAAAAAGTTGAAACATGCATGCACGCACGCACTCGACGTGCGATGAGAGTTGAAGTTGAGGGAGAAGATGATTATTTCCGGTGTTCATCTTTTTATTTTGTCAGCGAAAATACCAAATATAAACAAAAATGTGAGTGCTTTGTTAGAAAATAGGGTAATAATTTAGTATCAATCATAGGCATCCACGTGAAATAAAGGAAATGAAATGTACATGTAGCTGGTATACCAGAATACCGTTGAGTGCAAGACTTCAAATATTATATATTTTGTAAGCTTAAACCATTATATTGGCTCCTTGCCTAAATATATCGGCCTACATGTAATACAGTTTACTAGCCTACCATGGCATAAGGCTATAAATAAGTACAATAAGTTGTTTTAACAATTCCCCTCATAATATGATATATGGTAGGCCCAGATCTTATAATTTTCAAATAGATTCTTTGACGGGTTGCATAACAACAAAATAACGCCTATAAGATAATGACGATCTGTATGATTCGCTGAGATTTTACCCAGGGTTACTTATTTTCAAGTTTGTGATAAGATATGAAGGCAAATACATGTGAAGCTGACGGGGCTTGAGAGCAAACTGCAGAATTCATGTATCAGGCTTTCACGCATTACTTTAATTCTACGTCATTCCTCTAAGTTTGCATTACTTTATATTCTGTTCTGGTGGTTCGACCAATGTTTTAAAAAGGTGGTTTTTTTTGCCTGAAATTATAAAACGGAACACGAAAACTCGGCAGGCACTTTATTGAGAGGGCGCTATTGCAAAATTCCATTATAGATCTCTATGCAAAACTCTGTGGTGGTATTCTGAAAATCCACCACTGGAATCCACATGAGATACGAACTCCGAATACAATAGCAATAAAGGATATCCAAGTACTGGCCGCTCAGCCTGGTTTGAAAAAAAAAACGTCACTTCTAGCACAGCTTCACTCCCCCTACCCTTCACTCCTACGAGCACTTTCATGCACTCACGCACATACATACAACATACCCTAAACTTTTAGTGAAAGGGCTTTCTGGGGTAATTTCAATTTACAAAGAAATTTTAGGCATAAACTAAGTAATTAGGATAACTTGCTCCATCCTGTAAATGAACGAAAAGCAAGTCAGACAAAAATAAATACCCTTAACTGTTACTCCAGAGAGGTGCCATCTCTCTGGTTACTCTCTACACTTCCCACACCCATCCTCACTCTCCTTTTCTCTGCCTACACACCTCCATCCGTTCCCCTCCCATCTCTCCTCTCTCTCTCCCCCACCCCCTCTCTCTCTCCCTTTCTCTCTCTCTCTCTCTCCCTCTCTCTATCTGTCTCTCTCTAGCTCTCTCTCCCCCCCCCCCCTCTCTCTTTCTCTCTCTCTCTCATTCTCTGCCCACATAAAATCTCTCCATATCTCTATCCCATCCGCATATCTGTCTGGCTGACTCACCCTGGTCCTTCGTCTCCCTCTCTCTTGTTTTTTCTCCCCCCACTCTATTGTCCCGCCACCCTCTCTTTCCGCCCTTCTCTCTCTCTCTATCTTTCAAAATATTATTGCATTATCGTCATTAAAGTTTCCATCCGCCCTCCTTTCTCCCTCCCTTGTCTCCTCATGCACAACTCCTTCCGCAATCCCCTCTCTTTATTTTTATTGACTCAACTTCTCTCGACATCGTGTCAATCTGTATTTCTTTCTCTCGCCACTTTGTTTCGCCACGCTCTCCTTCCGTCCGTCTCTCTTTCATTCTTTCACTCACCATTCTATTGTGTCGCCCCCTCTCCTTCCGCCCTTCCGGTCTTTTCTTTCTCCATTGACTCTGTTTTTTTTTCGTTAACGTCTCCTTCCGTCTTTCCCTCTCTTTCTTCCTCTCGCCACTCTATTGTCTCGTAACCCTCTCCTTTCATCCTTCCCTCTCTTTCTTCCCCTCGCCACCCTCTTTTCCCGTCCTTCTCTCTCTCTCTCTCTCTCTCTCTCTCTCTCTTTCTCCAGCCATTCTAACGTCGCCCTCTCCTTTGGCCCTTCTCTCCCTTTCTTTCGCTCTTCATTCGCTCTTTCAGTTTCTCTCCCCTCTCTCCTTTCTTTCTCTCACCATTCTATTGTATCGTCACCTTCTCCTTCGGACCCTCTTTCTCTCTCTCTTTCTTTCTACCTCACTCACCATCTCCTTCCGCCTCTCTCTCTCTCTCTCTCTCTCTCTCTCTTATTCTCACTCTCCCTCCTCCCTCTCTCTCTCCCCCTTCCTCTCTCTCCCCTCTCTCTCCCTCCCCCCTCTCTTTCTCTGTCTGTCTATGAATCCACCCACCCGTCTCTCTCAACTCACACACCGGATGAATAACATAAAGTCAACACACATTTCACTAATGCCCCGAAGTTTTAATTTTTCAGCTGGTATTTTTTTTACTTGGTATTACATGTATACGAACTTGTGTATAAAAAACAAATAGTTTTTCTGCTCATCATATCATATACAATAAAGCAATCGACACTTTCAAGGACATCAATACGTTGATTAACTGACATTGCGTGCCGTGGTGATCACGACCGCTCTAAATTTATGAACATGATACAAGAATGACTTCAGTGCAGAAGGAAAGCGAGAAAGACAGAACAGAAAAGAAGTAGATTGAGACCAGTAAATGAAATCGAAATATTAGAAGGCAGCAATGATTATTGTAGCCTTTATACCAAAATTAGCATGCGAGGCAACAAACGCAAATGTTCTAAGGACATCTCTTATAACACTGTAAATCTTTCGCGTACATTCGTAATAAAAGTTCTACTTCACATCAATTCTGAATTATCGTCAAAGATATCGACGGTGGCAGTGAATATGTTCATCATCAAATAAAGCTCACTGTTCGCTACGTCTGCGCTACAACAATCACAACCTCGTGACACAAATGGATGGAACTGTGGCTGGCCTCTACGGATGCAAAATCTGTACACCATGGTTATCCAAAAAGGCACTATCGGTCTATCTCTAAGCGATATCATAGATGTCTCCCTCTCCAGGCCAAAGCGAGAAAAATCATTAATAACGTCAGTAAAGCGTTCGACGTCGCGTTTTTCCTAGCGGCGTTACACTGATTCCCTGTACAGCAATATGTGCAGGGTCCTCCGAACCAATGACAGCCGGCAACGCAATCCTCCAGATTGTGGACACACGACCGCTCTATCGATGAACCAGCTACCACTTTCTGCCAGGGGTAAAGAGAAAAAAAATATTGATATAGTAAACGTCGATATAAAGATACCAGATAGATATACAAATAGGTAGATATGAGAGTATGGAGATAGATATATAGATATGTACAAACTAATTAAATAAGGTCATAGTCCTTTATCAAGAAACAAAGATATAAAGATATAAAGATCGATAGATGAATAGGTGTAATCGTACATGATTATACCGTAGAAAGGTGATTGATAGATAGACAGGTAAATGTAGATAGATAATATAGATAATAAGGATTGATGTAATATTAAGATAGGTGTATCTACATAAATATAAATACGACACAGGTGAGGAAGATATTTAACATATCACCACGCCGTTGGACTTTTAATGATGTTTTGGCCATTGGACCGCCGATCATAATGATCGCCACAAACACTACAACATTTCATTTCCGCCGCTGAGGTAAAGCACTAGAATCGTTACGTGTACAAGTCATCTCTAAATCTTCACCAGAGTGGTAAAAACATTCGAAACGACCATCATGGCAAGCAATGGGGAAAGTGACATAAAATGGATATTCCGAGTGAACGCTACGTAAACCGAGCAGGCCCTGGTACATACAACTTACTGTTGATAGTATAACTTTACTATCAATGGCAACTTTTATGGAAACCTTGAATTTAATTGGCTGTCCAGCGATGTTACCATCGGTATTTACCATCGATGGCAGAGTTACCATTAGCGGTAAGTTTTATGCAACGGGGCCATGTTAATTATGCCCACCTTACAGACTCCGGAGCACTGCACCATCTCGACACCCACGCCGTTGGGATCGAAGTCCTCCCCGCACGCGCTGCTGTCCGCCACCTCGAACACGTTAGGACTGTAATAGCAGGAGAAACAGTCTGACGTCAGGTTGGTCTTGCGCACGATGACGTCAGGAGGCGCGTCATTGCAATACGATCCCTGGCAGCAGAACCTGCAATCGTCCTTGTCGTCGCAGTCGTTGCAGTCATCCTCGCTGAGCGCGCAGCCTCGTGTGACCGCCGTCTGCTCGGAAATATAAACGTTCATCTGTTTGGAAGAAGCAGGCAGAAAAACATCACAAAACATATATCATACATGAACATTCTATGTTTTTTTCTTGTTAAATATTTTCCCCCCTTCACAGGCTGTACAACGTATATATTACAACAACCAATCGACATAGACCGCATGCCATTAATAGTTTGTCGACAGAGACATAATGCCATTAATTTTTTTTTCTCGATAGATTGTCATCGATAATAACTGCTCAATGATTAAGTAGGCGAACATATCTATTTTTTGGTTAGAAAAAAAAAATGCTGGAACGGCTGTAATTGCGCTACTTTTGGATATATCCTTCGGTACACCTGTTTTGTTTTGTGTGTGTGTGTGTGTGTGTGTGAAGGTGTGTGTTTGTGTGCTGCGCGCGTGTGTGTAAGGGTGTGTATGTGTGGGAGATTAAATAGACAAAACTTTTCTCTCAAGATTCTTGATCGTAAAACAATACTTTTTGTCTTTGTATAACTATTGCAATTTATGTTTAATTCAAAATATAAATGTACAATATATCAAGTTAAAGTAACAATGATTTGTTCAATTGATTTGAGAGAAAATAAAAAATATCTTTAAAAAAAAATGACTGAAGATCTTTATCGGCAAATGATCAATGACACAATCACACAAGGTCTCTGTCGACAAATGATATCAGCTCTCCGTTTACAAATTGTCAATGACATAAGAGCCCTGTATGCCCCTGTTGCATAAAAATTAACATTAATGGTAACTCTGCCATCAATCATGTTAATCGTAACTTCTATGAAACCTTGAATTTCATTGACTGTCGAGCGGTGTTACCACGGTGTTACCATTGATGACAGATTTGCCATAAATGGTAAGTTTTTATGCAACGGGACCAAGGTCTCTGTTGACAAGTTTTCAATGGCATAAAGACTGTGTTGACAAATTTTTAATGACTAAAGGTATCTATCGACACATCATTAATGACATAGAGTCTCTGTCGACTAATTTTCAATGATACAAGGTCTCTGTCGACAAATTCATATCAGATGCTAATGTGATGTCACACTTCGGTATGCTATCGAACAATTTGCAAGCGGCTGACCTCGCATCGTGTATCGCACGTCGTTCTCAACGTCGTATCGGGCGACGGGTTGACGCAGTCGGCGTCGTAGCTGCCGCACTCGAAGCACCACTGGCTGTCATCGAAGGCGTCCTCGGGCAGGCCGTCGTTGCAGAGATCGTCGTCGCAGCAGTGCGTGCACGACTCCCACCAGTCCATCGGGTCGATCATGCACATGTCAGGACAGTAATCGTCCTTGTAGCACCCCCGCGTGATCTTGATCGAGTCTGGTGTGCCAATTGACTGGTTCGAAACCTGCCGACAAGCATGGAGGGCGAGAAAAGGTATAATGATAAACAGACGCACGTGTTTTCAAATGTCTTTTCCCTTACATTAAAAAAAGAGAAACTTACAGCCATTAATACAAATACATTAACAAGAGCAAGACAAAAGATATACGAATATGCATCAACATAATGCTAGGTCATTGCCAATTGATGAATTCCATTTATTTCGACTTAAAGTTATATGATGGTGGTCAATACAGTATAGATAAGCCCGTTGGTTGATGGGCCCCCATAATCAAATCGCTCACATAATTGTCAACGATCCAATGTAAGATTTCAGTGCACTTTAAAAAGGAACTCACAGGTTTCAAATCGTTCGGCCTCTGGTAGGCCTAATGCGAGGGGGTGGGGGGGGGGGGGGGGTGAGGCCCCAAAATATAACACCAGGATGTAAAACGCAATAAAATGATAAGATTTGAATGACGAAATGTTTCAACATTTTATTTGCTTGACGTATGAGAAACGATCTAGTCTATGAACCAGCATGCACATAGAAACGAAAACAAAAACAACTATGAATATATGAATATGTAATATAAGCAAGAGACAAAAAAATCTACAAAGAAATGAACCAAATAAGGTGAATGCTTACGAAGCAGGCGTGTTCGCACTCGACGACCTCCACAGTCTCTGCCCATGACGACGACAGGTCGTTCGGGTAGAGGCACGCGACGTCCGTGTCGTTGATTGGCCAATACTCACACTGGAAGCATTGGGTGGCGGCAGACTCCTGAGGTACACCTGTAGAGTAGGAGATAGGAGTGAAATATAATGTTAATGTGTGTGTGAGAGAGGGAGAGAGGGAGAGAGAGAGAGAGAGAGAGAGAGAGAGAGAGAGAAAGAGAGAGAGAGAGACGAAGAAGGGGAGATATAATAGAACGAGAGAGAGAATGGGGTAGAGATATTGCATGAAGCAAAAAGAAAACGAGAGAAAGAAAGAGAGGAGGAAATATGGTGAGATGATCAACTATAAAAATTTATTGCACTCGAAACATTTAATAAAGAAGTGTGATCTCAACACAAAGCTTTGCCTTTCACCTCGAAAGCTGCAAAACAACACAACCTCTATAAGGAGATAAGTGTTAATTATCTGTAATGAGGAACACAGACAAATATACATTTATTTTTTCTACAAAGACGTGACACTCCCAATCTCAGATTCTGAACCTTGAGGTCACCCCCCCCCCTCCCCCACACACAGCCCTCTGTTGTAAGGCCACCGCATACGAAACGGTCCAATTAGTCGTGCGACTCTGCGACTGGCTGAATCGCAGGATCCGGTCATTGGATTTGTACAGTAAGATGACGTCACACTTCCAGTTGTAGGCTCTTGCGACTGTAGAACGGTCGCAAAATCGTACCGTCTGCGATGGCCTTTAGAGCGTGACACGAGGGGCATTTGGAGAAGGTTGAAATTTGACACGAGGTTGTGCCACTCCCTTCCTCACCGTCATCTCCGTTGACTGACGGCTGGTGCCCTTTAAGTGTTGAGAGTTGGGTAGGTTTGCAATTTTGTAATTTATTGTTTCCAAAGATCAAATTGAAAACCATACATCAAATAAATGCTGGAATAATACAATAAACTGAGACTGTGGAGGGGTCCAAGAAAGCAGAGCTTGCGAACTGGACTTCTTTGAAAATTATTAATTAATTTTTAATACAACAAAACGGCACAAAACATACGTAAATAATTTGATGAATAATAGTGACATTTAAAAATGTAAAAACGTGCATCGGATACATGGAAAGAGCAAGGGAATGGGGACGGAAAGGGGGGGGGGGGGGGGGGGGGTCGAGGGGGTCGAGGTAAGATGATTGATTGAATGATTGAAATTGCATTTATATATATTTTTTTTGTCTAGGAAAATACGGGTGCGGGCGCAGGATGACTAAGTGCCAAAAGTCATGAGAGCAGGATGGGTGCTGGATAAAATATGCATATTATCATAAAATTATTGTTTGCGTGGGACAAACGCAGGTCAGGTGCAAATATAGGTTTTGATGTGGCGACATTTAAACAGACCACTCGGTAGAGATAATTTGTAGCACTGTCGCGACTGTGTCTATGCCTGTGCTCGCAAGCATCTACATACTAGCTCATTCCTAGTGTGTATCTGTTTAGATAAATAATGATAATTGTTTATGAAGTGTGTGTGTGTGTGTGTGTGTGGGGGGGGGTGTGTGTGTGTGTGTGTGTGTGTGTGTGTATGTGTGTGTGTGTATGTATGTGTATGTGTGTGTGTGTGTGTGTGTGTGTGTGTGTGTGGTCAACTCACCCCATCAATCCACACCTGAGCAGGGGGGGGGGGGGTGAACTGACGGAAATGTATTTCAAACGTTGACCTTCGCTCCTACCTATGGCAACCTTGAATATGTGAAGTCACTATGACAGTCTAGACTCTACCCAAGTTCAATACATGATCCGTCTTGATCTCTTGATCGTGTCCTTCCAGTGCCGTGTCCCGCTATAAACCCACTGCGTACCAAGCACGATGACGCTCTATGCGGGGTACGTGCATTACTCGTGTCAAATGCACTGATGGTACGTGAAGACTTAAAAGCCTCCTGTCCCAACATAGACCTCTCCAAGGTATAGCCCGCCGTGCGTCATCGCGCTACTGTTAGTCAGTCATCGAATTAAGGAGATTAAAAATAGTTCACCATTCACGGCATCATTGAGAAACCACCTGAAATAGACCGCGCAAAGTTACACGCGTCAATGGGGACTTTTTATAACATACAGTTTTAACTTGAAATGCCGGGAATTGATTAATTGGCGACAATTTATGATGATGTTTGTTCACACTGGATCTGTCAGATCAGTATTATGACAGATGATTGTCGTTGCTCAAACAATGTGTTGTAGGTATCGTTAAGCTCCGATAGCATTAACATGATTCGATTATCTTGATAGAACGAACTGCCTGCAATGTTCCTTTATTGTTATTTCTTAAACATGTATAACAGAAGAATGTGAGGTTACACTGCGTCACCAGCTTTTTTCAAGGGGGCGACGTCCCCCCCCCAAAAAAAAAAACACACGAACCATCCCTTACAAAAAATAAAACAAATTGTGGTCTGGTGAGGGGGTGGGGGGGGGGGGGGGTACGTTCGCACCCTCCGCACCCCCTTGGTGATGGTCATGGGTTATAGTGGGATGGTGGTGGTAGTGGGGGAGGAAGGGGGGCAATCAATGTGGTGCCCGCACTTCCAAAATATCACAATAAAATATGGATTCTGTTTTTAGCATACACACATGTCAAGGTGAACATGAGAAACATTTGGTGTAGGTTTGATAGTTCAAATAGTGACCTATATATTTGCGCGACAGACGATCACTTTGATAGCATGAAAGAATAGTGACGGTTCTATCCAAATATACATTTATCTCTATGATACTCTTCCGCGATAGCATATTCCAGATGTACAATATCTTCGAAGACCCATAGTAATACATGTGACTTGGCAAGGAGTACTCCGTATCGCTATTCACAATTATCATGACAATAACGATACAAGCTTCAGTGACAGCATCACGAGAGAAAATACAGCGACAGTGGCAGAATGAATGAATGAAAATGTCAAATCTTAAATTAGATTAAAATACAAGCTGTTTGCACTTGGTTTGATATTTCCGGCAATTATTTAGTAGTCAAGGCCAGTCATGTCCTATTAAATTTAAAGCTGTGCGTGCCAAATGGCTGGCTGTCCGTGGGATGTGTGTCTATTTTTCTCGTAAAAAATCACCATAGCACATAAATAGTTGACTTTCCCTATGACAGATGGAATACTATACAATAGGATCTATGTGCAGTGTTGTTGACAAATGCACACCTGGCACACGAACAGTGAAACTGATTATTTAATCTTACATCCTATCGATATAGATAGTAAACAAATACAATGTATATTATAGAATGGGTTGAAGACTCTCCTAAGAATTCTCCTAGCTCCATAATTTTCCTTTATACATTCTTATCTTTTATCCTAACGCAATTTGCGAAAAAAAAATGGATCTGCTGTGCTTATTTCTGTAATAATATCGCAAACGAATATTCTAAAATCGATTTCGTAGAGAGACGTGTGATAATTCAGTGCCATGCGTCGCCAAATGTTGTCAGATATCTTTTTGCATGGTAATTTACACAAAATATATATTTTTGATTGTTGCCCATTATCTTAAACAAAACGGATGCACGCGCGTGCACGTGGTAACTTTGGCATGGTCGAAAATACAATCGGCTGTGCCTCGTTTATATGTAGCATCATGCAAAGTGAACTTGTGCACACAATCCGTACCGACACAAAAACTTCATAATTTACATACTGACATACATCGACTGCAATGCAAGTGAGCACAGAACGTGATCTAACGTGCGCAAGACTGAGATAATGGACAGTAAATAATGACATCCTGTTCATGTTTGTTTCTCTATTTTTGTCTTCTGTGCGGTTACACATACCTCGTACCTGTTAACTTGATCCCCGTACTACTATGAAAACGAATTTATTAATTTGATGAATGATGTAATGGTTGGATTTGTATTTAAACATCTTATACAGTAACTATCTTCAGACATCAAATCCGTCAAAAAGTAACATTGGATATAACCCCATCAAAAGTAAATTTTCTGTTCCCTCATTGTGAGGGGTACCATTGACACAATTTAATACGTTATACCCACAAAAAAAAATCATCATTGGGTATACAACTCACTTTTCAAAATGATACTTTTGTAACTTCCTTATCATTTTGTCAAAGGGTTACTAAATTAGAAAAATAAGTTCCCACTAATCGATGTTAAATTATCCACTAAAACGAATTTCACATTCGTTTGCGGCAATAAAGTCTCATTTTGACGAAAATTTGAAAAAAACGCCTCCGGTGACGTATGAGAAGTCAAAATTCCATAGATTTTATTCGGAAGTCAACAATAGACCATTTTCGTAATGTATTCACAACTTTCCCCCTAACTGCGTAGTAACGCGTTATTGCATTCACCTGTATCTTGTCGTTCAGATTCAATGGATGGAATGCACTTTGAATTAGTTGTTGCTACTTAGACAAACCCCGGACAAGCTTTGGGGTTCCCATTGGTAACGTATTGTTTGAACGGCGGAAAATCGTATTGAATATGATTTGTACAAATAACATCTTGTATTTGTATTTATCTATTTCCGCATACAAAAACGAATATAAAACACGGTTGTATAAGAAATTACAAATGCAATGTAACGGTTCCAGAGCCCTGACTCAGCAGTGCCTTTAGGACATAACTTTCGAGGGGTCGAGGGAGAAGTAAGTGTATAGCATGTAAGGGCATATTATTTTGTTGTTTTTATTTAAACCTCTCCTGCGGATCCTCCAGGGGGATGCTTTTCTAACTTTTGGCATATTACTCATACCGCCTTCTGCCTGTTCAGAGCCCAGTACCGGTGACAATATCGACTGACCTTTTTGCTTTGCTTTTATGCAGGCTTAGACTGCTCGACTAGTCGTCCTCTTAAAGACAGCCAGTCCCTTTTTCAGATCACCACAAAACCATCGAAACATTGGCAAAACATATAGAGAAGTGTTAGCAAGCTGTATATTCACAATTTGAAACTGATACGTAGTGTAAAATTCAAATAATGCACGTAAACAACGTCTGATTAATAGTCTTTACCTCAGGCTCTTAGCAGTTTGTGTTGAAATATCTGCTTTATTGATTAATCTCTTTATTAAATTATAAAACGCATTATGAAAGAAATTGTTCTATGGAAGGAATCATCTCCAAAGTTTGGTAGTTACTCATAAAATTAGGATTTCACACACGCATAATAACCACATAGATACTGGAACAAAGACTAATACTTTTTTCGTACTACGAAAAAAGTCGGTTTGAAATTTAACGGCTGAAATTTTTTACATATACAGAAAGCTTCAACATGCTATATTTTTAGAAATGGGCTTGAATCACACTTTCTTCAATTTACGACTGTGATAGACGATTTCAAATTTTAAGCTTGCAAAAGGGACGGACAATCTTTAAAAAAATAAGTGATAAAATAAAATGATTACGCCATTCACTAGTAATGAATGACGTAAATATTGAAACATTATTTTTTTAAAAAACAATATGATCTTTCTGATACATTTTCAAACTCCAAATTCCATATGAATCAAAATCACTTCTTCAAATTAATTGGCATTACTAATAGGCCTATTAACTTCCCATTCAATTAAGACAACATTAATGGTTGAATCAGTAATGAGTAAATATACATTGCTGTGTCAAAGTATTAAATCGGAAAAAATGTTTAAGTTTTGCCCGCCACGTAAACCTGGACTAACTTACGGGGCGCAAAATAAATCATCTGATGCAGTCACAAAATGATTGATTTTCACCACAGAATCACAACTATAGGTGAATCAAAAACAAATAGTATTCGCTGTAATCATTATGTGGACAAACTCAATACACCATAGTGATTCCGAGGACAAAGTAAATCATATTGAATCAATAACAAGGTTTCATGTTGTTTTGCTTTGCGTTCCATAAGGTTAGTCCAGGGTTAGTACACTGTTCGCGTTAAGCCTCTTTTCAGAATACAGGCCTATGTGAAGAAATAACATGACCCAGATCCTGCTGTGGATTTCATATTCCCATCCGGCAAATCTTTAGGAAGTAATCTTATATTGACGGAGTGACACGGAAACATCAGCCCTAGCAAACCGTGCCAAAGTCACATATCACTCTCCCACACATACCGCGATATTCTCACCAAATCCGTTCACTTCTTATAGCTTAGCCTCAGAGCGAAAGGAAAAGCGTGATTAGGGAGCTGTCACGGTCCGATTATATAGCCTAGCTATAGCGTTAAATAGCCAGAGAGTGACCGATGTAAGCCCATACAGCTAGCTTCATCTTCATAGCTAGCCGCGTTGCTTAAAGGCCACCGCAGCTGATACGGTTTGACCACGACTCTGCAGTCGTAAGGGCCGACGACCAGAAATGTGACGTCACTCGTACTTGTACAAATCACATGACCGCATCGTGTTATTCAGCCAGCCGTAGAGTTGTACGTACGACTGATCAGATCATGTCGTCTGAGATGGCCTTTATAGCTACGTTCCTACTCAAAATGCTAGTTCCGTTTACTCATTCCCTCGCTTTTACAACCGCCAGCCCGTAAACCCACAAAGTCCCACTAATTAAGACCGGTTCCCCTTGACACTGTACAGCGCGGAAGTACTGATCAGAACTATACCGTAACTATAGCTACATAATTGGTCGATGCCCGTGCCATCGAGCGACGCACATGCACAGTTATATCAGGGTTAACAACAATATAGGAAGGAGATCATGTTTGGAAGATCGAGATTCGATTGAGTCAGATTCCTTACCGAATAGCAAGATTCCCGCCAAGATTACAGCTGCTGCTCCAGCGTAACTCCTCAAGTTTGAGTCCATTTTCTGAGTGACGGGGATGAATCAGAATCGGACGAGTTTGTTTTGTCAGCGCAGCCACGATCGGGCGATCGTCGCAGGAGGGAGGGTTCCCCAGAGGCTAGGCCCGTACGGAGCTACAATCTTTGAGCATGTACAGTCTTGGGCATGGCAGGGGCACATACCCATGTCGTCACAAGCAACAACCAACCTGAACACATCTTAATTCGAAGTAAAAGTAAAACGACTCCAAATAACCATTATTTTATTCCTCAGGAAGTGGATGCATGCTAGCACCGCTTTAAGCACGGTCACTCCATGGAAGCACTTAATTCCCAAGTCACAGACTTTTTAAAAACGATCACCAAGCAGATAAATCCTTAACTGATGGTAAAGTTACTGATGAAAGCTTCGGGATGATACGTCAAGTAAGAACGACGGCGCTATACCCTTGAACGGGGAAATCAGGCAGCCTGCTATAACTATAGACGTTCGGTAGCAGTGTTCCTACATGGGCATAGGGCTATTTTTAAACAACTGGAACTCGTTACCACGCGCGGGCATGTGTTGTAAGAAATGAATAGCTCTTTTCCTGTCGAGTAAGAGAGAGAGGGGAAGGGGAAGCTGGCGTTGGGAGTCAACCCCCATCGAAATAGGACTGGACGCACTAGTCTCGAGCCTCCAGTCGCTAGGTCGGTGTTTATAGTTATGGCGCGGAGAGCTGGGGAAGCGCGCGGAAACTTGTAACACTGGCAAACAGCTGCCGATACCCTATTTCTGCGAAGCTGGGAAATGATAAATGACGGTGTGTCGGTTATCGCTGTAGATTTTGTTGATGGACACAATGGATGGGGGATGGGGAGGGGCAGTCCCTCATTTTCAAAATTAGATTTAATTTTAGATTACTGTTGAAGCCGCAGGTTTATCAATATTGTGAAGGCCATTTCCATCTATTATTGGAATCTGTTTCGTTGTGCTTTTTCTTGGTTCGGCAGTTATACCCCCCCCCCTTTTCTGTATAAAGAGGAATGACTTTGTTTGTCAATTGAAGCTAATATACATATTATGATTTCATAGACGGTAATATCAGAGCTTGATTTGAGACTACCCAGAATGTTCCGAGAGGCCCATCACGATGGTGTCACAACACTATGCCCCTTACTCAGTAAAATGCATGGGTCTTCAAGATAATTTAGTGTAGGTCAACATCGAGGTAAGGAAACGAGTCCCCCCCTCGTCCCTGCCCCCCTCCATGCACACAATAATTGTATCTACCTGCCTCTATTTTCCTCTCTCAGTGTGTGTGTGTGTGTCTCTCTCTCTCCTTCAGTCATATCTTCCATCCATTCGCACACATATCTCTCATTCTCTCTCCCCTCTCTCTCTCTCTCTCTCTGTCTCTCCCCCCCTCTCTCTCTGTCTCTCTCCCTCCCCCCCTCTCTCTCTCTCTCTTGCTCTCTCTGAAATAGTATACCCCACTCTCTCTCCTTTGATTGCCTTTCATTCATTTAAACGTGATGTATCCATCTTGCAGAGTGCGACCCAATCAAAGTTGTGTGAGGTCCCACTTAAAGGCGTGTGAATAACGCGGTATATAGAAGGAACATTAATGTTTAACAAACTTCTTGAAGATGTCAACTCTTTATCTGCCATGTGCGTATTATTTCACCATAAAATGCACATGAATCCCATAGAAAGAAAATTTGTATAACACACATGGGGTTAAAACTATATAATTATATTGACCTGCGCATTTCAAATTGATAATATTGCAGGTCGTATGCATATCCAACTAGCTCTATACTGTAATCATTTTGGAGTATTAAGTAAATTGTTTAAACACTAAATAAATTAAATAAACACTAAATTAAAAGTAGCCTTAGGGTAGGGTTGCGATTAGTGATGTAAATCTGAGATTTTAGGGCGATTTTTTTTTTCTTTTGCAATTAATTTGAGCATGATATTTAGCTTTCCATAAGCACCAACAGAGATAATAATAGTTTACCTACACGGTGTTCCATAGCTCCAGTGCCAACGTATTCACCAAAATGGCTGACCAACAGCAGATGAAAATTCTTCGAGAGAGATTAAGTGCCTGGGACCAAAGGACAGCGCCCAAAGCCCCACTCTCTGAAAAACAAAAAGATAGTTATTTGGAATTGACGACGCATGCATCAAACAGGCCATTACCAATTGAGGTATGTTCGTGTTAAGCTAGGTCGTGGTTGTGGCTTCTCGCGAGCAAAACTTATTACGTGCTCCCATTCGCGTGTTTTCGTGTCAGTTCGTGTCAGTTCCTCATATATCCATCATCACGCATGATTGCGTTTGAAGAAACAGCGCGCGGAGACTCCACTGCCACTGTTTTGTATGGGCGATATACCCCTTTAAAGTTTGGATGTTGCTGGTGTGTGTATTAAAGAACGAAGTTGTTTCTGTGACATATCACTGTCAAACATGTGTACGATGTCTTGAATATTAAGTTAAGATTAATCATATAAATTAGTAAAAAAAATCCAGTTGAAACAGGTTATTTTTATTAACTTAAAAATGGCTGTTTCATAACAAGGCTACCCTGTCCATATACAAACATAATTCAGATACTGTCATATGCGGTCATGCTGGGATTAATTTTGCCTCTTATTTCGAGTGAAAAAACAACACTATAAAACATTAAAATTATAGTAAAAAGCAGAGCCATGTTATATGTTGTGATTGAACATTCACTATCAAAATTTTAAAATGTTTTACTTACGTACTTACTTTACTTTAATCCAACGATGATTGTAGGACTTTGCCTGTTCATCGATCATAGATTGCAATAGTTTCCTTGACTTATCACGTTAACATACATGTATGTGGGTCAGGACAGTGTGTAAAAGACATACAGCCTACAGGCTTATAAAGAATATCCAGTATTTGTCCAGCCTATTTTTGAAGGAGTTCACAGAAGTCGCTGAGACAACATAATCAGGAAGAAAGACTATTCCACCAAATAATAATAATACAAAACAATAATAGTACAGAGAGGAGAATTCACTATTACGTCATTGTTTTCTACCTTTCAGTTGCCCCTGGAGGAGCCGGGTGGTTTCTCTCAGCAGCTGTCTCTGGGTCTGACTCCTCCACATCTCTCACACAGTGAGGACACTCTGGCAGAGGGCTTCGCTGCTTTGGGCATGAAAGATGAGAAGATCGAGAATGCGCAGCAAGTGAGTAAACAGTCGGCTTCTTGTCAGTGGCAGATACTGCTTTTTACCCTTTTGGCGCGCAACCCAGGGAAAAAAAATAATCCAAATTTTTTTAGGGCTTCTTTTTGAGCCGTTTTTTTGACCATTTGGCTACAATGTTACATTGTGTCTATGGAAATTTTTGGGGATCTTTTCCGGGGCTTTTTTTCAGCATTTCGGGTGCGAAATCGCCCTAAGCCCCCATGTATTTTTTCCCTGGTGCACCAAATGTTCCCTTTAATTGTTGTGCTTATCATTGTCCTTATTGTCTTTTCAAAAGGTCCCCAATCTCCAAATCCAAAAGCAATAGATTATGTGTGCTACTATTCATACTCAATAGTACTTGTTACTTCATTGGACAGTGGTTCTCCATATTTCATTTCTTAAGGTTAATTCAATTAAATCACAGCTTCAACTTGCTAATTTAGGGACAACATGTCGTTTTCCATAGAACTAATGTTATTAGGGGTGTCAATATGGGTGTGGCATTGAATTTGGATTCTTGAAATGCAGTTAGATTATGTTTATTTCATGTGTTTTCTGCATACAGTTCTTTGATTGGTTCAACAAAGTTGAGAATCAAATGGAAGAGGAAGAGGAGCTATGTTACAGGTGAGTTACTATCGATTTAGTGATAAATATTCTGGTTGAACTTATGCAAAGCCTTTTTGTGTGCAACGTCTTTAAAAATAAGTCAAGTGTTTGAGGGTAGAGTAAGGGGATGATTCAAATACACAACAGCTCAAAGGAATTGGCATAGGGAAAGGGATAGGGAAGAATGGGAAGGACCCGCAGTTTTAAACCGCGGTATATTTTGTCCAGTTCAGCATGAAACATGCTTTTTAGGCTAAAGCATCGTGTTTCATGCTGAAATTGAAAATGTACCGTGGTTTAAAACTGCGGCTCCTGCCCTTTCTTCCCTTTCCCTTTCCCAATGCCAATTCCTTTGAGCTGTTTTGTATGCCCCAATCCCATTCCCCATGAAGCCAGAGGAGCCATGACGTAGTCTGTGTTACAAGACATAGTTGTTGACAGACGTAGTTGTGTCCATGCACCTCACAGCCTAGTACCTAGGCTAGTGAGAAAGCAGAAGAGGAAGAAAAGGACAGGGAACATATAAGTACAGAGAAGAGACAAAGGATTGTGCATTTATGATAAAGTGATGAGCAAGAAGATCTTTGCTCTCAATTCCAAACAGTATGAATATTGAAAATGAAACATTTAAAGAACATTTAACATGAATATTCATATATGCAAATCACAGATATTCAAACAACAAAAAACAGAAGAAAGAGTAAAACCCCCCCAACAGTTTAGTACATGTATACATGTTTATTATGGTATTTGAATTATAATCCTTTAAAGATGCTATTTCAGGGAGAAATTTTTGTGGTACTTTGTATTTTGGGTAGACTGCTATAAATCTAAGATTTTATAAGAATGTTTTGCACAGCTGCAGTCCAACTCATATAAATGTTGTTCCTCGTCTGTTAACTGAAGCACCCTGTATTTTTTTGTACTATCACCATTATTCTTACCCAAGGGGGAAACTCATTGTAGCTGCATTCCTCATAATTGTCTGCAAACTGAAACACCCTATATTTCCACTGCAGGTCTTACTGTGATCAGCTGCGGCTCTACAAGGACCAGTGTGACCTGGTCATGGAGGAGGTGTCATCAGCCTTAGACCAGCTCCAGGACCTCAAGCAGCACTACGTCCTAGTCTCCACCAGGACCAACGCCCTGCACGAGGCCTGTGAGCAGTCTATGCAGGACCAGGTCTGTAGGGGCTGACTGTCATTTGGTCCTGTTTCATCTGGTCTAATATAATTTTGGTCTTTCATTCGGTCAGAGACCTCTTTCCATTTGGTCTTAACTCAATTGGTCATTATTCACTTAGTCAAATTTTCATCTGGTTAGAGACTTCTTTCCATTTGGTCTTGCCTCCATGGTAACTAATGGTAACCCCAAAGCTTGTCCGAGGTTTGTCCGAGAAGCATCCACTAACATAATCAGAGTACATTCCACCAATTGAAACTGAATACCTTGATATAGGTAAATGTAATAGTAATACACAGTGAGAGGGAAAGTTGTTGAATACATTACGGAAATGGATTATTGATGTATTACTATGTTTGCCTTTCTTCCCCAGACTATGCTGGTGAACAAGGCTGAAGCCATTAGCTGTAAGCTGTCTTACTTCAACGAACTAGAGAGAATCAATCAGGTGAGAAGATGGGTGTGCCCCTCACTCCCCCCTACACCCCTGGTTCTGCCCATGAGTGGTTTACCATGTGGTATCAAATTTGTTTATGCTATTCCGCAATATCTGCAACTCAATATGCTGTATGTATGTAAAAGACTTTGTATGCATGTGGTATTCTTTGGCCGAAGAAATTTGCTCCTTGTGATAATTTACAAGTGAAATGAATATGGATGAGAGCTCCCTCTCCCTCCATCACCATCTCCTTAAGCCAAGAGTAAAGGTATCTCTTGTCCTCATTACTTTTACATGTATATCAATGCACACTTGTACCCAGGGCCCCATAGGAGAAAACTATAGTCAAATTTGCATCATTGTGAATAAAATGAATAGATAAATAATCTAATTTAACTGATCAACAACAGCACATTTAATGGTCTAGTTTCTCGGACTGGGTGGATAAGCGAGCATAGTCAGTGACATGAAGAAACCTGAGCAATGTGCTTTGTTCATCAATTTGTGTTTGTCTCATAAGAGATTATTCTTCCTATTTCTTTTTTTTTTCACTTCTATCTTGAGAGCAGGCTAGGGTATAACCAGTTATGTTGCTGATATTTTTCTTTGTTACAGAAACTCAGCTCTCCAACGTTTGCGGTGACCAACGAATCCTTTGTGCCTCTGCTGTCCAAGCTTGATGAATGCATTGCATACATCATTGGCAATGTAAGTGTCTATTCATATTTCTTTCTGTTATTGATTGTTTGCTTGCTTTTGTAATGCAGGGCTCAATGCTTGCCATTATGTGGCTGTCGTGACCTCTCAAATTTCAGTTATTGATATCAGCACAGTGAGAAGAATGAAATCTTTTGCTGGAGTAGGAACTTAAGACTAATTAAACGAGCAAAACAAACTATCATCACATTCCAAGTCCTGTTCCCCCATAGGCGCCTGTACAAAGTAAGATTAAGAAAAAAGGTTTTCTCTTAAGTTTTCAAAGTGGATTTAGCTCCTTCTGGAAATAAACTCGTCATATGTGTCTTTTTGACCGACAGCCTCAGTACAAGGAGTCGGAGCTGTTCCAGGCCAGGTTCAAGCAGTGTCTAGGGAAGGCTCTCACGCTCATGAAGACAGCTGTCTTCACCATCCTACATGGGGCTACTCAGCAGGTCACCCCAAGGGTGAGTCAGCACAGACAGACAGACAGACAGACAGACAAACACATATTTCACACAGACAGGACCCCGTGGTAGATCACTAGTAATATGCTATTACCGCTGCAATGGGCTCATCGCCATATTTGTTATAAAAAATTCTGTATCATTTGTTGTATATCATGATTGATAGAAATTAGAAAACTAGATAGGCAGACAGACACATAGACAGATAGTGACACTGATAGCCTGGTGAACAGACAGACATACAGTCATACACTAACAGACAGACATTAAGGCACAGATGCACACACAGAGATGCACACAGACAGAACAATGAACAATAACAATCTTAACAAAGGCAGAAATTTTTTTGTATTTTATGTATTTTGTATTATGTATATATACCATCTTAAAATGAGTTAATTAATACTCCATCTGTCTGTATACATAACAAATTGACACTTTCGGGTATAAATAAACATTTCAATATCTTTTTAATATTTAAGCATATACAATTCTAAAGTGATAATAGGTTGTTTTTATATTTAGTGTGAAGATGTAATATTTTGGAAACTGAATTTACTATGCTTCTGTGTTAAAAAACCAAACAGGAAATCTGTCTTATTCAATTCAATATTATCGCGTATAACAGTTGATTTAACTTCTTGTATAAATTTTGATGTTACATGACACTCCCAAAATAAGTGTGGAATAGTTTCAACAGAAGCTGAGCAAAACCTGCACATGTCAGTATCTGATCGACCAATTGTAAAAAGATATCTATTTACACCAAGCAATCGATGAAGTAGTTTATACTGAAAATAACTAATAACTAATTTGAACCATGTAAATTTGTTTCCAATTAAAAGAAAAATCATCAATTATATTGACCCATTTATCTTCACAGGATGGCACCTTGAATAATTTATCAACAGTTAACTGGTGAATGTATTTGCATACTTAATGCTTTATTCCTAAATTAGATAATAGCTCTTCTTGTGATGTCTTTTTAACATGTTTTTAGCAGCAAGAGGCCACAAACAATTCGGAAAATGCCTTCACGCTTTTCTACGGAAAGTTCCGGAGCAACGCCCCCAAGATCAAGGCCCTTATGGAACAGGTGGAGCAGAGACTGGACAAAACCCCAGAGTAAGTCTTCTTTTTTTTAAGATTTAAATTAATTTATTCCTTTCACTTTCTATAAAAATACACGAGTATCGACTTTTACAATACAAAATGACAATGAATTATTTAGAAATATTTATTGAAAATGACAGAAGAGAACTGAAATAAAGCCGAAAGGCCTTGTGGGACAAATTCTCATTTAAAGAAAGAAAATAGTACAAGTAAATAATTGTGACAAATACAGATACATTACAGAAGCATGCCTGTGAACATATCAATGGATGTATCAAAATCAGAAATGATAAGACTTCTCCAATGCGTGGGGACGGTATAATACCAAAGCCTCATATTCTGTACAGAGATTGACCACAAACAGTGCACTAAACCTGTACTAACTTTATGGGACGTCAAATAAAATAATGGAAACATCAATTCAATATTGATTTTCCTGTGAATCAGTATGGTATATTGGGTTTGTCCACATAATCATTACAGCGAATAATTGAAATCACACAATGTTGTGATTCTGTGATTCATTTAAGAGCACACCTCTACCCATGTTACGAACTTCTAACCAGTACATAATAGACTGTAAAAACAACTATACAGTTTTTAAAACCAAAAAAGAGAGAGTATGATGTATACTGTTGTACAATTACTGCAAAATTGAATACCATCTTTCTTTTATTTTTTTTTAATATCTGTAAATCTGTTTAAAAAATCTTATTGATTGAATCCCCCACCCATTCAACTCAGAATATACATCCCTTCACTCGTTGGAGTATATTTTTGTTTTCACATATTTTGGTATTGCTGTATCCTTGAAATAACAAAATGAAAATATTAATATGAATGTTTTTGTGCAGGTACACCACTCTCCTGGACGACTGTCTCCAGTGTTATTTCAGCAAGCGTCATCAGCTGCTCCTGCCCAGCATCCGTCTGGCCGTCTCAGAGCTGGCCACCAAACATGCCAGAGACCATTGCTCATTGGTATGCTACTTAGGGTTTAGGGTTAGGATCAAGCATGTCAGGGACCACTGCTCACTGCTAGGTTACTTAGGGTTCAGGGTTAGGATTAGGGTTTGGTCTTTGTCGGTATTTAGGGTTTAGGTTTAGGATCAGTCATGCCAAAGACCAATGCCAACTGGTAGGCCTATAGGGTTTAGGGTTAGGATCAATAAGCAACAAGGAACAAGGAAAATGTAAATCAATTTTAGTTGTTCTTGAATATCATGCCTGATACTTCCTAAACAAGCAATAAGCAATGACAATAAAGAAATAATGTAAAACTGGGTTATGTAAGTTTTACTGAAACCTTGGAATTGCCCAAAAGAGCACAAATAGAAATGAGCATGAATAATTTTATTTTGTTATTGGCAGGTGCGGAGTGGCTGTGCTTTCATGGTCCATGTGTGTGAGGATGAGTACCAGCTCTTCTTTCACTTCTTCTCAAAGTCAACAGAAAAACTTGAGTGAGTATCTTGAGTATTCCTGAATTAATCTGATGTGTTTCATGTTGCTGTACTTGATGACATTCTGTTGCGATTGTCCGAACTGTTTTTTTCCCTCTTTTACTCCCCCTGCTACTTATCTTGCTGTATGATATCGCCCTCCTCTTCGTTCTAAGTTTCCTTCAAAGAAATATGTATTGTACACAGTAATCCTGTGTGAAAGCGGACGTGTACCTAAATACATTTATGAGCCAAGAAATCTTGAATCAAATCTAAGTGTAATATTTGTTTTGAATGTTTGGACAAGAGAGCTGATTGCCTTTATTTTCCATTCTGCCCTGCCAGCTCTATGCTTGAGGAGCTGTGTATGAGCCTGTACGATGTCTTGAGACCTCTTATCATCCATGTCAACCATCTTGAAACCTTGGCTGAGCTCTGCAGCATCCTCAAGACAGAAATGCTGCAAGATCATGTGCAATCAAATCGTGAGTCAACCACTCTCTCTCTGCATCTTTCCTTTTTCTCTCCCCTTCTCTACCCAGTGGTGTCACTTCATATTGTAAGATGGACCGCAAGAACGATCTCTAAGTACAAAATCACCATTTATTCATGGTGTTTCAAGAATGTTTTCCACATTTGTCACCTGTACTTAGAGTACAAATTAGCCCCCAAACTAGCCCCCCCCCCCTTTTTGTCTCGCCTGAACGAATTTTGGTAGAGACCTAGTGATCACTTTTCCTGTTAGTCTGTTGGTTTGTTAGTCTGTTGGTCTGTTGATCTGTTGGTCTGTTACAAAAATTTGAAAGTTTTTCTTTAATTTTGCTCTAATTTCTTTATTTTTACGTCAATTGAGATCAAACTTGGTACAAATGATCCTTGGGTGAGAATAATGGGGTGAAAGGTCATCTAGGGGTCAAAAAGTCAAATGATATGAGGCCGTGTGCATTATATTTCTCAAAGTTTCCATTTGACTTGCTCTCATTTCTTTATTTCTATCAATTGTGATCACACTTGGTACAAATGATCCTTGAGTAATACCACACGTGTCTTCATGAGGCTGATGTTGTCAAAGGTCATCTAGGGGTCAAAAGGTCTAATGATATGAGGCCATGTGCATCTTTTTTTCTCAGTTTTTGTTTGACGTGCTCTCATTTCTTTATTTCTGCTTCACTTGTGATCACTCTTGGTATAAATGATCCTTGGGTGATACCACATGTGTCTTCATGAGGTCAAAGGTCATCTAGGGGTCAAAAAGTTTGAAAAAACATATTTGAAAAAAAGAAAATTAGCACTGTTTATCGATTGCGAAATCAGGCGAGACTCGTGGTTCGCGAAGCACCTTGTTTTTGTACATTTCATGTACACATTTAGAAAAATACCCTTTTGTAACGATTCAAGAACACAAACAAATTCCACAATTGTTGTGTGAGACATGTTATTTCTCATGAGAAATATATGATTTATCTGACTTTCCAGCCAATGAGCTGGCAGCGTTTGCTGCGGTAGCCAATCAGATGCTGGAGGATGTACAGGAGAGACTGGTGTATCGGACCAGCGTCTACGTCAAGTCTGACATCCTGAACTACAAGCCTGCATCAGGAGACCTGGCTTACCCAGAGAAGCTGGAGATGATGGAGGTAGGATTCAGTGATGGATGGATGGATGAATGGATGGATGGATGGATGGATGGATGGATGGATGGATGGATGGATGGATGGATGGATGGATGGGTGTGTGGATGGATGGGTGGGTGGGTGGCTGGGTGGATGGATGGATGGATGGATGAATGGATGGATGGATGGATGGATGGATGGATGGATGGATGGATGGATAGATGGATGGGTGGGTGGATGGATGGATGGATGGATGGATGGATGGATGGATGGATGGATAGATAGATGGATGGATGGATGGATGGATGGATGGATGGATGGATGGATGGATGGATGGATGGATAGATGGATGGATAGATAGGTGTGTGGGGGTGGGTGGATGGGTTGGTGGGTGGGTGGGTGGATGGGTGGGTGGGTGGATGGATGGATGGATGGATAGATGGATGGATGGATGGATGGATGGATAAATGATCAATGATCAATGATAGACACAAGAATCAATTGGAACATTATGTGTTGCCTGTGTTCAGATTTCTAAAGCTCTTTTATGAACACAGATCCTCTCTTTTCACCATGAATTACAATGTAAAAATATACAAAGTATTCTGAAATTTTTACTTGACTCTGTTCTGATTTGGGGTGAAGAACACAATTTTCTGTAGCACCAGTTGGTAACAAATATTGTATGTGTTTGATATCCTGCACACAGAGCATAGCAGAGAGTCTGCGAGAGAAGCAGATGCTGGATTCCAGACGCAGCTCAGGGGACTCTGTGGGGTCGGGGCCCAGCCGAGACATGGCAACCATCAACCAATCAGAGTCGGCCATCATGAGTGGTCAGACTACGCCCCCTGATGGCCTAGGGTCTAGCATCATGGCGCCAGTTGGTGAGGATCCCCCCATTTTATTTCTGTCTGTCTGTCCCTCTATCTGTCTCTCTGTCTGTGTCTGTCTGCCTGTTCCTCTTTTCTTATATCCATATCTCTATTTTTGTGTCCCTCTCCTGATTGCTCTCTATTTCTCCTGCTCGCACTCTCACTGCTATCTATAACTCTCTGTTTCTACTCTCTCTTCATCATCTCTTTTTTTTCCCGTCTGTCTCTCTTTCTATGTAATGTCACCGTCTCTCTCTTAGTGTTAAACCATCCATGACAACACAGCCTCATGACCGAGTTGCCAATTTGCCTCCTAAAATGTTAATGTCCCTAACATTAAAACATTCATAACTTTTAATTTTCCAATTTTCTTCAAGACATTTTTGCTGTGCTTCTTGAATTTTGCTGCTTTCATTGAGAACGACTTACCTATGGATTGTATTTCCCCTCTAAACATCATTGTTTTGTCTTTTTGCGTTGTACCCTAGGTTCGGGAGCAGGGACGGCCACGCTGCATGTCAACGCATCCCTGTCTCCGGCAGACCTTCATGGCATGTGGTACCCAACCGTCAGGAGGACACTTGTCTGTCTGTCCAAACTCTATCGCTGCATCGATGTGAGTTTAGCTGTGCTTCTCTCTGTCTCTGTCTCCCCCATCTCTCTCTGTCTCCTCTCTCTCTGTCTCTTTCTCTCTGTCTCCCCCATCTCTCTCTGTCCCTCTCTCTCTGTTTCTCCAAGCTCTATCGCTGCATCGATGTGAGTTTAGCTGTGCTTCTCTCTGTCTCTGTCTCTTTCTCTCTGTCTCCCCCATCTCTCTCTACCCCCCTCTCTCTGTTTCTCCAAGCTCTATCGCTGCATCAATGTGAGTTTAGCTGTGCTTCTCTCTGTCTCTCTGTCTCTTTCTCTCTGTCTCCCCCATCTCTCTCTACCCCCCTCTCTCTGTTTCTCCAAGCTCTATCGCTGCATCGATGTGAGTTTAGCTGTGCTTCTCTCTGTCTCTGTCTCTTTCTCTCTGTCTCCCCCATCTCTCTCTATCCCCCTCTCTCTGTTTCTCCAAGCTCTATCGCTGCATCGATGTGAGTTTAGATGTGCTTCTCTCTGTCTCTGTCTCCCCCATCTCTCTCTATCCCCCTCTCTCTGTTTCTCCAAGCTCTATCGCTGCATCGATGTAAGTTTAGCTGTGCTTCTCTCTGTCTCTGTCTCTTTCTCTCTGTCTCCCCCATCTCTCTCTGTCCCCCTCTCTCTGTTTCTCCAAGCTCTACCACAGCATTGATGTGAGTTTACTGCACTTTTCTCTGTCTCTCTGTCTCTCTCTCTGTCTCTCTCTCTGTCTCTCTCTCTCTCTGTCTCCCTCTCTCTCTGTCTCCAAGTCTCTGTTTCTCTTTGTCTCTCTCTCTGATTCTCCAAGCTCTTCCGGTGCATTGATGTGAGTTTAGCAGTACTTTTTCACTCATTCTCTCTTGTGCTTGCTAAATTTACAATATATTTCTCAATTTCACATAATATCCAATTCAAATTAAGTTGGAATTTGTTGATATTTTGCAAAAATTGATTGCAATATCTGAGCTTTTGGTGATGCATTTATGCATCCACTTATAAAGCTGTATATGTTTGTACCAATTATATTAAAGTATCCTTGTCCTAAGAGACAATTATATCATACATTTGAGAATCAGCGATTCTACATTTGTATTTTCAAACTGACTTTCCTTTTCAGAAATCCATCTTCCAAGGCTTGTCTCAAGAAATCCTGCAGTCCTGTATTCACTCCCTCACCATTGCCTCTCAGGGTATCACCAGCAGGAAGGTACGATCCAAATTCAAGCTCTTCTTCACCAGCAGTGTAACATAATTCTTCTTTATGACACACCATATTGATCTATTCTACACTCTTTCTAACTTGTAAATTATGTGAGTGTTTTTAGACATTTGCTTGCTGAAAGGCTTCCTTGCAGTGATTCTGATTAATGGATTTATTTATTTAATGGAGATTCTCATTTTCATATCATTAGCCAAAGTTGTCTCTTCGCATTTACTTCAGTTAATCAGTGTGGATACTTCAGTATCCACACTGGACCACACCCAGCCTGTTTCTTTTTATTTGTTTGTATTATTGAAATAGAGAGAGAGAGAGAGAGAGAGAGAGAGAGAGAGAGAGAGAGAGAGAGAGAGAAGTAGAGAGGGACTGGCAGTGAGAGAGGGGAAGAGGGACAGAAAGGATAATAAAGAGACAGAGATAGACAAACTGATGGAAATTGATGAAAAATAGACACAGATGGACACAGAGACCTTGCGACGCATCCCCTAGTTGATGTGTATCATTCCTCCTATCACACACAGAACCAGCTGGACGGGCAGCTATTCTTCATCAAGCACCTGCTGATCCTGAGAGAGCAGATTGCTCCTTTCCAGGTCGAGTTCTCCATCACGGAGACAGCGCTAGACTTCAGCTTCATGAAAGGTAATGTACCCTCCAAACCTGAAACTCACCTTCTCATTCCCTCTCCCTCTCTCTCCCACTCTCTCTTTCTCTCTCTCTCTCTCTCTCTCTCTCTCTCTCTCTCTCTCTCTCTCTCTCATTCTCTCATCTTTCATCTCCCTTTGTCTCTCCTTTCTCTCACTCTACCTCCTCTCACACCTTCATTTCTTATCTTGTGTCCCCTCCCCCTGTTCCTGGGTTTCCATAGTTCTCTCTGTCTCTCTTTCTGTCTCTCTTTCTGTCTCTCTTTCTGTTTCTGTCTGTTTCTCTCTGACTCTCTCTCTGTCTGTTTCTCTCTATCTGTCTGTCCACCTGTGTCCCTGTAAAGAATATGCAAGATTTGGGCATTGTCTAACTGATTTTAATTTCAGTTGCTGCGTATGGTCTTCTGAAGAAACGGAGAACTCTCTTCACACTCAGCAGCAACAATGCCTTCCTGGAGTTTCTCTTTGAGGTGAGTTCCAGCCCCATGCTATGAACAACGATATCATGGATGGAAGCTTAAAAAAAAAAAGGCTGTTAGAAATTGAAAATGAGATATTGTGATTTAGTCCTGGGCCCTGTTTAATAAAAATCTGTCGTTGATTGCAATTTGACTCGCAATTGTGATATCAATCTTAACACTGTATATTAGAGAGAGAGGGGAATTGGACTTGCGATAGATTGAGATCATTTGCAACTCTATTTAAGACAGGGTCTTGATTTAATCAAGATCAAGGAGCTTATAGTGCTTAATGTAGCTTGGCTTAAATCAAGGTAGTATTCAAATACATTAAATGGTTCTTTTACTTCGTAAGCATAAAATTTTCATTATTATTATAGCGTAAACCTGGGTTGTTTTTGTGTTCTCACTGGTTTTCTTAGCACCGCAATTGCAGTGCTAACCCTACCAAATTGCGATGCTAGATAGTCCCGAACTATCGATGGGGCTAGCCCACTTTCCAAAAACACAGTGAGAACCGAAGCGGGGCTAAGCTTTACCCCGGGAAATTGTGGTGGGGCTAAAGGGGGGGCGTTAGCACCGCAATTGCCGGGGCTAAGTGAAAGTTTTGACAGTGGGAAAAGGGCTTATGTGACAGCCCTTTCAAGCAGATTTCTCACAACATGTATTTATGTTATTTTAATTATTAAATGTAACTGATATGTTCGTGTATGTAATAACTGTCATGTTTTGTTACCTTTTGCTGTTTTTTCTCATGCAGAATGAAGTAAACTAATTTAACGATAAAAAAAAATCTACTGAACTACTTTCATGTCTCTTCTTCACAGGGAGCGCCACAAGTGACAGAGCACTATGTGGATTCCAAGAAGGATGTCGACAATCAGCTGAAAGTAATCTGTGAGGTATTCATCAAGAATGTAACAGACTCGCTTGCCTCAGAACTCCTCGCATTCCACAAAAAGGTGAGACTGCTGTTTTAAGATTATTAATGTGTATCACACCTGCTACTCCTGTGATTGGTGCTTTCATTCCTTTTACTACTACTTCTTCTTGTTCTTCCTCTTGTTCTTCCTCTTGTGGTTCTTCTTGTTCTTCTTCTTCATCTCCTCCTTCTTCTTCTCCTTCTCCTCCTCCTCCTCCTCCTCCTCCTCCTCCTCTTCCTCCTGACATTGTTGCTTTTGTGATTAATCTCCCATTCAGGCTCAAGTCATCATTGATCTGAATGCAGAAGAGAACACTAAGGTATCCCTCAGGAGTCAGCCATTTGCCAGTCCAGGTGAGTAACGTCATAGTCTTTCTTTCATTAATCCTACAATCAAGTAATTATGCCTCCGCCACGAAGTGGCCGGAGGCATAATGTTTTCGGGTTGTCCGTCCTTCCGTCCGTCCCGAATCTGTTTAGGCAATATCTTGAGAACCGTTAAGCAGATTTGCTTGGTACATGTATGTATTGCATGAAACTAATGAAATGTGTAAAATTGGGGTCAAATTTGATTGAGGTCAAAGTTCAAAGGTCAATGAACTCTGTAAAAATTGCCCAAAATTGACCTTTTTCACAATAAATCAAAATCCAAGGATGCAATTCTCATTAAGCATGGTACAAAGATGGATCACTACTTGGGGGTAGACTGGTGACATTTTTTGGTAAAATTCCTGAAAGGTCAGAGGTCAAAGGTCAATGAACTTTGCCAAAATTGGCTAGAAATTGCCCCAAACTTTAAATTTTTCACAATAAATCCAAATCCAATGGTGCAATTCCAACCAAACATAGTGAAACGATGGATCGCTACTTGGGGGTAGACTGGTGACATTGTTGGTGAAATTGCTTGAAGGTCAAAGGTCAATAAACTTTGCAAAAATGGATGCTTTTCACAATAAACCCAAATCCAAATCCAATGGCGCAATTCTAACCAAACATGGTACAGAGATGTATCACTTCATGGAGGTAGACTGGTGAAAGTTTGGGTAAAACTCCTGAGAGTTCAAAGGTCAATGAACTTTGCCAAAAATTAGCTAAAAATTGCCCCCAAAGTGATAATTTTCAAAATATATCCAAATCCAATAGTGCACTACCAATCAAACATAGTGCAAAGATGGATCACTACTTAGGGGTAGACTGATGACATTTTTGGTGAAGGTCAGAGATCAATGGTCAATGAACTTTGCCATAAATTGGCTAAAAATTGCCCCCAAATAGATATTTTTCACATTGAATCCAATACTAATGATTCAATTCAAACCAAACATAGTACAGAGATGTATCATGTCATGGAGGTAGACTGGTGAAGTTTGGGTAAAATACCTAAAAGGTCAAAGGTCAATGAACTTCACCCCAAATTGGCTAATTTTAAACAAACTTGAGACAAGGATGGATTTAGACAGACTGGTTAGATTGGAAGTCAAAGAAGTAAGAGGTCAAAAGTCATAGAACATTGCCAAACTTGGCTAAACTTGGAAAAACAGAATGTGATATTTTCATTTCTCATAGGAGCAATGGTACATTGCCCACCAAACATACACATTTTCTGAGAATAGCAAAGAGGCGGAGGCATATTTATCGACTGCATGGCAGTCGAATTGCTCTAGGGAATTAATGAAATCATCCATTTTACTTATTCATTGATTCAGCCTTTCACTTATTTGTTCATTCAATCATTAACTTATTTATTACTTTATTTGTGCATTCATTCTTTCATGCATTGATTTATTGATGCATGAAATAATTTGTTATGGAATTGATTTATTCTTGTTCTTGATCTAAATTTGTTCTTGATCTAAATCATATGATCCAATGTTTATGCATCAAATTCAAGAAATATATCACAATGAACATCAAAACATGAAACCCTCTTATGTGAACAAAAATATCAACAAATTTCTGTTAAAAGATCATAAGATTTATAATTTTAAGAAAAAAGATATCATTGGTGATAGTATGTGGAATAGAGGGGAAATTTCAATAAATTGTTTATCTCTCTCAGTCTCATAGGCAATAGATTGTGATATAAGTGACACAGCATTATCAATGGTCGTTGTGGGGAGAGAATGTTAAACACTTTATTGATGTGTTTGTGTTTTGTTTCAGAGCGAGTCCACGATGTTATTGGGGAGTCGTACAAGCAGATCAAGTCCATGCTACCCAAGATCTTCAGGAGCATGTCTCTCTACCTTGCCAACAAGGACACAGAATACATTCTCTTCAGACCAATTAAGGTATGTCTTGCTGTTTTTGCATCTTTAATTTCATTTATAGTATACTGTGCTGGGAAGACAAAAGGCCTTCAAAAGGTGATCTTGAGCAATCTTCTTGCTAATGATCTTAAATGCATGTATTGTCCATTTTAGAAACTTCCTGAAAAATTTGCCCTCATATGATCCACATTTTGAGTAATTAGTGATTAATTCACAAATCCTTGAAATGTTCGACCTGAACAATTTGATGATTTTTGTCTCGCCCACCGGAGGTGAAGGCGAGACTAAGGGATCCAAATGGCGTCCGTCCGTCGTCCGTCCGTCGTCCGTCCGTCGTCCGTCCGTCGTCCGTCCGTCGTCCGTCGTCCGTCCGTCGCCCGTCGTCCGTCACAAATGTTAAAGTTTACCTGCAAGACTCTCTAATGATCCATAACTTGGCAACTGTTACAGCAATGGCAATTTGGTATCTTCATGTTGTGGTGTTGTCAGAGGTCATGTGATGATGTCAAAGGTCATTTGAGGTCATATATTAAAGAGTATGTGCAAGACTCTCTTTTTCTATGTTAAAGTTTACCTGCAAGACTCTCTTTTGACAAATAACTTCACATAGGTTGCTTGGATTACAACCTAACTTGGGTCATAGATGCACTGGGGGTACCTTCATGTTATGGTACCGTTGGAGGTCACAGGATAAGGTCAAAGGTCATTTGAGGTCATACGTTAAAGTTTACCTGCAAGACTCTCTTTTGACAAATAACTTCACATGGATTGCTTGGATTACAACCTAACTTGGGTCATAGATGCACTGGGGGTACCTTCATGTTATGGTGCCGTTGGAGGTCACAGGATAAGGTCAAAGGTCATTTGAGGTCATACGTTAAAGTTTGCCTGCAAGACTCTCTTTTGACAAATAACTTCACATAGGTTGCTTGGATTACAACCTAACTTGGGTCATAGATGCACTGGGGGTACCTTCATGTTATGGTGCTGTTGGAGGTCACAGGATAAGGTCAAAGGTCATTTGAGGTCATACGTTAAAGTTTACCTGCAAGACTCTCTTTTGACAAATAACTTCACATAGGTTGCTTGGATTACAACCTAACTTGGGTCATAGATGCACTGGGGGTACCTTGATGTTATGGTACCGTTGGAGGTCACAGGATAAGGTCAAAGGTCATTTGAGGTCATACGTTAAAGTTTACTTGCAAGACTCTCTTATCACACATAACTCATCACATGTTGCTACAATGGCAATCAAACTTGGATGATGGATGCACTGGGGGCACCTGCATGTTATTGTGCTGTAAGAGGTCACATGATAAGGTCAAAGGATATTTGAGGTCATACATTAATGTTTACTTGCAAGACTCTTGGTGAAGGCTTCCTAACTTGTGCACAGAATTGTGTGAGCATGTGTGAGCATTACTGATGTTTTCGCAAGTGGGCGAGACACAATATTGCTAATGCCTTGTTTATTTAATCACTAATTACTACAAATGTGGATAGTTTTAGGGCAAATAGATTTCAGCAAGTTTCAAAAATAGATAATACATGCATTTAAGACCATTGGCAAGACGATTGCTCACATTAACCTTTCGAAGGCCTTTTTGTCTTCCCAGTACAGTATATTCCCTTTAATAGCAATTATATTATTCTGAATGGTACTCTTAATGCCTGGTTGATAACGTTTGTAGGTTGAGTTGCCTTTCTGGGGTGAACCACGAGGGGTCGGCATCTCTCACCCATTTTCCAGTAAAGGCTTTCTGTCCACTCCACCGTGGTTTCACCCTGTGAAGAGGGGTCTTTCACGTGTATAGAGTGTGTCTCTTCATTTAACATCCTATTTGAGGGACGGAGTGTCTCCATACAATGGGGGGGGGGGGGGGGGGCGGGGAGGTGCGCGTACACACACGGCTGACTCTTTTGCAATGACTTTTGTGGGACTCAAACCCACAGCCTTGACTTTTAGAGTCAAATTCTGTACCCATGGAGCCACGCCCACTCTCCCTTATTTCATTTAATCATTTGTATAATGTATAATTTGAGTGCATGTCTGAAAATATTCATACTTAGAAAATGTAGAAAAGTAACGTGATTAATAGTTACTTCTCAAGAACGCATAAAAGAGAAAGTTGTTTCTTAGTGCACCATGCAACAACATTCATGTTGTGTCTTTATCTGTGAACAAAAAGTAGCTTGTGTGGTTAAGTCGCTGCCTGGTAAGCAATAGATTGCAGGTTCAAATCCTGTCTGGTTCCAAGAGGTTTGTCTGACTTGGTTTTCATTCATTTACAGGATGGAGCACAACCATCCTTACTACTGCTGCATGCTTTTTTTTTTCAAGATTGAAATTACCCCAGTAAGCCCTTTCACTAAAAACATTCAGATTTGTGTTGCAGTTATACCCTCTTCCGGTCCCGTGTGCTAGTGTTTGACACCAGGGCCCGGTAACACCGAGATTTGCAATCAATCGCAAAATGGCAACAGTCGATCAACATAATTTTTGCATGCACTTTTTGTCTAGGAGACTGACCAGTAACCAATCAAAAATTGCCTTTCAAATTTGCAATTGATCGCAAACCTTTATGTTACCGGGATCAGAAGTTGGTGGTATGACTGCAAACAAATTTTGGATGTCACAATGGTCAATATGGGATGGCTCTATGCAGTGTGGAGAATTATTTATTTGAAATGTTGTTAGAGTAAACTCGTTTTGTTTTTATTGCTGTCCACAGACTAGTGTGCAGCAGACATACCAGCAAGTGGAGGAGCTGGTAAAAAGCAACTACTCTGAGGAAGACCAGCAGATCATTGCATGCCCAAGCAAGGAACAGGTCAGTGAGAAATGAGTACAGTCTATCGTAGAGTATGTGATGTGTATTGTGTATAGCTAATAACGAAGCTGGTGAATAAACATTTATCAAAGGAAGAGCGGCAGATCATTGCATGCCCAAGCAAGGAACTGGTCAGTGAGAAATGAGTACAGTCTATCGTAGAGTATGTGATGTGTATTGTGTATAGCTAATAACGAAGCTGGCAAAGAAACATGTATCAGAGGAAGAGCAGCAGATCATTGCATGCCCAAGCAAGGAACAGGTCAGTGAGAAATGATTACACTTTTGTGGCAACCTTTCTCTTTGTCTGTTCATATTGATTGTTACTTCTATTTTGAATAGTTTTCATTTCTATATTTGTAATTTGTAATTTGTTATTTGTTATTTCCACAACTCATAATAGATACATTAATACAAACACAAGTTGATAAACATACATCAAATGAATACATGAAATAATACAAAAATAGTAATGATGATATACGCATGTATATGCATTGACTACTGACATATTTCATAAATATGTGTTTCACCAATGTGTTTCATCCTAGCTATATGTGGAAAGAAAGGAACGAAGGAAGAAATACAAGAATTTATTTTTATTCATAAGTATTAGGTTAACACCTTGCAGAGCCAACTGACTTGATTAATTAAATAGTGCTTCATGTACTGAAAATATTCAACTGTGTTCTTTAATTTGCAAATAGTCCCAAAGGAAAGGACAATTTCATATTGTAATGTTCATCGATATTATGTGAGGCTGGTGGAAGGCAAGTTTACGCTTGATTATTATGGATTATAAACTGATTAATTCAGTCATTCATTCATAAACATGGGACAGTATTATTTTGTCTGATTTTACCATGAAATGGCAAAATTGTGTCTTGATTTTCCCCGTCCTTTGTCTTCCGAGCCTTCTGTCTTCTACAGACGCTTGAAAAACCAATAATGGACAATCTTAAAAAAGGACTGTGATATGACCAACATTACCTGGATCTTGAATGCTCATAAATTATTTGCATTGTCGGTATACTGAAGAAGTGCATGAATGCAGTGTAGTTTGTTTTACTTTGGGAAGAATACGCTTGTGTACTTGCCAAACACCTCATGAAACTCTTGGACATACAAATGTTAGAACAGGTGGCTGCATATGAGATAACAGACTACAAACTAGTGAAAACCTGTGAGTTATGTTCCTCCTGGACTATGATGTTGTATGCAGGTTTTCAATTATTGTAACTTCCCATCAATGGTAACTACTATGGCAACAGGTGCAATAATGAGTGCTCATTGGCTGTTGCCAAGGTAGTTACCATTGATGGTTAGTTACAGTAATTGAAAACCTATAAACATGGCCCTGGTCTTCATATTCTCCGCTTTATTTATTTATTCCTCTGCTGTTATTATAACATTAAACAATCATTTTTATTTGTTTTGTGCAATCACAGAAAAACAGCCCAAATTAAAGATCATAATGTATAAATTGTCTCTGAGATCACGTTCCATTAAGCAAAAGCTTTATACAAAAAAAAATGCTCGTTATGAGGCCTGGCAAATGTGTGAAATGAAACATATGAAACATATCAAACTGCACAGGATGAAAACATAATGAAATGGATGCCATAAGGTACTGTAGTTGTAATGGCATACAGTTCGACCTTGATTATATGGCCTTCGATTTTCCGGCCGTCTCTGTTAACCGGACGCCAACTCACCGATTTTTGTCTCGCCCACCGGAGGTGAAGGCGAGACTAAGGGATCCAAATGGCGTCCGTCCGTCGTCCGTCCGTCGTCCGTCGTCCGTCACAAATGTTAAAGTTTACCTGCAAGACTCTCTTTTGACAAATAACTTCACATGGGTTGCTTGGATTACAACCTAACTTGGGTCATAGATGCACTGGGGGTACCTTCATGTTATGGTGCCGTTGGAGGTCACAGGATAAGGTCAAAGGTCATTTGAGGTCATACGTTAAAGTTTACCTGCAAGACTCTCTTTTGACAAATAACTTCACATATGTTGCTTGGATTACAACCTAACTTGGGTCAGAGATGCACTGGGGGTACCTTCATGTTATGGTACCGTTGGAGGTCACAGGATAAGGTCAAAGGTCATTTGAGGTCATACGTTAAAGTTTACCTGCAAGACTCTCTTTTGACAAATAACTTCACATGGGTTGCTTGGATTACAACCTAACTTGGGTCAGAGATGCACTGGGGGTACCTTCATGTTATGGTACCGTTGGAGGTCACAGGATAAGGTCAAAGGTCATTTGAGGTCATACGTTAAAGTTTACCTGCAAGACTCTCTTTTGACAAATAACTTCACATGGGTTGCTTGGATTACAACCTAACTTGGGTTATAGATGCACTGGGGGTACCTTCATGTTATGGTGCTGTTGGAGGTCACAGGATAAGGTCAAAGGTCATTTGAGGTCATACGTTAAAGTTTACCTGCAAGACTCTCTTTTGACAAATAACTTCACATGGGTTGCTTGGATTACAACCTAACTTGGGTCATAGATGCACTAGGGGTACCTTCATGTTATGGTGCTGTTGGAGGTCACAGGATAAGGTCAAAGGTCATTTGAGGTCATACGTTAAAGTTTACCTGCAAGACTCTCTTTTGACAAATAACTTCACATAGGTTGCTTGGATTACAACCTAACTTGGGTCATAGATGCACTGGGGGTACCTTCATGTTATGGTGCCGTTGGAGGTCACAGGATAAGGTCAAAGGTCATTTGAGGTCAGGGATACAATTCTTTTGCGTAGCAACGGAGATCGTGATATTTCTGGTTATTTTCGCAAGTGGGCGAGACACAATATTGCTAATGCCTTGTTAAAAAATGTATTTTTAATGTTTTTATGAGTTTTCAGTGCCAGCATCACTTCAGACAAACACACATGCTACCACTGTCATGCGAATACACAGTGGGACATTCTGTCAATCACTGCAATCAAGATTGTAGATATTTATGACACCTTTCTCAGCAGCGTTATCATTGATATAGACAGCTGTTGAGTCAACATGTATTAAGTAGCGATGTCACAACATGGTAACATAACACTCGCCCTGGTCAAAATTTGTATCTTCCACTGTACCAACAACGCATTAGAATCTGTTCTAATCGGATCCATCAGGACAGCAAAAATATTTTGACACACACATTTAACATGAATACATCCTCACCTTTCACATCATCAGCATGATATTACGGTTGATGGGGGGGGGGGGGGGGGGGGGGGTTGGACATCGTTTCGATCAGTCAACGACTCCCGCCTATCTGACATACGATCGAGGGTGATGGAGTCGAGTGCAGTCTGATTGTCATGATTGAAGCGAAGTTAGATTGTATTTTGTTGAGATTTTGGAGTAATTTCTCTTGCTGTTCTGTGTATTTTAAGGAAGGTAATCATAATGCTGGTTTATTGGTAATAAGTAACACATGTATACTCCTACAATAACATAATAAAAAGAGCCTAATTTAACAATTCTCGCTTATCCGGCCATATCGATTTTCCGGACGGCCGCTGGTCTGGACCTGGCCGGATAATCAAGGTCCAACTGTAGCTACTTGTACCATGGCAATGAGAGAAAAATATTTGCATTTAGTCTCGTGTCTTTACGACATGGTTTATCTGGTTGAGAACTTTTATAGTCGCATCCTGTATTCTTTGTGCTGAACGGAAGGCTTTTCTTCTCACTCCTTGTCTCTACCCTTAGTTTTATGATTAAGGGAGGTTGGGGTGGGGCTGGGGGGTGTAGGGATTGGATTAATTTGGATTAATTATTAATCCATGACTGGCCATCATCTTCCACGAAGTGGGTGGAGTAAAGGACTAATGAATGTCGTCGTGGGACTTTTACGACCGGACATAGTCAACAGAGACCTATCAGCAAAGGGGTTGATTATTTGCTTGCTATCTTTAGACTCCGTCAGCGGTGGAATTCAAGAAATGTACAGAAGCGCAGCATGAGGAAGGTCCTGCTTCTGTTTTTATGACAGTGATATTGCAAGACTCCTGTCAGATTCACATCTGGGACTTAATCTGGATTATCTCTCCTCGTTAATATTACATTGCTGATATTAAGCAATAGAATTCACATACAAAAGAACTTTAGGTTTAAGAGAGCAACAAGTAATTGATATTCAGATGTGGCACTCATGACAATTTAACTCTCCTCTGTCCTCATATGACAAAGGAATACAAATACAATTATAATCTTTTTAATAAAAAATTATTTTAATATGTAGTACCTTCTCTTCTCATGTTGCAAAAACTGAACACACATTAATTTTATTTCTGGATGCATTGTGGTAATATTATACCTCACTTTCAGTACAAACTCTCTTGTATAAATCTTTGTAAGAACAGGGACTTTGCGACACAGTTTTATGAGGGAGTGTTACATTAGCCAGAGTCTTCTGTTTGCAATATCTGTTATCCAGGTATATGTTCAGCACTCATCGCTAATTAAGGACTGTCCAGTGGAGAACTCCTTTTTTTTTTGCGGAGTACACCGTATACAAATGATACATGAAAATGAACAGGTGTAACTTCACAGTGGCTAAAGAGAATTATCTGATGTTGTTACGGCTTGGGAGGCTTTTGATGGGCTCCTGAGAGAGAGAACATTGCAGTCTTTGACATCTCTTTTGATTTTACAGCCTGCACAAGGAACTGCTGGACATATTTTGATGTGAAGACTTGAGGGGTAAGGAATATACGCGGCGTAATTCACAGATTTGTGACAAGAAGGGAAACAAAATTGGACAGCAAAAGAGGACTTGTCCTAATTGACTTGTGGAATGTACCTAGCATGTGATGTTCTTTCTTTATTTGAGAGGATCTGGCATATTGAAGCCACAGGAAGTAAAATCCAGCATGCTGTCTGAATGGTGCAGTGCTCTTTGAAAGAAGGATGAACTCCAAAGAAACTATCGCTCTATGAAAGTTGTGTGTTTTAAAAATGCCTCAATGAAGCATTAAGAGTTAAGCTGACACGCAGGAGAGACGACATAGAATATTTGTGTTTTTGTGAATATCATCTCTCTGCCAAGGATGAATTTCAAATGATATAAGCTGTTGCTGTTGAAAAGCAAAACTCATAGCATGCTACATTATTCAAGTATTCCATCTCAGTGCAAGTCATTTTTATCAGGTCTTGATTATCTTCAGTTCCTGACAAACAGCCTTTGTTCTTGATAGATCTGGGATAAAAATGCATGCTGTTCTAGTTGAAATATATATATATTGTCGACAATATGGAGGATATGAATACTACAACCGTAGCACCCTTTTCACCATGTGTGTCTGAGAGAGAGGCAACCGTCATCGCTTGGATAGTCTCCTGTCTAGTCGTCCTTATCTTTATCGGAAACTCCGTTGTTATCATCGTGATTATGCGCACGCAGGCTAAAAACCACACGGCGTACATCTACACCCTGAGCCTTGCCTTTGCGGACATTTTTGTCGGATTCATGTGTTTGGTGCATGTGGTGTTTTTTTTCTCTGGCAACACGTCAACGACCTGGTGCTTGTGGGAGGCGGTGATTTTCATCTCGGCCTGCAGTGCCAGCGTCTCAAACATCATCTGCATCGCGTTTGACCGCTACCTCGCCATTACCAAGCCCGTCATGTACAGCGCCCGCATCCACGACCACACGTGGTACGCCAAGGTAGTCATCGCAACCGTCTGGGTTCTCTCGCTCTTCTACGGGTCTCTGCCGTTGCTCGGCTGGCGCACGGCGCAGTTCATCCCCTGCCGCCACTGCTGGTTTGTCGGCATCCTCCCCGGGAGTTTCGTCGTCACGCTCTTCTTTACGCAGTTCATCGTGCCCGTATTCATCCTCCTGTTCTTGTACGGGAGCATGCTGAGTGTGGCGCTACGCCAGGCGAACCAGATTGCGGACCTCGCTGATAGTGTTTGCGCCACGCCGGGCCGGAGATGGGAGCAGCGTAGGAGAGCTGTCGTCACCCTCACGCTCATCATGGGCTGCTTCTTTATCACATGGGCGCCATTCTTTGTCATCCTCTTCATTCACATGGTCACCCGGACCCCCAACGTAAAGATCGTTGTCCACTCCTACTTCTTCATCCTTGCCATCAGTAACTCCTGCCTCAACCCACTGGTGTACGCGTACTGGAACCGGGAGTTCCGCAAGATTTTCAGCAAGTGGTTCATTTCGGAAGGACGGAAAATCAGACATTCCTTCTCCTCTACCAGACGAATGACGATTACTTTTATTTCAGGGAGTTATGGCAATCAAGCCTCGCCATCCCCTCCCCATCAGTAGGAATCTACCTCTTACTTGACATGTGCGAAAAACAACAGATGAATATTGAATGGTTAGTTCTAAGGATACATGTTTGTAAACTACACCTGACCGATTGAGAGCCATTTCATTCCATTGCTGGCACCAGTCAACTGTATTTTTGATTTCCACATTTTCGTAATCCATTTACTCCCATAGGCAAGAAATTGAGTTATCTTAATATGGGGCTGTCAGTATGTGGTATCTAGAGCGCTAACCTGTTAAGTCCCTTCGACCTACTCAGTCCCATAGGTAGAAAACTAAGTGGTTTATTGGTATGGCACTGTCTGTGTTTAGTACTGAGAGGGTTAACCCTCTCAGTCCCAAAGGTAAGAGACTGTGTAGATACTGATATGGGGGCTGTCAGTGCTTGGTACTAAGGGGGTTAACCTGCTCAGTCCCATAGGCAAAACTCAGAGCCATTACATCTCACTGCTGCCACTAATCAACCTTATTTTGTATTTCCACTAATTTTTTAAACCCATCTAGTCCATAGCAACAAACTGAGTTATTATTGATATACCGTATTTTTCGGTGTATAAGACGCATGTTTCTTCCCTTGAAAATCACGCCAAAGTCCAGGTGCGTCTTATACACGGCGTTAGCAAAAATCAGGTCTTTCAAACCAACACGTATACACCTGTATGGGACTATACATTGTGTGACATTAAAAAAAGTGGATGGCTTTGATAGCCCGATACAAATGTTGTACCGGTAATACGATCTCAATCACATCACCAGCATACTTAACTGGAACTAAAAAATCCCCAGGAGTAGTATTTGTCCGTGAGACAACTCAAAGAAACCGCTGATCAAAAGGCTTAAACTAGAAATCTCCGTTTGATGGAGACTGCGATTGATTCTGTTATCAGCTCTGGCCACAAGCTGGCGCTAGTACACAAAGAACATAGAGCTACATTGAGACACTCTATGACAAAGAACGATCTTTGTTTACTAGCGCCAGCTTGTGGCCAGAGCTGATAATAGAATCAATCGCAGTCTCCATCAAACGGAGTTTTCTAGTTTAAGCCATTTGATCAGCGGTTTCTTTGAGTTGTCTCGCGGACAAATACTACTCCTGGGGCTTTTTTAGTTCGGGTTAAGTGTGCTGGTGATGTGATTGAGATCGTATTACTGGTAATCAATTGTGTCAGGCTATCAAAGCCATTTATTTTGTTGTTGACTGTATATATAGTCCCATACATGTGTATATGTGTTGAAACTTTATACGGACCCGATTTTTTTTTTTTTTCAAATTGCGTGCTCAAAGTCGGGATGCGTCTTATCCGCCGTTGCGTCTTGTACGCCGAAATTTACGGTAGGGCTGCCTGGTTGGCGCTGAGAGGGTTAACCCGCTCAGTCCCAAAGGCAAGAAACTGAGTAGATACTGATATGGGGCTGCCAGTGCTTGGTACTGAGGGGATTAACAGATTTCAATGACAAGCACTTGTCTCCCAAGAAAAGTCAGGACAATATAACTTCAGACATATAAAACAAACGTGCTCAAATGAGATACATTTTTAAAATGCAAAGGAAATTAAAAAGACAATATATACATGAACGTATCACTTATTCACTTATCTAAAGTTGTAACATTTCAATAAGATGAAAGGGAGGGGGGAAAAAAAAATCAAATTTAAGGGGTGTGGTAGCAATTTTTGAAATCTCTGTATTTTACTCTGTTTTCTTTTTTTATACTTGTATATGCTTGTGGTTCCTACAATGTTTTGCAAACTTTGATTTTAGTCTGCAAAAGCCTGATGTTGAGTGTTTATATGCCATAGCTCATTGGGTCGTTGGCTTCTTTTTCTTGCATTGCTTCCTTCTTGCTCTTGCCCATTGTCATTTGTTATTCTTTTCTTGTTTATATTACACCAATGCTCCTCAAATTGGCACAACAAGTTATCTAAATGCTTCAAATAACATTGTTAAAAATGTGGTGTATTTCACTTGAAGGGTAGCCCAAATGCTGATGATATTCGCTCTACACAGAATAACACTGAACAGAAAGTTTCAGCTGCATCCTTTTGCTCACTCTTGCTCTTTTTCGTTTTCTTTTCATGTGCAGGTGAACCTTCTTCTGGCGGCATCTCCTTGAGTCGATGACGTCACCAGCAAACCAGGATGAGCAGTTCCAGTGCTGAGCATGTCAGCGCTCTAGTACTTGTGTGTATTGTATTTATTTTCAAGGACCTGCAGGAACGATTGGAGGTATTTCTGAAAGTGTTGTTGGCTCTTATAACAGAAAGAGAGACAAACTCAAAATGTAATGCATACTGGCAGGGTTTATAGCAAGATAAGTGTTGTGGTTTTGCATGTGGTAAAGATGACTGGAGGTGCAATGGAAAAAGCTTGTGGGAGAGGGGGGGGGGGGGGAATGAATGAAAAATATGTCTGACAGGTGTGAAGAATATAAGATATATTAAAAGCCCATAAAAAGTTCTTTTGTCAAGTTTCAGCATCAGAAACTGGATAAACTCAGCTAAAAAATCAGTAATATTAAAAGTACAAAAAAAGTGTTCTTTCTTCATGTTTCAGCATAGGAAACTCATGAAAAAACTTTGCTACAATGATATTTCTTTGTATAGTTATATGTAATGGTATCATGCTTTGAACTCTGTCAAAAATTTGTGTGATACTCTGTGGGTTTGACACTGTGCCTGTGATAGTGTTTGTCAAGATATAATCCTCTTCATGTGTGTATTAGACAAAAAAAATGCACATGGCATGCATACCGTGTGAAATCAAACTGTTAATCCTGCTCAATTGGTCACAAATGTAATACTTTTGATAGATGTTTTGCTAAAGTGATAAGTTAAGAAAGCAAATTATTATTGCTTGATAGTGGTGCTTGCTATATGACATGTTTGAGAAGATCTTATTTCATACCTGAAATATTGAAATTATGTGTGATGCTATTTGGTTGTGAAATATCTGCATCAAAGCAAAGAAATCCAGAAGTACACATATTCTGTGTATCCCCCCAGAATCACTCTGGATATCAAGCGATGATGTTGTGTACGAAAAGAGGTAGCTGGAGGAAAAGTGGTGGTGATCTTCTAGTGATAACTATGGGCAGATATCATATTAGCCAGGGTGTGGTTAAATCGCTCGATCATGCTGTTTGACGACGGGCGGTACGGAGTAGTACGGGTTTTTGTTATTTCGAGTAGTTGACACACATGTTGAAAAAGTTGTGATTCAAATGTTCTGCCTTGGTCAGAATGTATTTCCAAAGGTGTACCCCATCTAGCGATAAATTCATTGACCACTCTGTTAGCAACAGTATGAGCTGTTTGATCAGGAATCCCATAGGCTTCGATCCACTTTGCAAACGCATCTCCTATTACCAAAACATGACGGTTTCCCTGGTTACTGACAGGAAACTGTCCCATTATATCGAGAGCTACACGATCCATTGGAAATTCTGAGTTATAATTACCGAGTGGGGCCCTCGGTTTTGATGTGGGATGCTCATGGGCACCACTTGATACACAGTTACAGATTCTCTCATGTTATACCAGTAAAATCTTTGTTGCATTCTACTGAAAGTCTTCTTTACCTCGAGGTGTCGTGATAACACCAACTTGTGATTAGCCTTTAAGATCTGGTCACGTAGTGCTGAGGGGACAACGAATTATCTGGTATTTGTCAATTTATTATTGGTCACATGCTGTTTGTATAGAACACCATCCAATAATTTAAGTTGAGTCCATAAGAGCCATAATTCCTCACAATTGGGCTCTTATCGTGAACCAAGGCTCGAGCTGGACTTTCAGGAGGCTACGAAATCCACAGATGATGCCGATGTCGTCACGTTGCATTTTCAACAATGTTCCCTGGTCAAAGTCATTATGTAAGATTTCCCGCTGCCCGGAGTTCCTTCCGGCGATGGCACCTGTGTGCGAGGTGCAGGGCAGGTTATCATACATTCCGACATTATCCCGCGAACCTTTATTTCCCGACTTCCTTCTTGATGTCAACGCATTTCTCACTACTGAAACTCTTATTGGGGATGGCCAATCCTCTCTCTTCATTACACAAAATGCATCTCTCATATAACGCAATTCTCTAAGCTCTAATACAATATTTTAACATACAATCCACAATAATTCTCGGAAGTCGACAAATCTTTGTAGCAACGAAACCGACTGTGACTAGCATCATGATGACGATCATGATTGGATTTGAATGGCTCGAGTCCTTGTCTGGTTTCAATGACGATGTCTGGCTATCACTGTCACTTACTGATGTCAAGCTGGTTTGGTGTACCCTCATGGTGACAAACGGGGACGCCATCACCATCCTCATCAAAGAATTCTAATTCCATCTTTCAATTCTGTCCCAGTGCTACCACTATCTTCAGCGCTATTAGCCTCATCGACCAATTTCTTTGCTTCGTAGAGAGCCACTTTCAACTCGCTGATCTCCCTCTGAAGATCGGATTTCCTCTTCTTTGGCGACATATATTAAGCATGTGTTAAAGTCCTCTATCCCACTTCTGACACCAGTGTAACGGCGACTACTATTTGTCTATAATGGGCAGAATATTGACCGAATTCTGTAAATCATACTATTAATCATCGATGAACGGGATAGGCTAAATGTATATGCCTTTAGAGAGATAATTAGTGATTAGTCTCTCTGTGTTCTTGTGGTTGGCAGCAGCTCCAAACTGGGTAGCCTGCCTCTTTTTCCAGGTGGGGATGCCATCTTCTTTCTTGCAGCCGCTTTCCTCTTCCTGGGTTTGGCTGCCACAGGAGTTTGGATGATGCCTCCAGACTTGTTCTTGAGATAAAGCTGGGTTGTCATAACGAGCAGCCCTAGCTTGTCATCAAGGATGCTGAGGTCTTCAGCATCACCCAGGGATGTCGAGTCCTTCAGGAGGTCCAGTTTCTCCCTGCATTTGACTGCTCTGTGGTCCTTTGAGGAGACATGGTCTCGTCTAGGTAGGTCCTCAACTGGCTCATCGGCCTCAACATGGGGATTGTCGCGTCGCCGAGCAGCTGCTTCATACGACGAAGAAGTTGTGAAGGTTTGCGGTCGCCTAACTCCTCCGCTGTGAGTAACTGGTGGAGCCGCCGCTGCTCCGATACGGTCGTCCGCTTTATGAGCTCGGCCTTCACCTTGTCATACGCGTCGGTGGTGGGAGGGGAGATTATGAATTCTCTCACTTCCTGTGCGATCTCCGGCTGCAGGGAGGAGATTACGTATGCGAAGCGCGTCTGTTGGGTAGTAATACTCCTGGTGATAAATTGCGCTTCCACCTGTGCAAACCAGAGTGCGGGATCGTTCGGCCAGAAGGGAGGGAGCTTGAGGCTAACCGCCGTGACCGCTGGCGTGGATGTCGCGGCAGCAGGGGTGGCGTTACCCTCGTCGCCGTCGGCCATTGTAGGGGTGAAAGAAGGAGGATGAGAAGACGTGAAGTCGGCCCTAAACAATCACGTCGGGGTCACCAATGTAGAATTTATGGGTGTGAAGTGTGTGGTGTTGTGTGGTGTGTTGAGTTGTGATGTTATGTGATACACTGACACTGATCACACGCCATTAAACTCAATTTTTAACTTACAAGGAAGCAGGTTTGTACGATAATAAAAGTCATGAGAAATAGTATTCCCTTTTCGTTTTGTTTATTAAATGAAATGACTGAGCAATGACTGTGCACACGCAGGTGCAGTCATGAGAAGGAGAAATATGGATATTGCACGAATGATATTAAGTTGGCCATTAAAAATATGTACATGAATAAATGTGATGGACTAAAATGCTTACGTAAAGTCCAGTGAAATGAATGGCGATGACGAAGGAAGGGGCTCTCGCGGATGATGATGCAGTGTCGACATCGCGATCTTCACGGCTTTTCAGCCACGTTTACGAAGTCGCGATTTCCGCCACCAAGTCTCCGCAGCATCATCAGAGGCATCAGAGGCTTGCACAAATGAACACACATCCTTGCCCAGTGCGAAGAGGGGTGACTCTCTGTATACCTCTGAGATTGTGGCCCAGGTGGCATGTGAGTATTGGAGAACAGCAAACATGTGTTTACAGGGAAGATGCATCCCCATCCAACTCCAGCACTGCCAGGAGGGGATGTTGGTGCTGGTCTGCAAGTGCACGTTGTAGTATGAACTGGCAGGCAACACAGTTTCACTCTCCTTCTGGGGGGTATTTTACCAAACTGTTCTTAGCTAAGAACAGCTTGACTCATGACTGCAAAGACAAAAGTGTGTGACTTTCATGTCTCTTGGTGAAAGATAATTGTGTATAAGTTGAGCTAATTTAAAAATACAACGAAATGAACAAGTTTTAGTCTTTAATATTACCTCTGAGCTTAAACTGCTCTGGCTACAGCCAATCTCCGTGCAGGGACCAACGATCCCGTGCCTGGCCTGCGGAGCCATCGCCTTGAGCACCGCCTCCAAGCCCGGCTTGACCTTGGGTTGTGGGCCTCCACCTACATGTATTTGAAATAGAAGCAGAGAAAGAAACAGAGACAGAACAAGACAGCAAGAGATAAGAAAGACAGAACAAGACAGAGAGAAAGAAAGAGAAGACAAAGAAAAAAATAATACAAACTACACCATGAAAATAAAGGCAACCTTGCAAACTTTTGTGTGGACAACTTTGTTCTAAGTATATAATGGAAAACAGTAATGTATGATGCTCCAATATAATCATTTTGTTTTTTCTATTTACTTACAAAGGATTCAAGCTCTGGCTCCAGTTACTAAAAATGCAATCTATTCAATGGTTGCTTCACACATAGGTCTATTACTTATAATTGACATGTGAAATTATTATTCACAAGCTTTCATTACTTGTATACATGTATGAAGTATCGTACTAAAATACTATTTTTGAGTAATAAGGAATATATGATTACCCGTCTGCTTCTTTCTGCACTCATAGTTGTTAGCTCGGACCTTAGAATCGGTCCACTTCTTCCTAGTCTCCTCCCACGTTCTACGACTCCACATTCCTTGGCCAGCGTCTCAGCACCCTGCTTCCAGTATTTCTTTTTCCTCTCCTCCACCTGGGTAAGGATTGAAAGTTAAAAATCAAAGTTATATTTCTATTTTGGGGAAAAGTTGTGTTATACATGAGCAGCTGCACCAAATTCATATCTTCAAGGATCTTTTGTTAAATGCAACATTTGAATTCCTGATCAGCCTACCAGAAGGTGTCTGTGAGAGATACATGTAGAGAGAATGATATACCACAATCATTTTTTACCTGCCCCTCTCTTCTCTGAACATCCCCCCACCACTCCCAATGATCTCGAACAACTCTCAAGCGATTGCAGACACCAAATAAACAATATATTCGTAAAACATTGACAATGTATACTTCAAATAACATCAACTTACATGTACTGGCAGAACCGGGGGCTTCGACTTGGTCAGCAGGTATATGCGTACCTTCTGTTTGTTAGTTATGGAGGCGTATCTCTTCAAGGTGAATGGATGTTGTCGACCTGAGGAATCTGTGAGGGATGTATCAAAGGATTCTAATTCCATCTTTCACTTCTGTCCTAGCGCTACCACCATCTTCAGCGCTATTAGCCTCATCGACCAATTTCTTCGCTTCGTTGAGAGCCACTTTCAACTCCCTGAGCTCTCTCTGAAGATCGGATTTCCTCTTCTTTGGCAAAAGATATTAAGCATGTGTTAAAGTCCTCTATCCCACTTCTGACACCAGTGTAATGGCGACTACTATTTGTCTATAATGGGCAGAATATTGACCAAATTCTGTAAATCATACTATTAATCATTGATCAACGGGATAGGCTAAATGTATATGCCTTTGGAGAGATAATCGATGATCAACCTCTCTGTCTCCTTCTTGTGGTTGGCAGCAGCTCCAACCCGGGTGGCCTGCCTCTTCTTCCAGGTGGGGATGCCATCTTCTTTCTTGCAGCCGCTTTCCTCTTCCTGGGTTTGGCTGCCACAGGAGTTTGGATGATGCCTCCAGACTTGTTCTTGAGATAAAGCTGGGTTGTCGTAAAGAGCAGCCCCAGCTTGTCATCAAGGATGCTGAGGTCTTCAGCATCACCCAGGGATGTCAAGTCCTTGAGGAGGTCCAGTTTCCATCAAGGATGCTGAGGTCTTCAGCATCACCCAGGGATGTCAAGTCCTTCAGGAGGTCCAGTTTCTCCCTGCATTTGACTGCTGTGTGGTCCTTTGAGGAGACATGGTCTCGTCTAGGTAGGTCCTCAACTGGCTCCTCTGCCTCAACATGGGGATTGTCTTGTTCATCAGAGGCATCAGAGGCTTGCACAAATGAACAAACATTCGTGTCCCGTGCGAAGAGGGGTGACTCTCTGTATGCCTCTGAGATTGTGGCCCAGGTGGCTTGTGAGTGTTGGAGAACAGCAAACATGTGTTTACAGGGAAGATGCGTCCACATCCAACTCCAGCACTGCCAGGAGGGGATGTTGGTGCTGGTCTGCAAGTGCACGTTGTAGTATGAACTAGCGGGCAGCACAGTTTCACTGTCCTTCTGGGGGGTATTTTACCAAACTGTTCTTAGCTAAGAACAGCTTGACTCATGACTGCAAAGACAAAAGTGTGTGACTTTCATGTCTCTTGGTGAAAGATAATTGTGTATAAGTTGAGCTAATTTACAAAATACAACGAAATAAACAAGTAGTTTTAGTCTTTAATATTACCTCTGAGCTTAAACTGCTCTGGCTACAGCCAATCTCCGTAGAGGGACCAACGATCCCGTGCCTGGCCTGCGGAGCCATCGCCTCGAGCACCGCCTCCAAGGCCGGCTTGACCTTGGGTTGTGGGCCTCCACCTGCATGTATTTGAAATAGAAGCAGAGAAAGAAACAGAGACAGAACAAGACAGCAAGAGAAAAGAAAGACAGAACAAGACAGAGAGAAAGAAAGAGAAGTGACAAAGAAAAAATAATACAAACTACACCATGAAAATAAAGACAACCTTGCAAACTTTTGTGTGGAGAACTTTGTACTAAGTATATAATGGAAAACAGTAATGTATGATGCTCCAATATAATCATTTTGTTTTTTTTCTAGTTACCTACAAAGGATTCAAGCTTTGGCTCCCGTTACTAAAAATGCAATCTATTCAATGGTTGCTTCACATATAGGTCTATTTCTTATAATTCACATGTGAAATTATTATTCACAAGCTTTCATTACTTGTATACATGCATAAAGTATAGTACTAAAATACTTTTTTTTTAGTAATAAGGAATATATGAATACCCGTCTGCTTCTTTCTGCACTCATAGTTGTTAGCTCGGACCTTCGAATCGGTCCACTTCTTCCTAGTCTCCTCCCACGTTCTACGACTCCACATTCCTTGGCCAGCGTCTCAGCACCCCGCTTCCAATACTTTTTTTTCCCCTCTCCTCCACCTGGGTAAGGATTGAAAGTTAAAAATCAAAATTCTATTTCTATTTTTGGGGAAAAGTTGTGTTATACATGAGCAGCTGCACCAAATTCATATCTTCAAGGATCTTTGTTAAATGCAACAGTTGAATTCCTGATCAGCCTACCAGAAGGTGTCCGTGAGAGATACATATAGAGAGAATGATATACCACAATCATTTTTTACCTGCCCCTCTCTTCTCTGAACATCCCCCCACCACTCCAAATGATCTCAAACAACTCTCAAGCAATTGCAGACACCAAATAAACAATATATTAGTAAAACATTGACAATATATACTTCAAATAACATCAACTTACATGTACTGGCAGAACCCCGGGCTTCGACTTGGTCAGCAGGTATATGCGTACCTTCTGTTTGTTAGTGATGGAGGCGTATCTCTTCAAGGTGAATGGATGTTGTCGACCTGAGGAATCTGTGAGGGATGTATCAAAGGATTCTAATTCCATTTTTCACTTCTGTCCTAGCGCTACCACCATCTTCAGTGCTATTAGCCTCATCGACCAATTTCTTCGCTTCGTAGAGAGCCGCTTTCAACTCTCTGATCTCCCTCTGAAGATCGGATTTCCTCTTCGTAGGAGACATATATTAAGCATGCGTTAAAGTCCTCTATCCCACTTCTGACACCAGTGTAACGGCGACTACTATTTGTCTATAATGCCTGGGCAGAATATTGACCGAATTCTGTAAATCATACTATTAATCATTGATCAAGGGGATAGGCTAAATGTATATGCCTTTGGAGAGATAATCGGTGATCAACCTCTCTGTCTCCTTCTTGTGGTCGGCAGCAGCTCCAACCCAGGTAGCCTGCCTCTTCTTCCAGGCAGGGATGCCATCTTCTTTCTTGCAGCCGCTTTCCTCTTCCTGGGTTTGGCTCCCACAGGAGTTTGGATGATGCCTCCAGACTTGTTCTTGAGATGAAGCTGGGTTGTCATAACGAGCAGCCCTAGCTTGTCATCAAGGATGCTGAGGTCTTCAGCATCACCCAGGGATGTCAAGTCCTTCAGGAGGTCCAGTTTCTCCCTGCATTTGACTGCTGTGTGGTCCTTTGAGGAGACATGGTCTCATCTAGGTAGGTCCTCAACTGGCTCCTCTGCCTCAACATGGGGATTGTCTTGTTCATCAGAGGCATCAGAGGCTTGCACAAATGAACACACATCCATGCCCAGTGCGAAGAGGGGTGACTCTCTGTATACCTCTGAGATTGTGGCCCAGGTGGCTTGTGAGTGTTGGAGAACAGCAAACATGTGTTTACAAGGAAGATGCGTCCACATCCAACTCCAGCACTGCCAGGAGGGGATGTTGATGCTGGTCTGCAAGTGCACGTTGTAGTATGAACTGGCAGGCAGCACAGTTTCACTCTCCTTCTGGGGGGTATTTTACCAAAGTGTTCTTAGCTAAGAACAGCTTGACTCACGACTGCAAAGACAAAAGTGTGTGACTTTCATGTCTCTTGGTGAAAGATAATTGTGTATAAGTTGAGCTAATTTACAAAATACAACGAAATAAACAAGTAGTTTTAGTCTTTAATATTACCTCTGAGCTTAAACTGCTCTGGCTACAGCCAATCTCCGTGCAGGGACCAACGATCCCGTGCCTGGCCTGCGGAGCCATCGCCTCGAGCACCGCCTCCAAGGCCGGCTTAACCTTGGGTTGTGGGCCTCCACCTACATGTATTTGAAATAGAAGCAGAGAAAGAAACAGAGACAGAACAAGACAGCAAGAGATAAGAAAGACAGAACAAGACAGAAAGAAAGAAAGAGAAGTGACAAAGAAAAAATAATGCAAACTACACCATGAAAATAAAGGCAACCTTGCAAACTTTTGTGTGGAGAACTTTGTACTAAGTATATAATGGAAAACAGTAATGTATGATGCTTCAATATAATCATTTTGTGTTTTTTTCTACAGCTGTAGTTACCTACAAAGGATTCAAGCTTTGACTCCAGTTACTAAAAATGCAATCTATTCAATGGTTGCTTTAAACATAGGTCTATTACTTATAATTCACATGTGAAATTATTATTCACAAGCTTTCATTACTTGTATACATGTATAAAGTATCGTACTAAAATGCTATTTTTTAGTAATGAGGAATATATGATTACCCGTCTGCTTCTTTCTGCACTCATAGTTGTTAGCTTGGACCTTAGAATCCGTCCATTTCTTCCTAGTCTCCTCCCACGTTCTCCGACTCCCACATTCCTTGGCCAGCGTCTCAGCACCCCGCTTCCAGTATTTCTTTTTTCTCTCCTCCACCTGGGTAAGGATTGAAAGTTAAAAATCAAAATTATATTTCTATTTTGGGGAAAAGTTGTGTTATACATAAGCAGCTGCACCAAATTCATATCTTCAAGGATCTTTGTTAAATGCAACATTTGAATTCCTGATCAGCCTACCAGAAGGTGTCCGTGAGAGATACATGTAGAGAGAATGATAAACCACAATCATTTTTTACCTGCCCCTCTCTTCTCTGAACATCCCCCCACCACTCCCAAATGATCTCGAACAACTTTTAAGCAATTGCAGACACCAAATAAACAATATATTAGTAAAACATTGACAATGTATACTTCAAATAACATCAACTTACATGTGCTGGCAGAACCCGGGGCTTTGACTTCGTCAGCAGATATATTCGAACCTTCTGTTTATTGGTGATCGCCGCATACCTTTCCAAGGTAAATGGATACTGCCGACCTGAGGAATCTGTGAGGGATGTATCACTTCATGGAGGTAGACTGTTGAAAGTGTGGGTAAAATTTTTGAAAGGGCAAATGTCAATGAACTTTACCCCCAAATTGGCTAATTTTAAACAAACTTGATACAAGGATGGCTTTAGACGGACTGATTAGATTGGAAGTCAAAGGTCAATGAACATTTCCAAACTTGGCCAAACATGGAAAAACAGAATATATTTGCATTTCACATAGGAATTAAGTGGTTCATTGCCCACCAAACAGGTTTTCTGAGAAAAAATCTAAATAGAGCTAGCAAAGAGGCGGAGGCATATTTATCGACTTTTTTTAAATTGACAACCAAACGGCATTGTTCTCTAACCGTGCAATAGCAGCGCTGTGCTGTGGGAGCAGCTCTTGCGACACTGTTCTTGTCTCCATCAAAATTAGTGAACACCTGCCGAATATGACCTCCCATCCCTTTCTTCCTCTCATTCCTCCCTATCCTTCCTTGCTTTCCTACGGAATTCCGTAATTGTCTTCATTAATTTACTTGATTTACGTAATCCAAGTCCCTTCTCCATGCTCCGTGAATGGTGAGTGCTTTCATTGTGAGATTAAGATGATTATATAATCTGTTGCGACTATTCTCTGCGCCACAGTTCTAAGTGATACGTGGGTGGCATCTGTCAATGAGATCTGAATCACTAAGTCGTGTGGATATAGGCAACAGCTTTTTGAGAAACACAGGGTCTAGGTGATTCTCTTTGTTGACCTGTTAGACTGTCTTTTTGTACTCACACCATCCATCTATGTGATAGTACTGCTGACGCATTTTGTTATCTCTCATTTTTACTGAGTGATACAGGATTGTCAGTATTGCCCTGCGCATCTTCTTTACAGCCCTAACCCTATCTTCTTATCTAATGTTCCCTTGTTACTATAACTACGTATTGTACCCCTACAGAACTTACATAATCTACCTATTGGCAGTGTGTCTGAAGTTCCCCTAAGCCTACCCTTCCCATACCCCACCTTCTTACCATCACTTAACACCATACCTGGTTGATCCTTACAATATTTATGGAATGCTTTATACATACGCTTTCCTACATGCCCTACACATTCTATCTTACATACTTTATGCCCATCCCCATAGATCCCTTGTACACCCTTAAAAGAATAAGCATATACTTATGCCTTAATTTCATTTTTTTAGTGCCCTACTCTACATTATTTTAGCTGTTTTGGATTCCATTCCCCCACTAAAACCTTCATGCCCTGCCTTCCACTTCTTATACCGATCCCCCTCCCTATCTCATCCCTTCTGAGCGTTACATTCCTTACATACTTTAGACAAAACCTCCCGATCCAAAACCTCCCCAGTATCTAATGCTATCACCACCCCCACTCCATGATTCAATGTGTGCCCACGCTTACGTCATGTACCGTCATAAGACACTGCCACATCCACAATAATAATAATAATAATAATCAAACATTTATATAGCGCATAATATTAACAATCTCTATGCGCTTTACAATCATTTTAAAGATAACAGTTACATAATGAGCACATTTAACGTCATATAATTGTAAACGACATAAATATAAACTACACAAATGACCACAGAGTTCTTAAAACCATATTGGGTATTTAATGGGAAAGCATAAATGTTTTGAGAGCGCGTTTGCAGCTATCGACAGATGGGGCATTGCGTATGTGGAGGGGGATGGAGTTCCATAGTCTAGCCGCTATGGTACCATAGGCACGTTCCCCATAGAAGTTAGTGTTGGTCCTGGATATCTGGAGAAGGTTCTGGTTATTGGAGCGAAGGTTACGGGTTGGGATGTATTCCTTGATGAGATCGGAGATGTAGAGAGGAGATGCGTCGTTAAGGGATTTGTACACTAGGAGCAGGATCTTGAACTGGATGCGGCGGTGAATAGGGAGCCAGTGAAGACGATAGAGGATGGATTTGATGTGCTCTTGTTGGCGAGATCTGGTGACGATTCTGGCGGATATGTTCTGTATTCGTTGGAGTTTGTTAACTTGAGTATGTTGAAGACCCCCCAAAAGTGCATTACATGTGTCAAGCTGGGATGTGACGTGAGGCGTGGATGAGCATTTCTGCTGGAGTATCAGGTCATCAGGTCCAATGGGGGGGGGGGGGGGGGGGGGGCGGGGGGGGTCCTCCCTCTTCCATGGCAGAATGATGTTGCTATTCAGGCCACTCCGCTTCATTGAAGATGGCAATTTAATTCGTTGAGATGTTTGCCCCAGTTCAATTCAAGTTGTTGAATTGTGGCATGGTTGAAAGCAGCACGATCTGTTAATATATTCGATATGTGATTAATTTTTTTTTGGCGTGTTAGGGTGCAGTCTGTGCTGTAAACTTGGCAGTAGACATCACTAAGATGATCAACAGTGTTATTCTGCCATGCCATCAGGTAACTGATCAATACCGAGGATGTAACATTTCTCCCGGCTTATGATGTGAATGCTGTTGATGTGTGCACCCTCCTGAGTTGTGGCATCAAAGGCAATGGTAAGGTACTCCTGGTCGACCAGCACTTTCAAACTTAACGAGATCAGACCGAGCTCTTGTGCCATCAGTTCTACAGTGCTTCTATGAGGAACATAGGGTACGTCTGAACCAAATCTCTTCCCAGTCTTCTTAATCAAGGTGGGGATGCTTGATGCTTGACTCGCCTATCTCCCCGTTGTCTTCCTCCTCACTTTCGTCCACCCAGCTTCCATCGAAATCGCCTTCTTCACCACCTTCTTCACCCTTTTTGCCCAAGTCCCATCAAAAGATACACTAACATCAACAACCGAGTCTTCCGTCGGAGTGCTATTCTTCTCCCTCCATCTAGCCCGGAGCTCCTCCGCTGCTTCCGCTTGTTCCTTTTCGAGAGCCTGCATAGATAAACAAAAGATAAAAAACTTTATGTAGAACCTGTTTGTAAAAGATTTCGGCCTATTGAGTAAGAAGTTCTGGTGCTCCTCATACGATGTCTTGGTCACTGGGGGGATGTCCCAAGAATGGTTGTGAAGGTGCACAACCCCACCCGGCCCACCTCGGCGGCTGCCAAGACTGAGCGGCGGTTGATATCTGACACTTTGCCATCACAGTTGGGAGAAGAGTGAAAAGTGGTAGACAGTCCACAATTTTCACACGAGGCTGTGATGACAAGGGCCAGACCTGCACGCTGCCTCTCGTCACTGGTGAGCTCAATCATACCTACATGCAAAACATGAAAATGCATTTGATATTTAAAAAAATGACACTATAAATTATAAAACTAAAAACAATAAAAACTGAACATTATGCTTCATCACTTGGAACAGAATTTGTTTTTCTTTATTTTCTGGAAAAGCAAAAGTGCAGAAGATGCCCAAACCATTTTTTTTTACATGAATCACTAGTAGTAATACACAATGTACAAGCATGATGAAGCTTCATATTACTCTAAATCAAAGTCCCTACAACTTGCACAAACCTCTCAAATTAAAACTAATTTAGTACTTATAGTAATATTCATTCAGCAGTTACATGTAGTCACAGTATCACCCATTGACACCAACTCTCGCCGGTGGCATGAACACGCACAAGTCAGCAAAGTCAGTCTACTAATAATACCATCCAAAGTACATGTATATTACACAAGCTAGTACAATCAATCTTAGTTAAATATCATGGAAATTAAAAAATAGTAATATCTATGTTGAAAAGATAACAATGACCTACCATTATCTCCATTTGGACAGGTGTGCATGGCTGCAAAAGCAGAGGCAAGTTGCTCAGCCTCCACGAGTGTGTTGCATGGTAGTGCCTGACGCCGATCCTTCTGCAGCTCACTGAAACCGAAAACAGTTCCAGTTATTTCGAAGTAGCACTTGGAGTAAGTCCTACTCCATTGCTCTATCTCCTGCGGATGGAGACCACTGCAGTGCATGTGAATACGCTGATGCGTACTCATGCCTGCCGCCGCTAACATACAGCGAACTTCCAAATGTAGCAAGTAGTTACATTTGCTTTCAGTTTCAAACAATTAGAAGATACTATGTACTTGGTTGGGGCAAGTCATAGATAAGAAAAGGGTGAAGGAGGGGGATCTGGCGGAGGTCGGGTGGTGGGCTATACGCAGGGCATCCTCCAGAGTTTTAGCACCGTGCTCGTGGCATTTACGCTGCAACTCTGCATCCAGCCCAACTACAGAAGACTTTATCTTCCCGAGCCCTTTTGTCGAAATGCGGAAAGGCCAGGAAAGTGAGCCTTGTTAAATCGGCCACATGACCTCAAGGGGTTTATTTCTGACGCGTGGACGTGCGTTCAGGATCCGCTGAAAAGAAGCTACCTCTGTTGTTTTCCCCAAAACTGAAGCCAAATGTGTTTTTGCGCTTTTCAAAATCGGCTCTTTTACCCTTTTCTTCAATTCACAGTCTCTTGTTGGTTTGCTTTCGGTTTTTGCCGCATGAAAATCTACATGATGGTTGTTGAGGCTTGTTTTAGGTGTCTGTTGGTGACACTGGTAAAAATCTGTGGTTTCTTGCTCTATGGCGCATGCTGCCGTGACCAGCTCATCAAAATTTTGAGTTATTTCATATCTGTGCCTAATGGCTTGCTTGACCCTATCATTGGTCAGCCCGTTCCAGAATACCACGCGCAGTGTTTCGTTCCTGGCTTGTGAGGAAATTCCCCCTTGCCTTTCCGCACAATTTATTGCCAGTTGCAGCCTAGCATTAAAACTTGCAATGTTTTCTTGCGCCTCCTGTTTTCATTCATAAATCTGTTGAAGGAGAACAGCTCCCGACTCCACAGTACCATACAGGCCTTCTAATTTGGAAATGATTTGGCCTGAAGATGCCCCTGGTCCCATGTGCATTATCAGCTGACCCGCTTCTCCACGGAGGGACTTCATAACTATCAGGCCTAGTGCCTCCTCAGTTACATGACTGTCATTTTTGAGGCACTCCACCTCGTATCTCCAATTTTCAAATTCGACTTCTCTCCACCTCTCTGTTTTGGATCTCCAGAGAAGAGAGACTGCTATGATTCTGGAAAATCACAGGGGGGAATGGAGTTGATTTAGAAGCGATTTTGCCAAAGAGAGCCTGCCATCCTAGGAAATATGAGCTGCATCATTGACCACAAATCTTTGACACACTGAGGTCATCCGGTAGAACTCCCCAAATGAGAGTGTTTGGCTCAGTCCTGTTATCTTCACCTCAAGGCCCATCTCAGAGACAGCTCACTCGAGATCAGAGAAGACCGTGATGCACTTTTCGATCATCACCTTGCTGTTGCCGCTCACTGCTCTTATCTTTACATACAGAGAGCTATCTCCCTGCATACTCTCCAGAAACTTACCCTTCTCTCCCAGCTGCTTGCACTTATCATGCACTGCTGCGCTTAAACCACCATCATCACATACTGTACAGGTTGTTTTTCATGCTTTTATTCAGCTGCAGTGAACACTTTGCACTCATGTTGCCTGAGAGTATGATTATACTTAACTGCTGATGCCTGGAGCACCCTCCCCTCCGCTTGTTCTACAAGATCTTGTAACCCTGGACACACTGAACTGTTCGCTACCATATTGAAAAGATGCTCAGCGTCCTCCACTGAGAGTGGTCAGATTGCCTGGTCTCACGATGCCTTACCGCTGCCTCTAGAACTGTAAGGCTGTGGGCCTACTTCTTTCTGATTTTCTAAGGTGTTCAGCTTATGCTCTCCCTTCTCCTCACCGCTTTCGCTTTCACTGCCGCCCTCCTTTTGGATTTCCTCTTTTTCGATTTTGCGATCGATCTTGTCAGGTACTACGAAAGCGGATTTCAGCTTTGCTTCATTGTCCAGAAGTACTTGCCAGTAGCCGGCAGCCACATCTAACGTACAAAAGTACTTAGCGCTGTCTAGTGCATCGATCGACTCATCTCTTCTTGGAAGGGGGTATGAATCCTTTATTGTGTACTTGTTCAACTCTCTGTAGTCGACACAAAATTGCTTGCCTGGTCTCACAATGCCCTACCGCTGCCTCTCGTGCTGTAAGACTGTGGACCTACTTCTACAACTTTCTACGGTATTCAGCTTTTCTGCCAGCTCTTTTACCCTTTTCTCCAATTCTCTCTCTCTCTTGCTCGTTTGCTTTCGCTTGTCACCGCATGAAAACCTACTTGATGGTTGTTTGGCGTGTTTTGGACATGTCTGTTGGTGACACAGGTCAAAATCTATGGTTTCTTCCTCTGCGGGCTTGTGCTGCCCTGACCAGCTCATCAAAATTTTGAGTTATTTCATATCTGTGCCTAATGGCTTGCTTGACCCTATCATTGGTCAGCCCCTTCCAGAATACCACGCGCAGTGCTTCGTTCCTGGCTTGTGAGGAAATTCCCCCTCGCCTTTCCGCGCAATTTATTGCCAGTTGCAGCCTAGCATTAAAACTTGCAATATTTTCTTGCGCCGCCTGTTTTGAATCATAAATCTGTTGAAGGAGAACAGCTCCTGACTCCACAGTACCATACAGGCCTTCTAATTTGGAAATAATGTAAGAGTGTAAATGTGTTGTTGGTAGACGTGGCTGGTACATACACTCTTACTCTTCTCAAGATGAGGCAAAAATAATAGAAGTAGAGACGCTCGTGTCCCGTAGTCAATGCAAAATCTATTAGTGATGTTTCTCCAGTTCCAGTTGTACATTGAAGATATATATATGCCTCAGTGGTACAAAGTTAACATGTACAAAGACTCAGATGTACAACGACTTTTCGGTTTCGGTTTCAGCTCACAATTTCTGTAAACAATGAGCAGGTTGTTTTTGTTAATATTGTAACAATTTTCGGGTCTGTTACCACCCTCTTATTCGTTTCCATGAAAGTATATCGTGCCTCAACACATACCACACCGAGCATCACCTCAGCCTACTCATCATCACACATGGGTAGCGCATATATAGCATGGTAACTCACGACTTCACGGGCACACACATTTGATCATCACCAGAATGAATCAAACTTGCAAAGAGTTGTCAAAATAATTACCGTTCATGGAGACTTTAATGATAACTTGAACTTCCAAATCACAGCACAATTTAATCACCGTTGTTGCTCTCTCTTCTTCTCTCTAACCTATTCCTTAAAAGACAATGTTGAAAGAAATGGTCGCTAAAAAAAGATTAAATGTGTCGGACAATTTTCTTTAATTTTCAAACAATTCTTGTGACGTGGCCATTTTCCTTGTGAAGTATATCGCCTATTTCAAGCGTCCAAATTGCTCATGCCCACTGCACTACATGATATACTGTTATACACGCATCTAGTCTGGCCTTGGTCGCAGTATTGATGTCCGTCCTTGAGGTGATAGGTCTTGTCCAGGCTGCAATATTTGCTGTTCAGTTATTCCTCCAATGCCATAGGCTCTCAAATATGCATCATCCCATTTAGATTAAAGGTCTAAAACACAGTCTTTCATTAGATATGACAATATATTCTCTACTCTTTATGAAAGTGCCAGTGTTTCTCAGCCTTGTACACTGCAGAAATTAGAGCTTTTCTCCACAGAGCAGGGAGTTCTGAACGTAATTTGAGCTTCCCCTTGACAAGGTTGATTGTCTCCAATGTAAGGCCAGTGACATACTCTACAGAAAATAGACCAAAAAAAAAAGAGTTAAGATTTGTGTTTTTATTAAAATAAGTTGCCCATATTCAATTTCAAACCACAAAAGAAATAGCCATCCTCTCCTAAGTCGAATCAACTGGGACTGGAAAATTTCCTTCGACTTATGGCATGAAATTAACATCTTTTATCCAATGGTAGTAAAATTCTTCAAATTAGTCACCTTGGAGTAATCAGTGATTAATTCAATTATCAATTGTCAATATGTTGGAGAGTTTTATTTAAATTTCCATCAATTTTTGTGACTCGGCTATGTTCCTCATGGAGTATGTGGCCTATTCAATTGTTGAAATTGCCTATACCCACTGCTCTACTTGTTAGAATGTTATACCCGTATTTGGTGTGGACTTAGTAGCGATGTCCGTTCTTAAGGTGATAAGTTCTCATCCAGGCAGCAATATAGACATTCCTCCATTGCCATGCTCCTTGCAGAGTAGGGACACCCTCCAAATAAGGTTTCCTTCCCTTTGGATATTGGAATGTCCCCTCCTGAGCTAGTCCTCAGGGACTTCAAACTCCATTCTCCTAGCGCTCGGCCTAGTCCAATGGTATGCTTGGCTTACCATAGTCCAATTGTATTCTTAGCTTACCATGGACGAATGGTATGTTTGGCTTACCATAGTCCAATCGTATTCTCAGCTAAGTAGAGCTTCTAAATCTACTTCCCTAGCTAGGGTGTAGCATTTGTGTTTTTCTTTCTGATACTCAAGCATTATGCAGGGTTTTGACCGGTAAAGTGTTCAAAAACACTAGCACTTGAAACAAAATCTTGTTTACATTTCAACTCCAATGATAGCAAAATATACATTTTGTACCATGAAGTCTCCAAAGATGATAACATTTCAGGCAAAATGATTAATGTGCATGCTTTTGGTTGGGCAAATCTGAAGACCTGAACCAAGAGAATTGTACTTAAGTATAAACCCTTTGGTTTGACTAACACATCTGCTATTTCTTTAAGGTAAGGGATAGTTGTGATGAAGATTACAAGACAAGACAATACTGATAAACAAAGCAAACAGTTCTGCTATCATCTCATGTTCAGGCTGCATTGAATTTCAATGACTATAATTTTGAGAGAAGTTTTTCATATGATCGCGTGATCAAACCAGAATGGTGTTATGATCATGGTAGAGTGACTCTGTCATTGATTATAGTATGACGCCCCCCCCCCCCCCCCCCCCGTTCATCTTTACATTCCACATTCTCTGAACCACCAGATTCCTCTAGCTACCTCAACGTCTTGACAACATCACCCAAACATGTACATCTTCTGATACAGTTTAACCAAATTATCATGTAAACTGTGAAATTATATTTGTGAATTTTAATATGGTAAACAAAATTCAAGTGATAAAAACCATTTATGCTAGAAGATAGTACTGCGCTTTAGGATTTTGCAAATGGTGAAATATTCCTGTGTGATTACCGTATGAGGTAGATGTATTCTTTTGTGACCAAGATGATTTTATGTGGTATATTTTCCTTTGAAATATTGTCAATAAATATCTTTTTTGTTCAGACTGAGACTGAACAATGTACATGTCTATTGTTTAAAACCTGTAATTCACAGGTTGTTTTTATTGCTACTATTATTATCAATATTGTTTTTTAATTATAATTATGACATGATGGAAAACAGGGAAATGAATAAAATGCACAATAATAACTTTCAAGTATTCTCCCCTTTGCTGTCTAGAAAGGGGGAATTGTTGTTTATTATTCTAATAATCATCATTGTTACTTATTATAATTATGATGGAATGTTGGAAAGCAATGTACTGTATAGAATGTATTTAAGATGAACTCCCAAATATCCTCCCCCTAGCTGTGTAGAAAGGGGGAGACATTGTTATTCTCATCATCATTGCTCTTTATTGTAATTATGATATGTTGGAAAATAATGTAATGCATTGAATGCGTAATATTAACTTCCACGTATCCTCCCCCTTGCTGTCTACAAAGGGGAAATTGTTGTTATTATTCTTATCATTCTTATTTATTGTAACTGTGGTGAAATTTTGGAAAACGATGTAATGCAAAGAATGCGTAAGGTGAACTCCAGCATTATCTTGTTCAAATCTTGTTCATGCCAGGGAAAGTTTTCGGGGGTGTTTCAACAAGCTGTTTGAACGACTTTCCGCACAACTGGTGACCTGTTCTTGTGCTAAATCACAATCTCAATGATTTTGATCTGCTAAAGTTGAAATGTGATCTTTGTAGATTATATTTTTTGTTGTTAACAAGCATCTGAATACAAAGTTTATGATTTGTCAAATTTGAATTGGATTGTTGGATATTTACTCCCACTATGTTAAAACAAGTACAAGTACAATCTCATAAGTACAAGAACAAGTCATCAGTCGTGCGTAAAGTTGTGCGTAGCTTACAAACAGCTTCGTGAACCCCCCTACTCTATAGGATTCATGTGTACTACTGTTGCAAGACTATCTCAAAGGTGTATAAAGACGGTTGTTGGATGAGTAAATTATGTTTCTACTTACATAAAAATGTGTCGCAGTGCATCCCCCGAGGTCCTAGCACCAGCGCCGATCCAAGCCTTATCAACACCATGACACATTATTATGGAAAACAGTCTCCATGTGCAAGAAATGCACAATTCCCATAGAGAAACATGTTGCATGGCACAGAAAGAGTTACGGGAAGTAGGTAGGATGTGTGACATATATATTAGCAAGAGCTAGAAACTGCAGAAAAATAAATAGAATGGTTTGTATGGCATTGTGGGTCCATGGTAATTGGTCACAATTTGTTCTAAATAGGTCATTTCAAAGTGCCACAATTTTTGTTCACATTACCTTATGGCAAAAGTTCTAACTTGTGATGATTCTCGTGTTATTTATAGGATTTAAAATGAAAAAATCTCTATTTAAAATGAAAGTATAAACTATATGATTTAGTGCAAAGTATGTTAAGCTGTACTTGATGTCATAAATGTCACCGTTGATTGAGCCAGCATTTAATTCATGATTTATTTCTTTATGGTTTATGCGTAACAACTTGTTTCTCATTTGTGTTATTTATTTATTTTTTCTAAGTTCTGGGGCCATTTTCACGAATTCTTTCTCAGCCTAGTTAGGAGCTAAATTGCATTCAGTCACATATATTTTCAGTACCTAACAAGGGTAATAAGGTTTTTGAACGCAGCCACTGGAACACATGTATAGCTGAATAAATTCTGAGTCATACTTGCATGAGGCTAGTTAATTTTTTTTGTAACAGATGTATATATGTTGAGAAGCTTTGTTATGTATGATTTATACTGCAGTATATAAATTGTATATTCATATTTCATTTTTTGTAAATTATGTCCAGTCTTGGATATGCTGTAAATTTGAATAAAACTGGAATACATATATATTATTTGAAAATGTATATTATGTCATACAAATTGAAATGCATGATGTTGAGGACACAAAATAAAAACAAGATTCAATATTGTATTTGTCATGTTACATGTCAAATTTATTTCAATGAAGTGCAAGTTTCTTTACAAAAGTTTGATGAATACATTATTCTGACACCACTACAAATGCAAGATGTGAATTATTGATTATTAATTATTGATTATTTCATTCAGTGGACAGGATAATAAAGGCACATTAAACATAGAACATCAAGTAGACCAAAGGAAGAAAGCATGGTGTCTACAATAGCACATTATGTCAAAATCAGCAGCTAGACAAATTCAGATATTTTTTTACTTTATCATGCAAAGTACCGTCGTTTTGCATCGGACATGAAAAGATCGGGCATTCCAAACTCTGACCTCTGTCCTTGTGGTCAAGTACAAGTACATGTACAGACCCATGGACATGTTCTAACCCAATGTGCTGTGACAGCACTTCCTTGTTCAATGAACCACACTGGTGACGCCCAATGAGTGACATACCTCACCAACTGTCAATTATGACTGCTTTACTTGACATACAAGAAAATAATGTTAGTAATGATACTACTACAAATAATGATGCAAAGTACCCAAGGTGAATGATGTAGTACAACAGATCAAAATTAAAGAAATGGAGGTGAGCCAGCTATCTAGCCATGAGGAATAACCAAAATTAAATTCCTAGTGCCATACCGTATACAGCCTAGTTTGCATACTGGTATATGATATTATCGCGAAAGTGCTTGAACATGCATTGAAAGACTATAATATTTTGGAAGAAGTACAGTTTATATATATTGTAGATCAGAAAATGGATGGAGTACAGATATTTGAGGAACAAGTTGGACGGATATTATCGACACCAACATTAATCACACACGTGCAAAGCTTTTTTTTTACTGAATAAAGTTTGAAACTTTCTATTTCCATTCAAGTTACCTATAATGATGTGTCTGAGACTTTCCTTTTCTATGTTTTCTAAAATGATGCACTGTGCTAAATCCCCCATTGGAAGAACACAGACAACTATTCGCAAACCAATCATACATTCACCAAACAATGATCTCTTATAATTGATGTATAAAAATAGGGCCGATTTATTAATTTACATGTACACTTGAATGTACATGTATCTTGATTAATGAATGAATACTAGGGCCCCATCTTGAAAGATACCTCTCTGCATCAGTAGCAAGCAACTTTGGAATTATAATTACTTACTAGTTCTATGAGATGTGGCTCACGGCTCTGTATCACAAAGAATATATAGCAACTGTATCACAAAAAACATTTCTTCTCCCTACTAGTATTTCAAATTCAAGCCAATGCACAATTATGCAATCAATTGTTAAGTTATGATAAATCCACACAAGCTACATTAAATACCCATTGCAAGTTACAATCAAACTTCTTTGTGATGTGGATTTATGATTGCTTTCAATCACACGATAAATAGATCACTTATATGATTGATAGATTGTATGATCATATCGTACGATCAATCGCAGCTCTCTGTTAAATGGGCCATTGGACTGACTTGCGACTTCAAATTCTTAAAGGGCATATACTGTACTGGGAGGACAAAAATCCTTCAAAAAGGTGATCGCGAGCAATCTTCTTATCAACGGTCTTAAATTCATGTAATGTCCATTTTAGAAACTTGCTGAAAATTATTTGCATTTGGAGTAATTACTGATAAAATCACAAATCCTCAAAATGTTTGGGCCAAACACAATGAGGATTAGTGATTAAATCACTAATTTCTCCAAATGTGGATCATTTGAGGGCAAATCACTTTCAGCAAGTTTCTAAAATGGACAATACATGAATTTAAGACCATTGACAAGAAGATTGCTCACGATCACCTTTTGAAGGCTTTATGTCTTCCCAGTACAGTATATGCCCTTTAAAGTACATTTATTCTCTCTTTCAATATCATTATGCCAATTATCACATAAATCATTATCTACAGATGATAATGTACGTTGCCTTATGAAGGCCAAATATTTGAATGAAACCATATACATACCTACAATAATAATGACTTTATAGCAAAGTCACTTTCTCCGTTCAATACAAATCATACAGAAACTATGAAAATCTTTCTTACAGGTTTATTTACATATTGCACATCTTGAGGTTAAATAATATACATCATAAAATCAAACATGTAAAGCATTGTAACTATCCAAAAGAGACAATTTCTTACAAGATTGTGTGTCAGGAGTATGAGTAGAACATACAGCTCAAATACGACCGATAACTTGATCATTGGCGCAAACGCTACAAGGTCTGAGGTCTATCTGCATTTCAGATATAACATATTTCATTTAAAGAATACATGCAGTTTTAACCTACGTCTCCTTGAAAAATAAAAATATTATCACTACAGTTCAGAAAAAAAGATCAAAATCATGTGATTTTTCAATTTTTCTCGACATGAGCTCCTTCTTTGTGAGTGTGTATGATCATTATTGGAAGGTACATGAAACTATCATCATCAGAAAGTCATACTTTGTTCATGAATGGAATGGGTTTTGAAGTAAATCTTCTTTATCCTCACAGCAGTATGCAATGAGATGGACAGTATCTCTCTGAAAGCCAAACACATGATCACTATCCATATTTGATCTGGAAGCACACATTCACACGCACACACAAAAGGGACAACCTTAGAACACTAGATAAAGCATAGTTCGATGAGGGCGCCCTATTATTTGACGGTGACGACCGCGCCCGTTTTCTTGGCCACCTTGCGCTCTAGGACCTGCTTCTTGAGCCGTTCGTTCTTCCGGACGCTGTTCTGGAGCTTGATGGACGGACGGAGGTTGTCCAGCTTGGGAGATTTGGAGAAGTTCTTCTGGTTGAAGATCTGATCAAGAACCATCCTGTGTTTGGGAAGCAGATAAGGAGATCGGTGAACCGGTTGTTTACCAGACATACTTCCGCTTTATAGAGTACCAATGTGTCATGTCATATGAGCATGTTATAAAGCAGGGCTCCCACAGGAATTAGAACACAGAATTCCATGACATTTCCACGACTAAATTGCTGCTTTCCATGACTTCATTTCTGGCATGGTTTCCAAAATCAGACACGTTATGATGACCTCTACCTCCCCTCACTATCCGTTCCACCCACTATCTTACTCATGACATGTACATCTATTATCAGTACATGGGCTGTTTCTGTCCAGGGTACCATTGTCGTTTCACCAACACCCAATATTCAAAATGATCTTGAACACAAACTCATGTAATTATCTTGAACTGACAGCAATTCCATGACTTTACCATGACTTTTTACAATTTTTCCAAATTCCCTGACTTTTCCCTGACTTTCTATGACCACACATTTTTCCATGATTTTCCATGATTGTGGGAACCCTGTAAAGACAATTGGTTCTAAACTATGTGGGTAGAGCAAGCAGCAGTAATCACAGCAGGGACTCTCATTAGGAGTGCCCGCGCGGGACTAGCCCGCTAGACAATGTCGGACCAGTCAATCTTCCTCTTGAGGGATTTTGCTTAGGAGCAGAGACCTGCATAACAATGTGTATGACGACACCACTTTGAAACTTTCTGAAATGGAAAATGGATTAGATACTAATGAACCCTCCCAGTACCACCTACTGACAGTCCCATGTCAATAACATAGCCTATCGCCTGTTGGACTGAAATAGTTATAAAGATTTGTCCAGAGTTAACCTTCTCAGAACCACCCATTGACAGTCCCATGTCAATAACATAGCCTATCGCCTGTTGGACTAAGATAGTTTTAAAGATTTGTACAGATCTCGAGTTAACCATCTCAGAACCACCCATTGACAGTCCCATGTCAATAACAAAGGGTATTGCCTGTTGGACTGAAATAGTTTTAGAGATTTGTAGAGAGTTGACCTTCTCAGAACCACCCACTGATAGTCCCATTTCAATAACATAGCGTATCGCCTGTTGGACTAAGATAGTTTTAGAGATTTGTACAGATCTCGAGTTAACCATCTCAGAACCACCCATTGACAGTCCCATGTCAATAACAAAGGGTATTGCCTGTTGGACTGAGATAGTTTTAGAGATTTGTACAGATAACCATCTCAGAACCACCCATTGACAGTCCCATTTCAATAACATAGCGTATTGCCTGTTGGACTGAGATAGTTTTAGAGATTTGTACAGATCTCGAGTTAACCATCTCAGAACCACCCATTGACAGTCCCATGTCAATAACAAAGGGTATTGCCTGTTGGACTGAGATAGTTTTAGAGATTTGTACAGATAACCATCTCAGAACCACCCATTGACAGTCCCATTTCAATAACATAGCGTATTGCCTGTTGGACTGAGATAGTTTTAGAGATTTGTACAGAGTTAACCATCTCAGAACCACTCAATGACAGTCCCATGCCAATAACAAAGGGTATCGCCTGTTGGACTGAAATAGTTTTAGAGATTTGTACAGAGTTAACCTTCTCAGAACCACTCAATGACAGTCCCATTTCAATAACATAACGTATTGCCGGTTGGACTGAGGTAGTTATAGAGATTTGAATGGAGTTAACCATCTCAGAACCACTCAATGACAGTCCCATTTCAATAACATAACGTATTGCCTGTTGGACTGAGGTAGTTATAGAGATTTGTACAGAGTTAACCTTCTCAAAACCACCCACTGATAGTCCCATTTCAATAACATAGCGTATCGCCTATTGGACTGAAATAGTTTTAGAGATTTGTAGAGAGTTAACCTTCTCAGAACCACCCATTGACAGTCCCATTTCAATAACATAGCGTATTGCCTGTTGGACTGAGATAGTTATAGAGATTTGTACAGAGTTAAACTTTTCAGAACAATTAAGCCATTGACAGTCCCATGTCAATAACATAGTGTATTGCCTGTTGGACTGAGATAGTTATAGAAATTTGTATACAGTTAACCTTCTCAGAACCACTCAATGACAGTCCCATTTCAATAACATAGCGTATTGCCTGTTGGACTGAGAAAGTTACAGAGATTTTTCACAGAGTTAACCCTCTCAGTACCACAACAAAACTCTTATTAAGTTGGGCAATAAGGTAAATACTCGTTACTCACTGGACGTAGGTCTTGACCTCTGCGATGTACAGCATGTCTCGGTCAATGTCCTTAGGAGGTAGCAGAGCTGGATCCACCAGCTGAGCAGAGACAAGAGCAACAAGAATTAAACATTAGAATTGTGACAGCAAGGAGAATTAAACATTAGAATTGTGTTGCAATTAAATCTTGTACTGCAATTTTAATGGTAATAACTACAAAGTCATTGTGATTATATATAGCAATTGCTATTGTAAGTATAAAGTAATTGCAATTACAATCATAATATCAATGGTAACAACTGTGATTATAAAGCAATTGTAAGTTTAATCATAGAGCAATAGGTATTATTCTTGACAATTGCATGGAAATTGTAAATAGTTATTGTAATTTCACTAGTAAATAACTTGCAATTAAACATAATGATGTTGCAATTTTAATGGTAACAGTATTCTAATTGTAATGACAATTGTGAAGCAACTGAACATTAAATATAATGGTAAAGCAATTTTGTAATTGTGATTATATATCAATTATAATTGTAAAGCAATTGTAAATTGTGATTATAAACCAATTGTAATTGTAATCATGAATAGCAATAGTAAAAATTTAAATCATGAGGCATTTGTAAATAGTTTTAAATTTTTTCTACTTGTGAAGAAATTGTAATTATAGTCCTATGTATAGATCTATTGAAAGTAAAATTGCAGAGCAATCATTGAGTTGGCATTGAGGTTCTGACCTTGAGTTTGGCTCCGGCATTGAAGCGGCAGGTCATGAGGTCACAGCTGAAGCTGATGAAGATCTGGTCCTGGGCCAGACAGCGGATGCTGAGCTGGGGACTCAGGGAGAAGCAGAGCGGCTGAAAGGGTGGCGTCTTAGACGGTGTCTCCTCGTCCTTCCAGGACCAACGCTTCCTCACGGACCCCTGCTGGTCCGTGAAGACCCCACCCAGCTGGTTCACGTTCAGTCTGTGAGGAGAGGATAAAGGAGACCATTTTTTTTTTGAAAGGCAAAGTCCACACTGAAAAGAAGTTGGTTTTAATAAAAACAGAAACATGTAAGTAAAGGTTTTAAGAAATTCAGTCCTTTGACTAAGAAAGTTATGACTTTTGACAATTTTATTTTGAATGAAAATATCAATTTTTCTAAAAAGGATATATACCATTCTACCTGTGCATTTGAAATATCACTAGAGAAATATTTTTACACACATACCTTTATGAAATAGATTGATTCCTTCTTGATAAATAGAAAAAAGCAAGCTACTGAGTTCTCACCTGACATTGCCATTGCCATGGTAACATGTCCCATTACCGTTGGGCTCAAAGACAGCAAGGAACTTGGCCTGTCCTGCAGGCGCGTCGGCCTGGACGTAGTACGACAGCTGGTTCTTCTCCACCGACGTAATGAGGATAGCAAGAGCTCCTGAAGGATAGCTGGGTGGGCGAGGTCAAGGAACAATGACTGTGAGCTCATTCATGTCCACATACAGTACATATGTCACTAGGGGCTGTATAACAGTACTGTATTGTAACACTGTATTCTATTGTTCATATTATTTGGATAGTCTTCTTGCATGCACGCTTGTAGAATATGTTAAGCTTCTAGTATGTCATTTCTTTTTTCAAAATGTTATGTTTCCATTATTGTGTACTGTATACACAACATTTCCTGTTACCTCTCTAATATGTAGTCTCTTGTTCTCTCTCCATCTCTTTTCAACATCTCTCAAAACACCAATTACACCCCAATCCAGGGCTCTATATTAAGAGTCGTCCAAGGGTTAATGGCCACTTGAAACTCTTGGATCATTGGCAGGGCTGGGCCACCAAAATATTGCCTTCATGCAGGGTAGGATTTATTGCCATTTGGTCCAATCCCAGTTGGTCCACTCACCATTTCGTCTACAAGGAACCTCTTAAAAGATGCCATTTCAGATTAAAATACTGGGTTGACTTATCAACAACTCTAATCTACACCATAACCTCAACCATTAACCCTAATCCAGACCCCCTACCCTAACCCTAACCCATACATATCAGCATGTGATGGTAGACGAAATGGCGAGTGGACCGACTGGGATTGGACCAAATGGCAAATTACCCATGGTAGTGTAGGATACAAATACATATTTGTTACCACCTGAAAACCCATTTGGCCACCTGGTTCTCATGCTTATAAAAAGTTAAGGGCAAGCCTAGCTGCTCCCCAACAATAACAATACATGATCATTTAGGCATGCACGTAAAGGGCTCAAAGCTCGTCAGAGACATATGGGTAAGGATACAATACAGCCCCAGTTCCGTCTTCAAACATGACCATGAAGAGCTCTCCTGTGCGGTACTCTTTCCTCACAATAGGGGTTTCCCGTCGACTCTTCTTCTGTAATGGTAATAACAATTAGAAACGTAAAACAATGCATCCCTTTACAAATTACAGCAACTCAATGCCCGCTTGAAGCACATAAATTCACAATAAGCAGTCAATGAAAAGGATTAACTTGTTGTTCATTTACCGGTACGCAGGATTACCCATCCAGAGAGTAGGAAGAATGCTAGTGTTACCAGACAAACCCTCTGCAATCCATTCAGTGAATTTCATGTCTTGCTTGTTTGATTACTTTCTATCGCTGATAAATTCAAATCACTTTGATGAAAAACATTCTTTGAAGTGAACTGAAGCTATTCAGGTATTTATATGTAATGACTTTTTCTAATAAACCATTATTGAATTGAATTAAAAAGCAATTGTACCTTTAATCTCTTATCAGTACAAGACAATGCTTATCACAAGCCTCTGCTATTCAGGTATTTGTATGTAATGACTTCTTCTGATAAACCGGCCCACAATTATTTGAATTGAAAAAACAATTATCCCTTTAAGCTCCTGCTGTTGATGCATAAATATTGGCTACTAGATACATTTTAAAAATTTGAACCCTGGCCCAGTTAGGATGTCAAAATTAGCCATGGAATTGCAGTAACCAAAGAAGTGTGGTTTAATTGTTAATTGTGCCCCATAACTAATTTTATTCATAGCCTGTCATTCATTGTCCGTACAGCCGATGATGCCAGAATAGCGCTGCTTGGTATCTAAGGCTGTGTTTATCAACTTTTCAGAAATTTAAACGCGATTCCAAAGGCCTTTACAAACGCGTTTTCAAACGCGTTTCCAAACACGTTTAAAAAAACGGTGCGTTTATCAACTCCAAAAGCCTCTACGAACGCGTTTCCAAACGCGTTTCCAAACGCGTTTAAATTTCGGTGCGTTTATCAACTCGATCGCCCAAGTCGAAAACCGGCCTTGTCTCCGAAAACACATGGTTTAAACGCGTTTCAGAACAGTTTTGCGTTTATCTTGCTTCTTTAAACGCATTTAAAATTTAAACACGTTTAGGATCGTACAAATTTGCGTGTTTCAAAACAGCTTTCCAAACCCCCTAATCAAAACACCTTTGCGTTTATCAACTCGTTTAAACGCGTTTAAAAAAATTTAAACGCGTTTGGAAACCTTAATTCTACCCCAAAAAGAGTTGATAAACACGCCCTAAGTGGAAAAAAGCCAAATACAGCTCAGCTCACCTTGGACTTGAAGATGACTGGTAGTTGGGGTGTGGTGGGTTCAGGAACAAAGAGCGGTTTCTTATTCTTGTCGTCTTCTTCCGGTGTTGGGGGGCGCATGGTCCACCCCTCATCCAGGCACTTCTGGGAGGAGAGGGAGTAGTTGATCGTCTTCATCTGTCTCGCAACTGTGAGCGCCATGACAGGGGTACAGCAACACATAAGTATTCCAGTCATATTCCAGGATTACATGGCTAGAGAGATGACTTGTCATCAATAACAATCATGTGTGCACTGTTAACTCACTCAGTCCCATAGGCAAGAAATTAAATTGCTTTTGATATGGGGCTGTCAATGCTTGGTACTGAGAGGGTTGATAAGAGAGTTGTTATCTATAAACAGGGAATGACATCATAATAATTTTTCATTGTGTATCCTAGGAAAAAATATAATTTCTTATGATAATAATGTCAAACGATTCAAATTTAGTCATAAGTCCTATCCACTTTAAGAAATCTGAAATCAATTTAGTAGCTTTGTGCAAAAGCATCCTAGAAAATTAGGGCATTTTGTGAAAAGTGAGAATTGCTGGATAATATTAGCATCAATCCAAAATGAGTTGGCAATCTGGCAGTGTGAAATATCTACGTCTACCTGACCAATTACAAACAAACCTCCTTATAAGTAATGCTTTATGGTACGTATATGAAACAAAAAATATCCATAAAATACAATACTGCTACATGAAGCAAGTTTTTCACTGCATGTGCATATATATTTCAAGGAATGCACGGTGATATTGATATTTCAAACATAAAGCATCATTAATTAGAGAGAGAAAGAAACATATAATGTAAGAGGGAAGGAAAGTGATGGAAAGGTGAGATAAAAACAGAAAAGTACAAGATAAATATATAGCGAGACAGAGAATGGGTCATGAGAGGAATGAATAGGGTAGAAAGAGAATGGGAGAGAGAAAGAGAGAGAGAGAAAGAAAGAGAGAGAGAGAGAGAGAGAGAGAGGGAGAGAGGGAGTGAGAGAGAGAGAATGGGAGGGAGCGAGATGAGAGAGAGATAGACAGAGAGAGAATGGGTGATGAGAGGAATACATTGGGTATAGGAAGACAAAGAAAGGGAGGGAGATAGAAAGATAGACAGCGGGAGAGACAGAGAGGGATAGAGAGAATGGAAAGGAGAGATATTTTGAGGGAGGGACGGGGGAGACGGATAGACAAGAGTGATAGAGATAGAGAAATATATATATATACAGAGAGAGAGAGAGAGAGAGAGGTAATAGGTGGCAGCTAGAATGCAATGCAGAGAGTAGAAAGAGAAAGAGAAAGAGAGAGAGAGAGAGAGAGAGAGAGAGAGAGAGAGAGAGAGACACAGAGAGACGGAAAACAAGGACGTGGGAGGGGAGCTATAGAAAGGATCTGGGGATAAGGCAAAAGATTACTCTCTCAAAGAATATATGTGTACTCCACCAAAATTGTTCGCAATGAATGCACATCAGATTCAACTACCATCCCCCCTAAATACAGCAGGGGGTGGGAGGAGGTAGTAAAGAATGATGATAGAATTATCAACCAGCTCGTAATCAGACATTTTTAGTTCAAAGAAGGCAAGTAAGCAGGCAGGAAAGAAAATCTCCCTGAGGGGATTATCAGCAGACTTACGGAAGGCCTCCATTAATTTCGATCTGGGTTCATGGTCGGGGGTACGAGCAATGCCCTCACGAGAAGAGACACGCTCATGAGAGGCAACGGAAGAAGTGATAGATTCAGCGGAGGGCGCCCTCGGTTTTCTCGCTGCAGGGGAGGGAGCCTTCGGTTTTCTTGGTTTTCTCGCTGCATACAGCACACCACAGCCAAAGGAGGCAAAGAAGACCTCGATAGAGAATTACGAGCACTACGACCAAGACACAGATGCTAACCTTAAGCCCCCGAACACAAAATCGTACAAGCAGACACTTTATCTTGTGTAAAAAATAACTAACAATAATATCAACGCCCATTACATGTGCTTTGCATCTTTATTTCCTTTCTGCCATTAAATGAAATACACAAGTTAGAATTTGCATCTTTAGAAGGCAACAAGCCAAGTGAGTTAATAATAACTCTTGCAGTAATTGTACTTCCGCATACAATGTATATTGATTTTTTAGTAATCAAAACAGTATTTATACTATAATAATTCAAACAGAAGTGTAAGCCTGTGCATTGAAAAATTACATTTTGTTTCAATTTGATGCGTGCACAAACATGTAGCGCAGCTCATAACTGCACAGGAGTGTAACTCCTCATTCTATAAGAAGAAGTTTGTCAATGGTTTAGAAAATTGGAAGACAATATTGTGCTGGATATAATTTGATGACCTTTCATTAGCCATGGTCAAGAATTAGTGTTGATCAATTGAAACAAATACACAAAAGGATTTTTTTTAAGTCTGGAGACTTCTTCAATAAGTGAAAATTTCATGTAAAATTCAGCAAAATATAATTTTTACAAATGTAATGCTCCAAAGGTGAGCACGTGATGGAATCTTAATTTGACATATTCAATACATATTTTTTTTTTCACAATATGTTTAATTGGTCATACAAGCATGAGAAGACAACTGAAGTTATGGGAAGAAATTTAACAATTCACCATCAAATACGAAGCTTCAATCAATGTATACTTCTGGTGAAATCATCAATAAAAAGTTGCAAAAACATGCAAAATGTCAAAGGTTATAAATAATCCAAAGAGGAACAAATGCACATGCTTGCAAATTTTCATGAAAGAAATGTCAATAAAAAAAAAGGTGCAAAACTCACAAGTCTGGCATTAATTTTTGTAAATCTAGTACACATTGCATGAAATGCTCTCCAATTTAATAGTCTTGATATCCACATCCAGGGGAAATAACCCAAAGGAAATACTATACTATCCAAGGAATGGGAAATGCAAGTTTCTAGCTTCCTTTCTACAAAACCACAAACAGCAGAAATAAACAAGAGCAGGCATCAACGTAAGGTAACTTGAACAGATCAGTGAGGTGAAAATGGAAACATCCTGGAGGTAAGTTTGTGCTGCAGAACTCTGCCAAACTGCAAATGAATGCAACTTATAACAGCTGGGAAAGAGGCGATCCCAACAACAAGAGTCAAATAAATAAGAGCTAAAAGGAACAAAGCTCAACATCTCTTGCAACAGCATGCTGAAAAACCAAAGATATGCTCTTCTAATTCAAAACTTTGAATGCAATTATCAGACAGTGAGAAAAAATGATAGAGAGGTTGAAGAAAAAGAAAAAGGAGGAGAGGGAGAGAAATAGGAAGAAGAAGAGGAGGAGGAGGAGGAGGAGGAGAGGAGGAGGAGGAGGAGGAGGAGGAGGAGGAGGAGGAATAAGAGGAGGAAGATAATGATGAAGGGAGATAACGTGGCAAAAACAGGAATGGAATTCAATACGAATCACAACTCATAGAGCAAAAGGAAGAAAGCTCAAGATCTCTTGCAGGAACATGCCAAAGTAGCAAAAGAATGCTTTTCCAACTCAAAATTTTGAATAAAATTAACACAGAGTGAGAAGAAAATGATGATGAAAATGATGAGATGAAATAAAGATGAAGATGAATAAGGAGAAGAAAATGAGGGAAAAAGAAATGAAAAGAGGGAAGGGGGCATGAAATTAAGAACCAAGAAGGGCTGGGAAATTAATTAGGGAATCAACAGCAGAAACAAAGAAAGAAACATCATGGAACATGAATCTGGGAAGCAATGAAAATTAATTAAACAAAACAAACATTGCTGCATACATCAACTTTATGCTCAAATGCAGGCAGAAAAAAATTCCGCATCAAGTTGTTTTTACAAATTATAGTTATTCAAAAAACAAAGAACTGCAAAATTAAGTACAGTATGCAAATGTAATAATGAACAGTCAGGACAGCAACATTAACGGACAAAACAAACACAGAAGCAATACAGTAGAGGCAGAGTAGAAGCACATAGCATAGCAACGGTTGGATAATGGTTAATATTTTTAAAGGTATTCTGCGAAGCGGATCTGGGGTGGGGTACAATGAGGGGTGCAATGATGCATTATGGGTAAGCTGATGTCACAACAGTGAAGGGATTCTGATAAAATGGGAATATAAACAAAAGCATAATTAATATTGTGCATGTGTCTCCAAACTTCTTTAATGAATGACAATGTGTACTTTGATCAATGATGCAGCTAATCTAGATATATTTGTGAAAATGTTGACCGTACAATAACATATATCTTTTGAATATGAAAGTTGATTTTATAATACAAAATAGTTATATGATGTATGATCGGAAAAGTTATCTGTTTGGACACTTCTCGTGATAGAGCTTTTCAATCTCCATGACATTATTTGTGCAGTAAATCCTGCCAAAATATACAAAAGCCTGATGTCTGTCTCTCTACAAAATGATCTTTACACATCTAACGCAATATTCAGAGTTGTGTTGTGTAGCGGCTATTGAAGCATCTATCCATTTTCTGCATTTTTTTCTTCAATTTTACAGACATCCTTTCATCTATAAATATCAGTACATGTGTAAACAAAAGAAGATTATAATTATACATATATAACACTGTTGTGCAAATAGATATCAAAGTGAATCTGTGTTGATGCTTTGACATGTTTTAAAGTGCAAAAACATTCATACTGAATGTGAATATTCAGAAGCTCATTATTTTGTTGATGATGCATTTGAAAAAAAAAATTTGGATTGCTCTTTTTTCCCTGTTCTGCAAAGATTTCTTGATTTCTTGAATGTTTGATGGGATCGGTCATTGCGGTGAACATGGCAGTGAAGCCCCGGGTGTGAAACCAAAAAAAACAAACAAAAATTATGCCAAATACAGAGTGCCAATCAAATGAACTCAAAACCAAGGTGCAAGTTGATTAACCGACCTCCATCCATGATTTCTATCCGATGGGCTAGACAGGAGGAACGGAAATTAAAGAGGGGAAGAACACAGAGAAGGGAAGGAACAAAGAAAAAAACAAATCCAAAATGGTAAGACTCTCAGATCAGTAGAAAGCACATTCCCCATAGAGATAAAATAGGTCAGTCCCCACTGGTGCAAGATTGTGTTGTCTGAATTTAATGAGTGGTGTCTTTTTACTCTGTGCACAACCCTTGTATCCAATATCTCCACAAGATGTGTACAGGAGAGATTTTAGGCATATGAAACTATTCTCTCGTCCTGTTACAAAGAACAGGATCTATGGACAAATTTGAGAAAATGGTTTCCACAGAATCTTGATTGATCAATTAATCTATACGGTCAAATTCAAAAAGAGGTTGAGCGTTGCGATGTCAGACAACAAAATTCATGCCCAGTGGGAACAATCCACTACAACCCTCACAAGACTCAAATGAAGTAAAATCAAGGGGCCAGTTTCACAGAGCCAAATCAGTTTCAATACCAGTGCTAGAGATTGCAAGAAAATCATTGCTACATCTTAATTTAATCAATCACTCATTTTGAATAGTGCAAAATTGTCAATATCCTCATGGACAAAACAAAATTACAATATTTCCGGTGAGCATTGTAATGGATGACAGATTCCTGCTTTTTTTTTTTTTTAGGATTTAAGCATCTTCAAACATGAAATTAGTCTCTAACTGTGTGATTCCATGGCACATGTATGTATGACATTGTACTCACCTCCTACTGGCACTGGTAGTAAGATTAGTTCTGTGTAACTGACCCAAGGAACATGTACACTATATTCATGATCTATGTGAGCTGATTACATTTTTTCTCATATTGAACTATTGAAAATATAATTTCCATCTATGATATTCAACTTTCTTGAGAATCATTCAGGAAAGGTAAGAAAAGGACACCACTCTCAATAAGTGTATTGCTCCCCGAGATCATGGATATTGAGTACTACAACTTACCTTGAAAACAAGTGGCAGCAAAACCATTGAAAAACTACCTTTTTTGGCATAAAGATTTGTATGCAAAATGTAAAGCAAAATGTCAGATTTGTTAAAGATTTTTTTCTCTCCATCTTAGTGAAAAAAAACAAACAATGTATTTACAGGATAGGTTCATTCAGTGTGCGCATTTCTGCGATGAAAAAAGCTACGAGATTAAAGTAAAAGCTTGATCTGCTGAACTTTAGACATAGTTTTGACAAAAATATATATCATTTGGAAGAAAAATTTACAAGCTGCATATTTAAGAAAACCTTAAAGGTAAAAAAAAAATGAGTAACAAAAGCAATTTTTACTAGTGATGCTGCCACAATGTTCAACCTGTGAAAGGAATGTAATAATACCGTCACGAGACTCGACACTTGAAATACGCAACCTCACATTACACAGACCTACCTTGCACTGAGTATTGTAAATCATCGTTGAGGGCAGTATTCATAAACAAAATGTTGCGGGCGCATCGTGATGTAGATGATGATGGGAAGGTACATGTAATCATTTTGAAAAATAATGTTGGTGAGATGAAAAGCACACAAAGACGTTGCAAGAACAAACATATAATGTGTTACTTATTTTAGCAAGCAGAATCTGCCTGTTTTACATCTTGGATGACAAAAGGGTGGGGGCAAAATTTCATTGAATGTTGTAGTGTTGCAATTAGCACATGCATGTTTCTTTTTTTTTTCAGTTTTGCATTTATCAAGACACTTCAAATTACCATAGAAAGCATATTTCTGATCTTATTAATCACATCATTGTTTTCATTCTTCTTACCCACCCCCTACTTATACAGACTTAACCTGTTATATCGTTTACTCAAAACAATCACTTTATAAGTTGAAAGTGGATAACTTATTATGTATTTATTATGTAAGATTATCAGATTTTCATGAAATTAAACAGTTTCGTGAATGAATTAAACTTTCTTGGAAGGTATTGTTATCATTTTCGTTGTCATTGTATTTCATGCAAAGCTTTCGATTTGATAAACGGGGAGGTGGGGAGAGTAACACATCAAATTTGCTCAAGCGTATGCATTATAGTGATTAAAGGTAGATTACAGGGAAAATCACACAGTATAAGTTAATGCAACAATTATAATGTTTGTCACATTCAATCAACTAACAGTTCTGAAATATACGATATAGGAAAGGGCAGGATAACTAGAGCGCAGAGTCTGAGGTGCAATACTAAAGTTAGTAAAGGGAAGAATTGAAGTCTCATGTCGTTCGGAAAGATATATGTTTAAAATAAAAGCTACATACATCCAAAAGATAATATTTGAACCGGAGGGTCTTTACGGACTTAAAAAGTATGTACAGGTCTGCTCTTACACATAAAAATGGTTTAGCTGCAAGAAATGTGGTTGAATTTCAAAGTATGCACCAGTAATACCAGTAAGGTACCCTTTATTCATTTTGTGCTAGTATTCCAACGAGATAACATCTAAATCACAGAATAAAAGAAATAAACATGGAATACTTTCTGCCGCCCGAAATTGATTCTTTCATCAATGTTCGTTATAACAGTCACATCCATTGAAATACTGCATGTATCTGTGAAGTTAAAGTTACAGGTGTTTCGTGGTATTTTGATGGTAGTCTCTTTTTGTACTTACCTGATGTGGACAATAGCATGCTTAACGGGGTAATTTCTTGCAGGTTTTCATAAACTACTTTTCGGGCACGTTCACACGAAAGTGTTTTGCTGCTGACGCTCCGTGCTCAGTAACGTTTCAAAATCGTAATTCTGTAGAAACCGTGTTTTGAAACACTGTTTATATGATATATGTTTATATGAAGAGTTGGAAATTTTGTACGCTTTAAGGGACAAACTCCGAATGAGCTGCGCAATGGCATGCTTGGTTAAAAAGTGTCTCGAGCCAAAATGAAACTCTCATAAATGCACTTGCAACGGTCTTCTAGAAACATGATTTTAAAATGTAGAGAAAGTGGTATTATGGCACGCGGCAGTGGCAATACTCCTGAATGCGAATGTGCCTTTCGGAGTAGAGGACCGAGGACTGTCAGATGGTGCGGGGAAGGGGGCCAGGCGGGGCAACACTGTTTCACTCTGCTGAAACCGGTATACCAATACCAAGCTTAATACGTTTCTACTGCGTAAATGTAAACAGAATTAGACTTTCCAGATACCTTCATGATATCCTCAGTGATCATACACTGTAAGCTGTGGATTTGAATACATTATTTTGCTGCATTTAGCATATGATTCATTATTTGTTTTCCTGTGTTGGTTTATGCGAGATGTGTAATAAACCCAAATCTTGAAATTATTCATAGCTCATTACTGGCTAGTTTTGGTATTGGTATTTATTCAGCATAGTGAAATCAGCTTTGTGCTGCATACTTTTCAACACACTGCAATCTTATCCAGATAAATGAGTAAATAATTAATAATTAATAAAATAAATATCAGACACGCAGTCATTCCAGATTCAAGCTCAATTAAATCATAGCCAATGTAGATTAACTCATTGACTCCGAGATTGTATCATTTCCCAAAGACCTTAGCCAGAGACCATTCGGTTTATGTAAGCTCAGAGTTAACTCTAAATGAGTGTCCCTCCCATTTCTGCTTAAGGAATAAATGCAAACTGTAAAGAGCAGCATTTTGTCTGACACAAAAGGATATATTGCCCTCTTGGTCAGGAGGATCGAATGACTGAGTGTCTGACATGCGATGCTTAAATGCCACCGCAGATGACATGATCCAATCAGTCGTATGTCTCGACGACTGGCCAAAACGCAGGAATTGTGCAAGTAGATGATGTCAACATTTCCAGTTGTCCTTACGATTACAGAATAGACCAGTTCGTAGTTACACGATGGTTGGACAATTCACTGAATAAATACTACAAGAATGCAGACTGGGATCTGTTCATTAAGGCGGATGGGATGATGGATGTGAATACATTTTACAATGTGCCCAAAACAACAATACAAACAGGTGCGCATGGTGGAATGTTCTTTTACTGCCTTTCAAAGCTGAATGATTGTTGTCATATCTGCATGATAATGAAGAGAAACCTGGTTGAGTATCTAATGAATTTTAAATTTACTCTGTGAGTTGTTCAATTGACCCGAGGTTATTCGTACCAGCAACAATCTGCTCATGCGCACATTGTAATTACGAACTCGCTTATTGTGGCAACATCGTGTCATTTGCGGTGACCTTAGACGTCTACTCCACTGTGCCATACTTACAGGCAAAGAAGTTAGCTTGGTTGGATCCGGCCGCTCGTTGGCGTGCCATCTCCCTGTCCCGCAACCTCTGGGCGGCTCGCTCCTTCGCTGCCCGCCTAGCCTGCTTGCTGCCATAGGGGGCGTGCGGCGCGATGTCGATGAGTTCCTCTGAAGGGTGCTGGGATAGCGGCGTGTTGTCTATCGTGTATTCAACAAGCTCCTGGTAGTCTTTACAGCAGTACAACTACAAAGAAAATGATAAAGTGAGTGCAACATTTAGTAATGAGAGAACTTGTTGTTCAGAGCGTGTATGAAGGTTTTTTAAATCTTACATCAAACTTTCCAGTGACCGTGCAATAGGCCAGTTGACTAACTCTACAGCAGTACATATACAGAGAAACTGATGTGAGCGCAATAATTTTACATCTTTATTGATGAGGTACTTTCTGGCATGTTCAGTGTGTGTTGATCAAAGCCTTTAAATCTTACGTACATCAATGTTTCCCAGTCCATGAACTCTGTATAAGAAAACTTCTCAAATTAAGCTTGCCAATTTATTTCATCCATTTCTCTTTTAAATTCTTATGCTCATTAAACTGCACCTGGAACATGGCCCTCTCATGGTATATAATATATGAAAGGCCTGGGGGTGTTTCACCAAGCTCTTCGTAAGTTACGAACGACTTTACGAACGACTGGTGATTCCTTCTTGTGCTAAATCAGATTCCCAATGAACAAAGTGTGGTAATAATGCATTTAGCACAAGAAAAGGGTTCACCAGTCGCTTGTAAAGTCGTTCGTAACTTACGAACAGCGTGGTGAAACACCCTCCTGTACTGACAGAAAATGTACCGTCCAAGCTGGAGGATTAAATAATCAACCCTTTGTGTGCCAGTCAAAACGCAGCTCTATGGGATTTGTGTGTACTTATTGTGAAATAATCCAGACATGGCATGTTAAGGAAAATACTCCCAACATTGCAATCGATTCAGAAATGTGCCAGTCTGTGAATGAAGCACAGCAATAGACCAGTTCGTAGTTACACGATGGTTGGACAATTCACTGAATAAATACTACAAGAATGCAGACTGGGATCTGTTCATTAAGGCGGATGGGATGATGGATGTGAATACATTTTACAATGTGCCCAAAACAACAATACAAACAGGGACGCATGGTGGAATGTTCTTTTACTGCCTTTCAAAGCTGAATGATTGTTGTCATATCTGCATGATAATGAAGAGAAACCTGGTTGAGTATCTAATGAATTTTAAATTTACTCTATGAGTTGTTCAATTGACCCGAGGTTATTCGTACCAGCAACAATCTGCTCATGCGCACATTGTAATTACGAACTCGCTTATTGATATGCCAAGGAGCACATTAAGTGTCATTTTTGTTGCAATTACCTGATGGGGATGGGGTAATTTCTTGCATTTCAAATACTATTGGGAAACGGTTTATCTGGCAGACATAGGGTTGAAGGGATAGTTCACCCTGAAATTATGTTTGTTTCAATAAAAGTAGACACGTGAAAGAAACATATTAGTGAAGGTTTGATGAAAGTTCATCAAAGGATAAGAAAGTTATGATCTTTTAAAGTTTTGATTTCGTCAAAACTTCACTACTTTCTTTTATGTTTCTGCTTTTATTGGAACCAACTTATCTTCAGGGTTAACTATCCCTTTAAGTAATAATCGAGGTGCTACCAATACCTCATCAGGATCCATGGTCTTCTGCATCTCAAGGGTGGGGAACTGTTTGGCCTCACTCCCGCAGAACTCGCACACCTCGTTCACCTCTCCCACGGTGGACAATGGGGGCGTCGTTCGGTACTCACTGTCGTCACTGGCGTAGATAAACTTTCTCGTGCTGGCTTGATGGGTGAGGTTGTCATCTTGATTTGAGTCATAGTAGTCATACTCATCTTTGTCGCAGCCTGGAAAGAAAACACACAGAAAGAGCTGGACATGAACCAACACGACTTGCTCCTTAAAGGGATAGCTCATGAAACCATTCATTTATACTGTTAAGACCATTTACACTCTCCCGCCTCAAATTATGTTGCCATGTTTATGACCACTTTCCAGAAGCCTAATCACTGACCCTAGAGTTTTATGGGGCTACTTCCCATACAATGATATTTACAGGAACTCAGGAAGTGTGATGTTGTTAAAGTCCACTTTCTATGGAATATGTAAGAGTCGTTATAAATCCAAGAAACTGACCCTTGCAAGGAGTTTCGCTCTCACTCTTCACTTGTATCTTATGAGAGAAACAGTTTATATTCAGAGATATCAGATAGTTCAAGACATATAGAAACTTCAGGATCAGATAAGATTATGTGTTCATCAGAGTTATCCATTCAGAGTTACTCATCAGAGTTATAATCAAGGGTACGAGCTGAGCATTAAATGTACTAAATGTACTAAATGTACATTAAAAGTTCTTTGAATGTTTCCATGGTGAGAGCGTACTAATAAATACTATTTAGAAAATAGCAAAACTTTCGGTAACACCTAGTATGTACTGCAACCTTAAAAACACATTAAGTCTGCTTAAGTCTGCTCAGAATTCAGGAATCCTGATATAGTTGATCCTGAAAGGAAGCAACTTCACAACACAACACAACGATAGACTGACTGGCCGTACCTCTTATCCTCTCTTCCAGCTCTTCATCCTCCTTCTCGCTCAAGTCCGCAGTGTCAAACTCGTCCAAGTCGATGTCGAGCTTCTTTCCGATGACGTCGGCGGCGTCTTTGTACTTCTTGGAGATAGGCAATTGTTCCGACTCTCGCTGGTATTTGATGATCTGGGGAGGCCCGATCTTGGGGATGCGCTTCGACTGACGAGACCTCACTGACTCCTCCCCCATGGAGAACTTTTAATAAGCAAAGGTAGGAAAAGTAAAGTTTATATTGTGCTCATCTCCAACAATTTTTTTCTCTCTTATTCTTCTAATAAGAATATTTACTTTTCAATTCCTGATGAGGCTGTCCTGGGTAAAATGAGCCTGGATAAATTAATTATACAAGAATTATACATTGTGTGGTGGGAAACTTCCCTTTAAAATGTAAAAATCACTTACAGTCTGGATTAGTGTCTAGTTCAAGTGAAGGGACATGATAACAATAATTTGGATTTAAGTTTCAATGTTGGTGACACACTAACAGTCTTCAGTGGGTTCCATTCTCTCAACAGAGTTTTCAATGTGGTAGGAAAGTTCCCTAAAAATGGAAAAAAGCACTTACATCTGAATCTGAGTCTAAATCTAGCGGAGGCACGTCTTCTTCATTCTCCTTCCCTTCCGTGTCATCGGTGTCCTCTTCAATATATCTGCTGCCCTCTCTTGCCTGCAGGAAGTCAGTCTCTCTGAGGTGTGAGGCCTTGCTGCTGCCCGAGAGAGCTGATCGAACAGACGGCTCCGTCGGAGTCTTGGGACGTATGGTGGCTGTCAAATGAAAGCGCAAAATTTATATTCACTATAAAATGATATAAATGAAATATCTATATCAACTCTATTTTCTTTCATTCGGAATGGAGTCCTGAATTTGATATGGGTTTCCTCATGAGATTTGCTGAAGTTCGACGACTGCTGATATCAAAGAAATAAAATATCAAATGTACCTGTTTCTCACATGTGCTTGCATGAAAAATAAATATGCAAATTTGAATATGATTCAATGTCATGTCTTTCAGAGCTTGAAGTTTATTAGAGATGAATATATGATGTTGACCGCAGACATTAAATACTCCTGCATCTATATTCCAAATGATTTTTGTTGGTATAAAAATATTCCCTACATTTAGTGGACAATTTTTGCTAGTAGTTAGCAGTCAGGGAATCCACATTAACGTAATTCAAAACACCAGTCATCAATATTTCAGGTTTACTCCACTAGCGTCCTTAACCATCCTTAACTCTCTGTATGCCACGCGTGATCTTTTTTCACAACTAATAAACACAATTCCCACAGAGTAGTAGTTTATCTGGCACCCAAAAGGTTAACAGGATTGTTTGTGTACCGGTGATGGTGGCGAGCTCTTCCTCCGTCTTTCCCAGGAATTTGATCATCTCCAGCCAGCTCCACTCTGTCTCTGTAGCACAGGAGATCATCACTCTCTCCCGCCCGTCGGAGTCTTTGGTTTGGTGCACTTCCCTCATGGCTGGAGACTTCTCTGCTCTCCTCTGTTTGGTGACTGATGCATTTGATTGAGGTCTGTAAGAAAAGGAAATGATGGTTAAACTGTATACACCACACACAGAGATGGTAAACCTTTGCCGCTACAAAACATCATGATTCACAGAGTTAAACAATTTCATTTTACAGGCATTGTTATTGGTTAAAAAAAGAAATCAAATTTATCAATGCCTATTCTTCATCAGAATTTTACAAACCCTAACATTTCATCTCCCTCCGAGAAAAAAAGAAGAAAGAAGAAAAACATTAGCTAAATACAGTGCATCAAAAGTGTACTGGATGACAGCCCAATGTGCCATTCTCGTGCTTCATACATTTACTTTAGAAAAAGAACGGAATAATACAAAAACTACTTCAAGTGCTTACTTCAAATCTACTATTTTAAATGTACATGATTTGGGTTAAAAAAGGTTGTTATTTTCTCTTTTTCCTCTTTGGACATGGCAGTCACATATTTGGGACCAAAATGACAGACTTTTTATAAGTATCATCTCATCCATGACTGAGATTTTAGTCTTTTATACCTCATGGAAAAAATGGGAAATAGTGGAAAATAATTAATGAAATTGAACTTGAGGTACAGAAACAATCATGGGACTACTAAAGTTTAGATTATAGGTAAATAAAGCAAATGTGATGAGAAACAAGGTTTACCTATTGGCTTCATCTCTGAAGGAAACCGATCTTTCTGAGCGAGCAGACATCCGCGCTGAGGAGAGGACCGTGTCTCTGTCATCATGCGAGTCTCGAGACACTGACAGTCTCACTTTTTCTGTGAGAGAGAGAGAGAGAGAGAGAGAGGAAGAGGGAGGGAGGGGGAAGAAATAGAGAAAGAGAGATGGAAAGAAGAAAACAAGAGAAGAGACCAGTTCGAGGAAAGGAGAGAAAAGAATTGAGATCAGCATGCAGACAGAAATAGTAGAAGTGACAGAAAAAGCGAGGAGAGGGATAAAGATTGTAGAGAAGTGAAGTAAACAGAGAAATAGAGAAAACAGAAAGAACAGAAAGGAAGATGGAAGAGGGGGTAGGGCATGATTCAAGCAGAGGAAGAGTCAATTAATGAAAGATAAAAATTATATTCCTAAAAAAGTAAAATGACAAACTACTAAAGCTTTATTCAAAGGCCAAGTGCCAGATTTTATCAGTAAAGTTATATTGAAAATGAGCCAACACTGATTTAAATTTAACCTAAATATATCACTTGACTATCATTGGCATTTCATTCATGATTTCAACAAAGGTACTCTGAACACTGTCCCATAACAAACTAAATACAAGATGAGCTGTACCTGTTCCTGATTGCTGTAGTGATACCGGATCAGACCCAATAGGAGGTAAAGGCTCCTTCTTCCCACTGCCAGTCCTAGCACTCTCTGGTCCAGGCGTAGTAGTAGCATCAGTCAAGTTCCCCAATCCAGATTTTCCTGAACACAGCCGCACAGGCGTCCCACTCCCGGGAGTCCGAACAGGCCCGAGAGAGCCCCTTGAAACTGGCCTTTCACGATGGGATGAGGTCGCACTGTCCAAACGTGACTTTTCCTCTTGTGTGACGGTCTGTTCATGGAGGCGTAGATTCTCCACGGTGAGGGCCGAGCTTGGCCGTTGTATGCCGGCGGATGACACCTTGCGGGGCATGACGTCCGAGGGTCCGACCTGACTGGCCGATATTGACGCTCCTTCTATTTCAGAGTCTGACTGCAAGTTGGAAACCTCCTCCTCCTCCTCAGGAATGACATCGGTAATGATGGGATCAACGTCACTCAGGTCTGCCATCTTACTTTTTTGTGTGTCTTTTTCTCACAAGTTGATGATACTGGCCCTGGGTGATCTCTTTGCATTACATCACACATGAGAAAAGAACAAAACACAATATAACATTAGACTTTATAAAGTACTTTCTAGAGTAGTCTAAACCATAAGATCTAGGATTTACGTACAATTCAGCCAATCAAGGCTTTTTGCAGCTCTAATTTAATGCCACAGTATAAATTAAGGAACTTTTTTTCTTACTGTACAAGACAACTGTAAATCTGCCTTAGCATACAGTCTCAGACAGATATTTTCATGGATGACTGCGTCACATTCATTTTGTTTGCAAGTTCTCCTTTTCGTGATCAAAACTTGAGCTTTGTGCTGACCTTGATCTTTGCTTTGGCGGTCACAACAGAAGAAAAGGGTATTATGCACTTTACCGACTTGAGTCCCACCTCTAGCAATGAGGTTAAGAAGGTTAGCAACGAGTGCCTGACGTCATCTAGATCAATCCCCGATGTGAACTGACTTGAGTGATTGGGTCCCTACAAGTTTTAGGTCGAGATACGATTGCCATGGGTTTCTACAGCGACTCGCTAGTATCCAGAGTGTTTTGGGCGACGATATCCATCCGCTGAAACACCTAGTTCCTTAAGATTCTCATCTACAAACTGTCCTAAATACCTTAAAATTAGGATAGCCACTTATAGGTCTTAGGTTTAGGGTTAGGGTTTATGCCTAGGTCTAGGTTTTTTTTTAAAGATTCATTTACCTTCAATTGTAAATCCGTCTTTAACACATCCAAAATCCACACCAAATCCAATCAATTATCCAATTCATTATCTCCTCGCCGACGGTTAAAAACCACTAGAACAAAAAGCAAAATGATCCCACAAGTTATCATCAAACATTGTTCTCTCCGCGATATTCATCGACGTGATCCAATTGCAATAAACGACAACACAATTTCACCATAACAACATGATTTCCTGGACGATCGCTACGATTCTCGAACTGCCGTTTAGTATACAGTTAACTGCTGGCAGTATAGCTAGGGCTTTAACACAGGAGTCAATGCAATGGAAAACATAGCGCGCATAGCGCGCAATCGCAGTCAACTACAATGGAAAAAAGTGCGCATTACGCGCGTACTACGCTTGTCATAGACGCGCTGATGCCAAGCTCCATAGACTCACGTGTAAACTTTGGACTTTGATTATTTTTCATGCTTTTTCATCTGAAAAATAGTTCCGGACTCTCATTCACAAATAATGTTTTTAGCTCCTCACTAATTAATTAATTGTTGTCGTGGGCTGATTTTTCAAACCTACTACAGCTAAAGTTGTAGTATAGGAGGGTTTGTTTTGCTGTGGAACCGTTTTTTCCACTTTTGAGGCCCCAAACCTGCCGTTTTTCCCGATTTTGAGCCCTACCGGGCTCAAATCCTTTAATAGGCCCCGCCCCCAAACCTTGAACTTGTTGCTAAGGCAAGTCGGTAAAGTGCATAATACCAGAAGAAAAACCAAACCATCACCAATCAGATTCAGAGTACATGATTCATGAATACATTATTCAATGTCGATGTGCAAAATTTAACCACCAAACCATGAATGAAACTCATAAAATAAAATAGAGCCATGTCCAAGCATGTGCAGGATTTTGAATGAACTTGAATTGACCGGCACCATGTAGACTACCTGAAAATTGTTGACATGTCTTCTTTTGGCCTTAGCCCTTTTGTTTGGCTTTGGCTTACTTCGTTTGGGACTGTATTTGGACTTAGCACAAACTTGCAGTTGCACACCATTCAAAGTCAAACCACATGAAAACGATTAATTTGTAAAATGATTAATTATTTACCTTAACGTTCATTATCATTGAATGTTTAGAGTACCAGAGATGTCTGCCATGTTTCGAGGTTGTTCATAATTCAGATGTGGATTGCATTTAAATGATCTGTAGACAAGGCTTGTTGTGTTAATGATGGACGCGGGCGGACGTAACGTATGCCTGCAGAACTTCCAAAAAACGCACGGGGCACGCCGGGCGAGTTACTTGTCAAGATCCCGTTGGAGACCTTTCGTCACCTACACTCGCGTACTGTAGCATACTAGCTGGCGAGTCGTGGTTGTTTGCACTGCTGGTCATGGTGACTGTCACATGACTGCACAAAGCTTTGTGATTGGTGAATTTCGTGAACTAGAAATCGTATAGTCGCCGACGAATTAAAATAATTGCAAAGGATCTTATACTTTTTTTGTTCAAATGGCGAGAATTTAAAAAGCTTTATTCAGGTGTATAATTGGATTATCAATTTCCGCATGTGAAAAATAAGTACTCAATTTACATAATTTGAGAAGAAATATTTCGCACTGCTTAGTTTTTAGACTAGTCATATTATTCTTTGACTCAGTCTACACGATGTAAAGTATAAGCTTAATCCGATGATAGACACCAGCGAGACGCCCGTAACGCTCGATCACCTAGCAGACCAACGAGATCGATTACCAGAGAAACTGGTCCTAGTTCTGGATTTGGTATTGTCTTCTTCTTCTGTGGAGTCGGATGGGACTTTCATTGCGGGGACTTCGGCAAACGAGTGATGATCTAGAGGAGAAAATTTTTTAAGAATTCAAAATGTATTCAATGAATCTATTAAGTAGGTCATGCACACAGTATCTTAGTCGGTAAGTATAATAACGACATGAATACAATTTCTTGAGGCAATCTTGCATCATCCACCTACTAATTATTCAGTCCCAGCTGCTGACAATGGTGTATGGTCCAATCATGTGAAAACAAAAACAAAATAACAATTCTTCTGTTCGAGTAAATCTAGTCTAGTTGCAAATTAATCCTGCCCTTGGCATTTCCTTCGGTGTCTAGACCAAAAAAAAAAGTTTATATTGTGTCGCTATAATTATGGCATTCAAATACTGCACCCCTATTTAATTTTTTTTTGAAGGGTAGATTTTTTTTTCTAATAGTAGGCCTAATAAAGTTTTGATAAATTAACTTTAATAACAAATGGAAACAGAAAAGTGAGAGAAACATGTTTATTTAGCAACAGTTTGATAATTGTAAAGAAGTTACTAGCATTTGAAAATCTTTATCACATAACCTGCAACTTAATGTTCTTTTTAAAAGGTAGGCAAATGATTCTCTGGGTATTTTCTTATTTTTGCACATTTTGCCAAATCATTATTACTTGCATCATTAACATTTATTTATAGGCAACTCCATCAGTCTGCAATGAAATAATGCTCATAATTGTATTTTTTCTTCTCTACTCTTTGGGGAAAAAAAAGGTAGCTCCAAAAGATTTGTTCGTCTATCTTAGATTTACAGAGCAAGAATACAGGGCCACAGATTCAGATTTTTAAACACAAATAACTTTATTATATGTCTCAGACTGGGGACAATCTGCTCCCCTGATTTTTCTACTGGGATGATTTTTTTCAATGCTGTAGAAAAGCCTGTTATTTGCAAAAATATTCAGGATTGAAGGAGGCAGATAAACCCAAAGACTGTAGAGGAGCTTCTAAATGTTTTAAATGGAATTTCAGTAAGTTAAGTGGTGAAGTTTAAACTAACTCAAAGTAACATGCTGATATTGTTTTTTTTTTTTTGTAATGTTTGAAATAATCTATTTTCACTGTGCCCCACAGAGGACCTAAGGTACTTCTTCAGGATTTCCAGTTGACCCAAATCAGATCTTTCAAGAAAGCTGCTGCGGGCAGTAAGAAACCAGCCAGCTCTCTCACACAAAGCAAGAAGAAGAAAATCGTTGATGTCAGCTTTGACAAGGGGCACCTCGAGCAGTTCAACGTAGTCTATGAAGATGTCCCAAGGAAACTTCCCTTCAGTAAACTGGGGAGGCCCTTCCTCTTTGCTGGAGTAGTAAGTTGATAAAAGTCCTCCTATACCAAATCAAACTTGTGTATCCAATAATTTATTAACTGAATTAATACATAATTAAAATTTGTACTTCAATTATTACTCTCCCTAAGGGATGTTTTTTTTTTGTATTCCAGGAAGCCCTATAGAATTGTATCAAAATTATCCATAATCAATTCAAGTTGACTGATATATAAAGAAGTATCTCCTCACATCCCATTTCTTGATAATTGATTTTTCGTATACTGTTCTTCATTATTTTGAAAATGAATTTGAGGCATATACACCTTGTAGTAAGGAAAGCATGCTCCATTCTGTAAATCAATGAAAAATGAGTAAAAAAAAAATCTTGGAACCAGAAGGATTTGAACCTGCAAACACTGTATACCGGGCAGGGACTCGAACAGACAAGCTTTTTTTTTTGTTCAAGGATTAAGACATGGTAACATGGAAACAAACACCTAAGAGTCTTAATCAATCTGACTCATTAATATTCATGAGTAGTCCTCTGTAAGAACCATTCAGCCAGATTTTAGTGAAAGGCTTTCGGGGGTCATGTCAATAATATTTTGAAAGTAAATTTTAGGCATACACCAAGCACAAGTGCGCTCCAATCTTATAAATGAATGAAAAACAAGTTTTGTCCTTCATTAGTTTACAGGTTGTGCCTTCGGAGGAGCAGCAATATGGCAGTACGAGGGAGCAAGGTCAAGGGTCCTCAGTCAGTTCAGGCACGGCTACTCAGGAATGCTTGGTGCTGGCATGGAGAAAAGAGGAGAGCTGAGAGAAGCGGTATGAGAGATATGAACTCCTCAAAACAAGTTTGGAAAGTTTTTTGAGCCACTTTTTTCATGTTTATTTGACACCCGTTTGAATAATTTTATGCACCAGTCCATTTGCTAATATCCTCATCGATAAAATAAAACCAATTTTGTAACGATCGGTTGGTTCATGGTGGAGTACCTCCCTTTTGTTTGCAGGTTGGTTGCTGACAAAATTTGACAAATTGACCAGTATCTGCCCCAGTAGAACAACAACAAATGAAACAAATAGGTCCTAAATATCGGTAAGTGAGGAATAGGTGGCTAAAGAGAACTTTCCAAATTTTTTTAGGAGTTTATTTTAAACCATTGCACACTTTGAGATTATTGAACTTGGGTCCAGTTAGGATGTTAAAATTTGCCATAGAACTGCAGTTACTTAAGGATGTGGTTTAATTGTGCCCTATCAGGAATTTGACATTTGTTCACAGGCCGTGAACAGCAGATTACACAGATTATTCAAGAGTTGCCATGCTCAGTTTCTGAGTGAAGAAAACTCAGCCTGCAAATATGGTCTAAACCCTCTGAACCAATCGATTTTGTGGATTTACGCAGACATTAAATTTTTGTTGTGCATAATAACATAGTGTCATGGATCCATCTAGTTTTTAGCTGCACACAACTAGATTTTTTTTTTTTATCCCAAAACAATCAAAGATTAAAGATGGCACGTCCCTTTTACAAACATCTGCAAACTTCATGAAAGTTTGCACATATTTAACATGATCTTTGGGATAACAACTGTGAAATTTTAAGGTCAGAGGTTCTATAACTCCCGTAGAATAAATGAAAATCTAACTGGTTTTTACTGAGATTTGACTATTTTTGAGGTACGAAAAAAGAAAGCTCAATCAATTATGGTAGATTATTTCCTCAAAACCAAATATTACGCTTTGTCGCTTCCAGGGAAAGGTTATATAGCCACTCTCTCTGAAATGATGACAAAGTGAGTGAACTTTCAGAATTAGGTCTGCAAAAGGGACGGGCTACTTTAAGCTGTGAAATCATTAAAGAAATCATGAAAATGAGGGATATTGCCATCTGAAGAAGTATGGATTAACCCCAATAAGTTAAACACAAAATTGATTTTTATATTATTAATTAATTCATAATGTTGATATTTTTTTTAGTATAGAATGTATCAATCATTGATTTCACGTACAACAAATTGATGGCATAGATTTCCTTCTTGCATACACAGCTGAATCAGTGGTACAGCCGACTGAATGGCACACAGAAGGTAGTCCTGGGCATCGTAGCAGCCAACGTCGCCGTCTTCGCCTTCTGGAAGATCCCAGCCATGCAACACTTCATGATCCATTGGTTCAGTGCTAACCCGGCTGCAAGTAAGGCCTGGGTATTCCTTGGGTCGTACAGTCTCCTCCCATTATAACAGAAAAAAATACATGGGGGCTTGGAGCGATTTCCCACCCGAAATGCTTATAAAAAGAGCCCTGGAAAACGTTAAAAGAGCAGAGCCCAGGAAAATGTTACAAGAGCCGCCCAAATTCCCATATACACAATGTAGAATTGCAGCCAAATAGCCAATGTGCTCAAAAAGTATTCCCCCAACATTTTGAATTATTTTTTTTCTTTTTAATTCTGGATAAAAGCTAATGTATCCTTACATTGAGTGTCAATTGATATCAAATCGTAAGTCAAGTCATAACTCTTTATCAGATAGGGCCCAGATTTAACGACCCTGTTTTTCCTTGCGACTCTCATTAGGGCACTGTGGTATAGTGGTATAGTGGTGAGAGCTCCTGAATCTTACAGAGAGATCGTGGGTTCGAGCCCAGCTGGGTGCATACACCATTGGACAAGGTGTTTTGCTCATGTTTGTCCCTCTCAACCTTGCTGGCAGGTATTGGTATTCCTGATCTAATCAGATCAAGTAGCGTTTAGCGCTACGTACTTAGCTGCTTAGCTAAAGCCAGCTGAGGGCTTTGTGTAGTACTTCGTACTATGAAAGCGCTATATAAAATCTGATTATTTTTATTCCAGGTGCCACCTGCCTACCCATGATCCTGTCCGTCTTCAGCCACCACTCCTTCTGGCATTTAGGAGTCAACATGTATGTTCTATGGAGCTTTGCAGGCAGCATAGGGAGTGTGCTAGGCAAGGAGCAGTTCACGGCCATGTATCTCTCAGCAGGTCAGTCCATCCTTACAGTAGGATTTCCAGAGGTATTATGTCTAACAAGTTTTGATTATGTCATGCTTAATTCACATCACAGCACTGGTCCACGAATTGTGCTGCAGCATAATCCTTGAATTAATACCCTCTCTTTTTTCTGCACCTCTCTTAACTCTTAGCCCGCTTCGTTCGACTCGCGGCACATACAGCGGGCTGCCAAGTTCGACTCACGTCACATTTCGCATTTCGCAATGCATACGGAACGCATTTAATTGCATTGTGCGCACACACATACAATAGCGACAAACTGCTACCTCCCTATATAACAATAAGAGGATCAGAGTATCAATAGGCAAGAAGTCTCCCAGGACAGGAAGTCTATTGAGAAGTACCCAGGGTCAATTTCAATAGAGGAGTTTAGTTCATTGTTAGCTTATTCTTTTTGAATGCCCCATTTAAATCTAAATCTAAATTGCTTGGCTCATTAATCCCATAAAGACATGGGTTTGGTATTTAATGAAAGCTAAAGAACACATCTTTTCTATGAACTAACTTAAGAGAATAACCTCTATTAGGAAATATTGAACATAAGAGGTATACGTTAGCCTCCAAAACGATAATTTGGAGACAGAATATAAAGTTATAATTCTCAGAATCTATGATATTATATATGTACATGAAAAAAATGATACCATTGGCAAGAGTATTAATTTCTCTTAGACTTTGCTACACATTTTTTTTTCATCACAAGCCAATAAAAAGTTATTGCAAGTTGAGTAAGACAGTGCATGCAAAGCCCCTCTGAATGTGGCACCCTGAAATTAATGTGGCGCAGGGGAGATTGTGTGCGTGGCGGGCAAAGAGTTAATGTCTGTGTAACATTGGCAACCTTTGAAATCAAATCATAGTGAATATGAAAGAGAAATTGAATGAAAACATGTGTGATTGTTATAAGCCAATGGTTCTATCAAGTGGAAATATGATGATCAGTCCAATCATAGCCTTTATCATTTTGCTTTAAAATAGTTTTGTCTTGCGGAGGGCTTATTCACCCAAAGCCCCCATAGAATTGTTTACATTGGTCCAGTGGATTTAGGTGTCGTGATCCAGTTTCAAGGATCAGTGAAAGGGACACTGGCGAAGTGACTTACTTAATCAAGTTAAGCAAGCAATATATTCTCCATCTTTATTCCATACATCAACATTTATTTGATTCAATGTGATGGATGTCATGTTTTCTGCCTTCAAATGAATAATCTCACGATGTATTATACTAGTTTCATGATCCCTGAACATCCATTATATTTTCAACCATAGCCTTATGCAAGACTTGTATTGAGATGCATTATGTATTTTACTTTACCTACTCATCTACATTCACGTACATATGTGAATTATTTATTTGAAATGATTGTGTACCTTAACTGTAAACTGAATGATATAAGTCTATGGACCTTTTTTTAATCCAGTAACCAAAATTGAATCGGATTGAAAAAAAAGCGCCATGTCTTATTGCTGGGATGTTTGAAGAGGAGGAATGGTCTTGATGAAATGACAGTGTGCATTCATCATCAATTCTGACCATGGTTACTGGTATTATTCTCTTATCACCCAACCTTCCTTCACAGGTGTGTGGTCTTCCTTTGCCAGCTACGCTCTCAAGATAGCTACCTCCAGATTCAATCCGTCCTTAGGAGCGGTAAGTTTGATCTCTATTTCTGTAGTAGTGTAGCTCTCTTGCAGATAAATAAAATAAGCTTGTCTAGATACCACAGAAAATGCACAAAAGTACAGCATAAGAATATTAGAACTGGGGAAGTATTCCAAAAACGAACTTAGGAAATTTTTTTTTGTATCTCAGGGACTTAGAAAATGTTTATCTTTTGGTATTCCGAAAAGCCACTTCGAAAAAAGATAAAACTTTAATTCAAATGAGCTCGAAGTAAAATTTTTTATGCAAATGAGCTAAATCGGTATCTGAAACGCACTTAGGAAAAAAAGTTAGGATAGAAGATAAAACTGCTCCCGAGCAATTTTATCTCCAGACGCACACTCCTAGGCCCATACCTTTAGGTGCAAAAGTAATTCATGCATTCACCTCTTTGCATATAAGCGCATCAAATGCAATAAGACGCGCTAATAGACATTGATCCTTAATGTCACTGTCAATTTCATGATGCCACACCATTAGCTTGATGGTTTAATGTATGTAAAAGACATGAGAGGACATTCATTACTGGCTGCCTCTGGGATAGGAATGCTCATTAATATTGGTTAAAATCTTCCTAAAATAATTTTCGGAATACCAAAGATAAAATATTTTAAGGCCATTTTATCTTAGGGGAGAATTTTTTTTTTTATCTCTGTAGATTTTTTAAGCAGAATCATGTTGATTGCTAGATTTTGAGTCCTAGTGAGATTTCATACATTTGCCCTTTAATTGTGACATACATGATTATAGGTCGTTTATTCCCTCTGCTGCCCTCACAGTCCGGTGCAATAATGGCAGTGCTGGGAGCCGTGTGTGTGCAGTTCCCTGATGCTCGGTTGGCCATCGTCTTTCTGCCTTTCATGACCTTCTCAGCCAGTTCAGTAAGTTATATCTTCTTTATATGCCACTGGGCGTGTTTATCAACTCTTTTTTTGGTAGAATTAAGGTTTCCAAACGCATTTAATTTTTTTAAAACGCTTTTCAGGGAGTTTTGATTATGGGGTTCAGAAAGCTGTTTTGAAATACGCAAATTTGTACGATCCTAAATGTGTTTGAGCCAGAAACGCGTTTAAAGAAGCAAGATAAACGCAAAGCTGTTGAAACGGCTTTAAACCACGTGTTTTCTGTGACAAGGCCAGTTTTTGACTTTTGCGATCGAGTTGATAAACGCACCGTTTTTATGCCTCCGCCACAAAGTGGCCGGAGGCATTATGTTTTCGGGTTGTCCGTCCGTCCGTCCGTCCGTCCGTACGTATGTCCGTCCGTCCGTCCGTCCGTCCGTCCCGAATCCGTTTAGGCAATATCTTGAGAACCGTTAAGCAGATTTGCTTCAAACTTAGTACATGTATGTATTGCATGAAACTAATGAAGTGTGTAAAATTGGGGTCAAATCTGATTGAGGTCAAAGGTCAAAGGTCAATGAACTTTGTAAAAATTGCCCCCAAATGACCTTTTCCACAATAAATCTAAATCCAAGGATGCAATTCTCATTAAACATGGTACAAAGATGTATCACTACTTGGGGATAGACTGGTGACACTTTTGGTAAAATTCCTGAAAGGTCAGAGGTCAAAGGTCAATGAAATCTGTGAAAATTTGCCAAAAATTGACCTTTTTCACAATAAATCCAAATCCAAGGATGCAATTCTCATTAAACATGGTACAAAGATAGATTACTACTTGGGGATAGACTGGTGACATTTTTGGTAAAATTCCTGAAAGTTCAGAGGTCAAAGGTCAATGAATTTTGCCAAAATTGGCTAGAAATTGCCCCAAACTTTCAATTTTTCACAATAAATCCAAACCCAATGGTGCAATTCCAACCAAACATAGTGAAACGATGGATCACTACTTTTGGGTAGACTGGTGACATTGTTGGTGAAATTGCTGGAAGGTCAGAGGTCAAAGGTCAATGAACTTTGCAAAATTGATATTTTTCACAATAAACCTAAATCCAAATCCAATGGCGCAATTCTAACCAAATATGATACAGAGATGTATCACTTCATGGAGGTGGACTGGTGAAAGTTTGGGTAAAACTCCTGAGAGTTCAAAGGTCAAAGGTCAATGAACTTTGCCAAAAATTAGCTAAAAATTGCCTCCAAAGTGATAATTTTCAAAATATATCCAAATCCAATGGAGCAATACCAACCAAACATGGTGCAAAGATGGATCACTACAAGACTGATGACATTTTTGGTGAAATTTCTCAAAGGTTAATGAACTTTGCCAAAATTGGCTAAAAATTGCCCCCAAATAGATATTTTTCACATTGAATCCAATACTAATGATTCAATTCAAGCCAAAGATAGTACAGAGATGAATCACTTCATGGAGGTAGACTGGTGAAGTTTGGGTAAAATTTCTGAAAGGTCAAAGGTCAATGAACTTCACCCAAAATTAGCTAATTTTAAACAAACTTGATACAAGGATGGATTTAGACGGACTGGTTAGATTGGAAGTCAAAGAGGTCAAAAGTCAATGAACATTGCCAAACTTGGCTAAACTTGAAAAAACAGAATGCGATATTTTCATTTCACATAGGAGCAATGGTACATTGCCCACCAAACTTACACATTGTCTGAGAATAGCAAAGAGGCGGAGGCATATTTATCGACTGCGGGGCAGTCGAATTGCTCTAGTTTTAAATGCGTTTGGAAATGCGTTTGTAAAGGCCTTTGGAAAGGCGTTTGAATTTCTGAAAAGTTGATAAACACGGTCACTGTATATTGGCATATTTTGCACCAGTAAAACACACAAATCCTATGTTAGGAAGGTATTTTGTTTTGCACGGAAGGAGTTAACTCTATCTGTGCCATTGTCATGGTGTAATTACGAACTGGGTTATGTCAATAAACTTTGGAATTTGCATAACAATGTTCATCTTGAAATATCCTATTTAAAGCATAACTACATAATAGCATTTACAGTCATATAGACGACTTTTGACATTATAATGAAACTAGTAGTTTACATTAACATGCAGTGAATTTAGTACAACATCAGTGATGCTATCATTGTCTTACCTGTTGCTTACGGTTAGATTTTCTGGCTTCGTGAATCCTGATACAGTTAGGATGTGAAAACTTGCCTTGGAACTGCAGTAAGCAAGGTTTGAGGCTTAATAGTGTCCTACAAGATATTTCAAGTTTATTTATAGTCCATTTGGTTATTGTCCGAGCAGCAGATTTTATGAAAATAATGCTAACTTTTATCTGAGCGAAAAAAAGCCAATATGCATATAATCAGGCTCAGACCAGAATGGACAGCGAGCATGTAATGAGGATCAGACCAGAAAGGGTTGATTTGTTTGACGTCCTTGCTCCCTATCTCATTCCACAGGGACTGACTGGTCTGCTATGTCTAGAGTCGATGGGAGTACTTCTTGGCTGGCAGTTCTTTGACCATGCTGCCCATCTTGCAGGCCTCTTGTTTGGATGGTAAGGACTCGATAGTCATAGTGACCTGGGGGGTGTTTCACCAAGCTGTTCGTAAGTTATGAACAACTTTACAAAAGACTGGTGATCTCTTCTTGTGCTAAATGCGATACCACACTTTGTTCATAGAGAATCTAATTTAGCACAAGAAGGGATCACCAGTCGTTCGTAAAGTCGTTTGTAACTTACAAACAGCTTGGTGAAACACCCCCAGTTCTCCCAGATTTACAAATCAACATATATATATATATATATATAGTATATGCAGGCAACACTCGTAAATCTAGAAATATCATGTGCTTATGTTAAGGGAAAGTATGATGTTGAGGACGAGGATGGGAAGTGGGAGAAGAGAGCAAAGAGGTTTGTTCGCTTATGGTAGTTTGGCTACCATGATCACTTTCTCTTATTTTGTTTGAGTTGCAGGTGTTCATAGAAACATGTAAAGGCCATTCTCTTCCTCTCTCCATTAAAATATCATCTCCAGCTACTACGTGAAACACGGACATACCTTATTGTGGGATCGGCGGCAGCGTCTTCTGCAGAAGTGGCACGATTATCGAGGAAAACCGAGTGATGTCTGAGACCGGACGTTGCTGCTGAACTATTCAACTTGGTGTGTGCATGAACTTGGTGAACCATGTTCTATGGACATGTGAGGATCTGGAACATACTGGTTCACTCTGGTTTATATGGATTCACACTGGTTTACATGCTGAACTATTCAACTCAGTGTATACAGAAAATTGATGAACCGTTTTGTTCTATGGACATGTGAGGGTCTGGAATATGCTGGTTCATACCGGTTTATACTGGTTTATACCGGTTCACACTGGAATACATGTTGGAAGCACAGGAGCGGAACCCCTCGAGTCAGGCTGTGGCATGTGCATGATATTTGCAAAATCTTATGGATGCAAGCAAGCCAAAAGCGGGGATGACGTCTAAAGGTGTGTTTGCAATCTGCAGGTCTTGCAGATTCTTGACCTTGATGGACATGTTGCATTGCTGACACAGATCCTTGGAATCCTGCCTTCGTCCATACAGACATTTTCAAACAGCTTGTTTATCTCTGATTTGGCTAACGATGGTTTGCTATTTGCAAATTTTTCAGACCGAAAGTAGCAAACCAGCATGGTATTTGCATCTTCATCAGAGCCAAATAGCCAAGAAACATGCTATTGGTTAGGAAATCATCTGCTGTCACCCAAATCTTGTGGTGTGTCTACTTTGGACTGCTATTTATCTGCGCTTGCGTGTCTGTCATACACAACAATATGCAGTGAACACCGCGCAACACTACGCAATGGCTCACAGCTGAAGGCATCTCCCACGTGGGCAGCCAAAATACTGAGCTGTTTGCTTGATTCAATCTAATGCAGACACAATTTCAACCACAGACTACTTTATGAGAACAGCAAGGAGTGTCCTGGTTTGTTAAACCTCAGGCTTGTCTAGATGACCCACACGTATACCCGGTACACAGGATTTTTGGAGGCCCATTTTGTTTGCTTGTCTTCCATGACTCAAACGTTTGACGAGAAACTTAAGGGTAAGGGGTAGAATTTGTCACTTCTATCCCTTACCTTTAATTCAAAGATGGCCCATCCCTTTTACAAACATCTGCAAACTTCATGAAAGTTTGCACATATTTAGCACGTATCTTTGGGATACCAGCTGTGAAATTTTAAGGTCAGAGGTACTATAACTCACGTAGAATAAATGAAAATCTAACTAGTTTTCACTGGGATTTGACTATTTTCATGGAATGTAAAAAGAAAGCTAGATCAATTATTAAAGATTATATCCTCAAAACCAAGTATTACGCTGTGGCGATTCCAGGGAAAGGTTAAATCAGGGAGGTAGGAGTTGTCACCTCCCTGATTATATACCCACTCTCTCTCAAATGATGACAAAGTCAGGGAACTTTCGGAATAAGGTCTGCAAAAGGGACGGGCTACGTTTAAATACTTGTAGTGCCCCAACTTGGCTTTAGAGTAACGGTCGCCACAGACATTTATATTAAGTATAAACAATTTTACTATTTTTTAATGACTTGTTGCCAACTACTCAACTAAATTGTTGTTTTGCTTGTCAACCAATATTCTTGCCCTTTCCTCAACTTCTCCCAAATCTATAGTTTATGTGATGTACGGTTATGAGATATCACACATCACACTAGAGCAAGAATACAGCTTCTGTCACTGCGCAATGTCCTGTTTGTTCAGAGTGAATTTTAAATGTGCTGTGGCCTCAAAAATCATGAAGTTGACAACGTATAGTAAATTGATAATGTTTGCTTTATTGGACAAAGGTGACTATTTCTTATTTAGTTTGGCACTGAAATGCACACCTATCTTGTACATGTGTCTTAATTTGTTGGTCAGGTAAATGGTACAAGCAAAAAAGGAATAGATCATTTGTGTAGAGAGGCAAAAAGGTTATTTAAAGTTAAATGGTAGGGAGTATACATGGACATGCAGTCACTTTGGTGGGGGTCAGAGTACTGTAACTGGCCACATACTGCACCAGTGTGCAATGCCCATATACTGCTTGGCCTTGACCTCGGAGCGGACTCCTCATGAGTACTGTACACATATCAAAGTGGAGACTAATACATGACTGGAATAACCTAAGAATGCAGATATATGTACTGTATGGTACCTTTAAATTAGAATGATGGTTTATTTTTACCCTCAATCAATCCCAACGTACATGCATTTTATTTATTTGTTTTCCTTTGTTTTTTTGACAGGGAAATACATGTAAATGTAAATGTCATGTGCTGCAAATAAGCTTTTCAAGAAATACCAAAAATATAATGATATCCAGAACATGAATGAATATCTATTTTAAAGAAAATATGCGATGGTTGAAGCAATGAAATTACCTCTGAGACTGATGTTTTGTAAAAATTACATTTTATATTTCTTGCTCAGTAATTGAATAAATATTCATGTAAGAACATGTCAAAGCAGATGAATGCATTTAGTCTATTAAAATGTGTCAGAGGTCAAAGATCATGTAATATATGAGAGAAAGAAAGAGAGAGAGAGAGGGAGAGAGAGAGAGAAAGAAAGGGTGAAAGAGAGAGAAACAGAAAGAAAAAGAGAGAGAGACAAAGAGAGAGAAAGAGAGAGTGAGAGAGAAAGAAAGAGGGAGAGAAAGAGAGAGAGAGAGAGACAGAGAGACAGAGAGAGAGAGAGAGAGAGAGGAAAAGAGAGAGAAAGAAATACGGAGGGAGAGAGAGAGAGAGAGAGAGAGAGAGACGACTACAAGAGAGCAATGTGAGAGAAAAAGGCGCGAAAGAAAAAAGAAATTGCAATTCACATGGAACTTCGGTTGGTCTGGCACGAAAAAGGGTAAATGTTAATTTCCTTTGATAGAATGCGGTTCACATTCAATCATGAAGAAAACTTTCGAAAATTTCAACCACAGTTTACTTATACATGTATATGACAAGCATTATTCACCCTCACTTTTCTAGTCCCGGATTATTTTAATTACATTGGTTGACCTATTAACCGATAGGTGGATGAAGTAAAAACGTGCATTACATACGAGCTGCGTTGCTCTAATTCTAGCAGCGTGACCTGACACACAAACGAGTTTTTTTTAATTGCCTTTTATCTTTTTTATCGCCATCCCAAAACCAACAGTCAATGAGAAAATGATACTCGGCCCTTGAATCTATCTGATGTTGTCGATTGAAGCTAAAGTATAAAATTACAAGAAAAGTACGGGGAAAATTAATTCGATATCCACCGATTTAAAATTTAAGGGTACTACTTGTCTTCCCGACCTCGCGTACGCCAACGTGACGGTCATCACTACACGTATGGAAGGCCGGCTTTTGAAACGTCATTGGCCAATTTACAAGCTTCGAGATAATCTAGTATACTGGTAGCCGTCTTCCGGTGAGGGATTCATAGTCTTGGATCGCGGCATATTAACACTTAGTGTAAAGTAAAAGATACATGTACTATCTCGTCTTTGTTCGCGATTGTGTGATCTTTACCCTCATTTGTTTTCGAAGACTGATTAAAGATGTGAATGAATAAACTCGAATCACAATATACGATTGAACGACATCCTGCAAAATTCATGCTGAGCACCTCTTTAACGCTGGCGAATTTGTTTATCATCAAGGTATGTCGTATCGCTGATTTCAATGTTTTTTGTAATTGTTGTAATTTTGTAATTTCTGTTGTTAATTAGACAAGAGAGAATTTCTATATTGTGGCAAAACCCTTGTATTCCGCACATGTTGCCTGGTGGTAGACAATAAAGACATTAATCTGTCACAATCACAATCTGTCAAACGCTTCATGATCCACGTAATAACTATTACGTCCTATTGGTAACATTATGAATCATAACAGTGATATAAATTAAAACATTGCATGAAAAACATATTCATCTTTAGTCCAGCTTCCTTTTCAAATTTAGCTATGAATGTTGGAAAATTACAGCGAACAGCGAACAGCTTTGCTCAAAGTTTATTCAAATTCCTTCGAAAATCACATTTTGTCTGCACCTGGAATTTATTTATTTATTTCACGTTTTATTTAGACAGGGTAGTCCTTTCAGTCTCGAGGACTGCTTTCCAAAGGAGCCCTGTGATACAAATCACGTAAACATAACAAAATATGTAACATTCAAATACAATTAATACAAAGATCAAAGATAACAATAACAAAGACTAACACAAAAACACATTTGAAGAAGGAAAAAAAAAAAAAAAGTCACACAAATGTGTAAGTGAGTGAATGACCCCCCCCCCCCCTTCCCCCCCCCCCCCCCCGGCCTAACGCAGTGCCCAGATGTAGCTTATACGACGCACATCTGATTTAAATTTTGTGAGAGTATTACAACAGTGAACAGTGATTGGGAGGCTGTTAAAGAGTTTTATCTTGCCAACAAGGAAAGGAACTACCACCGTCGCTGTTAAAAGATTTGTTTCGACATTTTCATCTCACAAAATCTTCAAAAATGGCGACGAAAAAGTCGTCGGGAAAGTAGAACGATGGAAACAGATCGAGGGCAAATCGCCTTCAGTCAGCATCCCCGGCCACCCCAGGCCCACGAACACCACGACAAGAAGCTGGTCAGTCAAACGAAACGATGCCATTGACCATGGATTATCTGGAGGGTTTTAGGCCTAACTAATCCACTCAATCAGCCCTGTGAATGTCACTTAACATTGGTTTGACACTATTGATAAAGGGGACTTAGTTGGAGTAGTAATGTTGGACATGGGAAGGCATTTGATACAGTAGACAATGATAGTTCTTGTTTGTAAGCTCCGACGGAATGATTTGGCAACTGTACTCTAAGATGGTTTAAAAGGTAATTAACAGAGCGTACACAATGCACTGTTGTAAATGGGGTACAATCAGGTTCACAGATTGTAACATATGGAAAACCACAGGGATTTAATCTAGGTCCTCTCTTGTTTGTTATCTATATAAACGATCTACCCATGCATGTTATAAACCATTGTCAATTATCGTTTTATGCAGACGACACATGTGTGTACTCTGCTGGGAAAACCATTGGAGATGTAGCGCGTAACATAAACCATGATTTACGTACAATAGATTTATGGTTAAAGTGTAACAAACTAGCATTGAATGAAGTGTGAATTTCTTTTGATCGGCCCCAGAAAGAGAATTAAATCTGTAATAGCTTCCCATATTCATATAAATCCAGTTGCCATGGAACGTGTAACACATACTAAATACTTAGGAATAGAATTTGATCAATATCTAGACTGGAGTTATCAAATTGAGTCAATGAGTAAAAACATTGCCAAAAGAGTTGATGTATTCGAACCTACATTACATGTCGCACAGCAAAAGTATATTTTAAGTCTATTATGCAATGTAAATTTGACTATTACAGCGATATTTGGGGAAGTGTAGGAAAAGGGTTATTAGATAAGCTGCAAAAGCTGCAAAATAGAGCCCTGCAAGCTAGTGATGTTGATTGGAAATATCCAAGTGATTTATTATTTCAATCGTTGCAAATTAATAGTAGACAAATTGACAATAAGGAGAAATAAGCGTGTAACATTGATAATACATAAAACACTACATGGAATGTCTGCCCATACCATTCGTAGATATTTCTCATTAGAAACGTATTACTCTGGGCTAAGGAAAACAACATTGCGACTAGACTTGCCGCTGCCTCGTACACACAGTCTTGCCTATATCGGGGAGCCAGAATGTAGAATGAATTACCTAATGAAATAAGAGTCTTGCCGAATTTTAACAAATTTAAGCCCTTAATAAATTTCTTGCCTCTTTAAGTATCTGACTTTCACAAAGCATACAGTTTCTTACATTATTAAATCCCATGTATTAATGATAGAACAAAAGTAGCAAATATTTTTTTCTTTCTTTCTCTTCAAGATGTATTTTTTCTTCTTTCTTTCTTTTAAATGATTCAGTATGTACAATTTCTTTTAATATGCCTATATGTTTTGTTTTGTATTGTTCGTATATTTTGATATGTTCTTTTGGTAATGTGTTATGCTCAAATGTAGGATGTGTTATGGTTTTCTCATGCACGCCCCTCCCCCCTACCCCATGAAAAACAGCCTTTGGCTGAAGTTGGTCACCGTGCTAAAATAAAATGAACTGAACTGAACTGAACTGAACTGAGCAACCCTTACATTACCATGATTTGAAAACCCCATTGTCATGGCAATGGTAAGAAGAGATTCAACAGGATTGAGCTTGTGATGTTCAAAATAACGTTACCAATACAAGAATCTGCTCTTATTTTACTATATTTTTGCAACATTTGTTTTCGTTGAACCGCCTCGGCTACAGTCAAGCCCGATCTACCAGCATTAACTCTCTCATTGCCATTAGCGTGAAGATGTGTAGTACGCCGATGGTCTTAGAGACTTGGTAATGTAAGGGTTAAATTTCTCATTACTATGTTGACATGGAGATGTTTAATACGCCAGTAACGCTCCCAAGGCCTTGTAATGTAAGGGTTAATTCTCTCATTACCATTTACATTAAGATACGTAAATCCAACAGGGTTTTCGAGGCCTAGTATGTGATGAAAGGACTTACTCTGTTTTAGGGAATGCAGTTGTAAAATGTTTCTTATCTTTTTCTCTTCAGTACATGCCTGCTACCGGACACCACATTATTCTCTGTGAACCTTGACCTCGAGCTTTCCCGATGGGTTGCTATGGTTACGTAGCAGCGCTGGTTTCGCACTTGATTCTAGCTGCACTCGCCACCACATACGCGACACCATCCCCTCAAAACAGCAGTACAAGTAAATGCAAAATTAAGAGATATGTAATTACAGGTGGATGTTGTTCCTGCAAGATCGGAACAAAAAGGACCTATTTCACTATCACACAAAGCAATATGGTATCCTATCCAACTATTTAACGACTGCCGGGACTTCCCGTTGTTTCCTTCATTAGTGCATTGGAGCGCACGATATGTTTAGATTCATCCGGGGGAGGGCCGGAGCACACATGTTCCTTATTTGCAATGCAGCATGGTATATAACGTTTCAATTGTATATTTGCTAATCAATTGCATAAATCCTGGATTTAAATATGGAAAAACTGAAGCGAGTCGACAATGAATGGATTCAATTAACAGTATTAAATAGTTCGAAGTATTCTCAAGTTTAACTCGTTTGGTGTCAGGCAAACTGCTGCTCTCTATGCATTTGTGTGATTTGCGCGGGATTTAGAAAAAGTAGGGGCGCAGAATGAAATGTTCTTGGATATTGATGAGCTGAAATATATGTTCAGTGTGTGACTCTAAACAAAAAAATGAGGGAGGGGGAGGGGGCACGCCCCTCATGTGTCCCCGCCTGGATCCACCAAATGACACATAGATAGCAAGCATATTAAAGGGATAGTTCACCAGGCCTGAATGTAAATTTGTTTTGATAAAAGCAAAGATACATAAAAGTGGAGGTTTGAAGGAAATCAGTCAAAGCTAGATAAGAAAGTTATGAGCTTTCGAAATTAATTTTGTGACGTCACGTGCGAAGTGCTCTCCCATATGTTGTGTACAATATACATCAATTGCTCTTTTTTCTGTTTTTGACAACGGAATTATTTTTTTTTCATACAGGTTTGTGTGTAAAAACGTATTTTTGAAGATGTATCAAATGCACAGGTAAAATGATGCATACTCTTTTGAGAAAATGCACATTTTCAACAAAGAAAATTGTACACAACATAATGGGAGAGCACCTCCACGTGACGTCACAAAATCAATTTTGTTAAAAGATTATAACTTTCTTATTCTTTGACGGATTTTCGCAAAACCTTGACTATTATGTTTCTTTCATGTGTCTGCTTTTATTGAAATGAAGATAATTTCAGGGTGAACTATCCCTTTAAATACGGACTGCGCCTGTGTCCCAATGTAGTTCGCCTTGTCGGTGGAGAGAATGGAACCGTCGGGCGCGTTGAGGTGGCTGTGAACGGTACCTGGGGAACCGTCTGTGACGACAACTGGGACTGGCAAGACGCACGGGTCGCCTGTCGATCTCTCGGCTTCGGAAGGGCTTTAGAGGTCTTCTACCAAGCACACTTCGGCCCAGGTAACGGGAGCATCTTCCTCGACGACGTTGACTGTGCTGGCTTTGAGGCTAACCTGTTTGACTGCGCTCACCCTGGCCTAGGGATCCACAACTGTGAGCACGCGGAGGACGCAGGGGTGCGCTGTTCATCAGGTAGGATCCAGGATTTGGTTTGGGGGCTGGGATGAGGGTGGGCAATACCATGGGCTCCTAGTTAGAACGGGAAGGTGTAAAGAAGGAGGAACAACTCGAGAATATCCAAATAGATGTGTGGATTCTAAATCGTGCTCAAGAATGTCAAAGGCATTCCACAACCATGACAATAATTTGATGCCCCGAGCTTAGCACCGATATTTAGCAGATGTCAACTTCGAAAGAAACATGTTTATTTGCCTATTTTGTCTCTCGAAGTTGTGGTTTTCATCACATCATTTTTCAATTTCCAAGAAAAATAAGGGCAATTACACTATTAAAGATCCTGTACTCACCTTCTTCAAAAGGCTTGAGAATGATGCATAAACAGAGATATAAGATTAATGACTACTAGTAATTTTTTTACTTTCCGGAGATGTCCGGAATTGTGGGATTCAATCATTGTCAAAATTACATCTTAATCCTGTGTTATCACTAACAGTGTTTGTATGCATTTGCGTTCAGGTGAGATATCTTATTTGATGACCTTGTTTACTTTTGTTTGCTGATATATGTTATGTTCACAAAAGTATTGATGTCATTGATGTAATTAACACTGCTGAATAACGGGCCATCAAAGCATTGTCATTGACGAGCGAAATGAAACTCTATATTTCTTATAATTATGTTCGATATTGTTAAAAGCACGTGTTGAAAAAAACATGAATGGTCGGCGATGCCCAGCATGGGTTCAAAGAAAAAAGGTGTGCTTGTCATTCTATTACAGTATCCCTGGTTATAGCCGGGCTCTGAAAGTTATTAGCAAATTATAGAATAATTATCACATACCGGCGGACATGAAAGATCTTAGTAAGGGTGCATCAAATTAGAAATTAGAAAAAAATATAAAGGGAGAAAAACAAACGTAAAAAAGTACACAGATGAAAGCATTAAGTACCAGTCAATGCAAGTAACTATCCTTATACCACATCTCTGTAAAAAAAAAAAAAAAAGACTGAGAATATGTACGTTTTTATATTCATTATCATATAGTACCAGAGACGGTAACGCCAATTCGACTTGTTGACGGTGCAAAATCCTCAGAAGGCCGAGTGGAATTATTATTTGGCCAGACATGGGGGAACATATGCGACGATTCCTGGGATTTACAAGACGCTAATGTGGTCTGCAGGTCCCTGGGCTTTCCATCGGCCCTAGAGGCCACTCTCACTTCGACATTCGGGGGAGGAACTGGAGTCGTTTGGCTCGATGAGGTCCAGTGCGTCGGAAACGAAACGAGCGTCTTGGAATGCCCTGCCAACGATATCGGCGATCACGACTGCACCCATATTGAGGACGCAGGCGTTCGCTGCTTAGAAGGTGGGCGCAAGATGTTACCGCAATAGCTTCTCACGATGCCGTACGATTGTTCTCTGCCTTATCTGCCTACATCGTTGAATGGTGGTTTAACTCATTAATGTCTGCCGATATCATTGAATGGTTGTTTAATTCATGATTTTCTGCCCAAATCGTTAAACGGTAGTTTAATTATTGTCTGCCTCTACCATTCAATGGTTGTTTAAATCACAATTTTCTTAAAAACTCAGCGATATCCATAATATCAACATACTTTCCTCCCGACAGTGCGACTTGTTGACGGCGCTAGATCTTCAGAAGGCAGAGTGGAGGTGTTCTATGACGGAGAATGGGGTACAGTCTGCGACGACTCCTGGGATATGCAAGACGCCGATGTGGTCTGCAGGTCCCTGGGCTTTCCATCGGCCCTAGAGGCCACTGTCACTTCGACATTCGGGGGAGGAACTGGAGTCATTTGGCTCGATGAGGTTCAGTGCGTCGGAAACGAAACGAGCGTCTTGGAATGCCCTGCCAACGATCTCGGCAATCATAACTGCGCTCATAGCGAGGACGCAGGCGTCCGCTGCTTAGATGGTGAGTACGATGTGTCAATTGAAGTCGCCGATGTCACCGACGTCACCGACGTCATGGACGTGACGCAATCTGTTCAAAGGTAGGAAATATAAGTGGGAAAATTACAATTGCGGGACTCGTAATCGTACCAGTAGAACATACCAGCTGTAGTCACGAATCAAGGAGCTCTAATTGTTTGATTCACGTGATCCTGATATCAAACGAAAATAAAACCAGAGGTGGCGGCAGAACTAAGCCATCTAAATACAGAGCCATCAATACACATAAAGTGTAATAACTCTGTTTCAATGTGTAACAGCATGGCACACATTCCTTTGGTTTTTTGCTTGCCCAATAAAGCATCATAAAAAAAAATCTCTATAAAAAAAGACTGAGAATATGTATGTTTTTGTATTCATTATTATATAGTACCGGAGACGGTAACCATGGTAACGCCAATTCGACTTGTTGACGGTGCAAAATCCTCAGAAGGCCGAGTGGAATTATTGTTTGACCAGACATGGGGGAACATATGCGACGATTCCTGGGATTTACAAGACGCTAATGTGGTCTGCAGGTCCCTGGGCTTTCCATCGGCCCTAGAGGCCACTCTCACTTCGACATTCGGGGGAGGAACTGGAGTCATTTGGCTCGATGAGGTTCAGTGCGTCGGAAACGAAACGAGCGTCTTGGAATGCCCTGCCAACGATATCGGCGATCACGACTGCACCCATATTGAGGACGCAGGCGTTCGCTGCTTAGAAGGTGGGCGCAAGATGTTACCGCAATAGCTTCTCACGATGCCGTACGATTGTTCTCTGCCCTATCTGCCTACATCGTTGAATGATGGTTTAACTCATTAATGTCTACCGATATCATTGAATGGTTGTTTAACTCATGATTTTCTGCCCATATCGTTAAATGGTTGTTAAATTCATGATTTCCTATAAAAACCCCGCTTTCCATAGAAAACAATGAGCGACTAAAGACAACACACGATATCCATGATATAGCAACATACTTTCCTCCCGACAGTGCGACTTGTTGATGGTGCTAGATCTTCAGAAGGCAGAGTGGAGGTGTTCTATGACGGAAGATGGGGTACAGTCTGCGACGATTCCTGGGATATGCAAGACGCCGATGTGGTCTGCAGGTCCCTGGGCTTTTCATCGGCCCTAGAGGCCACTGTCACTTCGACATTCGGGGGAGGAACTGGAGTCATTTGGCTCGATGAGGTTCAGTGCGTCGGAAACGAAACAAGCGTCTTGGAATGCCCTGCCAACGATCTCGGCAATCATAACTGCGCTCATAGCGAGGACGCAGGCGTCCGCTGCTTAGATGGTGAGTACGATTGAAGTCAATTGAAGTCATCAAAGTCATGGACGTGACGAAATCTGCTCAAAGGTAAGAAATATAAGTGGCAAAATTACAATTGCGGGACGCGTAATCGTACCATTAGAACAGACCGGCTGTAATCACGAATCTAGGAGCTCTTATTTCATTCGACGACTTTATTCACGAGGAGCTATTCCTTCACGCGATCCTGATATCAAACGGAAATGAAACCAGAGGTGGCGGCAGAATGAATCCGCAAATGAATCCGAGCTATTTATACACATAATTTGGCCAACTCTGTTTCAAAATGTAACAGCATGGTGCACATTCTTTTGAGTTTTACTTGCCCGATAAAGCAACATATGCCATGTTGTTACATTTTAAAACCGAGTTTGGCCAAACTCTGTGTTTAGATGGCCCTGTCCTCCACAGTCTTTACCAAGACTATGTCGTACATTGAGATCAAGTGGGTTGTGCTGGGAGACCATTATATTTCACAGCAGTGTCGCTGGAATTGCAGCCTGTGATCTAAAATATGGCACATATTCGCGGTGTGACAGGTGCGTCCACCTTATACATGTTATAGTTTATCCTTGCATGTAATGGTGCATTGATCATTTTGATCAAGAAATAAGATTTTGCCTTCTAAATGAAGGGAATAATGGCTACTTGTATATGAATTATTCTTGAGCATACAGGAAACTTATGGACGCTAGTTGACTCATTTAAGATGTTTGACAATGCATTGCTAGAGATCGTGAGCTATCAACAGTTCAAACGTTCAAATTTGGTATGACATCTCTCTTTTACACTCACGGTGTATTCGATTGGACGACAACCGATCTACAGTTCGTTTAGTTGGTGGCAGCACAAGCGGGGAAGGCCGTGCCGAAGTGTTTCTTGACGGCCGATGGGGCACTGTATGTAGCAACGGCTGGGAGGTGGTCGACGCACAGGTCCTATGTCGATATCTTGGATTCCCCGGAGTGGAGCTTATACCACCTGCTGCTACATACGAAGAGGGAACCGGTGACGTCATAATGGGCGATGTCGAATGTATTGGGAATGAGACGCATCTCTTCGACTGCCGATACAGCGGTTTTGGCGCTCATGGATGTAATCACTCACAGGATGTCAGCGTTCAGTGTTCGAGAAATGGTAAGTATTGATTTGTTTTTATCCATTTCCAGTTTTATCTATGCAGGGTGGCCCTTCAGTTATAGAACTGCTGTCACTGAGGGCCTGATAGACCAAAGAACACGTCACAATATAACAACAAACAATGGTCAAACAATACAAAACATATCAACATATCTGAAAACGTATTAATTGTTTCCCGAAAATCGTGATTTCGTACCAAACACTTTATTACAACATTAGGAGTTGGTGTGAAATACCGGTTGTATAGAACACTGTATACCGGGAAGAGAATTGTATATGATTTAGTAGAAATACACAGTGGTCGTCGTATCTATACCATCTCTCTCTCTCTCTCTCTCTCTCTCTCTCTCTCTCTTTCTCAAGGTCGCCTGGCGGGTGGCCACACGCAAATGGAAGGCCGAGTGGAGCTATACCACAGTGGCGCCTGGGGTACGGTGTGCGATGATAACTGGGGCTTGCAGGAAGCCCACGTGTTTTGTAGATCTCTAGGCTTCTGGACGGCCACAGAGGCTTCACAGGGCGCCACCTACGGTGAGGGTACAGGGGAAATTCTCCTCGACGAGGTGGATTGCCTCGGCAGTGAGACGAGTCTCATGCAATGCTCACACGTCGGGATTGGCGGCCACGACTGCGAGCACTCCGAGGACGCGGGGGTCAGATGTCAGCCGTTCGGTGGGTGCAGACTTTTCTTTTCAGTTCTTTTTTCGACTATGGGTATGTTAACTGCCTATATGATCGATGGTGGGTTGGGTATCATTTTTTTCTCCTAAATTTATTACCGTGCTAGTATTCTGATCACGGCAATTGCTATTGTTAGGCCTACAAAAATGCATTAGTACATTGGCATGTCTGCAGTGTGAGGTCCAGTGGCCTCCCAAAATAAAAGAGGTACATTATGCTGTCAATCGCTTGCCTCTCGGTTATCTCTTAAAGGAATGATGGACCCTGAAATTATTTTTGTTTCAATGAAAGCAGAAACGTGAAAGAAACATATTAGTGAAGGATTGATATTAATCGGTCAAAGGAAAAGAAGGTTAGGCCTACTAGATTCTGAAATTTCAAATTTGTGACGTCATGTGCGAGGTGCTCTCACATATGCTGTGTACAAAATAATTCCATAAATTGCCTTTTTCTGTTATTGAAAGCGGAATATTTTTTGGTACAGGTATGCGTGTAAAAACATAAATCTAATAATGTATCAAATGCACAAATAAAAGGATTCATATCTTTTGGAGAAAATGTATATTTTCAAGAAAAAAAATGTACAAAACATAGGAGAGCACCGGCTTCGCAGGTGACGTCACAAAGTCAAAACTTTAATATCAAATAACTTTCTTCTCTTTTGACCGATTTTCATGAAACCTTCACTAATGTTTCTTTAGTGTTTCTCCTTAAATTGTAAAAAATAATTTTACGGTGCACTATCCCTTTAACGAGTGAAAATAACGGATAAAATGTGTATATGACTGTGTGCGTGTCTGTGTATGTGTGTGAAAGCTGTATGTACTGTGTGTTGTGTTTGCATAATGTGCTCATGTATGTCATATTTGTGCTTTCTTTGAGTGTTTCTAGTAATATCTGATATCACATTATGGTAGAGTAGTAGGTAAATAACTACTTACGTGGATTAAGACGTTTAGTTGGCTGAAAACGTGATGTTGAAACATTACCATGCTTACATTAATGTGGAGAATTTCCATGTCATGTAATGAGACAGCTTAACATGAATGTTTATCTTTCTCATTGTTCCGCCGTCAGAGGAAGCTTGCACTACAAGTTTGTGCCCCACACCTGAACCAAATGATGGTAAATCACTATGTGCCATTCCTTACCCACCCTTCCTCATAAATGCATCAACCCCAATCGATATCATGCGAGAATTCTAGGTTTAATGTTCTACCCTTATAATCTTATAAAAGGATTGCAATACATGGCAAAGAAATAGACTTAACGCACTAAAATGTGGTAGGTTTGTAAAGATTACTGATTGAACTAAATTTAACAAAATGAGTCAATCAAAGATGTTTGATTGTTGAGCAGTGTAGGATAATACGTCACGCTGAAAGTTGATCTCTCCCACCATTGCAAGCTCCCCCCACACCCCAAATGTAATAAACTATTATTATCATTATCATGATTTCGTCTATTACTCTTAATGCCTACTTCAAACCGTTTGTTGGCTAAATAGTCTTTTGGGATGAGCCACACGGGGGCGGCACCTCTCACCCGTTCTCTAGCATGTCCAGTTACGGCTTTCTGTACACTCCACCGGGTTTTCACCCTGCTCTTAATCGAGAAGTGAAGTGAAGACAAAAGAATTATATGCATGACACATAACTATTACTTATTTTCATGTTAATACGTTTCCATGGAGATGAAGTCACTGTTGCCACTCTTTACATTGTCATCCCGTTTTTTTCACCATGCAGGCGACCATTGCATTCCGTTGGAGAGAGCATGTGTTGATGATGTGTCTGACGGTAAGAGTTTAACTATGTGTGCGCCATGCATTCTGACAAAAGGAAGCAAGTGACAAATCACTCAAATCTGGGTTATTGGTACTCTTAGATTGTACCCAGCATTCCCTACATACAGGCAAAATCTGGACAAGAAATATTCATCTTGCTGCGAGATATTCAATCTAATATGATGTGGTATTGCACTGATACCAATGCAAATGACAGATACATTTTGCTCATTTACAAAAAAGTTAGTTGCTTCCTTTTGTCAGAGTAGGGCAGCATTATCATTGCATTTGCGCGCACGTAGTACACACAAATCCCATAGAGCAGCAGGGTTATTTTGTCTTTACAAATGAAACCACACTATGATTGCATGTCATACGAAAAGACCTATACCAGATAAATCCTCAACGTAACTTTAAGCCTGTGTCACACCAAAATAGGTCTCAAAAGCCCATTCCCATCCAAACAAAATCGTTACACGGTCGGGAAAAATGTGTAACTCATTGAAGTTTTTATTATTCAATGAACAAACAAAATACATCAGAAGGATTAAATGTTCTTTGAATGTTTCCATGGTGAGAGTGTACTAATAAATACTATTTAGAAAATAGCAAAACACCATGTGGTTGTATTCTCTCGGATAATTGGCCCACTTATGGGGTGAAGAAAGGAAAGGAAAGTGAAAAGTGAAAAAGGAGAGGTGAATTTTTATATTTTATAACACTTACACAGGACTATGTTTAGCTTTAGTTTTCGGTGTTTTAAACCGAAAATAAATGGGATGGAATGGAGGTAGAAGAAGAGGGTGGGTGTTAATGAAAGTTGTGAACTAGTCACAAAAATAGTCATAAAGAGAAAAGAAAGAAAAGAAAAAAGAGAAAAGTGCAGAAAAGTTATAGTCAGTTCTGCAACTAACTACAGGTTTCTTTCAAAATCTGAAAGAGGGAGTATCAGTCTCGACGTTTCGGGCAGAAGGATTGTTGAAGTACATTCTATTACCTACGCTAGGTTTTCCTTTTCATCCGGTTGAGGTGCAGTGGGTAGGATCCAGGATTCAATTGAGGGTAGGTAGTAGGCTCGGACTAGCTACTAGATATTAAAAAAAACACTTTCGACACTTTTGAAAAATTATTAAAGATAAGTTACAAAGCGAATCAAACCGAAATTGACACATCATAAAGTTAAGTGATCTCATTTTTATCGAAGCAGGTTTCGTGACATTTTATTTATTTGTATTTTTGTAATAATCTTCGGAATATTTAATGAGATTTTCATTTTTTTGACAACTTTGAAACTAAACACACGTATAACATATTTAATTCAGAAGGTAACACAGAACATTGTGTATTAGTATCACACCTGTCGATCCACTAGCAACTGACATCACAGTGTAGTTAATATTTAAGGCATGATGCTTCCGGCAGAAAAGAGGTTGCGTGCAGCCGTGCACAATGATCTAGTTTAACCATGATCTCTTGTTAGCAGATGATGGGATATAATTACCACAGACGGGCACGAGTGATCTCAGGGGGTGCACACCTACAGAATCAAGAGATCGAGGGAGCAGACCAAAACTAAAAGTGAACGCATACAAGCATTAGCTACCAGTTAATGAATATCAAATATCTATACCATAATTATATGTCTCCGTAGAAATTGAAAAATTGGGAGTCAAATTTCACTAAAAGACAGGGTAGCCCTTTTGCAGGTTAAATGAAAGTGTTTTGCTCAGTCCACGGAAAATGGAAAAAAATACTGTGTAACTTCCCTCACAATAACCCAGTTCGTAGTTGCGATGTGCGCATGGGCAGAGTATTACTAGTACGAATGACCTCTGGTCAATCATACCACTCACAGAGTAAAATGGAAAGTCGCTAGATAGTTCACCAAGCTGTTCGTAAGTTAAGGCGCTGTCACACCTTGGCGTTTTAGACAGCGTATGCCCGACGTATGAGGAATTTGGCGAATACGCTGGCGTACGTCGAAAACTTTACGGGTAAGTTTTGCATACGTTAAGAGTACGCTAAAACACGCTGGTATATGTCGTCACACGGCGAGGTCGTCGAAAAATTTTGTGCAAGCACAAAATTTTTCGACGTATGCCAGCGTATGGCTCATACGTCCCGCATGCGCGGGCCATAAGTTGTAGGCAAATTACGCGATCGTTGATACACGTTGACACACGTTACTCGTAGGTTACTCATAAGTCGATGTACGTCGAGATAATGTCCAGCGTACCCTAAAACTTACTTCTAACCTATGAGTAACGTGCTTTGAACGTATGTGTAACTTAACTCCAACGTATATTGACGTATGAAGACGTATGAAGACGTGCTCCGGACGACCACAAAACTTACTGAACGTGTTCATTACTTACAGCTACCGTATAATGGCGTATTGACAACGTTTATAGAAATTGGTATATAAAGGTGGGGTTCACAGGAGGAACCCATCAAGACTTCATGGTGAACAGATGAATAGTCGAGCGGCAGCCTTTTAATAGGCTACGACACGTGTTCGTCAGCGATACGCTGCCGCGCGCTATGCGTAAGTTAGGCTATCGTAGAGCATAAGTTGTGTACGCCAGCAATACGCTAAGCATTCGTTGGAATACGTTACTTATAAGTTAACGAAGCGATCGATATAAGTTATTATATTCCACATACTAAGAATGTTGCTATATGATTGGTCAAGAGTTGATCACGTGATGAGGCGTAGTTTTTCCTATCAGATCACCTGGGAATAAAAGTTCGTTACACTCTAGGTGATAGTACTTTTTGGTTTCGCTGATCTCTTCACTCCTCACAGTCCTAATGCGTGATTAATATTTTTAGTACGCGCGAAATAAAAGTGCGTTACACTCGGACTATCACTTGACATCTAACGCGTCCTAACGCGCGTCCTAATACGCGTCCTAATACGCGTCCTAATGCGCGTCCTAACGCGTGTTCCCCATGGAAGCAGCTCGGGGTTATGGAGATAAGTAAACATTACCTTTTTACATCAAATTGTCATTTTTGGTATAGATAGTCGGTTTCAGATGTGGAATATAAAGCAAATAATCAACTTTTGGTTTCAAGCAATGGGATGAGCTATCATTTCCTCGGCGATCTGAATGTATACGCTATCTTTCCTCAGCTGCGCTTCGGAAAGATAGCTACATCCAGATCGCCTCGGAAGTGATAGTTCGTCCCATCACCCTCACCAACGCTGATTATTTGCTTACTAATACATTATGTATACGTCCAACTCGTTATGAATACGCTAAGTATACGCCCAGAGTTGAAAAAAAAAATCAAAGTTCAGCGTATGCCGACGTTTTAGAGAAATTTTGATACGTCGGGCATACGCTGTCTAAAACGCCAAGGTGTGGCAGCGCCTTTACGAACGACTGGTGATCCCTTCTTGTGCTAAATCAGATTCTCAATGAACAAAGTATGGTATCGCATTTAGCACAAGAAGGGATCACCAGTCGTTCGTAAAGTCGTTCGTAACTTACGAACAGCTTGGTGAAACACCCGCCAGCTCTGAGAGGGAAATTGTATTGTTGTTATGAGCACCGTGTAAAATGTCTTTACAACCATCACCCAACACAGCTTCATGAGTACATCCCAGTCTGAATTCCAATAGTATTTGATTCAATGGAATATCCGCCCTTACAGAAATCGCCAATGGTATTTCATTGGTGACCAATGGTATTTCATTGGTAACCAATGGTATGTCCATTGGTCATTGGTATTTCAATGGTGTCTGAATGGTGTTTGCTCAGTGGTCAATGGTTATTCAATGGTGTTCATTTATAACCAATGGTATTTCATTGGTAACCAATAGTATGTCCATTGGTCATTGGTATTTCAATGGTGTCTGAGTGGTGTTTTCTCAGTGGTCAGTGGTTATTCAATGGTGTTAATTTATAACCAATGGCATTTCATTGGTAACCAATGGTATGTCCATTGATCATTAGTATTTCAATGGTGTCTAAGTGGTGTTTGCTCAGTGGTCAGTGGTTATTCAATGGGGTTCATTTATAACCAATGGTATTTCATTGGTAACCAATGGTATGCCCATTGATGTTTTTCAATGGGGTGTGAATGGTGTTCAGTGGTCAGTGGTTATTCATTGGTGTTCATTTGAGTTGTACAGTGTATGAATGGTAGTGCAATTGTCAGTGATGTGTTGTCAATAGTAGGTGGTATTTCAATGATATTCTCATGGTGCTTCTGCAATGGTAGATTGTAATTCAATGGTGTTCATTTAAAGCTGCTTGATGAGTGAATGGTAGTCCAGCGGTGAATGGGTGTGCAATGGTAGATGGTATTTCAATGGTGTTCTACTGGTACTTCTTCAATGGTAGATCATAATTCAGTAGTGTTGTATGGTGAATGAATGGTCGCGCTGTGGTCTTTGCTGAACTCAATGGTAGATATGTTATTTCAATGGTGTTGTACTGGAGCTTCTTCAGTGGTGTTGTATGGTGACTGAATGCAACTCAATGACGTTGAGTGTTATCTCCCACGGTTAATGGTAGTGTGCTAGTATCCAATGCATTGTTTTTTAGTGGTAGGTAATCATAATGGCGTTTGCTCATCTTGTATTTGATGTATAAAGGCAAATAATTGCTTTTAAATAGAATGCATTCTAGTTAATCAATGATATTGTGTTATACTTTTACAATTGTAATTGTCTAATATATCATTTAGTAACGAAAGAAATGAATATGGAATTGGGTTAAATTCAATATGCAAAGTAAAATTCATGTAGATGGGAATAAAAGCAAGGGTTATTTTCAGTTATGGAAAGAAGTTTCATTTGTGACCCACATCCGGTGCTTCACAAACATTAAGGCGTGAGTAAAATTTGCTCTTTAATTTCCAGTTGCATCACTGCATCAGTCAATTCAAACCATGCTATAGGGGAGGGGAACACAATACTGCACATTCATTATGATATTGCCTGTTACATTATATTAACCACATTAATCACACTTAAAGGCGGATTCACACTGCATCCGACATTCCGACATACGACACGACATACGACTTTCCGACATTTGATCCGACAAAATAAAAATCGAAACAGTGCAAATCCAATGTGTCCATTCACACTGAGGCAACACGACAAAAAAAGTCGTGTCCGACACATTTTGTCGTATTAAAAAATCGGATCATGTAGCGATTTTTCAAGCACGACAATCCGACATTTAGCCGAAGACCAATCACAACGGCGGATTCCTATGACGTCACTTCATAAGTTTGGCTTGTCAAAAGACTTTTGCTTCGCGGAAAATCTCTGCGATGGCCCCCCTTCAGTCCCATCTACTAAAATGTGTGTTGGACAATGTTTCCCTACGCATCATATCTATATCTTTATCATGTTTTGTTGAAGCATTTTGCCATCGTTTGTAAAGATCGGTGGACAAGAATGTGATTCCTTATTGATGGTAAGTTAATCAATGTCTATTCATGTCAGCTAATAGCGAGTTAATCTCGGTATTCAGTGGTAATTGAGTTTTAAAGGCCTCGATTCAAGACAAGTCTAATGTTTACGTTCGAGGACTCGGAGTGGGTCTATTACATAGTTGCGTATAAGTAAACGTTAAAAATTATACAGACCCAATTAAGGCCAAGGGTCTACATGTAAAAGTCAATGATGATTGATGGTGTATGCAACTGTTATCTACCTGCATAAATGTCACCATTCTAACTTGAAAGTCTTGAGAGATCTAAATCGCACTTTAACTTTGAAAGGCCCCGACATGTACATACAGCATAAATATATCTAGTTTTAGAGGTCTGGACGGGTATAAAACGTTACGAATTGAGTATAACCTGTTTATGTTTATACTCGGATTAGGCTCTAGTTTAGATCTACTACTAGTACTAGTACTAGAAAGCTGTTGCATATCCAACAGTTCAACATAAACATCCGTGTTTACGCGTACTCTACTAGTCTGAACGGTAGTGCAGTTAATTGTAGTGTGTTCATTTACTCTGTTCGAATGTCAGAGTTTTAATAGATAGATCTAGATTTCATTTATGAATAAAACGGTCGATCTAAAGTTAAGTTACAGGTCTACACTACAGCCTCGAGGTCAACATGGCTGTTAAAGGCTTTAAAATGTCATGAGATCGAAGTGAGATCTAACGACAAACGTATCATTGATCCAGATACACTTACTGCTACCACTAGTACCAGCCCGCTCACGCTCCCGCTGCGCGGGAGCAGTCCCGGGGCTACAGATACGCCAACTCATAACAACACAGATATCTATCAAGGGTGTAGGTCTAGTCTATTCATTAGAGTGTAGATTTCCCAGATCCAAAACAAATTTCTTTAGCAGCTAGTCTACTACTCACGTTTTCTTTTAGATCTGGACTCGACCGTACCTAGACCTGTAGTCGTGGGTAGCCAGCAGGTCTATCCTGTTGTTATGATAAATCTAGCCAGCCGGCCGACCGGCCGGGCGTGCTCATGCGAATAGATCTAGGTCCACGGAGTGAATACTCGTATTACTAGATCTATTAGTTTTAGTAGAGAAATTAATTGACTGTTACATATATCTGACGTTGGTTCGCACTTGATAAATGTATGCAGTCTACCTCTAGAACTAGAATAGATAATTTGCTACACTCAGATTTACTGGTATAGTTACAATTCGTACTAGTCAGCCGTCTATCAATATCATCAAGTAGAGTCTACTTCAATCACAGCAAGTTATCTGCTCGTCTAAATTCTACCAACATAACCAAACCTTAATTGTAGTGAGATCTGACTAACCAAAAATAGAGATGAATTGGCCTGTATTCATGGGTTTAAGTAACTGTTCTTTCGGGTTTAAAAGACTCTCAACTAAGTTTACATGAGGAGCTAATGTAGATTCATATGTGTTCATAGGGGAATGGTGACAGCTTTCTTTAACGTCAAAACTTCTTAACGTTAGTTTGTAGACTAAAAAAATAAGAAGTGTAACTATTTTTCTGGCAACTTCCCCACACGAAATATTGATGCTGGTTTTCCTTTATTTTGGATAAGTACGTATCTGTAACTTGATCTAGTATTGAGGCAAGAGCATGAGAATGAATAAGGAGACGTAAGAGTAGAGGGAAGGAGAAGAAAGAGAGGGAAGCGAATGCGTGGAAGAGGAGGGAGATGGTGGAGAAGGAGGAAGACGATGATTATCTTTGTGTCCTTCGTCTTTTGTTTCTCCTCCTCATTCACTCCTTCTTCTAGTCATTCTCACTTGATTATTTTCCCTACTCCCCCCCCCCCCCCTTTCATCCTTCCTTCCTTGCCGTACTGCTCCTCCTCCTCTTCTCCTCTATTCCTCATCATCAATCCACCCTCTTCTCCCCCTCCCTTCTTCCCTTTCTCGCGTTTCCTTCCCTCTCCCCCTCGTTTTATATTCCTTTCCACTTTTTTTCTATCTCTTCCTTCTTTCTTTCTTGCTCCTGTCTTCTACCGCTCTAATAATCCTCCTCCCTTTTCTCCCGCCTTGGCCGTAAGTTCTTTCCTTTCTCATTCTTAATTCCTTCTTCACCCCTACTTCTCGTCCTTCTCAGATCAATATTTTTCTTGTGTTTATGCTTGTTTATTAAAGAACTTGATAATTGATTGACCGACAGCAAATGTCGTGTCATCCGACTTTTTGCACGACATTTTGAAAAGTCGTTGTCAGTGTGAACTGAAATGTCGTGTCGTATGTCGTGTCGTATGTCGGAATGTCGGATGTCGGATGCAGTGTGAATCCGCCTTAACTCTTTCCCAAACACCACGTGCTATTAGTGGCTCACTATGAGCCTGGAACTCCTTCTCATAATTGTTTTAATAAAAATCACACCATCTTAATACCAGTATTGAATTTGAATGATGTACGGTCCACTCTTATTTAGAATTAGTATGGATAAGGTATCTCACTGAAATGAACACAAGATTTGATTAAAATCGACTAGATAATCACCAAGTAGTTCCAAGAGGGGTGGCTTTTAGATAAGAGACAACAAAATAGAAAGAAACAGTAACAAATTTCGTGTTTTTTTTGCGCATTCTTGGGGGTTATTTTACTCACAATTGTTCAAAATTGAATTCATAATTGGTAGACCAAATTAAAGAATGTTGAACAAATCATTCCATAAACCAATCCATCAAATCAAATTCATTCTCTCTCAAGCTGAAGCTGTACACATGGCACTCACTGACATGGCACGTGTCAATTCAACATTTCGAATGTAGACTTAAAAACAGAGTAACACACATCAAATACATGTAACTATAACAAAATTATCTTGCTGTTAAACATGCAGTTAAAGTTGAACCCTAAATAGTCCCTGTGATATATTCATTCTCATGAATTCTCGTCCGTCGCAGGGAGGGGGAAGATCGCACGAACGATTTTGATCACTAACAAGATAATGCAACAGTTAGGAATTTGGGCTAGAAATATGATTTTCATTCGATGTGTAGGCCGGCCTACTTGATTTTTTTTAAATCATTTTTTGGTCAGACATGCATGCACTTATGTTGGAACCACATACATGGGCATTGCAAGTTTAGTCTCAAAAGCTGGTATAGAGACTTTGAAGAAAATACAATGTATGTCATGAAACGTTGTGGCGCGAGCTTATCACATTAAAGATCTATCGCAAAATAAGTTGACGGGGCCATAATGTCACCCCCCCCCCCCCCCCTTCCCGCGACTGACAGGGTAATTAACCCATTTGGGAAAAAAAAAAAAAGAAGAGAAAAACGGTATACTACCGCAGTAGTGAGTAGTACTGTAAGTACTGAATTCTTATTGGGCCAATTGGTCTTCAATTGATCCCCATTGAATTCCAATTTCGTCCCCAATTGAATTCTTATCGGGCCAATTGGTCCATAATATTGATTCAATGGGGCTTCAATCCCTTACAAAAATATTATGTGTTATAATTGTGGTATTTATGGTATTATAGATATATGTAGTATTTACATCTTTTTTTTTTCTTTTTTTTAAAAACAAAATTAAGAGCTTTAAAAGAGAGTCACATTTGATAATTGTGATAAAAATGATTTTGAACTTTGGGAAATAGGTCTGCTATGCAAGCTGCTGAACAATATGTGTATAAATGATTTAGACAAAATAGCGCAATTCAATAATTATCCTATTGTAAATGGATTGTTAAAATCTAGTCTGAGTGAAAGAGACTACTGAGGCCAGACTCTCTCTCTCTCTCTCTCTCTCTCTCTCTCTCTCTCTCTCTCTCTCACACACACACACAAACGCACACCACGCACAACACACACACACACAGCACACACACACACAATACAAACACACATACACCGCACACACACATTCACATAAAAGCTGTACTACGCATGCTCACTGCACTGTCTGCAGAGGGCTGCTGCATGCATGCAGAGCTAGCGAGAGAGAGAGAGGGGGAAATTGGCGCGCGATTTGTATGCTTACCTCGGCATTCTTCTCCAGCTAGCTCCATTGAAGTACAGTCCATGCAGTCCAACTGCAGTTCAAGATACACCTTTGTCATGTCCTACATGGCCCATCAATCCAAGGTAAGATTTCATCGTGTTTACTAGCATTTCTATTAAAGAACTTTCAAGACCTCACGTTTTTACAAAGATACCGAATAACAGATGGACAGGCTTCTGTGCTTGTGCATGTGTGCCCATGTAGTGATATTGGTGTTATGTTATAAGCTGTGCTCTGAAGAAATGCCTTTGAGGCCTACAGGCTACACAAAAACTGCAATTGATGCACCTTCGTTTTTATGAAATACAACTCTTAAACGAAGCCTTACTCTAACAGGCTAGTGTAGGCCTAATTTGTGAGTTGAATTCATACAAAAAGGTGATTTCTAGGTCACTTTCTGTCATCGAAAAAATCGGCATGAAAGTACCTTCCATAATAAATGGCATTTATTTTACACTTGTCGCTGCCTGCAATTAAGCTAGTCTCATTAAGAAAGAATCATGTAAATTCATGCAAGGGGAGCACTGTCACTGGTACTTAATGTATGGTGACTTGGTGATGGGGGAAAAACATTAAAAAATGTCTTGTTTGCTTGTCATTGTACATATATGTACAGCAGAATTCTATTTTCTTACGGCTTCCCTAAATGTTTCATGGAACTAGGTCAGAGAAAAGGGGGATTGCTCTCAGCGCACAGATTATAATGTAATAGTGCTGTAGGCATGCGCGTTGATGTGACCATGCAAACCAACATCTTCAATTGGCGACCGAAGCTATCACCGAGCAGGTACTCAGCAAGAATTTCGGAGAAAACAAAATTTCTGGTTGGCATAACTTATAAGTATTTGACATTCATTACACAACATAATTTTTTTGTACCATAACATTTGAAAAGAAGGTAAGTTAATGAAACTTTTTTTTACTAGCATATTGCATAGCTTAATTGAAACTGTTGTGCCACCGGTGATTCTGTACTCCGATGCATAGATCTATACGTAGGCCTTACGCTTACCATTGCATTCTATATGCATTTTTGCCAGTGCACGAAGTAAGGAGACCATGGCGAGAATGGGCCACAGCTAACCGTACAAATAAAAAGGCGTACAGTACAGATGTGGCGATGGCACCTTGCCGTAATATTACAGCACGGCACGGCACATATAACAAGACTTATCATAATAGAGCCAAGATGCCATCGGTCACTCAATGATGAAAGATAAGTTTGTAATTGTAACTGGCTTCATAAGACAATGTATTCACCCAGTGTATTGCATGATAAACAACTTTTTAGTTGTGGCGCCGCCATATGATTAATGTTTGGAAGAACTGAGAGATTATTTCATTTTATTTTCTTCAGATTTGTATGTGGAGCTAGATGTACATCCCCGAATAAGGGCAAGGAGGCTGGCCACCACCAAGATGAAGGATGCATACTATTAATAGCTGTGATGGGGACATTTTTGTCTGTCCATGTCCTGGAAGAAGACAGGTTTGTAATTTGAATAATTTTCAATTCACTTTTCCATAGTCCATGCTTTGTAGAAGTTTATAGCTTTTAAATTGGAGTACTCGCAGTAAGCAATTATTATGAGAGAATGTGTCTAAACAATAAACTTGGGTGAATGGGGAGTTATGGCAATTCAAATTATATAGGGATTTTAGTCCAGTTCACAATCAATTTGAAGTCTTGCCAAATGACAGAATACATGCTAATGTAAGAGTTTGCCTGGGTTATTCGGTTGCGTGGCCTTTCCAGGGCAGTTCTCGACTGTAGCTATGTACACTGACGATGATAACAAAGATCACTGAAGCATACCAATCATTACTGTCCAGTATTCTTCATTAATATGTAGAATACATATAGAACATTTGTTTCTTACTTCCAGCACTTTTGTGGAAATCTGTTTACTATGATACAAAGGAATATGAAGCAAACTGGTTTTTCATCACATTCGACGAGGCTGTCCCACTATTAAATGATTTTATTTGTAAGTTTGTCTTTCTTAAGAATAAAAAGCATTCTCGCATTTGCATCAAAACAAAATGTTTTTCTGCTTTCATAGTGTACACCACTTTTTATTATTACAATGATTGACACTTTAATTGATTAATAGGAATTGCTCATGAGTTCATGACTACCAACCATATTTGATCATTTGTTTTCTCTTCATATTTTCAGAGCTACGCATTTTTCTATCGCTTCTCTACCCTGGAATTGGCAACAACCAACAAGTATTCATCAAGAGGGAAAAGTAAGTGATGTTGTTTACTAAATATTACTATTATATAGATGTTGGCTGCCGGTGGAGGAAATGTTCATACTGAGGGGATTTGCACTGCGCTGAGGGAGCGTAAATGAAAAATGGGATTTTTCATGATGCACATATGGTCATACACATGCGAAGATTGCTGTGCTTCCAAAATTTAAATCTTCTGTTTACAGGATTAAAACATGTTTGTCAGACATCTCTGTATATCAACATGCAACATATGACAATGGAGTATACAATCACACAAGTTATGTTTTGTTTCTTATTGTTTCTACCCTTATTCCGAGGATTTGTTAAAACAAGGAAAAGGTCTTGGTCCCGACAACCTCGACATGATGCAGGTTGCCTGTATAACTGAACCGTCCAGACTCCTGAATGTCTTCACTTTTGTAATAGGGACACATCATCTTTCATAGTATGTAGGCGCGATGGAACACTTGACGGCGGCCCATTTATGTGGCAGAGTGAGAACCTTGACGAGGGCACAAAGCGATCAATTGGGGGGGGGGGGATACTTGTTTTGCCCCCCAAAATTAACATTTGGCGGGGCAAGTGCCCTCTCTGCCCACGCCCCACCCTCTGCTTACGGCTCCCTTGACAGCATGCAGTATTAAAAATCTCACCTGATTACCGGTATACATGTAGTTGTTATTTTTTGTAGATTGGATTCTTTCAAATTTTTCATTTACCAGGTAAAAAAGTAATCAAAAGAAATCAATGGCTTGTAGATTAATCATGGTACATTTCTTCTATTTTACAAGCAGTTCATTGTCTTCTATTTTTTTAATTTTCTCTTTCACACAGATCCTGAATATGGGGAATGGGCCATTCTAACTGACTGTCAACAATAGCAACCAAGCGCTACCATTATGATCTGGTGCGAGTGTACATGTAAGTGGAGCCCAGGATTGGCAACATCTGCGAACATGGGAAGAAAAGGAAATATGTGTACTGTACTCGAAAATCTATGATGTAAGCTATTTGGCACTGTTGGAGCAGCCCGCAAGAAAAAAAAACATTGGAATACATCTACTTCTCAAAATTGACCATATTCGGCATTTCAGGGCCAAATTACCGTCTCATTTCCTCAAATCCAATTTGGAGCCCACGTATCTTTATTATTAGCAATCATTATGCGTTGTTTTACCAATCAGAATTGATTATTGAAATACAGTTGTTTAAACATGGAATACCCCCAGAAGCTACAGATAATGTTAATTTTTTTTGTGACTGTTAACCAAAGATGGGATGCCAATCCTGTTAAAAAATGTCCTCTTTGAATTTGGTAGTCTTACAAATAGTTAGACATTACTTGATTAATATCGTTTTTGTCTATAAGAACATCTGTATATATGCAACAAAATTGACTTTGCCCGCATCCACTTATTTTTTATATTTTTTTAGACAGTTCACGTTCCAATGTGGTCCAATCCATTTCTGTCCATAGGTGTCCTCTCTAGAAGATTAAGTATTTGACAAAACATGTAATTAAACGTTAGAACCCATATAAAAATATGAGTGGGTTATCTCATGCCTAACAATTGCAAAGAAGTATAATTTCATTTTAATACAAGAAGCACACAAATATGGAGGAAGAACAACAATTCTTTTTTTAGTCAAGTCAGACAGCTGCCAGGTATACCCTCATTGTAAATGAACCATTTATTCCTTAGGAGACTTGCACAATTTACTCAGAGTTTTTTTTCATGCAATACTTGTGCCATCTCATGCTATTGACAGATGAAATTTCTTGAGTGTAATACATGTATGAACCTACTAATTCTACTAACATGTCTAATTTCATAACTCAGGGAATATTCTCGATAAGTTAGATTTCATTCCGTTCAGTTAATCCATTAAATTTTTCCGATGATGGTTTGTTATTGCCATGAACTTGAACCAAGATGAATTTTTGTTTGATGCAGCTGTACTAAAAAGGCAATAATTTACATTTTGATTGCTACATGTATAGATGTAACCTGCTATGAAATTTATCATTTGTAAATGCATTTATGGTTAGTGTTTTAGTATAATGGAGTGAATGTGTAGTACGGTTTGGTAGACTTAAGTCAGTATTATTATTGTAACTGCTCTTTCATAGCTGTTTCTTATACTGCTAGGCCCCAAGTTTCTATCATTATTAAGCTCTGTCAAACTGTTAATACATGTAATTATAAAATGGTGATATGGATCTTAATCAAATGATTGTCTGAAACCGATCATGTAACCAGTCATTATTCTGAGCTAACAGTAAGACTGCTATGAAACCACGACTGGTACTAATGACTACTAATGACTAGTCATGGTTTGATATGAGCATGTTTTATAAAATAACAAGGATTCACATCACTGTCTTTAAATAACACACATCAGTTTGCTAGGGTATTAGAATAGTTACACACACTTGGTGCATTTGAAATACATGTAGTCCAAATTCCTATGGCTCTGCTTGGGCTTGTAAGAACTGTTTCAAAGGTGTAATTCGTGTAATTCTTACTAATGCCCTCAATGATGTGTATTACATGTATTTGTATACTAACAGTGTGTATTTATTCATGTTGTCTCAGATTACAAAAATGTAATCTTCTATCATTAGGAATTATACTTATTACCCTGATCATTGATAGTTTGATTTTGGGAAGCACTCGTTATTCCGAAGGGTCATTATTCCGAACGTTACGCAACATACAGTATGATCAGATTAACAAACCCTTTTTCTTTTTTCGGAATAACGAGCATCGAGGTAAAGGCAATTTACGTGTTTCGGAATAAACGAGCCTTCGGAATATCGAACTGTAACCCTGATTTTGACATCTGAATTACTTGCCAGTTCATTTATATACTCTTAAATCATTTTCTGTTTGTGTATGTATTTAATTATTACATGAACTAAATGTTACATCTCAAATATTATTATATTAAAGTGTTCTGTACTTATTTACATCACTTGTGTTCATATATATTTTTTGCAGCACTAAGTGGAGACCATAAAGCGCTGTTATATAATAATTTCCGCAATGTTAAACAGACTTGCAACCTATCTATCGATGTACTGATTTTACCGTACCACTGGCCTACCATTCACTATCGTCCATCTACTATCGATTATTGACCTGCCATTCACAATTAACCATTGCTCTACCATTCACTATCAACCACTGACATACCATTCACTGTCAACCTTTGAACTACCATTCAATATCCACCATTGATGAACCATACACCATTGACCTGGTACATCAATGGTGGATTGTGAATGGTATGTCAATGGTGGATGTAGCAAATGGTATTTCAATGGTGGATAGTGAATGGTATTTCAATATGGTGGAAAGTGTGTGGTATTTCAATGGTGGATAGCGAATGGTATTTCAATGGTGGATAGCGAATGGTATTTCAATGGTGGATAGCGAATGGTATTTCAATGGTGGATTGCGAATGGTATTTCAATGGTGGAGAGCGAATGGTATTTCAATGGTGGAGAGCGAATGGTATTTCAATGGTGGATAGCGAATGGTATTTCAGTGGTGAATGGTAGGCCAATGGTGTTTCAGTGGTGGATTCTGAATGGTATGTCAGTGGTGGGTGTATGGTATTTCAATGGTGAATGGTAGGCCAATGGTATGTCAATGGTGGATAGTGAATGGTAGGCCAGTGGTATCAATGGTGGGCCAATGGTACACCAATGGTAGGTACCATTGAGTTTCCAATTATGCAAATTAGGTGGTCCAATGGTGTCCACCATTGGCGAACTACCATTGAAATACCATTGAACTACCATTGGATATGCAAATTAGGGTTCCAATTATTTAAATGAGTTCTAATGGTGTCCCATTGGTATTTCAATGGTATTTCAATGGTGGTTCCAATGGTATTTCAATGGTGGTTCCAATGGTATTTCAATGGTATTTCAATGGTATACCATTGAGATATTTCTGTAAGGGCGACCATGGTGTTACTACGAACTGGCGTATTGATAGAGCTCAAAACTGGTTCTCGAACCGGTCCACACTGTCTGCGGTGATGGAGACAGAGCAGTTGTTATTGTTGTCCACTGTAATACTGGATACTGGATACAATGCCGCTACGATACTGCGCGTTTCACACGCGAATATGCCTAATAGTTTTCAGAGCTAGAGTTTTCTTGGAGCTATGGCCGTGATATTTCATACACGTTATCGTTACGATATACTTATTCCTGTTGAGTTTAATGACTTTTTCAAATTGCCCACCTGGTTGTCTTTTAAGGGATATTCCACACTGAAATCAAATCGATTTTAGTGAATTCAGAAACACGAAAGAAACAGATGAAAATACGTAAAGGATAACGAAGTTACAATTGTTCAAAGTTTTAATTTTGTGGTGTCACGCGCGAGATCTTTCCCATATGTCTACTAATACTTTTGCATATGCATAATTGTACCTGAACATTTGATTAATTTAAAAACGTTTTTACACATGCCTCTATATCATGTCTAAGAAAAAATCCCTTAAATTAAAAACAGAAAATGAGCAATTTATGGAATCATACAGCACACAATATGGGAGAGCACCTCGCAAGGGATGCCACAAAATTAAAATGAGCCTTTGACGGATTCATTTAAAATCTTTACTTATATGTTTCATGTTTCTGCTTGTATTGAAAACAACTTAACTCCAGGGTGGATTGCCCCTTTAAGATTAAATAGACATTTTTTGTTTCTTTAATTCATGAAGATCTACCAAGGACGATTCGACTTGTTGACGGTACTAGATCGTCAGATGGTAGAGTGGAACTGTTCGTTTCCGGGAGATGGGGAAGCATATGCGACGATTCCTGGGATTTGCTAGACGCTGATGTGGTCTGCAGGTCTCTGGGCTTTCCTTCGGCCTTAGAGGTCACAACGTTCGGGGGAGGAACAGGGGTCATTTGGCTCGATGAGGTCCAGTGCGTCGGGAATGAGACAAGCGTGCTGGAATGCCCTGCCAACGATCTCGGCGATCACGACTGCACCCATGTCGAGGACGCAGGCGTTCGCTGCTTAGAAGGTGAGTGTATTATACCATGACTATACTATCGCTAAATCTGTTGCACTGCGAATGTACTCTCCTTCAACTCATCTGCACATATCGTGGAGCACTGTATCGTTTGCGCTTGATAAAAGCGAAATTAAGCGATCGCTTTATTTTCGCTCAAAGTCAGTTTCCAGTTCCATCTCTTGGAGCCAAATTCTTATCTATTTTCTTCCATTTTTTGACCTGGAAAAGGGCTTCCGTGTCTTAAGCGAACCTAAATGTGGTAAGTTTCGTAGATTACCCCTTGAACTAAATACGAGATTATTGTAAATATCAAGAACGTTGTATACAAATATACCGCGTCGAGAGCAGCCTGTGAAGAAACTATAGTGGCATCGCTTCTGCTTCTGCTTCTGCTTCTGCTTCTGCTCGATACTGTACAAACGCCTCAGTGATGTGGCTATCACGTACAGATTGCGCATATGCAGCAGTCGGATGCAAAGCCTATTTTATATTATGCTAAAACTTTACATTGACTCAAACTTTGTGTTTTCCAGTAATTTCCGCATCGAATGCGGTATGTGTTTAATACCCCCCATTGCATGGGACTATGTTATTGGCCAAGCAGGAATCAAAATGTCACACTTTTCAAAGAATCCTCTAACATTAGTACCGAGAAACCACTCATTTATATTTCCTGCAGCTTGAGCAAATCGATGGGAATTTGTGTTGCACCTCGGCCGCAACGCCGCGCGACTTGCCCGAACAAACAATCCTGCTGCCCGCTGGCTATAGCGCACTTTTCGGCCCTCTGACTGGGCTCAGAGGGCGGATAGCACTTTTTCTAGAGATAGTGGAAAGTTCTCTGGTCACAAGCAGTGCTCCTAACCAATCAAACGACATGATTATTTTCATGAGGGATATGATTTTCACAACGTTCTTGAAAACGACTGAAACGACTGCCCTATGTCGTATCGCGTTCCTACTATAACCGATCAGTACGACTACTTGTATTCCGTTCGTACTGCATTCATCGCGTTGAGTACGTTGTCAGTCACTCAGGAAAGCCATCCGAAATTTTTCAGCAGGCTCAAAGTTCTGGAGCACCTTTCCGTCCGACCGTTAATGAAGTTTGTAGTGAGACCGATTTGGTACAGTTTTGAGCCCGTTTGGCAACATTTTTGAGAACGTATAGGAAGAATTACAGTTTAGTGTGACTCTCGTATTGCATGGGAGCGAAGTTATTAATTTCGCCTGAAAACTTTGAGGAAAAGATTCGTTTGCGGTAATCGTTATCCATCAGATTTGTAATAGGGAAGTTCCTTGATCCGGTTAGATTTTCAAGATGTATAGGCCTATATAACATGTATAAAGTATTATATTCAATTTAGATGGTTATCAAGCTTTAAATCTTACACCAATGTTCAATGTTATTGTAAAGATGTTTAAAGAAACGAACAAAATTTTCCACTATTGACAGAGTTTTCTGAAGACACTTCAGGGAGTTACTTTCAGAACTGGACAATCAAGTGTATGTAAGTATCTATTGACTTGATTATCGTGATTTTAACTTGCCCTGAATATTAAGTGAACCTTGCACGGATAGCTAGGCGCCTATTACATGACACCAATGTTTCCGTTCCGGGCAAAGAGAATTGGCGAACATTTGTGGATTGGCAGGTGTGATACATATAGTGGTCATTCTTGTGTTATGAATTGATGAACAAGTCTAAATATTCCAAAGATTGTTACAAGAATAATGATTAATGAAATATCACGAAACCTGGTGCTAAAACATGACATTTGTTGGCTTTATGATGTGTCATTTTATAACACCTAGTACAATGGACACTGTTGTGTTCTGAAGTGAGAAATTGATGCACACACAATTTTAAGTCCAAAATTGTCCAATAGTAAAAATGTCATCAAATATTCAAATGAGTATTCCAAGAATAATCAGTAATGCAATGTAACGAAACCTGCTTATAAATACATTTACATCATTGGACTTGATGATGTCTAAATTTTTCCATGATTCAATTTGTAACCAGGGATGTGTTATGGAAGGATATGAAACGACTTTCTTTCTTTGAACCCATGCGTGGCACCGCCGAAGAAAAAATTTCTTCTCAGCATGTCCTTTTCCGGTGTCTTAACAATGACGAACAGGATTGCGTAGCAACGGTTTCTCAGATAGAACAAAAGAAATGTAGAGTCTTCTGTCGCTTGTCCAGTTCTGTTGGATTGCATCAATACTTTTGTGAGGAAAAGAGATATCAGCGAACAAAAATAAACAGTATTTTCTACTAAAATATCTCATTGGCACGCAAATGAACGCAAACTCTGTTAATGAAAATAAACAGCAGAAGATATAATTTTGATAATGGTTGAATCCCACATTTGCGGAAATCTGCGGAAATTGAAGAAATTTGTAAATTGCGTAAGTAAGAATATTATCGTATATCTCCGTTTGTGCATCATTCAACAATTATTTAGAAGAAAACAGAGTACAGGATCTTTAGTGGTGTTGCCCGAAACTTTCTTGAAAATTGCACAAAAATGTGATAAGAAACAGAGCTTCCAGAGACAAAACAGTGAATTAAAGATATTGCTTTCCAAGTTGACAGCAGCTAAATGTCGGTGCCGCGCATGGGACATCAAAGCATTGTAGTGATTGTGGAATGCTTGTGACATTCATTAGCACGCTTTAGTATCCATACAGATGTTTGAATATGTTGTGCTCGGGTTGCTTCTCCTTCCTAACACATCCCTGTTGTAACTCTGCCTAATTGTTTTTCTTCAAAAGTGTCAACAGTTCATTTAACATCTATGAGAATGGAAATAAAACCGGATGAAACTGTTGTTGTTTCTCTTCGACATTCACTCTTTTAAATAACAGAATGCCTGTGACGTGTCCGGTTCTACGTTTTGATCGTCATACACTGTAAGTAGTTGTGATTTCATGTGAAATCATCCATCCTGTTTCCTTCTTCATCTTAAAGGGATAGTTCACCCTGAAGTTAATTTTGTTTCAATTAAAGCAGAAATATGAAAAAAGAACATATTACTGAAGGTTTGACAAAATCCGTCAGAGCTAGGATAAGAAAGTAATGCTCTTTCAATTTTATGACGTCACGTGCGAGGTGCTCTCTCATATGCTGTGTGCTGTATGATTCGATGAATTACTCTTTTTCTGTTTTAGATGAAGGAATATTTTTGTTCATAGAGGTTTTTGAGTACAAAAGTGTTTCTAGTGATGTATCAAATGCCAGGTGAACTGATGCTTATTCTATTCAGAAAGTGGACATTAAAATAGAATTGTATGCAACATATGATCACAATATCAAAACTTTAAAAGATCATAACTTTCTTATCCTTTGACGGATTTTCATCAAACCTTCACTTATATGTTTCTTTCATGTTTCTGCTTTTATCAAAACCAACCTAATGTCAGGGTGGACTATTATCCCTTAATGTTATATTTCAGAGGACTATTCTCGTTGCTACGTAACTCATGACCCCCTCCCCTTGTTATGTATACGTTGCTGGAGATAAGTATTAGAAATAAAAGTATAGAAGCAGTAGTAATAGTTCATGGAAGTCGTAGTAGTAGGAGTAATAGTAGTAGTAGTATACGACATGATAATAATAAATGTAAAGTAATAATAATGTAGTTAAGTAGTAGCATACTGGTACTAGTAGTATTATACTAGCTGTACTATTTGAAAGGAATATACGGTGTGTGTATGTCTTTAATATTTGCCAATATATAGTCTAGTAAAAAATATTTCATATCTGAAACAAGGTTCATCTTGCACAATTTCATCTGCGTTCTTTCTTACCATTCATCAGGATTTAATCATCATTTCTGTTTATTCTTTTATTTCAATATGATCATGATGCTTTTAACTGATCTTGCTTTCTTGAATATGTTCACGTATTAAGAAAGGACTAAATGCCAAAAGAAGAATTATTATGGTTGGGATAATCTCGGTGATAAATCGCATTACAAGGCTCGAATGTAGGCCACAGCCGTATCGATGATATTTGCGAAATACCGACATCTCTTCTCAAATATTCACATTATCAAAGGGCTGATTCCTGCGGATCTGCAGTATTATTTTATATGATGACTATCCAAATGATATGATCATATTCATTCTCGCAGAAATTATGAAAACAAGAGCATTACGTCGATCGAACCTGGAGCTTTTCACTCTTTCCCTTCATTGCAAAGATTGTAAGTATCATGCATACGATTTGTTATACTACATAATCACTGTATCGTCGTGTAAATGAGTGGAACTTATTGCAATACATATTTTGTAATATTTGCGAAGTGAAAATATAAATACTTCCTTCATTGTGTTTATATGGAGATGCTCATTTATTAATTTATTTATTCATTTTATGAATATTTATCTTGTTTGACTTGTAGGTCAATATTTGTGAACATGCATATTGACCCGGAATCTCGTACCGTAAAACCACCAAAATTATCGACATCTCGACCCCTTTACCACCATTCATGAACTAGTCTAAAGAACAGATTTAATTGGGCCACTTTCTCAAAACATTTATCCATAAAAGAAGGATAGCGCTACTTACCACTTGAGTTTCAGACCTAAGCTCATATTAGAGCTATTGTACGTAGCCTCACACTCGTTTAGTGTGACTTTAGGGCCCATCTCACTTGGCAAGACGTCGCCGCGACACGTGGGACCCAACACTGGCTTACACTCTCACCATGGCGACGTCATCGCGACATCCCCGTGACGTCTCCAGTGAAGGTGACGATCAATTTGTCTGGAAGTAGCGGGGGCGCCGCCATTAGGTCTCCGAGTATTTTTCTGTCAGTCTCCTTGGTCTCCAACAGGTCTCACTGAAGTCGCGGAGACGTCTCCCCAGTCGCGGACAATAAAAGTCTCCGAAACCTGCTGAGACTGGAAAAAGTCTCAAAAAACGGACATGTGTGAATTTTCCGCAACTCCCCAAAGACCCAGCTTATCTCCAGGATACGTCGGGACCAGAGACGTATCCGCAACAAGCGGGAACTGAGACGCCAATAGGTTGCAAGCTAATATCTAGGGCAGTGAGATGGGCCCTTTAGTAATAGACTGACTGACTGCCTGATTGAGAAGGCTTGTGCTAGCCTGCAAGCTTTTCCCGAAGCGCACTTACCTCAATTTTTCCAAGCCTACTAGCTGATGATTATACACTGCAAGGTTGGTCAGCATGATCGATATGATTTTCATGACGTGACGCACCTGGTCTCATGTCTACTCCTACATTAACCTATTCTCCCCTATGATGTATCTGCACGAAATCAAAGGTACCTGGCTTATAACAAGATACATACTCTGGAAGCTCTTACATTTGAAGGTCTGGGGAACCTCGACATACTGTAAGTGAACTCGCCAGATATATACAAAAATGTGAATCTGTTCTAATGATAAGTATGATACTGATAAGAAGAAAAAGGAAAAGGAGGACAGACAAATAATACGAGGCTGGAGACGAGAAAGGATAAAAGATTTCAAGCAGGAGAAGAAATAAAGTACTGTCCTTGAATTGATAAACCACGATATAAAAGTCGAATTTTATCTTTTATCCTCGTAATATATCAGTCCGTTGTCATGAGTTCAATTGAGTTGCGTTTTTATTCCATATTGCTTTGAAAGATTCACAATGTAAGAATTTGTTCCCATGTTGATTTGTAAAAAAATCATTACCGAATCACTGGCTAAATGTTTACGACTAAACAAAAGTTAAAGAATACAAAAAAAAATGCTATAAACGATTTACGGGGCATGAACGGAGTCACAGTTCTTTGTAATAATACCTCTTAACGAAAAGAGGAAAGCATAAATATCGAGGATGGGGTAACATTTTGATAGCAGGGTCGGTAGGCCTATCCTTAAAAGTCTAGCTCCAACATATTTGGAATAATCATCGATCATAGTTCTAATCAGTTTATTTTACGAACAGATGGGCAAATAATTGTCCCTCCTCTATTGTCATATCTTTTTGTATATGTTTGTCGTTAAATTGTGAAATATTTTCCAAAGTATGCGTACTAATGTACATTGTATATCCCCACCTTTCTCTCTTTCTTTCTCTCCCCATCCCCCTCTCTCTCTTGCTCTTTCTCCCTCTATACCAATCTCTCTTTATAATCCACCTCTTGTTCTTTTATATTATCCCATCGTTCTTTACTATGCTGTCTGTTTCCATACAGGTACATACGCACCTGCGAATTGTATGATATAGCTGCCAATGCCTTCCTTGGGTTGACTTCGTTAAGGGACTTGTAAGCTGACAAAATAATTTAATAATAATGTCCGGTCTTCCCTCAAAGAAGACCAGTGTCTTGTACATTATTTCAATTATTCATTTTTCTCCTTTGTTTCTTGACATAGAAATTAAAAACAGGTGTGACGTGCTGCAAATAAGCTTTCAAAAGATACGGCACAAGTACAAAATTAATCAATGTTTACCTTAAGCATGTTAAGTAGAAAAACAGTACATATGAAGACAAAACGCAAGACTGTGGAAATATTAAATAAGATATATATATAAGTATAGAACATCGAAAAAATATGGAAATATTTGGAAAGAATCATCATGACATGTATCATGGAAATTTCAAATCTATTGAGCAAATCGCTCACGAATTTGACTTAAAATGTTAATATATCACCTGAATCGTAGCCTTGGTACTAGGCTGTGAAATGTATGGACACAACCCAGTCTGTTAACTCCTATGTCTGATAGCACAAACTATGCCCTTATCCCATTGAGTCAGAGGAGCCATGAGTTAATTAGGGCGTAGTTTGTGTTTACCAGATAATTTTTATATTTGTTAACAGACTGGGTTGTATCCATGCACCCCGCAGGATAGTACCTAGGCTACCTCAATCGAAATATAAACTTATGAAGCACGCAGGGATAGCACTTTTATTGGCATAGAACAATTAACTCATTCGGAAATACTCTATAGTATAAGTATGTAATACAAGTGCAAAGGTGCATCAACAGCGCATACAGCGTTAACGTTCGATACTAAAATACCAATTTGAGAAGCAGAGGAAATCTACATGTCATAATGTGTTAAGGTTAATCTTTGTTTTTGTGCTTGTTTGCTTTGTTTGATCGATATTCTCGATCCACGATGACTCTCCACACTCTACAGCCTTGCATTTCTGTGATGATGTTGTCACTGTCCAGTTCTGTGTCTAGCTTGTCTTAATAATTTGTTTCTATAATGATGTGATGATGGATATGTTTCGTAATTGTGCAATCACGTTTTTATTTTGTGTCATTATAGGGATTTGAAAGAGAACAGCCTCACCGTCCTAAGAACGGACACTTTCAATGGTCTCGACTCTCTCTATGGCCTGTAAGTGTCTTGCTTAAAGGGAATATACTGTACTGGGAAGACAAAAAGCCGTCAAAAGTGTGATCGTGAGCAATCTTCCTACCAATGGTCTTAAATTCTTGTATTGTCCATTGCAGAAACTTGCTGAAAGTTATTTTCCCTCAAATTATCCACATTTCGTGTAATTAGTGATTAAATCGCAATTCTGCAATGTTCGGGCCGAACATTTTGAACACTATACACCAAAATGGATCATTTGAGGGCAAATACCTTTCAGCAAGTTTCTAAAATGGACAAAACATGAATTTAAGACCATAATTGGCAAGAAGATTGCACACGATCAGCTTTTTAAAGGCCTTTTGTCTTCCCATTATAGTATATTCCCTTTAAAGCAAACATTACACGTGACATGGCTAGTTTCTTCCAGGCTTCATTTAACCCTTGACAAACTGTTGCTCTTTGTGATAGATGGCATTGTAATGACAGTTGCTAGTGGATGAACAGTACGGTTATACGAATGAGAAAATGTTTTTTTTTTAAATGGGTATATATTCACCATTTTATGTCATGTTAATTTTGGGTGTGCCATCTAAAATCATAGCCTAGTACTTTGAGACCTTTGTAATGACCAACATATTTAAAACGTATTAATCTATCAACTCGAAGCGCTAAACATGCTAAATGCAGTTAATCCGGAACATGTCTTTTCACATTCGTGCTATATGGTAATGCATGATGCGTTTGGCAAAAAAGACCTTGTCGGTTGACATGTTTGATGCACAACGCGCATTGTGTAGTTCTGAATCAATTAGCTGATACACATGCGTTTTGGGGTACAATTTTTTTTTCAAAACTGAAAAACTCATTAAACATTCAAAGGATATAATTATATATAAATAATGATTGATAAAATGTCGCGAAGCCTGTTTCTAATAAAGTTGACATCCTTCGACTTTATGATGTGTGAGTTACAACTTAATTAAAGTTGTAACGTTTTAAAAATTATTGTAAGTGTCATTTTTTTTTTGTTTACACGTAGTACTTTTTTTTTTTTTTTTTATCTTATCCCCGACCATCTTTGCCAGTGATCTTAGATTCAACCAGATACACACTGTTGAGTCATGCGGATTCTGTGGCTTGCATGGTCTCTTTGTTTTGTGAGTATTTAATCGAGGATTTAAATAGTGAGTGAAGATTCATCGCGGTTAACATAGCGTGGTGTTCTCTGGAAAAGAAATGACACCCCTCCTCAACCGATCATGGATTTGGACTCTTTTCCATTGATCCATTTTCATATGGTAATGAACCTTTGAAACGCAACTCTATCGGCATGGCAGTGCAGGAGTATTGGAGCTCCAACGCAATATCAATCGCCAGCTATTTTTTCCCTGGTAAAAACACAAACATCTACGATGGATGATTTTGACAAAACATCATTGTTTGCGCTGGTGGGTACATCGCCGCATTTTACTAGACTGCGAGCATTTCGATGTATCTCATTCTGACTTCATATGAATCAACCTTATCATTGTTTATAGTAGGGTTCCATGTAAGACATTGCTTCATGGGTCAAAACTGGTGTGCCATTCCGATGAAAAGATGATTCAAATTATTGTTTTATTTTAGGATACCAAAGTGGAATCATGTCAAAATGATTATGATTATGTCGTGATTACAGCCCATAGCCATTGCCATTACCCGGTGTGATTATAATTATGAGAACTGTACCCCCCCCCCCCCCTTCCACTCCGGGGTCAGAGGGACCGCATGCGTGTTCCCAAAATGTTCGGTAAAGGGGTACTTTTTTGCGGGACAAGTTCTGCCCGCGAATTGTTCCTGTTAGTTTTGAAAGCTCATTCAGGATTATTTCATTTTGATTTAGGGGGGTCTCCAAGGCAGGAACAGCCCGCAAAAAAAAGGGGTGGGGGGGGGGGGGGTGGGGGTCAAAATTGTTGGCAGACTTGGGATAGGGGTGGGAACGGGCATAGGAGTACCCTAAGTAACACTGAGTGGGAAGGGGGGGTGGGCTGGGGAACTGTAGGGCCGTGAGACTAGACAATCAAGAATACTAGATCCACAACCTCTATCTAAGTACTGATATATTTACCTAAATCATGTTGTGTCGGTTTACCTTGATGTTTGTGTACATCCCTCTCGTCAACAGGAACATGTCCTTCAATGCAGTCGGATATCTCAATGCGGATGTCTTCCAAGGTCTTTCATCTCTCGAGTACTTGTGAGTTCGCTTGGACGTCACTGCCTTCCATTTCCTCCATCTACCTGTTAACCTTTTATGGGCCGAAAGATTCCTGCTCGATTTAATGCACTCGTACCTTGTGTAAACGAATACGCTCATTGCAAATAAAGAAATTGTCTTTACTCTTTTCAATTAATTCAGTCCTTGTTGACAATGGTTGAGTGGAGACATTTCATCAAAAGGCGAGCGTAAAGTGAACTTGAAACTGCATGTAATGGAATCCACCTGGCTTCACCCATTGTAAAAATGACATATTTTATACATATTTAAACAGGTTTCATCTTTGACTTGTGTTCTTTTGCATGCGTTCCATTTAACAGTGATCTGAGCTATAACCACATTCAGCGAATAGACGGAGGAGCTTTTCAAAACATGTTTGGTCTCCGCATCTTGTGAGTATGCATTGCAGGACATTACGGTACTTAACCGAAATCAGTATTTTGTGAGCCGACTTTTTATGAGAACTGTATGTGTGCAACCATATCTTTTGTTTTTACCTCGGGAAGTTTTGCACATTTTTATGCATGGAATGGAAATTAATACGGAAAATCGTTTTCTTCAATGTTCAAAGTATGTTGAAGATAAATTATAGCTTTTGTGGATGTTTTGGTACAATCACCACGATGTCATTACTGAGTTTACGTAGTTTTTTTAAGCATGAATAGCTTTATATAATCAATGCTCGCCATCTGGAGAATTTGAAATTTACTGATGTATGAAATAGTGATTTTCTACTGGTATTGTGAAGGTGGGGGAAATTATATATATTATGTTTTATAATGCACTTCTATTAATGGTAAGTACAATGTAGACAATAAAGGAGTCATGGTGGCTACAATGGCAATTTACATTGATTAAACATCTTTCACATTATGCAACATGGCATTGGTCTCAATTTGGTCTCGTCTCAGTTTCCTGGTGGAGTCCGAGCTCGGCCTTCTTTATCCTGAAACCTTGCACGGTCTGACGTCACTCGAAGCCTTGTGAGTCTTGGAATATTTCGTATATCTTGCATATCGTAAATTATAACGCACGCGGACTTGCAAAAGTACAAAATTCATTTGACTGAAGTAAGTGTTGCGTAGAAATAAATTTTCCCAGGAAGATACACACAATGTGGTGGAGGCAATTTTTAAAAAAAACCGATTCAGAATGGGTTTTAACCCATAAGAAATACATATTTCAGATGTATCATGTGTGTATTAAAAAGGGAGAATGAAGAAAACATCACTTGCCAGTATTTCTTTTCGTTACGTCTAAACATGTTAAACAAGGGGAAGTACGCCTGTAACCTTGAGACCACAAAGGTGGTGTTAGTGAATCGATCAGATAATTGTGTGAGCGTGTGTAATGGCCCAAAATGTCTTCTCTATTTAATTGATTACTGTCATAGATCGCAAGGTAAACTTGCAAGAGCTTGTACCACGGTGTGCACATGTGAAGCTTACCCCTCTGAGTAGCTCTGAGTTTTTAGTTTTCTTCGCACCTCAGTTTAGTTTGCCCCAGAAGTTAGAGCATATTAGAAACTGTATGCGTTGAATGCTCTTACAATTAGTTTAATTGAAGTCCAGAATACCAACACGTTAAATTAGTTAACGCACTTCATGTAAAATCTTTCAACTTTGATAATTTTTTGTTTTTATTCCTCATATATTTATAGGAAAAATTGAAACCAGCACCTATTATATGTTAATCCATTGCATTATTTGATATAATTTTCATTGTTATTGTGATGTATAGTTTCTTTCAATTGATGTGAAATTCAATGTTATTACTAGGTAAATTCGCTTGCAATTTACAAATTCGAACAAAACACCTAAAACCGCATGATCTAACAACAACATAAAAAAAAAAAAAAAAAAAAAAAAAAAACACCGCCCGTTATGTCGTTGAGCAAATTGCAAAGGATATAATTTGACTGTTACTAGACTTTAAAACAAATGTTTGGCTCAAGTGGAATGGGGATATCATAGATATAACAAATATATAAATATCAATTGCGTTCATCATTTTTCGATGGCCTTTCAAGATAAAGAATTAATATTTTACATCACGAACGATGAACGAACAATGAATATACCAGCCATTGCAATCGTAATCACTTCGAAGTAGACGTTCCTGCTGATTTCATTCCCCTTCCCGTCTGACCATTTTTCTTGTTGAAGATCCACGTCCGATAGTCGCCTGTGTTGCCTCCTGCTGAACGGCAATATCACCCAGGCGTCTGATCCGCAGTGCATCCGCACCTATCAGCCCAGCCCTCTAGAGACCTGTGGCAGCATATACCCCAGCATCGCCCTGCGTGTTCTCGGCTGGATCATGGGGCTTACTGCATTGCTCGGCAACACCGCCGTCCTTGTGGCGCGCTACCGCATGAGGAACGCCGCCAACACCAGTAAGGTGCAGAACTACATGATCATGAGCTTAGCGATGGCAGATTGCCTCATGGGCGTATATATGATCATAGTGACATCTGCCGATATGTATTACGGGCAAGAATATTACATAAGTGCGCCACAGTGGCGGCAGTCGGGGATGTGCCTGTTTGCGGGGTTTCTCGGGTTCTTGTCAAGCGAGGCGTCTGTTTTCACTTTGACACTGATCACGATTGACCGGTTCATCTGCATCGTGTTTCCCTTCTCTGGACGCAAGATCGGAACCAAGACGTCGATTAAGATCATCGGCTGTATGTGGCTGTTCATCTTCGTGTTGAGCCTTGTGCCGATCCTGACGATGTCCACTCATCCCGACGTCTATGGCCTGTCGGATGTCTGCCTCGGCCTGCCCCTCCACGTCGTAGCAGGCAGTGAAGGCTGGCTCAATGTCACAAGCTCCGACCACTTTTCTCTTTTTGAGGTCACATATGTGATGACCGACAACAGTACCCGGCCGCCATGGTGGTTCTCTATCGTCATCTTTATCGGGGTAAACCTCACCTCGTTCGTCTTCATCCTGGTCTGTTACATCACCATGCTGGTGAAGGTGGTTCAATCTTCGCAGGCCGTCCGACATAACTCGGATACAAGGCGAGAGGTGCGCGTTGCCGTCAAGATGGCCATGATCATCGCCACCGACTTCGTCTGCTGGATACCCGTCATCGTCATGGGGATCCTCGTGCAGACCGGCGCCGTCGTCCTCGACTCGTCCATCTACGCGTGGACCGTCATTCTCATCGTTCCCATCAACTCCTCCATCAACCCGTTTATATACACCTTCATTCTCTATTTAGAGAAGGGGAAGGCAAAAGAAAATGGGAAGAACGAAAAATCACATTCCACAGAGTTGGAGACAAAAGTACGACTGCAGGAATAACCGCTACCGAAACACAGTGGTCATAATGGAAGTGGTTTATTTTAGACAGTGTAGGCCTACGGCTGGGATGAAATACCATCATCTAGGATTAAAATATTTACTTATTCATTCTCGCTCTGTTTTTATTCATGTATCTTCATGTCTATCTCCCAATCGGGGTTCATAAGTAAGCATTTGGGAAAAATTATCCAGCTTGAATGTCAATTATGCTATAATCACAATTCTTTTGTAATCAATATTGATAAATTTGTATATGACTTGCCATCATAAATGTTGATTTCTATATTTTTATGATAAGCCCGCATTACTAACATGAATAATTGAGTGATACCTTATTTTCCACAGCCCTTAACTCCCAACCATTTACGTGACATATTCAAATCTACAAGAAAAACGAATGTGTCATATTGCATATAATAATTTTTCATGTAGCCTGTGCAGTATGTACTAAGTCTTTGTTTTTAAATAATTTTCATATTATTTGTGTTCATGTCATTTTGTTAAGTTAATCATTCGTCGTCTAATGTAAAAAAACATATGCACATATATCCTAATTGAATTTATATCATAATTATAACGTGAAAGATCCGTTTGGAGCATGAAATATAAATGTGACTTAATGTAAGAGATAGTTAGCATGAACAACAAAATCCTGCTAAAAACATAAAAATCACTTTTGATTGGAATTTATTGACAATATGTTAAATTGACTTCTGGCGGGTAAGAGGTAGCAAGCGTTAATTGCGATACTAGATAATATGCCATTTTGTACTGTTCCATTCATATGTAATATCGTTGAAATATTTTGTATGTGTTTTCATTAAAGAAATAAAATCATAATGTGTTTTAATTATCAACATTAGAATCAAATAATAGTCATTTTATTTTTGTATATGGTTATATTAGACATGTTAGATGAAATTGTGGTTTATGTATTATTTGAATGGAACTAACCAAAGCTATTTGGGTGTGCAAGAGAGGGAGAGAGAGAGAGAGAGAGAGAGAGAGAGAGAGAGAAGGGGGATGGGGGAGAAGGAGAGAGAAAGAGATAGAGAGAAAAGGGGGTGGGGGGTGGGGGAGAGGAGAGAGAAAGAAAGAGAGAGAGAGAGAGAAGAAGGGGGGGGGGGGTGGGGGAGAGGGAGAGAAAGAGAGAGAGAGAGAGAGAGAGAGAGAGAGAAAGAAAGGGGGGGTGGGGGAGAGGGAGAGAGAAAGAAAGAGAGAGAGAGAGAGAGAGAGAGAGAGAGAGAGAGATTGCATGGGAATCACACTGTGTCATCGCTTGTTATTTTTTGGTCCTTTGATTATTTTCAAAAACATTCTCTCCCCCTCTTTGCCTTTAATTCAATTCAATTCATTTATTTCTCCTCTTTCAATTTTTATAATGATGGTACAGTTTACTTCACAGATTAACATACATATAAACTTACATAATACAATGAATAAGATAATACAAATTGAAAGGGAAGGAGGGCCGAATAAAAAGGAAAGCTTAAATGTTCTTTGAATGTTTCCATGGTGAGAGTGTACTAATAAATACTATTTAGAAAATAGCAAAACTTTCGGTAACACCATGTGGTTGTATTCTTTCGGATAATTGGCCCACTTATGGGGTGAAGAAAGGAAAGGAAAGTGAAAAGTGAAAAAAGGAGAGGTGAATTTTTATATTTTTATATTTTAAGTGTTATAAAATATAAAAATTCACCTCTCCTTTTTTCACTTTTCACTTTCCTTTCCTTTCTTCACCCCATAAGTGGGCCAATTATCCGAAAGAATACAACCACATGGTGTTACCGAAAGTTTTGCTATTTTCTAAATAGTATTTATTAGTAAAGGAAAGCTTGTAGGGTGTAGGCCCCCTATTAAAAGTAATTATCATGAACTATTATTTTATGAAAAAACAACAGTAACAACTGATTGAATTATTACAAAATCATTTTAAAACGCAACGCAACGATAAAAATTATACACACACACAAAGACTAAATGTACACAAACATAAAAGTTGCACAAAGTCACGCTATATTCAAATGGGAAATGCAATTACTTATAGAGACGATACAGAAGAAAGTCTCCCTTTGAAATTTGTATTGAATTGCATTGCATAATATCATTTGGAAAAGAATTCCAGAGTTTTGGACCTATAAAAGCGAATGTCTTTTGAGCAAACGATGTTTTATTTAGTGGTAGATGGAAGGAGCTCGCCTGGCGAGTGAAGTAACTATGAATAGATTATTTTTTCGAGTGAAGTAACTATGAATAGAATATTTTTTTTTTACAAACATATCATTAAGAGACATAGGTAATTGTTTAGTGATGAGCTTATACATTAGCTGTCCAAGCTGAAAAATATACAAGTCTTTAATTTTCAAAGTCTTGTCATTCAGAAAAAGATTATTCGTGTGTGCCCGGAAATCTGCATTGTTCATAATACGAATGGCTCTTTTTTTTGTAATATAAAGAGTTTGTTAATTTGGGACGTTGCTGCAATACCCCAGGCGATAAGTCCGCAATTCAAGTAAGGAAGAATTAACCTGGAATACAAGGGATAACATAACATAATTAGGTAGGCATTGTCTTAATTTGCTGAGGATACCAGTGTTAAGAGCAATGATTTTGCAGATATTGTCAATGTGTGCTTTCCAAAATAGTTTTTCATCAATGATTAGCCCCAAAATTTCAGTTGATCGGACCCTTTGAATGACAGTACCATCAAAAATAATATTATTTGGCAAGGTCGCAAGCTTATAATACTGTAGCAAGTAACTAGTTTTATCTATATTAAGCGACAGTTTGTTTGCTTTTAAGTTCGTTATTTAAAATTTGCGTCAATAGCTCTGGATCGCTATGTGAGAAAAATATAATCGAGTCATCAACAAAAAGTATAAATTGAAGCAAACCAGATGACTTCTCAATGTCGTTTATATAAATAATGAATAAAAGTGGGTCAAGAATGCTGCCCTGCGGAACTCCACAAAGGACAGGTTTAGGTTCTTTTGCTTAATTTCTTTTCCGCTATATCTCATAATTTTTCTCTGATATCAATCTATGTTACTCCGTTTAAAAACTTAATTGGACAATTGTACATAATAGAATAGACTTTACCGCGCCTATAGAGAGGTTGTACAAAAAGTGGCTCAGGTGAAGGCCCGAATGAAGAAACTCAGTTTGGAGTTGGGGCGAAAATCCCAGCAGATTTGGTGTTTACATTAGGGACGAACTGTCCGAAGAATGAACGTGAAATTAAGCGCGCGGCGGGATATTCAAGTGAAACAGGCTTCTGCATGACGAGTCTCTCACTTTGTGTGTAAGTATGCTGAAAATATCTTGTAGAAATCCTCTACTATGTGCCATAACATGTGTATCATTATCACAACGATTGTGATAGGGATTAAGTCATGAAGGTACCCGTGCTTTGGTGTGATTTTGCTGCTTCATCGTCTGCGCGCAGTCCTGTCATAAGTCCCACACGCTCATTTATCAGTTTGTTGTTGTTGTTGCTGGTTGATTTATGCCGGCGTGTTCAATCACACCCGATTATGTACACGCCGGCATACATGTAGAGGTCTAGTGGGTCGAATCCAGCTAGGACGTCACTGGCTCTCCGGAAAGGAGTCTACGACCCTGTGCACATTTAGTTTGTTCGTTTAGTATACTGTTTAGGGGCCATAATAATCATTTTTGTTAGCTGTGCATTTGTAAATTATTCAAATTATGACTGTAGTTAGCCCCGCCTGCCCCGGGACAGCTCCCGCGCAGCGCGGGAGCGTCCTGAGGGCTCGCCACCAATTTCCCTGCATGTCTGGTCCGACTACTGAGAAATCAACTCGTGCACATGAATGAATTACTCATTTCAAGTACATTTATCACATATAAAACAATTTTATATCTCAGGTATACATTCAATACATTCAGTGAATGTATTGAATGTATACCTGAGCTATAAAATTGTTTGAAAATGCTAAGCAACGTCACATATCTCCTCTTCACATATGATCATGATCTTTGTAACAAATACGGTTTGCTGAGGCTGCCATCTTAGCTGCTTCAAAAACGTATACTGTAAAGGGAAACTGGCGCATACACATTAAGTTTTGCATCGCAGCTGCTGTCATGCAATTCTGAACCACTGTAGGTCAATAACAATTTTTAAAAATGCAACATGAATTAAATTCATCTTCAAACCAACTACGGAATTATTCAGATGTATATTTTACGTAAACATGTGCAATAGATTTGAGATTTGAGTTACAGAATTGCTGAAACCAAGTAATATAATCACTGCTAATCTCGACTTCCTTACTTCAAAGCTCCGTGCTACGCAGCCCGTTCACTGCGTGAGCGGGCTGGTCGCAGTAAGACTGTAGTGTAAATTGTGACTTTAGTCTATGTTTGTTTATCCTGCAGCATTAATTATATAGGCCTATAGCAGCAATGATCGGATTCGATCCTGGGGCTGAGTTTTCCCTTTAGTTTAGGGGTCTAAATTAGTGTAGGTTGCTAACTTAAGTCTTCTCAAGGATTATGATTAAGACATCCTTACCCAGGCCTTACCCTAACTAAGGCCTTGGAAAAAACGATGAAATTAGCAACCTACACATAAAATGCTTGAACCTCCCAAACCAATCCAGGAATAGGCAGGATTCCCCTCAATTATTGTTTGTATGTGTTTCTCTATCTTCTTCTCAAACAGTATGCTACCAAATATATGATTGTTCAACATGGGAAAGCGAAAAAAGCAGCCTAGTTTGCACACTCAAGAGAAATGTGATGTCTGGCTGAGTACTGCTGACAAAAAAGAACAGGTAAGTTTCCAAATCAAGTCCAGCAAGAGCTGATTACTAATAGCCCTACAGGACCCCCACATGCCACACAAAATGGGGTGCTTGAGTTGAACTCTGCTGTCCTGCAGACTTAGCACTGTATTGTTTTATGTTTTCTTTCTCTTCCCTTTCCTTTCCTTGGCCACTTTGTTTTCTTCACATTATTTTAATCATGTCATTATTTGACTATTTAATTGTGTATAGAAAGGAAATTGTGTAAGTTGTGAGAGAAAGGATACAACTTACAAGCTGTAAGGATTTTTAACTTCTGAAATTTGCTAGAATTTAAGTGTTTGTGCAATGCCAATTGCAATGACAGTGTGATATTAAGTTTTGACAGAATGGAGAATGAAAGAGAGTAAGAGACCCAGTAATCATAAAGAGCCATTAATTAACATTCCCAATTTAGATTGAATACTGCCACAAAGTTTAAGCTGTGTCATACCCTTCACCACACACATTACTTGACAATATTTTCAATTGATCTCAATTGCTCTAGGAAATCTTGTTTTTAGATTGTGATTATTTCATTACCATGTTAACATGTTAAAAGGCATGTAAATAGGTAAGATTTTTTTTTTTTTTTTTTTTTAATAGAATGAGGCTTTAATGAAATAGAAGCTCTTGAGCCAGTTTTGGGGCAAATCACTTACCACAATACAAGCTTGTGCACTTCTTGTCCCCATCACACTATTCAATATGTATGAAATGTGAAATTATCTGAGTGTTTTTTTTCAAGTGGAAATAATGATGAATTGAATGGAACTACTGTACTACATGTATCCATTCACTGTAAGAATGACTGATTGTTTGTGTCATTCCTTTCCTTGATTTTGCCAATGATATGAATCCAACCTCACTCTTCTTCCCTTCTCCTGACCTAGGTCCCTGCCGTCAAGAGACAGCGAGTGATGCTCCTGAGACCGATATGCAACAGCTCCACGCTCAGCATCTCTTCTCAGCCTGTTAAGGCCGGCACGAAACAGACTGGCATCATGCAGTTCTTTGGGCGAAATAGAGGTATATGCTCACCACCCTGTAAAATGTATTTTATCAAAATACTTGCAATACTCTTTTGAATAAGGCTGCAACAGTGTGTAAATACTCGTTATGAAATAAATCTGAGCTTTTAAATGGTTTTCTTGTACCCACATGTACATTTGATTCAGTCCTAGCATCATTGGCCCAAAACTATTGAGATACAGATTGGTTATTTTAATTTTTATGAAATTGTCTAGAAGCGTGCTGTGACGTCCTTTACAGGCTGCACAGTTTCTGTTTTAGAGAATCTTGTTGTTATATATCTATATACAAAGTTCTATAAATACATGTATGCAAATGTTTACCTTGTGCTTGATGCAAGCATTTGGGAGCATAGTAATTTATTGTTCAATAGAGGGAAAAGTCTGCATTGATGGGAACAATGCTCTGAAGTAATCTTTAAAATGGGGTGAGACAGCAATGTCGAGCTACTGAAAATTGTGCCCATTTACCCAGAAAGTGTGTTTCTCTCAAGAGCAGTCAGATCTGAGGGCGATGTCACAAGATGACATCTTTCTGCAGTGCCACTTGCAGCCAACATAATATATTTTTTCTGAATTCACAAATTCATATGACTGCAGACTATATACTCATCTTAAAAATCATCTTACAGTCTTTATTTTTTTTATCAAATGGTTTGATAATACAATGAATGGATACACAGTACATGTATTAAAATGTCCCTTTTGTATTCCCTCCATTTTGTTTTAATTTTGATTGATAGCAAACAATAAAGAAAATCAAGACACTGGACTTCCTTCGCAAGACAAGAATCATCAGATAACTCTTCCAGAGATGAGACAAATCCCCAGGACTGACGTTAATGCTGATGCTAATTCACCTAAGCGCAGAAGAAGGGACAACAATGCAAAGCGCAGTGAGTTACCCATGGCAGGTTATACTGGACGGCATGAAAAAGTTTGTGCAAAGGAAGAGAGGGTTGAATTCAATAAGCCAAGTAGTGCTATGCATTTAGAAGAGAACTGTGACCTGAATCTGAAGGAGAGCCAGAACTACAGTGAGGCAGGTATTCTAGGAATGGATTTCCCTTCATTAAGAAATGTGTGCAATGAAAAGAGTTATTCCAACTATAGAGGGCAGTCTCCTGGTAGCAGTGCGTTGGAAGGAACGTCCATATTACAGCCCCATGGATCCGGTCAGAGTGACATCGTGTTAACAGACTCTGTCCCCATCCCTCCAGTTATCTTGCCTGACACTGCGACGGAGTGGTCTGTTCACATTGACCGTAGAGATGTGAATCCTGCCTCCATATCGACATCTGTCACAATGGATGAAGATTCACAAGTCACTAGGAGCTCCTTGAAGACCACAAAGAAATGTGGAGATTTGTCGCCAGCAGCCGCAAGATTTCATTGTGAAGAACCGTTTGTAGACAGTGAGCAGCCTGGAAATGACCATCTACAGTTTGACTCTGATACATGTATGTCTATGCCCCAAATTGTTAAGCTCCAGAGTGACACAGAAGGGGGATGGTGGCTGTCTAAGAACCAGCGAGGTGATGTACATTCACAGGATAGCGCTTCTCAGTCTGAGAGAGTCTCATTTCCTGATGAGGCGAAAGCAGATGATCTTGATTGCAGTGACTCCTTCTCCATTCCTACTCCTATTGTCGTGGAGAGTAAGGGGGATGGCTTGACCTCCCCACATCCGTCCACTGACCGCCTTCACGCACTCACTACTAGCAAGGTTCATCCTCATGACGATTCTCCGGACAGCTTTGATCTGACCCCTCCTTTGTCCCTCCCTCCCCGAGTCATTGCAGAACCATCTCAGATGACAAAGTCGTGGTCTCGATCTGATGTCTGTGATAATCGCACAGCATCGCAGGACTTCACAATGCACCCCAGATTCACGTCCTCTGTCCTCCCCCATCGGTTGCAGGGTTATGAGAGTTCTACGCTCGATTCTGCGAGTCAGCCCAATGAGGATGCTGATGATGTAACCTTCACGATGGGAACACAGGGGTGTTTGAAAATCAAGCGTCCCAAGAGCAGAGGCCAAACAGCTTATAGAGCAAACACACGTGATCCTGCGAGCCAGTTTTCCCACCCCAGTGATCAGACAGATATGGATAATGTCGCCTTTACAATGGGATCACAGGCATGTTTGAAAGTCAAGCATTCTAAACGTGGCGACCAAAGATTTTATGTAAAGAACAGGCTTGACTCTGTGAGCCAGCTGTCTCAGCCTGGTGAGCATGTAGATGCGGATGAGGATGTGACATTCACGATGGGATCGCAAGGGTGTTTGAAACTCAAGCATCCAAAGCACAGAGCCCAAATAGATCATAAAATGAGCACACTTGATTCTGCCAGTTGGCTTTCTCAGCCCAATGAGCAAATAGGTAGAGATGATGACGTGACCTTTACGATGGGAACGCAGGGGTGTTTAAATCTGAAGCATCCCACACACAGAGAGCAAAGACATCGTAACACGAGCACAACCAATAGTGAAGTGAGAGATCAAGCACCTGCAGCAGCAAATCATACAGAAGGTTTATCGGAGGATTTCTCTGAATTGTCCGATGAGTTGAAATTCACGATGAGCTCACAAGGGTGTTTGAAATTGAAACCAAGAGCTTTAATTCGCGTTAAACAAGAAGTTTCAGGATTTAGGCCGTCATTGATTGAAGATGATTCTTTGGATATGAATGTTGCAGGTAAGCCTGTTAATGGTCATCGTGACCATCCATGTGATGATTGGATTGATGATGTAAGGAAAGGGACAAGAATTGACCGTGCTTGTGCGTCGCATGCATCCAGCCGATATGAGCTGTCACAGAATACTGATGACATGCCACCTATTGTGTTGTTTGACAGCAGTGAACAATCTTCAGATGAATGTGCTAGTTTGCGTTCCCTCACAAGAAAAAAGACAGTTGCATATATGAATCTCAAAGATGAATCTATGTCGACCAGTACTATCTTGGAAGTGGATGATGATGAGTTTTCTCAAACAGAAGAAGAGTATTAATACAGTTTTCATGAAGAAATTATTTGTGAACATGTACGTTAAAAAATTGCTTTATTTGAATAAGGTGCTTACTACTTCCATGCCTCAGAAACATTGGCCCCAAAGTGATATTTGTTTGAAATAGCTAAGAAGTCAATGGTCCAATATTAATCAAACGTGGTACAATCATGGATCACTAGATGGAGATTGATTAAAGAGATGTGAGTTTCAATTTCGTATTGGTCAGAGATCGATCCACTTTGCCAAATTCGCAAGGAATGGCCCCAAATTGATCTTCTCAAAAATAGCTTCGAAGTAAGTTTCATTATCAAAGAAGATCATCAATTCAAATCAGAAGTTGTAAGTAGAGGCAGAGGCATATTTTTAACAAAAACACAAATGGAATGAGACTGACTAAGGGGCAAGTTTGGACTTATGATTGATTCAGATCAATCACAACTCTTCTCAAGACGGGGCCCTGGTTCCATCATATTTATCACTACTTCTCTGTTCTTTAAATGACATATGGCTCTGATTTTTTTAACGTGCCCTTTTTGTTGTGTCAACCAAGTGGTCAAAAATGAACACAAGTAAACAAGCTTCAAATGTCCATTTTCAACATCAAAACCATTTTAATTTATGAAAACTGCAAATAGTGAGGTTTAAATGTTATAGTACACTCGTGAAATGTTCTTGAACGCAACAACAAGTCTTAGTTTTATAAAAAAATTGTAACATGTCTCAAACTTTGGATATTCAAATCATAGTTGGCCAATATGATAACAATATACCTGTACATGTATGTATATGTATGTTAACTAAATGGTTCAAAGATTATCTGTTCAATTTTTCTGTTCATATATCTCATACAGTGTACATGCATTTGAATTTTTATGAAGCTTCAAAGAAAAACAACAAACAGAAATACTGTGTTTGATCATCTAAAGATTTTGTTTAGTATGCATTCAGTAAACTGTACTTATATGGGGTTAAACTTCTTGCAGGTAAATAATACATGATGCATCAAAGTTACATACACAAAAAAGGGAAAAAGGCCATTGACTGACAATTTTTTGCCTCTGGTATGTTTTGGACGTTACACAATGTTAACATTTCAATTTCTATGCCTCCGCCACAAAGTGGCCGGAGGCATTATGTTTTCGGGTTCTCCGTCCGTCCGTCCGTCCGTCCCAAATCCATTTAGGCAATATCTTGAGAACTGTTGAGCAGATTTGCTTCAAACTTGGTACATGTATGTATTGCATGAAACTAATGAAGTATGTAAAATTGAGGTCAAATCTGATTGAGGTCAAAGGTCAAAGGTCAATGAACTTTGTAAAAATTGCCACAAAATGACTTTTTCCACAATAAATCCAAATCCAAGGATGCAATTCTCATTTAACCTGGTACAAAGATAGATCACTACTTGGAGATAGACTGGTGACATTTTTGGTAAAATTCCTGAAAAGTCAGAGGTCAAAGGTCAATGAAATTTGCCAAAATTAGCTAGTTTACAACATTTTATGGCTTTGCTTTAGTTTCATTGTTCTGTTACATGTATGTATTTTTAGAGCATGGTTCAGAGATTGTCTATGCCAAATATTTTGTTCATGTGCAAGAAATTGCATATTTTACAATGTTTGAAAGAAGACATTAGGCAAATACATGCATACTGCATTCGACCATCTAAAGTTTTTGTTTGGTAAAGTAAATTGTACTTTTCTGGGGTTAAACTTCTTGCATGTAAACAGATAATGATGCATCAAAGTTACTCCCAACAGTTTTTTGGAAAAAGGAACAGGCTAACTATTCTATTTGTTTGGCCTCTGGTATGTTTTTAGATGTTACAGAATGTTAACATTTAAGAATTTCAACATTCTACATGTATGACTTAGCTTTGGTCTATTTGAGCCTTTTCTTGACAAAAGAATTTCAACATTAACATTTCATAGCCTAGCAAGTTCTTGGTATCAAGTACACTCCAAAGGAATTGGCATCAGGAAAGGGAAAGGGAAGAAAGGGAAGGAGCTGCAGTTTTATTTAGTGGTATATTTTGTCCAGTTCAGTATGAAACATGATGCTTTAGCCTAAAAAGCATCGTGTTTCATGCTGAACTAGACAAAATACATGTATACCGCAGTTTAAAACTACGGCTCCTTCCCTTTCCCTTTTCCTATGCCAATTCCTTTGAGCTGTAGTGTATGTTATATTTAACTTGATACATAATTTCAATACATACTTTTATTTTTAAACGTGAACTTGAAATAACACAATAACAGAAAAGCAACAAGATTGCAGTGGTTATAACAAACACCTGCAAATACACTGAAATGGTGCAACACTTTGTATGACATAATGCAATGCACTATATACACTTTTACATTAATTTGGAAATTTCTTAAAAGACCATCATTACAACTAGAACTTTTTGAAATACTGAATCATCTTGCTCGAGATTGATGACCACACTGGGTTCAAACGAGTACAGTTGTAGTACCAACTGGTAGCCGGAAAGGGAGGCTCGCTGATTGGTGTGAGAATCTCTCAATTGTGCACTTCAGAGCTGTCTACTTTCGTTGGCCAAAAACTTGTTTATTCCCATTGGTATCATGACGTTCATCAAACAGGAATCCTTTTTGACGATTTGGATAATCCCTGGCCACCATACGCCATTGTAGATCACCGCAACCCACTGATATCTCTCTCCAAGGCTACACAAAGGTAGTGTTAAGGAAAATATTTTCATGTAAATTGTTCTAGGTTAAACTAATAATTTACGACAATATTGTTCATCTATTTAATTCTTTTTGTTATTTCCAACTTCTTGCATAATGTGAGGTGCTGTACACCACATTTCACCTTATGAATATTACTTCTATTTTTGTAGTGTAGCAAATAAAAGGATACACATTGGGAACTGTTGACTCGTCGGATCTTGTTCTGGTAGTTTTTCTTGTGAGCCAGGTGCCTCCTCAGTTGATTCAACGTTGGTGGATATCTCTACGACACAGGCAGTCATTCCCGTTGTTGCTTTCATATTAGTTGTAGCTGTTTACTTCTTGTAAAGTTGGCGCATCTTCCATTGAGTGACGAACTCTTTGTTAGCACAACATGCATACTTGCTACTACGGCACTCTTCTTTGTTATAAGTTCAGGCCACCGTCAGGTGTATTCTCGAACTGTTGAGGATGTGATGTGGGTATGTACAGTGTCTCAACATGAAAAGAACTATAGATGGATACTAGGTGCAGCTGAAAAAACATCCCGTACTTATCGGAGCTGTATCTTCTGTACCTCATGCTTGAAGGCTGGCAAGGAGGTACATTGTACAAACATAAAGTGAGATTTCTGGTTTCAACTTGATTCGAAAAGTCAGTTGATCGTACACTTTGTTCTTTCCTTGTCTGAGGAAGGGTGGTCATTTGCTTGGTGCGTTTTCCAATCGTGGGTATTTCTTTCTCTACCAAGAAAAATGTACAATGGCTCTTTGTGTGTGTGTGTGTGTGGAGGTAGGACCTGGTTGCCTGACATCTTTGTCATCTCCTGAGAAGCCCAGTTGTACATATCCTTGGCATTGTTGATGACGACACTCTGCCCTCGGTACAGCCTCATCCAGTTTAGCTTTCAGCGTCCCAGTCTCAGCGTCTGACACCCCCCCCCCCCTTTCCATGATCCATAGAAGCAACGTTGAATGGAGAAGTCAAAGTCATGTGCAGCATAGCTAATGTCAGCAAACGAGGAGGCACATTTTATATTGAGATGCTGCGCCATCAGTGAAATGAATATCTGAATCAGTAGTTGTCTGTCGTGTGTCAGATACTGATTAGCCGTCTCCAGAAAGGTGTGTTTGGTGATCTCCAGAAAGGTGTGCAAGGTGGTCATGCTGGAGGTTATCACATAAGATGATCATATCACGTACAATATCTGCTCCTTCCTTGTACATGAAGGAGACAACAATGGGGTGCACAGTGATTTGCTTCTTCCCATAATGGGCACTTTTGACTTCATCTTGGAATTTGAGGGTAATACATGTACATGTATTTTCCCCAAAGTTCAATACATGTACCATGAGGACCGTGTTTTCATCCAGATTTTCTTTCATGTTTCTGTACCGGTCATTCTGCCACTGAGCAGTGAACAAATACTGGCAAATGTTTACACCAACAGCAGGATGAAGTGCATCCCTAACCCGCTCATCACACTACCTTGATGGTCCCAGACCTACTAATCAGCACTCTGCGGACAGCCTCTTGTTCCTTGTGGGATGATGACTTGCCACCCTCTGTCACTTTTTTCTTCTGCTTGATCTTCTTTCCCACCTCTTCCAGGTAGTGTTGTCATTCCCTTAGTCTTCAAGGAGTTTTGCATAGTGGCTTTTGTTTCTGTTTTTCCTGTCTTTGCACGATGGGCATGTAGTGTTGTCACCCCCCCGATCGAGTCTTCAAGGAGTTTTGCATATTGGCTTTTGATTCTGTTTCCCCTGTCTTTGTATGATGGACATGTATCATTGAAACATGCTGCTGTGTCGTACCTGACTTGTTTCCCATACATCATTATATCCATCAACCCTGTAACATCATTCAACTTTGATTCATTTACCCTGTTAAGGCCACTGCCTTATGTGAGAGTCTAGCCAGTTGAGACAGAGAAAAACTCGACGAGTAGATGCGACTTGTTTTATTTCCTTGAACGCGACTTCTGTCGCTTCTGTGCTCCACGCACTCACAAGTAGATTCACAAAGCCGATTCTCTACAAAAGAGAATAAAAATATACACTACTAAATGCCTGACACAAAATATGAAGTTTAAACATTTTATCATAAAAACACATGTAAAATATGAAAACACCTGCTTAACATATGATCTGATCTTGGGGTTTTGGTTGCGTGGCCCAGCCACGACTTGGCGAGTTCCCATCAGTGCCATAGACTAATCTTAAACGTCTAAATAACGTGTGACTTAAAACTGTAAACTACTAAGTTACACCGAGCTAATTCTATAGAAAATAAAGGTTAAACCAATTCTGAGTCCTCTAAACTCGACCGTGGTTACATACACTTTAAATCAGAGAAAGCCAGCTAAACTTAAGATAAATTACAGCAGCATAACTTAAACATAACTTTGACTTACAAGACTCTAAGTCTCAAAAACACGCTGCTAGAAAATCTCTAAGTTTACACACAAAAGCTAAGTTAAGTTACAGACTAAAAAATGCTAACATACCGATTATTGCGGGTTTTTCTTTCCTATTTAACTCCTAGCTATGCTGACTGGTTACACTTTCACGACTTCAATACACCTGGGCTCCCGAGCCGAACATACAGCTAAACTTCCAGAAGTATGCTAAGTCCAAGTTCCGTCTCTCTCTCCGACCCCGACTGGCGTGGATCCTTTCCCTGAGAAATCTGGCTAAACTCTGACCTTACCGCCAAAATCAGTCACTACTTATAGTGAGTCACGGTCACCTGACCGCGCGCAATACCGGCGCGCGCCCCCGCGAGCGCGAAGTCAGAGAGAGAGGCGCGAAATGTAACGTCACAAAACTGTCACGTAATTAGCATTGATCACGTGATCACGAGCACTGGCTAACAATAACAGCTAACTGTACTAAGCAGGCTAATTACACACACATAAGCAGGAATCGCTGCTTTTAACACAAATACCAAAAAACACGTTAAATACACTCTATGCTACGAAACTGTCTCTAAAATGTCTATGCGCGTTAGGGGAAGGTTCATGTTCCTAACATACCCACTAATCTTGCGTTGATGTGTTGCTGTTGTTGATACAATGTCCATGACAATTTCATGTCCAGTGTGTTGAGTTTGAACTGTATGTTAACACAGTAGACACACTGATGTACGAAGAGGTGCGACTCGACAAGCTTGCAGACTGTGGATGGTCGCAACTCTCTGAAAGTACTCCAGCTTACTGGATTCTGTTTTGCTTTGGTGTACATGTACTTATTGTACGTTCCTCTCACTGATGCAGACATGAAATTCTTCCCTTTGTTTTTTTTTCTCGAGACGATGTGTTGATGAATCTTTGTAGAATTTCTCTACGTCCTCTACTGTTTCTTGTGGTAGTTTTCTTGATGTTGCTTTTTTGAGAGCCTGAATAGAGGTGCCTTGATCAGGCATGAAATTTCTCCACGGATTTTGACATTCTACAAAAAAGTAAAAAGAAAAAGTTATCTTTCTGCATGCACGTATGTATACATTTGTTTACATTGAATGCAAGAGATACATACTGCGTTTTGATCGTGGATTTTACAAGTACAGTATTTGTAGGGTGTGTGGTGTCGTTTCCTCAACAACAAAATGGAGACAGTCGAGATGAATGACTCTCGTGTAAGTGACATCGAGAAAGATGTCTCCAAAAAGTTCAAATCAATGGCAGTGGTTGGACCATGAAGTTGAGCTGGGCCTGTGGCGTCTGGTGCAAGTGTACAAACTCTCCAAAACAGCGAAATTTGATTGTAAAATGCATCTAAAGATTTTTTTTTTCATACCTTAAATTCCAAAATTTTCCCACCCCTCCACCGGGGGGCCGTGATTTTTGTTTGTTTGTTTAGAGTTCTTTGATCTTTCTTTAAGTTCCATTCCTACTTATTCATTATCAATACAAAAGAGTAACATTGTATTGACTTTCTTTACTTTTAAACCTGTCACAAAAAATCCTTTTTTAGTTGACAAATTTCCATTAACAATTGGCCCTTCGATATGGGAGGTCAATCGAGGTCCATGCCTAAAGATAGGAAAACCAAATTCTAGCTCTGTCTTTTAAAAATTTGTGCCACAGTGCCATTAAGCTTTTAAGTGTATGTTAAAAGAACCAGAGCCATATATTTTACACATATATAGTACCTGTAGAATGGAGACATATTACATGTACCATGGTGTTTGCAGATTTACAGCCCTGGACAAACATTTTCTGGTACCCCCCTCATTTCTACAAATTACAGTGAGAGACTTTTCTTTTTTGTGAAACGTGATATTTTAATGAATATAAACAACTGCTTAGATGGGGCAATAAGCTGTATTTACAAAATGAGAATTAATTAGAGGGACATGTTAAGAATTGAAACATTTATTTTTACAATGTTTTCTGATGTGGATGAACAAGGATTACGTTAGCCACATTTACAGCAAATGTAAAAAAAAAAAAAAAAACCCAATGAATCTTACATTGTACATGCATAATCCATGGATACATTTTGCTTAACAGTATGTTCAATTTCATCCATGATTTCTAACAAATTTTTTTGAGATCTGAGATTCCAAATGCTTGACAGACCTTCAGTACATTTGCAAGACTAATTTATTTGCTTTTATGATGGATACATTTGAACAAATCATTAACAATTCTAGTCGAGTGCTGAATAAGTATGTATGTCACATGAAGATAATTTTGTTCATCACAACATTCTGATACATGTATAAGTGAATGTATATCACTGGCAGTGTTTATGCCAGATTGCTAACTGTCTGTTTTGTTTATTTATATAAAAATATGTTTTAAGAATAATTCATATAGGGGTATACTTTCAGATGTTAACACATCTCAGGTTTTCAAACTGTACAGAATACTGATTGGTGAAGTGACAACTCTCGTGTCTAAAATGCATGGCACCAAGTTAGTTTACAGTGTGGGTACAATGTATAGATCAACTTACAAACGTGTAATGTCATATGTGACCAGAGAATTCATTGCGCCCCATACTGTAAGTTTCATTGACGAAAGCACTTCATAAGCAAATGGTGGTGAAAGTTACAAGTTCTTTCATACATTGAACTGTATATGCATTCATAGTTAAGGATACCTTAAATAGATGAAAAGAACAAATTATTTTCCAGGAAACGTAGGCTGTTAGGTAAAATTCATATTTTTTCTTCATATGAGGTAACCTTTCTTAGGGGGATTCTGAGCTTTTGGTCTAAACTATTATGACATCAAATGCATTGTTATTGTAGAAGCTGGGGAGGGGGGGGGGGGGGGTTATAACATTGAAGTTCGTACATATTGACGTCCATGGTTACAAGTGCAGTCAAAAGAATATATTACATTTTATGTACAATGTATATATAGACACAGAGTAAAATACGAAGGTCAGGATTCATTACTTGTCATATGAAAATGTGTACAGTGTATCTTACATGTATTTACATGAAATGACATTACAGTGGGGGGATTTTCTGGCTAGAACAATAACAACTTGGCTCATATTGCTACAATATTTATACGTCCCTCTATCAACTCCACATAATGTGCAAAATACATGTACATGTTTTTCCTAATCGTCTTTGAAGGAAGGCCTATCTAAATTTGTTCAATATATACATGCACATGTATGTACACAGTACACAATCATATTTATTAGCTGATCTTGTTTTCTCAACAAAATTCATTGTCACATGTACTGTGATTCCGAACTGTACATTCCCATTAAACCACATGGGGACTTGAATAAATATTTATCTTTTCGTATGAATACTGCAGTTTGTTCCAGCTCTTCTTTGTGAGGTTATATTGAGTCGATGGGACGATGAAAAGGTGTTCATGTATGTATGTATGTATGTACGAGATAGAGAAAGGCGAGAGAGAGTTATAGAGGAATGATATACACTGTACAGTCTATAGGTGTATACATGTATATACGAAGGCATGAGAGAGTGAGAAAAAATGGTTCAAAGAACGGCTAGGGACTTACATCAGGGAAAATGACAAAGCGAGGGAGAAGAGAACTTTGCGAAAATGAAAGCGTTAGAGAGGGGGAGATATAGATTGAACGCGATAAGGAGAAGATAAAAGAACATGAAGCTTACTTGATTACACCTACTTTTAATTGATAAAATGCTTTTAGTTTCCCTCCCCCCAAGTCATGGACTTGTAAGGCGCCACGTAATCATCCATAATTTATTTGAAGCTCTTAATGTACACAGAATACACATGCAGATATCATATTCATATGATTTCATGTGTTTATTTTAACTTGATGGAGAAATATTAGCCCCTGCAATTTTCATCATGCCATATCAATTGAAACAGTTTTTGTGTTAAGCCTCGTAGGACCGCGGCCTGAAGAGACCATTGATTCATCACATAGTGTATGAGCCCATGGTGATGAGACGATTAATGGGTTGGAACATGTTTGTAATCTTAAGTTAGCTTGATGAGCCCAAAGTAAGTGGCGTCTGGTCGCATGTCGACGGTGCGCGACGGATATGATGACACGATGCCCACGTGATCACCAGCCTCCAACATCACAACGCCGCTTGACTGGCACGACCCGAACCTGTAAAAGAGATATAATAATTAAACAAGTGAGAGAATAAGTAAGGTGGGTGAGAGATAAGGGAGGGGAGAAATAAGATAGAAGTACGGAGAAGAGAGAGAGAGAGAGAGGGGGGGGGGGGTGGGGGAGATATAGAGAGAGATAGAAAGGCAGAGAGAGAGGAATATATATATATATATAGTAAATAGTGGTAGTAAAATACGAGCTGTGATTGGCTGGATTGGTACCACGTGACCTCCCTTCAAAAAGTTATATTGTACATATGTACAATATAACTTTCGATTTTTGGATGGCTAAACCCGTGTTAAATGAATGGGGAGAATATCGATTAATTTGTTTTCAATCGATATATTTGTATATCGATTTCCCAAAGTAGCATTTTTATAATTTCCGATCGCAGATAGAAATACAAATTTACGTGGTTTAACCCCTTACAGCAGACGACAAATTTTGAGTATCGATAGCTATCATGCCTATCGTAGGTGAAAATTATCGGACACTTTTTCTGTCATTTCTTCACCGGCGAACAATTTCGCGAAGAACTGCAAAATGGATAATAATTTCCGATTTCCTTCCCTTACGGAAGAGGATCTTGCTTCCATTGTGGATGACAAGGATTCCACGCGGACAAAAGGAGTAATAAGCTACTCTTTGAACATCGTGAGGTCGTATTGTAGGCAGAAAGAAGTGGATTTTGCAGTACTAACTGAGCGATGCAGTGCCCCAGAACTGAACGATTTTCTACGGTCTTTCTACGCCGAGCTCCGCCAAGGTAACGGGGAGTCTTATGCGAAGAGGTCGATGATCACTCTTCGGTACGGTTTGCAGCGTCACTTTTTGAAGCACCGTCAATTCGATATCTGTAAAGATGCTGCATTCGATGGATGTAACGAAATGTTCAAAGCCATACTCCACAAATTGAAGGCTGAGGGAAAAGGTGCAATTCGACATAAGGACCCGGTTACACCTGAGGACATGAATAAAATCAGGGAGTCTTTTGACCTGACCGTACCAAAGGATTTGCAGAATAAGGTGTTCTTAGACCTCATGTTGCATCTCTGCAACCGGGGCAGGGAGAATCTTCGACAAATGAAGAAATATGATTTCGCTGTACAGACAGATTCAGCTAATCAACGATATGTCCATGTTGTTCGAGATATGATTACCAAGAACCATCGCGGCGAACTTAATCACGATGAAGAAAGCCAGGGTGGACGGATGTATGCAACTGGTAAGTCTGACTGCCCTGTAAACTCGTTTCTTGAATATCTCTCTCACCTGAATGAAAACTGTGATGCACTATGGCAGCGACCAAAGGCAAGAAGGCCTGCTCAGTCAGCTAGCCCTTGGTATGACAATGTACCTGTGGGTTTACATACACTTGGAAACAAGATGTCAGTGATATCGAAACAAGCACAATGCTCGAAAGTGTACACCAATCACTGCCTCCGTGCCACGGCCATCAACAAACTTGATAATGCTGGCTTTGAAGCTCGCCACATAATGGCAATTTCTGGCCATCGCTCCGAGAACAGCATCAAACATTACTCAAGAGTTGGAGAGAGTCAAAAGAGGAGAATGAGTTTAACCATCGCCAGTAACAATGAAGAGATAGCAACATGTTCTTCAACCTCTGACTCTGCCAGAGAGGTACTTAGATCTTCTAAGTTTGTCAGGTTCTCTAGCACTGCCACTACTAGCAACGTTCCTCGATCGCCTTCACCACCACAGGAACATGCACAGTCATCACAACTTGTGGTAAACAGTCAGCCGACTTCCTCCCCTATCAATATCAACTCTTCAGTTTCTTCTAGAATGCACCTCCACTTCAACAATTGTAAGGTCAAAATTGTATGTAATCAAAAATAACTACCTTTCAACATACTTACTATACTAGGTCTAGGCCTAAACTGTCTAAGTTAGACCAAGACTTGTGTAAATATTTCTGTCAAAGTGTCATTCTAAACTTTTGGATTGGAATCTATGGATCTAGACTGTCTATTTGGAGTTCATTATTTTGGAGTTCATTGTTTGGAGTTAGCCTAATTGTTTGGAGTTCATTCAACTGGACTAGGAGTTCATCGACTGTTTGGAGTTCATTCAACTGGACTAGGAGTTCATCGACTGTTTGGAGTTCATTTGTTGCTACATGTAATTAGGAGTTCATCGTGTTCAATTGGAATTTCACAAATATAAGGTAAGAAGAACGTATGCCATCTAGATCTAGACTATGGTAAAATCCATGATGGGGGGCTTAGATTGAGAGATCTATTTACTATAATAAATAGTGAACGTTCTATCATACAATATTACTGGACTATATGAACTCCTAATATAAAATTATCCCTCGTGCAAGCCTATTTCACCTCGGCCTTCGGCCTCGGTGAAATAAACCTGCACTCGGGATAATTTTATATTTGTCGTACATATAATCCAGTATATTGTACAATAGATTGTACACTATTTATATAATAGAGAGAGAGAGAGAGAGAGAGAGAGAGAGAGACAGACAGAAAGAGCGAGAGAGAAAGAGAGAGAGAGAGAGACAGAGAGAGAGAGAGACAGAGAGGATGAGAGAGGGCGGGGTAGGGAGATAATGGAAAGGCAAAAAAAAAAGTAAAACCTCACTGTCCAAGAAGTGACTGAAATAAAGCAGGGGTTGGGGCGAAACTCACTTACGTACCAACTTTCTTAAATGAGCACAATCATGACAATGGCGTCGTTTCTTTCGACGCTCACATCCTTTACCCAACATCGACAGTAAGTAGGCAAACTAGTGCCCACTTGGGTATCGAATAAAGGTGCAAATTTTCCGTTTGCCCTGTAATGGGGGAGATAACGAGCCCACACATTACCCAGTACAGGCATATCGTAAGGTGCGTTAACATGGACGCAATTTGACTCTGATACTGTGTATTATAATGACACCCCAGGCGCGTTCACACAGGTTATCTATTGCAACGAGTGTGTCTATGTGTCGGACTGACCAATGATCGATGTTTAAATTACAACGAGTACAATCAGGTCTTTAATTGATGCATATTTATTGAACTCTTCTTCTAGTCTCAAAGCTTTAAAACGATTTTCTCCAATCGGCCGATTTTCTGGATAATTTTTGCCTGGATTTGACGCATTAAAGTAGGGTGGGCAGAATAATTTGGGGAAATATACTCGCCCAAGATGCTTGCGCAGTTGTAACATGTAATACAATACAATCTTTAAAGATGTAATCGAAGAATATTGTTTCAATACAGTAAAAAGGCTCTAAACGTGAAATCAAGCTGCAGTACAAAAGTCTCGATTTCACACTGTTCCGCATGATATTCCATTAAAAAGTTGCACACACGTACCTGGCGAATGCCGAGCCGCGCACGCCCATGCATTTAAGGAACGGGATCCCGTTGATGACGGTAGATGCTCCGTAGAAGGCGGATTTATCGTAGAAGAGAATCTGTGATGGAACGAAAGATTGAAAGGTGAGTTTATAGGACAAGCAACTCGGGAAAGGAGATGAGGTGCGGGGGGGGGGGGGGGGGGAGGGGTAGGCAGGAGGTCGAAAGGGAACACACACCTGGGTTTGGGGGAGGAATAGGGGTACAAGAAGAAGTAGAATGCACGGGGGAGGAGAGGGAGAAGGAGAAGAAGAAACAGCAACACAACAAGGAAGATGGCATAGTTTCTGGAAACGAAATGTTATTAGACAGAGAAGGCGGAGAAAAAGAAAAAGTAGTAGAAGAAGAAACAAAAATAAGGGGAGGAGCAGAAGAGGGAAAGAGGTGGGGAGGGGGGGGGGGTGTCTTTCAGGCGAGATCAGGCCTGTACTATCAATATTTGCATATTGTTTCTATTTACTTTACATATCGGCAAGGAATTTTTTTTCACATGAACTCAATGTAATTCATAATCACATGTCAATTAGTACTATTCGAAACATCATTGATATATGTACCAACACCTTAACCACAACCAATAGCAAAAACCACTGAATCGGTGTTTTTGTTCGTTTAATGTGCTTAATCCCATAAAGGATTACCAATGCAAGCAATGACTTGCCAGGAGGCGTCATAGAGTTTCAGTTTTACACCCTTGCGTCTTTATGGCTATGGCTCAGCCGTATATCTTTGGCAGCTCCTCGGGAATTATTTAGAAACCCACATGCTAACCCTCCTTATATTGACGCTTCTAGCTATTTTCATCTCCAAAGTACGATATACTTCAAACACGACAAACCATGTAATATGTAACGAATATAGCCTAGTCCATTGGACGGACTTTGCGATATCCTGCCGTTGCGCGCCGCTGTCGAAATTTTGCATGAGTAATTTACACATTTCTGCTCCGCAATGCACAATTATCTTGCCGCCTCGCTGTGACGTAACAATGCCTTGCGAGTCAGTCGATCGGCCTACTCACACTGCTGTAGACGTAGTAGTGTCCTCTGCGTGTGACCGTGACGTTGCCATCGCGACCCAGTGTGAACCCACCCGTCGTCGTGCTCACGAACCACGAGTTCACGTGACCGTATTCATCTGAGGAAGCAAACAATGGTAGAAGGATAGAAAGTGAAGTGGGTGTTTTGTCGCATGCACAGAAGCTTTCAAGATGATGTTTATATGTGTATACTCAAGTCCTATGTATTGTCCTTTCTGTGTTGCGCTTTTCATTTCATTAGCCTGTTTACATTGTATATCCTTTTATTATGATTATACATTTTTTATTAGTTCATTTCGAAGAGAGAGTTTGATATCATATTGGTTAGATGTTTGATTACTTCATTGATGGAAATACACGAGTGATTGATAGATTAATTGATTAATTGATTGATTGACTGAACGTTTTGAACGGCTGATTGGTTGATGTTATGATTGATTTACTAGTAGATTATTCCATCGCTTTCAAGGATCTTTCTTTTCTTGCCGCTACCACTCTTTAGTATAATTTCCCCATTTTGATCTGTCTACATGCAATGTTTATTCGTTATATTGTATTCGTAATGCTGAGAGGAATACAACTGAGACAGAAACTGAACTGATTACTTGATTGATTGATTGATTGATTGATTAACTGATTGATTGACCGATCGATTAACCTTTCCTGTGTCAGAATAAATGCTGCTCTACGGGATTTGTGTGCATTATTGGTAAACAAATGCACACCTGGCACACAAAGAATTATATGACTTATTGAACATTTGATTTATTGTACAAATTAATACGTGATGCATTTATTAATTTATCTATTCATTGATTGATTTACTGATTAATAAATTGGTGAATGATAGATTATACCAAGTTTGGTGAGGCCCGAGTAGATGTCTTCTGGGTTGGCCTGAAGATGAATCACGCCCAGTGGAGAACTTGTAGATCCCAGCTGAAAAAATAACAACAAACACACTTCAACAATTTTATTGGCTTCTTTATCCTTTCTACAATTTCGCTCTATAAACAGACCATGCGTCTTGAAAGACTATTCAACTGAAATCCCTTCAAAGTACAATCTTTTTATATAGTTTTCATGTTTGGATAGCTAATACGCATCACAAGATTTTAAAAAGTTAACGTAAATTACGTTTGTTCACAATCAACTTTGTATGCACTTACCTGTGACGAGGAGAGGCCAGCGGTCATGGTTGAGCCTATGATTGCATAAAATAAAAGAATTGTTAGCCAATTATGAACAAACATTCCATCGTAAATTCGAATAATGTCAAGAATATCATTTAGATCAGTAGTTGAGAGCAAGAATGTGATATTTATTTCCAGTGCGTTGGTAGTTTAAAGATTGCCTAATGTTACGTTTATTTTGCCTCACAAATCAGGTGAATGCGTAGACCTATCCATAAACGACCGTAGCGATATCATTGATATTACTTGATATCAAAATATTAAGTCCAGAAACTTATTTTGTGGTGGCTCGTCCAGAATCATTTAAAAATATCATCACCTGGGGGCCGCGTTGCATAAAACTTACCATTAATGGTAACTCTGCGTCAATGGTAGCTACCCTAGTGACACCGCTCGACAGCCAATCAAGTCCAATATTTCCATAAAAATTACCAGTGATAGCAAAGTCCAGTAAGTCAATAGTAAATTTTATGCAAAAGGACCCCGTGTTATACGATGCGCACACGTTTTAATTGACAGTCTCTTATATCTTACTACCAGCAACACAAGATAATTTCATGGTTTGTATTGTCATGCATTTCCCTCTTGAATATCTATTTTAATCAGTATATCGCATTTCACCTTAAAGTGCCAGCCAAACTGCTGTGTATGCGCTCTGTGTGTATTAGGCCTACTCACGGCTCGGTCACATCTGACCGGGGCCATGTTGCATAAATAGGTTTTCAATTATTATAACCATGCCCATGCAAGCTGCGGACACCCACGTAGAAAAACACGCACTGTCGGGTGTGACCATGACATTAGTGTATCGATGGTGCATAAAGATCGAATCAAATAATATTCGTAGATTCTTAGGTGCCCAAGCACACGCCCGTCGTACCTGGTGGGCCCTGTGGGCCGGGAGGGCCTGGCGGGCCCTTCGACCCAGCGGCCCCTCTCATCCCCTGAGGCCCAGGCAAGCCGGGCGGTCCCCCGATTCCCGGCAGGCCAGGACTCCCGTCCAAGGCCTTGGGCCCCTCTGGTCCTGGGCAGTGGGGAAAACAAAAGGAAACACGCACATCAATTTTTCCTATTCTCTCTTTGAATATTTTTCTGACGATATCGCTCATGCATGTCATTCCATTGTTATGATATGAAGTTGTTACTGTTTTTACTGTTTCTTGTGTGTGTGTATGTGTGTGTGTGTGTGTGTGTGTGTGTGTGTGTGTGTGTGTACGTGCGTGTGTGTGTATGTGTGTTCTTAGTCTTGGAATGATTTGATGAACATATTTTGATGGATGCTATTAAAGACCAACGGCAACTTAATGTTGCTGCCGAATATTGGCTCACAACCTATACTGAATTGTACGACTTATCATGTATATTTATTGAACGTTCTTGCTCATGTGAATATTGACTGTACGTACGGAAATAAAAAAAAAACTAATGAAGGTCTATATATTCCGACTGAACCGATCTACAATGACAATATAACATGAGCAACTCGCGATTTCTATCATAATCTATACTACTCCTACCATCGCCTTAATTACATACACACAACCACATCCATTACAACAATCTACCTCACCACGATCAACAGTAACATTTCCTCTTCAACTACCACTTCGACCACCACCACCATGACCACAACCGCCACCAATACAACAACTACAAGCACTATCAGAAAGCACAAACACACCTACAATGTCTATCACAGCAATAGAAAATCGGCATCATATACCATGTCTATCTGGCAGTCCCGGTGGGCCCTTAAAGGCCCCACCTATCTCAAACACAAACAGCAATTACTGCCAACTACCACAACATAACGCAGCCACATCCACTATGTCTACAACAGCACTAACACAAAAGACTCCTATACGATCTATATGGTTGTTCGACTGGACCCCTGATCCCCACGAACTATCATTGGGGCCCCACCCATCTCAACTATATACAAATTATTACTGTCAACCACCACAGCATAACGTGGCCACATCCATCGCCCCTACCACATCAATAACACAACAGTGTCCTTTACGATCTGGTTATCCGCCTGGGCCCCTGATCCTCATATATCCTTTGGGCCCCACCCATCTCAACTATATACAAATTATTACTGTCAACCACCACAGCATAACGTGGCCACATCCATCGCCCCTACCACATCAATAACACAACAGTGTCCTTTACGATCTGGTTATCCGCCTGGGCCCCTGATCCTCATATATCCTTTGGGCCCCACCCATCTCAACCATATGCAATAATTACTGCCAAATAACCACCACAACAAACATGTCGAGATCCACCATGTCGACCACAGCAATAATACAAAAGCCTCCTATACCAGCAATATATACCTGGTGGTCCGGGTGGGCCCCTAGTGCCCATATCCCCCTTGGGCCCCACGTCACCGTCCTCTCCCGGCAGGCCATCCTCGCCAGGGCTGCCTGATGTGCCCTTCTCGCCTGTCACAGAAAGCAAAGACCATCTGTCGTTATACTGTGGCAATGTTTTCTCTTTTCAATCCTTTCAGTACTAGGCAACGTGTAGTTCTATGGGTTTTGTATACATGTATTGCTTGTTAATGAATTTGCACATGGCACAAAAGAGTTAACGCATCAAAATCAGTTGAAAGGTAGGGTAACTCCCCCCCCTCTTTTTAGTACTTGTTAAAGTCATGAAATTCGACATTGATCATCAATTTACCCTCAAGTGTACTCTCGAGATTATATGAATGAAGTCTCACAGTTATAACTTCACAAACCTTTCAGGAAAAATGAGGAACCATCCTTGTTAACGTTTAAAACACCTTGTTTCGCAGCGACCACACGCTTTTTCTCAAAAGCATATGCATAATGTCATGATGTATCATTAGGTGCGCGTTCTTACATGCCTCTATGACAATTAAGTCCTTCATCAGAAATAGAAAAAAAAAACTATTTATGGAATCATGCAGCACACAACATACATGAAATAATGGAAAACCACCTTACACGTGACGTCACAAAATCATTTAAAAAAAAAAAAAAAAGATCATTACTTTTTTATCCTTTGACGGATTTTCATCAAACCTACACCATGTTCACTAATATATTTCTTTTATGTTATAACTTTTATTAATATCAACTTTTGGGGTGAACTATCCCTTTAAGCGAGTCTTACCTCTTCTTCCTGGGGAACCTTGTCGACCCCGCTCACCACGCGGACCCATCTCACCTTTGGGACCTTTGGAGTTGAGGGAGGCACATCAACAAAATTAGAAACATAATGCAAACTATTTCATTTTTCTCAATGTCGAATGGAACATTTAAGAGATCCTATGCAATAGTGTATGCGTTACTTTAAGGTCCCATAATCTTCGGAGTTTTGAAGCGAAACACATCCACAAAAATTAGCAATATGACATGTATGACGGATATGATCTTATTTTTTCGATGTCGAATGTAACATTTAAGAGATCCTATGCAATAGTGTATGCCTTACATTAATGTTTCATGATCATTGGAGTTGATAAGAGCGACACTTCAACAAAATTAGAAACATAACATGCATATGATTTCATTTCGCCGGAGTTGTATGTAACATTTAAGAGATCCGACGAAATGATGTATGCATTATTTTAAGGTCCTATTTGGAGTTATTAAGGGAAACACACGAACAAAATTAGAAACATTATGCATATGATTTAATTTTGTCGGTGTTGAATGTAACATTTAATAGATGATACGAAATGGTTTATACATTAAATCAATGTCCCATGATTTTAAGATGAGTGTTTTGTTGCATGAGTTTCTTTGATTGTCTTAGTAGTATTTTCAAGTGCAGAGGGACATTTGAAAGCAGCTTTGTAACTGAATTGGTCTACACTGCTATTTTTGTATTTGTAAATAAAGAAGACATGAATAAATACATGCATGACTTAATGACCCCTTAGATTAATTTGTAAATGATTGAAAGGAGACAGGGCTGTGAAATAGCAGGGCGGAGATACGGCAGTATGTGTGTGTGTGTGTGTGGGGGGGGTAAAGAAATAGGAATGTATGCAAAGAAAGAGAGGGAGAACTTGTGAGAAAGACAGGCAAGCGAGGAGGAGGGAGAGGAAGAGGAGGAGGAGGAGGAGGAGGAGGAGAGAAAGAGAGAGAGAGAGAGAGAGAGAAAGAGAGGGGGGCGGGGGGAAGGGGGGGGGGGGGGGTAAAGAGGGAATGGAAACGGTAGATGGGGTGCCGGGGGTTGATGTAAATTAGGACGGGTTGTTATAGCCATCATGAAGTTGGCGTCCATTGTGGTCGTCATTGACATGGTCTCATGATTTCTAAGCTGCGTCCTGACCTGGTGGACAGTCACATGATGCCAGTATCCGCCTTCCCAGGTACCGGCTGTCTCCATGAAGTTCTCCCCCATCACCACCATCATCAACTACATCCATTACTTCCGCAGCCACTCCACTTCCGGCCTGGGGCGCCCTCACGCTTCTGATCTCGGCGAGGTGGCGTGTTTGCCTGGAGAGCGCGTGTTCCAGCTCTCGCACTCTGTGCATCAGGGAAACGGCTGGAGCGAGCGATACGGCCAGCACGAGGCACACCAGCACAGCGCCCCGGAGCGACGGCAGGGATCGTGACCAGGAGAGCCAGCTTGTTGCCACCCCTGGGCCGCGGTTTTCTTTGTGTTCATCTGCAAATAAGGATTGGGTGAGACGGTATAGGGGTTATTTGACAAGCGATGTGAGGAAGAAGAAGAAACATGCAAGAATAATACAACAAAAACAACAACAACAAAATTACCACATCCACAAGAAAAGAAACGTGTATTTAGGTATCTTCAAAATGACTACGGTGCTGATGTGCTATCTTACGCAGATGTTAAAATAGTATGACCCGTATATTATGTATTATGATGTATAAGCGGGACGTGATAGGAATGGTGAATATAACATGAGACGTAACCATAGCTGCGTCGATTTGGCGAGACCACGTCATATTTGATGACCGGATCACAGCTAGAAGGAATCATTTTCATACAAGGACATAATTATGATAACGACGGAACGGTACTGTCCAGCATGGTCAGGCAGTGTTTCACAAGTTAAGCTTTCCGTAAGCCACGCACATCTTTACGTACGGCTGGTGGTCTGTTCTTTTGCTAAATCAGATACCCCAATTTGTTCCTATTTTAACGTGGTGGGAATTAATTTCTAGCAATTCTCATCAAATTGGACAAATCATAAACTGTGTATTCAGACGCCTGTTAACAACAAATAATTTAAATTTGCAGAGATCAGATTTTAACATTAGCTGATGGGAATAAAAATAATTGAACATCTAATCTAACACAAGGACAGGTCACCAGTTGTGCGTAAAGTCTTTCGTAGCTTACGAACAGCATGGTGAAACACCCCCAGATGTGACAGCACTTAAACTATCTAAACGAGCCACATGCAGGATAAATGGTTACTGTATGAGATATTCTATCTTTAAGAGCTTCCGGTACGCTCGTTCAAAAGACTGGCCAAGATAGTCACCATGTCTAAATATAAAATAACCTTGCCCTCGTCCTGCGTTTGGCCATCAAAAAACGCCAACGAACTAACGTTATCAGATACCATGTTGCGTAAGATGTCCACATAATCTCATTACAGGAAATTATTTGTAAAAACAAGTGTGTGTGTATAGAGAACACATCACATACAGTAACTCCCTAGAGAGAACGAAGTAGTGATCGACTGATATCATGTTCATGTTTGGTTGTGAGCTAGAACATTGCGTGGGAACGGTTCTCCAGCCCGAGAATCATCTGTGTGAAAACGGGGTATGATGTTTTCAGTACGAGGTTAACCGAGGTCGTCGTCAGTCATGTGGAGATTTGTTTTGTTCCTGTAAGGATTCACTCGGTGTTTATTCTAAACAAAAGGCAGCTGTAGGCGGGGAAAGGGAAGTATGTTGGAGGGGAGGGAGAAGGGGGAAAGGGGAAGAGGACAAGGCATGGGATGAGGGAGATAGAGAGAGAGAGAGAGAGAGAGAGAGAGAGAGAGAGTGAAAAAGAGAGAAAGAGGGAGAGAGAGAGAGAGAGAGAGATGAGAAAGAGAGATGGAGAGAGAGATAGGGAGAGAAAGAGAGCGATGGAGAGAGAGAGAGAGACAGAGTGAGAGAGAGAAAGAGGGAGAGAGAGAGAGAGAGAGAGGAGAGGAAAGCAAAAGAGAAAGGGAAAGCAAAAACAGAGGGATAATCGGAGAACACTTACTTATCATGCTTGCCGAATTCTTGATCATAAAGCAAATTCCTTACGTTCTTGTTGTTTGATAATGAAAATATAGCCATAATAATGTAGAACGACGTATTTTCACTAAATTGGTTGTTTGATCCGTCCAAAAAAAAAAATAGACAAATGAGGGCGGGTTATTAAAGGAAAATGTGTTGGTGAGAGAAGGGAGCAACTGCGTAGCAGAGAAAGGATGGAATAAAGTTTCTTCGGCGCTTTCTAGGCACAATTTGAAAAAAAAATATTTTAACCTGCCATGACATACATCTCAATACCAGCCAATTTCTTTAGGCACATGTCACGTAATGCAGTCTTCTCAAGTGGTTGTGTCTTTGTTTGGGGGAGGGCGGGGGCAGCTTTCCTCTTCTATAGTAATAATAATGAAAGTGTCAGTGAGTGGGCCGTGTGACTTTGAAAAAGGGAGGGGGGGGGGGGCTTTCCCCCTAAAGAATTAAACAAATGTTGCTCCGCATCATCATCGATTACACCAACGATTTCAAACTCATCAGAGTGAAGACGACGCTCCACTCCACCCTCTAAACTGCAATAGTTGGGCATCGCGTGATAACGAGGCACGACCCCCTCCTCACCCCCATCCCAAGAAGAGGAGTGGCTACGCCATAGATCGCGCAGACCAAACACTGACGGCACCCAACACAGGTGCAGCCAAATCTCTTCACCTCCCACCCAGCTTAGCCCCTCGACAAATTTGAGTTGTAAAGAAAGCCGTGATCTGAAATTTGTATTAGCGCTAATCCTAGTGCCTCCCCTCCGGCGAACCACTCTCTCTCTCTCTCTCTCTCTCTCTCTCTCTCAATCTTTGGACTCAAAGTCGCTTCCTAACCCTCTCAGTACCGATCGTTAATAGTCTCAGGTAAATCAAAACACAATTTATTGCCAGGGACTGAATAAGCTTAAATTCGCCTTCATTGTAAATACGTATGCTACAGTTTGTGGAGTGCTTCCTCCCGCAAAGTACCTTTGCCTCATTTATAGTTTCTTTGCAGGTGGTACTTACTATATTTTGTTGTCTTTACAGAAATCTCTGACATCCATCTTGAAGGGAAAGTCAACCCTGAAGTTGATTTGGTTTTAATAGAAACACGAAAGAAACATATTAGTGAAGGTTTGATGAAAATCCATCATAGGATGAGAAAGTTGCAAAAGTGTTTAAAGTTTTGATTTTGTAACGTCACGTGCGAGATTCTCTCCCTTATGCTGTGTACTATTTTTTTAAATGTCGATTTTCTTAAAAGGGTATGCATCATGTTTCCTGTACATTTGATACATCATTAGAAACATGTTTTTACGCACTTACCTCTATGAAAAAAGTCCTTCATCAAAAAAAGATAAAGAGCAATTTATGAAATCATACAGCACACTACTATATGGGAGAGCACCTCACACGTGGCGCCACGAAATTAAGATTTTAAAAGATCAAAACTTCTTATCCTTTCGGGAATTTTCGTCAAACCTTCATTGTGTTTATTTCATTGTGCTGCTTTTATTGAAAACATTTTAACCCCAGGGTGGAATATTCCTTAAATGTGGTAGTTTTCTTCGTCTGGGCCATCATGGAACCGGTCAGAAGTTAGAGATCGCATTGACTGGCAAAAACATAATTTGCGCTGATTTGAGATACAGTTCAGGAGTATACAAATGCAATACCACCAAAAGTAGCGAAAACAATAACAACAGGAGAACTAGAAAAGGTGATTTGATAAGTGATGTATTATCTATCTGTCATATCCTGTGACGAAGGCGACCATGGGATGTCAGAATTCTCTGTACTGAGCTCTTTGTATCAGCTCCACGTTGTGGTAAACATCCCCTTCGGATGTACATGTAGGCTATTATAAATGTTTATAGTTCTGGGGAGATCCTAAATGTCCATCGCTTCAGTACGTAAATGTTCGAGTACTGATAATATAAAAGTTATACGATGCAACGTATGGGAATTGGCCTATGGTTATACACAAATATAAGACAACTAAACGGATATAAACATGATCTGTTAAAGGACATTTCGATCATGATTAATCAATTATTTGTTGATTCATGACAAATGCCGTCTTCTTCCGAGTATAGGTGAAAGCCATATTGGTTCGCTTGATATGTACACACTATGAGTACAGTGTGTTATTGCCCAGTCCATTCTAGTCGTGGACTCTCATAGCCTAGTTTCCATGGCTGTTGAGCATTAATAAGCCAAACTATTCAATAAAGACGCCTGGTTGAAGTAGACTAATCATTCCCAATATCTTCTCCAGCTGCCCCAATCTGAGAAAAGGGGAGAATGATACAGAGATTAGTGTAAGAATATTAAACTCTATTTTTCAGTTTAGATCAGAAAAGTCAAACAGCCTGGAAACGAGGCTTGGAATTTTCGTGATATATTATTCAGCACCATCTGTGAGGGCATGATGCTTTGTCGCATGGTGGTGGATCCCGGGGAAGACGCTTCCTGTCTCTGTCCTCCTATCTAATCTGGGGGGCATCGCACCGAGATGTCACCGGCGACCAGAGGTGCGAACTACGACAGCTCGAACGCGCTACGACCGAGCGAATCGTGTGTGCTGCTTCAAAAGGCCGCATCTCCACTAGCCTACGTTTTTCGCTGTAGTGCATGCATAGATGGACACAGCTAAGTGTGCTAACGATTAAGCCTACACACTCTCTCCACCGACTGAGTTCAAAGTCAATTCAATTCAATTTTATTCATCCCCGTTACCAACCAAATATACTTGCCGCTCGATTGTCTCCAAAGGCATAACTGCGGATATCCATAGTTGAAGGCAGCAATCGCGTCTTATCCACGTCAGTGAGTCATTTGTCAGTCAGTCAGTAAGTCAGTCAGTATGAGGCAATGGGCCTGGAACGGTAGAGACTAGCTATTAATGTATGCCTATACATGTCTCCCTACAACACAACTGGCAAGTCGTGCGATATTCGTATTTTTTAAACGTTTTGAAACAGCGTCGCATCAGCATTAGTCTGTCCTTACGGACTATGTAGATACCCATACGCGTGCAAACGCTTTCACAAGCACACACTCGTTATTAAAGATTACGATAATACAAATCCGGATAGCAGAAAGGTAATGATGGAAGTTACATTTCGGGCGATGTGGAGTTACGACCTTTTGTGACGGCCGTACATTGTACGGGAATTCAAGTGGCGGGACCACGCGTTCAGAAGAATGTGCGGGGAAAAAAGGGGGACTGACACGTGACATCGTATGTCGTTTGGTAGGGACTGAGAAATCAATTCAACACATGCAATGATCGATTTAGCAATGAAGTCAAAAGTATTTCGCCAGACGGATCCAACTGGTGAAGGAAGAAAAAAAGAAAACCCAGATATGATGAGATACAAATTGTGCGGGATCTGTTGTTCAGTGTGTATCTATATGCATTCACGAATGCTTACGTGTGTGTGTGTGTGTGTGTGTGTGTATGTTTATTCAATACGGGAAGGTTTATTTCATGGGGATTAATTTGATATCATTCATTGCATAATTATATGTAAAGGATAACTTTTTTTTTGTTTTATTGTGTTTGTATGAAGGTTTATCAGAATTGTATTTTGTATTTTTTATTAGAATTGTATTTTGTTATAAATAGTTCACCTTTTAAAAAAAAAGACATGTTATATTATATGAATGAAATCACAATAAGAAATGTGTGTGTGTGTGTGTGTGTGTGTGTGTGTGTGTATGTGTGTGTTGGGATGCACGTGTGTGTTTAGTTTGTGCAGTGCAAAATATAGTATGACGGTGGTATATAAAATGATGTGATGAGGGGAAACTGATTGAAAAGTGCACACCAACACACAAAAAGGAAAATACAAAATAGCATGATCAGACGGTACGTGGACTTCTATGAAAAACGCACGTACACATGCACATACAGATGAGTGAGAGAGAGAGAGAGAGAGAGAGAGAGAGAGAGAGAAGAGAGAGAGAGAGAGAGAGAGAGAGAGAGAGAGAGAGAGAGAGAGAGAGAGAGAGAGGGGGGGGGAGGGGGGGAGGGGGCGGAGAGAGAGATCATGATGATACACACAAACATACATTTAGAGATTAATATGGTCATATACAGTCCATGCAAAAACAGCAAGATACAGACAAACACACATACACACACGCTATAAGTCTCAGTGCCAAACACTGGCGGCCCTATAGTGAACAACTGAGTTTCCCTCTCATTTCCAAGCATTTGCATCCCTTTATGATAAATAACAACTTATTTTCCTGTCCTTGAGTGGATTAAATGGATAGTTCACCGTGAAAATAACTTGGTTTCAATAAAAGCAGAAACATGAAAGAAGCATATACATGTATAAATGAAGATTTGACGAAAATCCGTCAAAGGATAAGAAAGTTATGATCTCTTGGGTTTTCCATTTTGTGACGTCGCGTGCGAGGTGCTCTACCATGTGTTGTGTGTAACATAATTCTATAAATTGCTCTTTTCCCTTTTTTGACAACGGAATGACTTTTTTCAAACGGGTATGTGTGTAAAACCGTTTCTAATGATGCATCAGATGCACGGGTAAAATGATACATATCTTTTTTTTGAGAAATCCGCATTTTCGAGAAAATATCAACATTTAACCCCCCATAATTGTTTTGTCCTTTGATGGATTTCCATCAAACCTTCACGAATATGTTTCTTTCATTTGTCAACTTATATTGAAACTAACTTGATGTCAGGGTGAACTATCCCTTTAACTGTAATTCTATCCACTCTCGTTGCTACTCAAAAAAACAAAAACAAAAGGAAAAGCAATGGCGGCGGTCAGAGTACACAGCTTCGTGCACAATGCCTGTGCTATGACAGTATGGCCTCAGGTTCAACTCATTTCGTTTCGATGGCATAATCATCATAATCATCCATCATGACGGCGGGGGGCATTTCTAGATTATAACGAGTCTGAACATCTCTTCAAATTGCGATATAGCGATGGCAGCATACTAAGCTCCAGATGGGCCACTGACCACTTTACCAGACTTCACCATGGACAATATTGGGAATACAAAACGATATTCTGTGTCTTCTGGAAATTTAGCGATATGGAGATGCATGCTTTTGCGATCAGACGTGATTAAAATATATCTGGCTCGGCTGTTAATCTTCGAGCATGTTTCTGGGTTCGTGAAATTGTAAAGCCGGCGTTATTATGCCAACGCTCTATGATGTCCTAAAACGGTTTAAACAGACGTAAGCCCTATAATCATGTTTTTGTCGTTAAAAAGTTTGTACACACAACACGGACATGACGAAAAGTAACTTTTCCCGCCAACTACCCCCCCCCCCCAAAAAAAAATAAAAAAAAAATAAATAAATAAAAAAATCTCAAACGATTCCACCCACACATAGATATTTTTATGGCAGCAAATCCATTTTTGTATGGAAATGAGACAGGTATTCGTTATGAAAGTATCATGTCATTCGCCTTAAAATGCGTCGACGCTGGTGCATTCATCGTACGTCTTTTGAGCACAAGATTCGGCATCGAATTAAACTAATTTATTCCATGCCTTGAATAAACATAATCAATTATGGCTTGAGGGAGATTGATGGAATTTGAAAAAAAAAAAATAGAAGCGCTCTGTAGCTAAATTTGTCGAGAGTTCGTCTCTCGTAGTCAAGAGGCCTTGGGATCGACTCCCACTCAAAACCTTGCAAAAGGAAAACTGTGCGTACTGATCGTGTTTATCATGAACATTGACATCTTATAAATAACTTGATTGAACCACTAGGCTAAAATAATCAGTATGAAATGCATCGTGTTTATTGTTTTTTTCTCACTTGTCCATTCCTGCAGTGAATCCTATGAACTTTTTACAGCACAGGAGAGGTACATGTACGCACATGAATTAGTCATCCAACATTGGTTGCATCTTTGCTATCATTCGTTACGAAAGTTGCTCTCTGTATATCTCTGATCAACACATTTTGCGGCGTTTAACTCTTTATGCGCCATTGCGACGTTGTTGCACAACTAACACACACTGATCACATAGAGAAGTAGTTTCCTTGGCACACAACGGGTTAACCTCCCAGGTATTTTGTAATTCTCTTCCTCCTACACAATCCAAGTATTGGCGCTGTCACTGTATAAAGCGATGCACTCAAGAGATGGAAAATAATTATCAGCAGCCCGCGGCGTCTCCCTTTCAATCGACTGTCTCCGATTCCATCCAGTTTATGATATTCATCCCATCACTTAGCATGCTTAAGGCCCGGTTTACAATCTTCATTGCCTAGCTAACGACCGCGCGTGGTCGCGTGCAAGATATCGAGAAACCATTTAAAGTCGATCGATCACATTTGCTGCGATGCAAAATATTTGCGATATACTCGGGCAGATGTATGTGCTTGTTCCGTCTATACCACGATACCTCAAAGTCAGATATCGGATCGATACCATATGCATGTGTTGAATGATTTTGTGTTCATATTTCACCTCAGAATAACATTGAGTCATGGCAGGAAAAGGAATGTAACGTCGAACCGTTCTGCCGACGTTTATAACATGGTTTAAAGATATGTCTTGATGGGTATATCTTAAGATATATCTTAATAGCCATATGATATGGCTTACTCAAAGTCTTTGGTTATGGAAGGCTTTGGGACTAGGCGTGGTCACATGAGACATTTTAAGGCCAGGTCAGTGCACTGTGAACACTTTCCTGTACATGTCTGTTTAGAGGATGTGGTCATGGTAATAAACAGGACGCAATAAAAGCAGAATAAATAGAAGAAAGATTAACCAAGCCTTGAGAGAAATCAGACATATGAGGTAGTTGTGACTTTTTTGGGGGTAAACCATGGTTACTTGAACTGAGTTGTGATCACTCACCTTTGTGAGCAATGCAATTGTTCAGAATAACGCAATGCGCATCATTTCAAATGTTTACAAGACAATTCACAGAATATCCTTCGTCTGTAATGGATTTGCAGGGCGAGCTCACAGGGATAGTGATGAAGATTTGTAACCCCCTTTTTAATTCTTAAATTACCGGGCCTTGGAAAATACGACTGATTTACTACCAACCGTTATGTCAATGGCATTGGGAAAGTTAACGCTAACCCACACAACGGATGGGTAGAAAGGCTGTAGGCTACATATATAGGTTGCTATATGGCAAATGAGGAACAATTCCTTTAAAGCACTTAGCTTGGGAGCGGGCTATCACATTAAGTCCGAGCATAAATCGGACACTTTTTGAAGGAGATAATAAATGTGACAGGAGGTTGGATTCGGGGGTGAGGATAGGGGTAAGGTTGGGGTGGGGTAGTGTGTGTGTGGGTGTGGGTTGGGAGTGGGATTGTAGTGTAGGTGAGAATGGGTTTTGAGTGTGGCTGGGGTGGAGGGGGGGTGGTATGTGTTGGGTTGGGAGAGGGGTTGGAGTGTAGATGGGGCTGGGGCTCAGGTGTGGTTTGGGATGGAGATATGGGTAAGGTTGGGGTGGGGCCGTGGGGTATTTGGGTTAGGAGTGGGGGTGGTTGGGTGGTTGCTTTGAGTGATATGGCATCGCATTTGTTTTGTTGGTTCACGTTTTAGGTTATATTACCATTTAATTCATTTCTGAAATACATGTACTATTATTCAAATTCAGCATGTTAAGTATGATTATTAAATTGAAAATTTGCCAGTGCAAAAAATATTTCCCATTTGTATGTTTGTGATATAAGGCATGGTAACAGGTGTGACAGAAACTAAGGACCAGGGAGGCGATAATCCACGCTGACCCCACCTCTACCCAATCCCCTCCCCAGCCCCCACCCCCACCCCCTCCTCCGGAGTGTAGTGATTGTAACGGGAATGATGGGTAGAAAAGAACTAGAAGCAATGGAATGGGTGTGTGGGCGTGAATGATGTTTGGAGAAAGCGAATAAACCATCCGACGCATTTCATTGAAGCTCGGTTACGCATAAATCAACATTGAAAAATGTAGGTTCACCACCTCGCGGCAGACGAGTATTTTTTCATGAACACCCATGTGCGCGTAAATTTGCATCTGCGAAAACATATGACATGACAATTCATCTCGCTCACGCCACGCTGACAATCGATCGCAGAAAATCGGCGGAAGAATTTTAATTTAGCAGGTCGAGAAGGATAGACAGACAGACGGACAGACAGTGCTAGAGTATATGGTTCATCGTGACAGCTACACTATTGAGGTCAAGCACGGACTCTCTAGCTTGACGTTCACAAACGGATCGGTATTCTACGTACTCGTTTTCTTAGCCTTTACATTACCAGGCCTTGAAAAACGCATTGGCTTACTACACATCTCCATGCCAATGGTAAGGATAGAGTGAAGACTTACATTATCAGGCCATGAAAAACACAGTGACTTACTACACAAGTTCATGCCATTGGTAATGAGAGAGGTAACCCTTACATTACCAGGCCTTGAAAACCCCATTGGCTCACAACACATCTTCATGCCATTGGTAATGATAGAGGTAACCCTTGCATTATCAGGCCTTGAAAAACACATTGGCTTGCTAGACGTCTCCATGCCATTGGTAATGAGAGAGTTAAACATGTTAAACCTTTGTGTGCCAGATGAATTTCGGCTCTATGGAAATTGTGCGTATTATTTGTGAAAATGGTCATACCAAAATTTCTGAATTAACTACAGTGTAAATGGTGTTCATAGGTGCAAATTCATGCAAAATGCTATGAATGTAATGAAACTATTCGTCCTCATAGACAGTGGTCTTTGCTGACAGGTATTACTGGTTTCTGCAATACTACTACAAGGGGTGATTCTTTAAATGTATATGCCTTATTAGAGCAACTGTTGTCTCAGATCCATGTATGTTTAGAGAGAGATACGTTGTGCTTTTTACAAAGACAATATTGGATTGCAGAATACAAAACGCTATATATAGAGAGAACTTGAGACATATGACAAACATATTATATTTATAGAGGTAAGGGTAAGGGGAGAGGAAAATGGTGCGAGCAAGGGGAAGGAATTGGGAGAAAGTGATGGAGAGGAAAATAGAAAGGGGAAGGGGAGAGGGAAAAAGTTCAAGAGAGGGGAGGGAATTAGGAGAAAGAGATGAAGAGGGATAGGGGAAGGGAGAGGGAGATAGCGCGAGAGAGGAAAGGGAATTAGGAGAAAGAGTTAGAGACGAAAAGGGGAAGTGTCAGGGGAGAGGGAGATGGAGCGAGAGAGGGGGAAAGGGGGTAAGAGGGAGAGATGGGGATGGAGAAGGATAGGGAATGGGGGGGGGGGGGGGGCGAGGAGTATGGACTGACGGGAACAGCTATTTGAAGGAATTCTCACGATGCCACCGAAACCGAGAGACCGTTCCGCTCCTCGATGGCTGGCTCGTCGACCCGTCATGTTACAATCGGCTCAGAAGCAGTCGATCTGAGATGACGGATGTGATCTCGTATTTACCTCGACGTCTCAATTACATGAGGGACTTTCGACCGCGACGCGAGCCATCAACATGATAACACGCAATGAGCGATACCTTGTGGACGAACCGTCTTATCCGGGGAAGGATAAGCGGCGTGTGTTTGACAGGGAGGACCATATAAGGCACCAATGTAGTCTACAGTAAGTCGCGTAATACCTTATAAGGCAAGATGGGGCTAACCAATCATACACAGTGTCACTCTTATCGCTTCCATTCACCATGTAAACTGTTGATGCATCATTAGTACATTTTTGCACAAGTACATCACACAGACCTTGCAAGGTAGCCAGGTAGCGATGTGTCTGGCAAACCAAGGGTTAATAGAATGTGGTTAAGATACTTTGTAATATTACAGCGAATAGCCAATGATTCAAAGCTCACAGTGGCAACCACAGTGATAACCAAATGATATCCACTGTCCATTGATGTCTTTGTTCTTGTAGGACGTTCCCCTCTTCCAAATCCCTGCCCATTATACCGTGCTACATAGCACAGTTACAAACAGTTTGGGGTAGCTTCTCATAGTAATACATACTGATCTGATACACAATTCAGGGGAATGTCACCTTGGTGTAGTAAGTTTGTATTCCTTTCTTAGTAAATGAGTATTTCTATACAATTCCGCCTTTCTGCAAAACAAAACAAATATAATAATACTAATACCATTATATTTGCTATGATAACCTTTTATTAAAATCAATACAATTTTAGAAATATTGTTACTGAGCAAATCTGCAAAACTTTGATAACTGCAATATAATCATACTAGTACCCTTGAACTTCTTTGCTATAATAAGTCTTGAATGAAATTAATACAATTTTGGAAATATTGTTACTGAACAAAATATGAATGATGTCTTCCTAATTATGTAAAGACAATATTTTTGTGTTATATCTGTCGCTCATTTGTATGTATATTTCAAATTGATATTATGTGGGGTTGATATCGAATGACTCTTTAAATGATCGATGATGTCCATCGGTGTTGTGGCAAAATTGTATTAAACGCTCTGATGTTCTTCAAGATAAACCCGATAGAACGAAAATAGCCACTGATCGTTATTTCTGCATATGGGTGGTGTGTTCATTGGTTCAAGGTAGCGACCTGATTGGTTGTTGTCAATCGGTCATATCAAAAGAATGTTATAAATGATAAAACCAAGAGATAAATGACATAACATACTGTTATTTCTACCTATAGAGTATTCGTTGATCAGTTTGAGTACAGTGAGTGATGGGTTGTCGGTCAGTAGAATGTTATGAACCATGCACTCGTAACAAACACAGTCACCGACCGATATCGCTACATGTGGTTGTGTATTTATCTGTTTGAGGTATTCAGTGATCGTTTGTCATTCATGTTAGTCAGCAGAATGAGACCGTCTTTCCTACCTATGGGTTATGCGTTAATCTAGTGAGTAGTCAAATGAGTGGTCAGTCGAAAGTAAACTATTATTAACGATAAACAAAAACAGCAGCAGACCATCATTCCTTTTGTATTGATTAGTGTTGATCCGATCAAGTAAATGGGTAGAATGTTATGAACGATAAACTCATAACAAAAATAGAACTATACCTATGGATCCTGTGTTGACTTGATGAAGTAAATAATTGGATATAAGTCAGTAAACTGTTATGAACGATAAACTGATAAACGAAAACAGAACCATACCTGTTGGTCGTGTGTTGATGTGATCAAGTAAGTAATTGGTTATTAGTCAGTAGAATGTTGTAAACGATAAACCCCATAACAAAAACAGAACCATACCTGTGGGTCGTGTGTTGATCTGTTCGAGTAAGTGAGTGGTGGTGGCCGTATGTATCGGCTCCTCTCCCGTCGTGCTCGCAGCGGGATGGCGTCCCGCTCTCCCTCCCTCGCCTCCCGCCGAGCCGCGATCTCCCAGACACTCCGCCATATCTCCCTTATTTCTCCTCCCCTCCTCCCTCGAAATCTCAATCATCTCCGATGGTAAATCCACAGAAAACGCGACGAAGATGTCATAGAATCGATGCGGGTAAGATGAGTTTCGATTTTACTCACGCACAAACCCACATGGATGATATTCTCTAACTATCAGAATTCACGGCGAACGATTAGTTCTAGCGCCTCACCATGATCACCACCGTTTTAGTTTTCTGCTATTTTTAGATCCTCAGCGGCTCGGGTATCGTACTGTAGTACATTAGTCGCTTCTTGACGCAATGCGTGCATCGTAGAGCGCTCCACTCAGCATACGGATTACACTTATTTGGGAGTTCGGAAAGCATTTCGAATCAAACGGTAAAAAAAAAAATTGTCCAAATATCCTTGGGTCGTTGGGGAAAAACTAATCGGATTTGAAGTTGCCCCTCATTTCTAAGTTTTCTTTAGTCCGCGGTGTATATCGTGATCCTTTTCGTGAGGAGAGGGACTTAAGAGCGTCGCGCCTGTTATGTAACAATAGGCCCCAGAAGTATCACACAATACCGTGCATTCGCATCTCTAACCCCCCTCCAAGCTCTAAGATTCCGTCAACAAGAAGGTGGGGACTGCGTTGTGACTTCCCATGACATTCTTGCATGATGACGAAGAAAAGGTGAAAAGAAAATGAGAAAAGGGAATGGAGGAGCAGAGTGCAGAGGGATAAGAATTAAGACGTTATGAATCCCATTAACATTGATTAACCTATCATTAACGGAAAAATGGAACGGAGTAGTGGAGAATGGAATATAAGTGCAGGGGGAGATCGACAATAATACGAAAAGCTAAGAAGGGAGAGAAAAGAAAAGATGTTGCAAATTCCATTAAGGTTTCTGAAGAAAAATCAACACGAGACGTGACGAGATAAGGAGATAGAAAAGGGAAAGTGACGGTTGGAGAGGGTATATGAAAGGGTGAGAAAGAAAGAAAGAAAGAGAGAGGGAGACGAGAGAGAGAGAGGGAGAGAGATAGAGAGAGAGAGAGAGAGAGATAGATAGATAGATAGAGAGAGAGAGAGAGAGAGAGAGAGGTGTAGGTGTGTGTGTGTGGGGTGGGGGGCGGTCGAGAGAAAATTAGATAGGGCGAGAGGTAATATACATCTAGCGAGAGTGGGTGAAAGACATGAAAGAGAGGCGGAGATAGCAAAGGGAAAGACAGAAAGACAGATACGAATGAGCGAACTGTAAAGCAAATGTATATGGGAAGGGTATGAAGACGGGGAATACGCATTTTAATGCAGAAGCGTTATCATATTCTAGCCCGGGTCATGATTGTGGTACTGCAATTCCTAAAATGCATATAGCATATATTGCCATTAGCAGAATCGGGCCTGTAGTATCTTTAATCATAATATTCCATGGGATTTCCCTCACGAGGCTCGTTAAGAAAAGCCAATTCGTCTCTGGAGACGCGCGTTAGTTCTTAATGAATGCAATTGAGCGCATATAGAAACGCTCTTCTTCGATTGATCGTGTACAGTGGTATGCGAAGTGGCGAATTAAAATTGGCGTTAGGGTACTGAGGAATTAGTAACGAGGACGTGACATGGACAATTACATGTGGGGATATGGCCGAAGAATGGGGTAGCAGGGAGACTGGTAAAGAGAGAGAGAGGGAGAGAGAGAGAGAGAGATATTTGTTTGTGTATGTGGGGGGGGGGGCAGACTTACAGACAATGATAGAGTGAGTGGGATATTGGGAAAGAGAGTAAGACAGAAAGAGAGACTGAGAAAAGCAGAGGCGCAGGGTGTGAGGAGAGAGAGAGAGATAGGGAGAGAGAGAGAGAGAGAGAGAGAGAGAGAGAGAGAGGGAGAGAGAAAGAGAGAGGGAGAGAAAGAGAGAGAGAGAGAGAGAAAGAGAGAGGGAGAGAAAGAGAGAGAGATTAGTAGATAAACAAACAAAGCAAGAGAAGTGAGAGATTGAAAGAGAGATAGAGCAAGAGAGAAAGAGTTTAGGTGAAAGAGTGATACTGAGAGAGATAGATAGATAGATATGTAGATAGATAGAGAGAGAGAGAGAGAGAGAGAGAGAGAGAGAGAGAGAGAGAGAGAGAGAGAAAGAGAGAAAGAGGGATGGGGCCAGTAATTTGAAGAAAATTCTCACGATGCTGACGAAAATACAAGTGGGTGGACAAGACATTGTGTAGAATAGTAGTATTGAGTTACAATGTACTACTATTACCGTCATGAGATTACCTTGGTAAGAAAATTAAGAGTGAGTCATGCTCTTTGTTCAATATCACTCCAACTCCTCCTGAAATCTGCAAGAACGTTTACGCAATTGTATGAGTATTTCCTTTTCTGTCAGTGGTCATTTTTTTTTTGTTAGATGTAGCTTGTTCGTCAATTGTCATACTTTTGTCATGATTGTAATCATTGTCTTTCTATGATCGATGATCTTACAAAATTGAAAATATTTCCTTAATATTTACTTCTTTCCCTTCCTCGAAGATGTACATTATTTTATAATTAACGAAGTATTTGCAACCCGTTTCTCTCTTTCTTTCTCTTTCTCCCTCTCTCTACCTCATGTCTCTGTCTCTCTCTTTCTCTCTTGCTTTCTCATATCCATTTCTTTCTCACTCTCTCTCTCTTGCTTTCTCTCTTTCTCTCTCTCCTCTCTCTCTCTCCCTCCCTCTCTCTCTATCTTTCTTTCTTTCTCTCTCTCTCTCTCTCTCTCTCTCTGTACATAAAACGAAGTGTACCAAATTGCATTATTATGAATACCATTCAAAGATTTATTACAATCATTACAAATTGTGTCATAGAAAATTATTCAATCCTCGAAATCACCCTGTTCTATACAATAATTTATATGCCAAAACATATTTCCATCTCACACTAAAACTACAAGCGCTAGATATATAAAAACAACAATATTTACAAGCTTCGAAAACATACCGAATATTTCATTTCTCTGTCGAAATTCAATCTGCTAGGATTTCTAAACTACACGTATAATATAATGCGAAAATCAACTTACAAAATATATTTATTTGAATAGATTTCTACATTGTTTTCTCAATGAAATATCGGGATGGCTTCATCACAGAAAAGTAAATAATGCGTTGTTTTGAATGTGAACTTTCACAACAAATAGGCCTATTCTTATAGATGGAATGATCTAGTGAGGCATTGGTTGAAATGAAGAAAAATCACTGCATGAATTAATTCAACGAAAAAGTGGAAAGCCACGGGTATTGACAGAGAGTGTATATTTATATGCGCGCGTGCGTGTGTGTGTGTGTGTGTGGGGGGGGGGGTGTATTTGCCTTATCAGCAAAATCACATTGAAAAGTGGAAATTCTTGCAAATACTGCAGTTGATAAAAAAATACCTGTCGACACTACATCACTAGATACATTTTAGACGTAAAAAGGGAATGTTCTTAAAATTAAAATAGAAAGTCGCCTACACTGACAGTGATGGCGTTGATGTGTGATGCTACGCTTCCCATGCTCAATACCGCATCTGTCAATACCCGTGGTAGAAATTGTATACTTGTCTGCAATTTTCTACAGTTATAATATTTTATAGCGAGCGCGAAAAAAAGATGACGTACAGAAAATGGTATTTTAAAAGAAATGAAGCAAATAGCGGAAATAACAATCTAAGTCCACAACAAAAATTGAAACAGCTTTGTTAGATATAAAGAATCAAGTCAACATAACAATGATATTTATCATTTGTTGATCATTTTTCCCTATACAAGTTATTGATGGTCTGCGTAGAAAGTAAAATGCGCAAACACAACATCGGTTTACCAATATCTTCTTCCCCTTAACTCTCTCATCACCACTGGCATGGATATGTGTACTAGGCAAATGAGGTTTCCAAGGCCTGGTAATGTGAGGGTCAGAGGCACTACGGCACTAAAAGCATGGATCATTCATAGATTTGTTTATATTTGTTTCCTTCTTAGAGATCTAGCATATGAAGAATACATTAAGTACAGTTTTATATCAAACGCAGTAAGTACACAATTAAAACTACGGTCTTGGCAAGCCTGCTTGTATGCATGATTTCACAATTTTGAAATTCAGGATTGATATCCACATTCAAACTCGTCGCCCTATACTTGTAATGGCTATTCGCGTTATTCAAATTCTGAATTAATGAAGAACTTCAGACTTGTGAGATACGTGTACTAAATCACTATGTTGTTGGACTCGGACATTAAAATACTGTCCCTTGTCTTGCATTCTTCCCGTTTTGTATTGGCATTAATTCGCCGTAGATGGGGTGTGGTTGTTTGAATGGTTTCAAACGATCGCCTACTCTGCGTGTGTTCACAGGACCTAATTAAACCCCAGAATTCTGAATACTTTCAGTTTGAATATTGTTAACTTCACAATTTCTTATTATATTACGGTACATCTGTAACAAATCATCATGATTTAAAAAGACACATTCTGTAACAAATAAAGTGTACACAAAACCAAAATGACAGCTCTGAAATGTAGATTGTGCCTTAAATTTGTATTTCGTACATACCATGGCTACTGCATATCATTTCATTTGCTAATAACCGAGTATCGTAATATGAATATTCTATATCGGGGGCTTGGCCATGTTTGGGAAGAGGGACAGAGTCAAATACATTTTCCCAACATAGTGCAAGAGAAGAAAGCAATACCCAACATGAATTTTGATAAAAAGAAGCTCTATTTTGGACATGTTCTAAAATTGGTAAGTCTAGAGGGAAAAAAAAACTAATCTCTTCCTTTTTTTCCTAAAATTGATTATCGCACGATAACGTCCTGCTTTTCTCGTCGATAAATCCATCAGCTGACATGAAATAGATGGAATCCAACATCAAATGTAAATGAATCAATTTTGCGGGGCTTGTTGGCATAGTGAAAGAATTGATGTTGAGGACGACGACGACAATGACGATAACTACGATGACATACCTACGGATCTGCCGTGGCTCCGAGTTCGAAGATGTGATCGGATATGATGTCGAGCTCCAAGCCAACTATTCTAAATACTCTGATGTCTCCACCGCCGTCAGGCTACGGGGAGAAGGGGGGGGGGGTAGAGAGAGGGGTTTAGATGGAGAATTACATAAACTATTTTAGCTGTATTATTATATACGCGTAATGATCAATTTTTAACCGCTATATTCAAATTGGTTTGTAATGTATCAGGTAGGGTGATATTGATATTGCATTTTATTGTCCAATTGGAAATGTCATTTTTACTGATTCACAACGATGATACATTGATAGAAATGAGGAATGTGACATGAAACAAGATACATATAAACAGAAAGACATATAAAATTATTATACAGTAATAGTAAAGTAGAAATCAATTGTTAAATTATTGAGCAGTATTTGACTAATAACATTTCCAAGGATTTTTGTATGGAGTAGGACAAAAACTAAAGGATGCATGATGTTGATATTAGCTTTGTTCCCTGTTTTACAATTACTGAACTTGCTGGGGTGCAAAACACCCGTGCAAGGCTTATATTTGGTTGTACGAAATTAACACGCATCACACCAATACTAAGAAACCTACATTGGTTACCAATACGGCAGAGAATAGCATTCAAAGTATTACTAATTGTATACAAAGCACTTCTTGGTCAAGCTTTTGGCTACATTACAGAATTATTGAGATATAAAACCAGTAATCAAGGTCGCAATTTGCGCAGTTCAACGGATCCTCTGGTTTTAAAGATTCCATCCTTCAAAACAAAAATAACGCTAGGTGGTCGAGCATTTGCTTGTGTAACCCCCAAACTCTGCGATAGGTTATCCTTGGAAGTTAGGAAAGCACCATCCGTAAACAACTTGAAATCAAAGCTTAAAACACACATATTCAATTAATAACAATCACTTTAGGAGTTCTATAAAGCGCGGTAGAATATAAACTTGATGGAATAGTTATAGATAAAAATAAACAAATAAATAATAAATCAATACCGGTACTTTTGCTTCATTATATTTATGGTCACTGAGAATATCACCAATCCCACAACAATCCCACAATCAACAAACAGGAACGAAAAACAACAACACTAGGGTCTTAAAATCGCTTGTTAGTTTTTGTCGATCGTCGAGTCGTTGGTCCTTCTAACCAGTTAACTGACACTGATGGGATATCCATTAGTGATCAAGTCTATTCAACAGATTTTTTGCACAATATATCGTTGCGGTGAGCGTTCATTCTTCATCTGTTAAGCTGAATATGAGAGTTTCAAAATGAATAAAATAATGAACTTACGCCTTGTCTGCTTTCGAAGCTGATTTGGTCAAGTGGAACAGCTTTATTATCCACTGCGACCTGACCTGGGTCGGACTGCATTCCATACATGGTGATGTTGGAGATAACTGGGAGGTCAACAATTAGATCCGGGTTATGTTCGATCATCCCCACCCGCTGCGACAATATCTCGATGCGATTCTGGAGTTAAGTGGTGAAAAGAGGGGGAAGTATTAATATAGAAAGTAGAGGGAAAAGGCGAAGTAAGAGAGGGGAGAGGATAAGGGATTAGGGGCGGAGGAGAGTGGAGTAGGGATTAAGGAGGGGAAGAGAAGAAGTATAGAAGAAGTGGAATAGGAGAAGGAGGAGGAAGGGAAGGGGAAGGAGGAGGAGGAGGAGGAGGAGGAGGAGGAGGAGGAGGAGGAGGGGGAGTAGATGTATGAGTAGGAAGAGGCGGATGAATAGAAAGAGGAGATGGAGGAAATAGGTGTGTGGTTAGGAAAAGCAGTGGAATAAGAGAAGGAGGAGGAGGGGAATATAAGAAAGAGGGGGAGGAGCAGGAAGAGAAGTAAAGGGATAGGGAGAAGGCATGGGAGGAAGAGGAAGAGGGGGACGAGGCAGATGAATAATCAAATAACGAACAGTAAGACGAATAGGAGAGATGGAAGAAGTAAAAGACAACATTTGTTATTAACTCGAATTACGTATCATGATTATACTTTGATTTAAGGATGTAGAGTCTTACCTGGTCGGCAAAGAATTCCAAGTACAGATCGCGGTGCCGTTCGTATGAATCTGTGTAGAGATAATGACATACACATCTAATCAATCGATATATAGCCCATTTCACCCATTTATATATGCTCATCTATGTAATTATATATGTATCGATATATTAATATATTTTTTTTCAAGTTGTCTGCCTTTCTATTCATCTCATTTGTATATAAGTATATATTAATTTAACTACCAATCTTGATGCCTTATAGGAGGTAGCATCTATTTATAAATCTGTCATGTCTACATAACCATCTATCTATGCATGATTTTATAAATATTTCTGTCTATCTATCTGTATACATACATATACATCAATCTATCGATTTTACTTCCAATTCAATAATCTATCCATGTATCTATCTCGTTATCTATCTATCTATCTATCTATCTATCTATCTATCTATCTATCTATCTATCTTTCTATCTATCTATCTATCTATCTATCTATCCATCTATCTATCTATCTATCTATCTTTCTATCTATCTATCCATATAATTATGCTTACTCCACTCAGTGCCATCGTCCCAGAACATGTCCCCGTAGGCTTGTTGCTGCAAATCTTCTGGTATGGTGATACGAAGTTCAATGGGCTCCTTCCGACTGCGATCGAGATAAAACCAAAAGCAATCAGTTAAACTCGTTTCTACAAATCGTTTCCAGAAGGCTGGAGTTTTTCGGTACTTGTATAATCATGTGGAAAAAAATATCCCAAGTTAGTGGAGGAGATGATCTATTCATCACCCTTTATCTTCATCCCCTTCTTGATTTATTTATTTTTCTAATTTTTCGTCGTCTACCTCTTACATTTTTCATATTGATTTTCTCCTCCTTCTCCTCCTCCTTTATTACTCTTCTCCCACTTCTCCTCCTCCTTCTTCTTTGTCTCTTTTTTCTTCTTCTTCTTCTTCTTCTTTTTTCTTTTTCTTCTTTTCTTCTTTTTCTCCTTCTTCTTCCTCTTTTCTTTTTTTTTCTACTTCTTCTTCTTCTTCTTCTTCTTCTTCTTCTTCTTCTTCTTCTTCTTCTTCCTCTTCTTCTTCTTCTTCTTCTTCTTCTTCTTCTTCTTCTTCTTCTTCTTCTTCTTCTTCTTCTTCTTCTTCTTCTCCTCCTTCCTATTTTGTTCATATTTCCTTCTTCTCCTCCTTCATATCTTCTTCATCATATTTTCTTCCTCATCCATTCCTATTTTCGTTATATTTCCTTCCTCTCCTCGTTCTTATTGTCTTCATCATATTTTCTTCTTCTCCCCTGTCCTATTTTTCTTCTTCTGCCTCCACGCTTATTCCGTGACCTCTGCCTTTGCCCTTCTCTCTCACTTCCCCTCTCTCTTGATCCCATCGGTGTCCCCTTCTCTCCCCCAACCCCCGTTATCTTACATCCGGGTCATTCATCATCTTTACCTGTATTCCGACGAGTTGGATTCGCCTTGCTGTAGAGGGATAATGAATCCTCCCCTCTGGTAGAGCCCAATGCTGTCTAGAGGAACGTTGATAGTCGTGTTGCTGTCCTTGAAGCCAGCAGATAACTCCTCACCCTGCGGGTCAACGGTCAAAGGTTAAACGGAAAATATTAATTACAAAATACTTCTCTCTATACATCTCTCTATCTATCTATACTATATCTTTCCACTGCTTTTGATCTAGCTTGTACCGTTCGTTTCCATGTCACACTACCATATTCTCTGATATCATCCATCCACCTCCTACTTTACATGCCTCTTCCTCTGGTGTTGGCTCTTCTACTCCTTTCAGCGAGAAATACAAAGACAACAACAATGATGTAGAAAACAATATTATACACTATTAAAACATTTGTGTACCAGAAATATGGCTGTCCTATGGGTTTCATGTGCATAACTTGTGCAAAAATGTATCAATAATGCATAAAGAATTAATGAAATCGATAACTACCACTATATTATTATTATGATTAAAATTGTTGATACCTCTCTAATAGTGGCACAATATATTTTTTATGTAATTAACTCCATCTTTAAAAAAAAGCATGATTAGGTCCTACTCACCGTTCTAAAGTTGTAGAAAATGTCATCAGGTACGTACATGTTGACTCTCGTTTCACCCTGAAAGTCAGTAGAAAGTCAAATATTGCATGAGCGAGTTATAAGGCTACACAAGTTGTTTTGCGAAAATGCTGAAGAAGCGCCCTCTCCTTTCCTTGATTTCCATGAACCTAAAGCACATGAATTACATAGTAAGAATTTCAATAAATAAAGCAAAATTTCTACTGCTAGTTTCAGAGAAAACAAATTGGTTACAAAATGTGTACAAACCCTGCCATTTTCAGTAATTATTAGCTGTGTGTACTTTTCATATAATGTTGTGTGGAGCGACACCTTTCCAACGCAACTGCGAATAAACGGTGACGTAATCTAAACATTACCGCGAAGTTGGTCGGACACCTTTTCAACGTCATTGCGAAGTTAAGGCGATCGTCGGATGTCGTTTCAATTTAGGTTACCGTGGGTTTGAGTAAGTTCCAAAGTTACTGCGAAACTGAAATAGGCCGTTTGTTCAACCTTACTATCAAGTCTGGGAGGGATATTCTTTCGCGAAAGCTACCGTGACGTTGTAGCACTAATAAAGTAGGCTGATATTTCGCTAAAATATTCAGTTGAAATTAGATTGACGTCACTACGACGTCAATGTGGCGTTAACATGTCATCACGTGCCGTCAGTCAAACACAATAACCTGTTTTTCTTACCTCGTGTAGAGCAGGCACTACCATGAGCGCAGATCCCAGTAGAAATTCCCAGTCCACTTCCCAGGCATCCTCGTAGGATGAGAAACTAGGGAGCGACGGAGAACAAAAAAATAATGCTAAATATGTTACTCGTTGCGGATATAATCGCTAGTCATAATAGTTTGTCTCGCATTGTAGCGTCAAAAGAGAATCTAAAGAGATTGCGACATTTCGTGCGCCGCTGCAACACTTCGTCAGGTGTGAAACAAAATTGAAGTGAGTAGGGGTGGTTACTATAAACAGAGAACCCGCTCCTGAAAACCCGCTCGTGGTCGAGCATCCGTGTGCTCGTATAGTATTGGGCTTCGTCCTTCGTCCTTTGACCGATTGTCCTTTTCGCCTTTGTCCTTTGACCGTTCAGGAGCGGGAACTCGGTTTGTGCGCTGTACTGACCAAAGGGTATTTAACCCCTACTCGTTACAATTTTGTATCATACCTGACGAAGTGTTGCAGCGGCGCACGAAACGTCGTGATCTTTTGAGATTCCTTGTTAACCATACATTGCGAGGCAAACGGTTATCACTAGCGACAAAAAGAATGTTGATATACTCTTTGTCTTGATGTTATACTCAGAGTATTAAGATATAAAGAATTTATGTGCGAGGGCATGATATACAAATGTACACAATAGTGAAAGAGGACAAGAAACGATTACGAAATGAAACTTAAATCACGAGGTAAAAAAAGGATTCATTAAAAACCCTGTACAAAATATCAATAGAGGCCTCTCGCCCGGTAGCCATGCATGGTAACGCAGTTCTCACATCTAGCTTATACGATGAGTTCAGATTTACATTTTTGAAGCATAATACTAGAGTTAGCAGCTTTAATCATTTATACCGAATATATAGGATATAGGGAGAGGTCGCCCCATAATATACCGCGCCGCTTCCAGACGTTAGTACGCTAGCAGATTCCAAACAAAATCCGCATGTGGCAGCGCAGTGCATCATGCGACGATTTGTACTTATATACGGAATGGAGAATTCAGCCCCAAACTGAAAAGGGAAATACGGAGAGTGAAAGCAATGATTTTGTTGGACGTACTCGTTGAGCACGGGCCTGACTACGCTCCAGCCGTCGAGCCGGGCGTGGTAGAAGAGGGTGTAGATGTAGGGCAGCAGGCGGTACCGCATCTGGATCGGTTCTTTCACGTTGTTCCAGTACTCCACGCCGAGCGACGCCGGGTCAGCAGGCTGTAGTGGAGGCGGGGGAGAAACAATCGAGAAAGAGATACAGAGAGAGAGACAGGGAGAGAGAGAGAGACAGAGAGACAGAGAGAGAAAGAGAGACAGGGAGAGAGAGAGAGACAGAGAGAGAGAGAGAGAGATAGATAGAGAGAGAGACAGAGAGACAGAGAGAGAGAGTGATAGATAGAGAACGAGAGAGAGAAAGAGAGAGATAGAGAGAGACAGACATCGAGACAGAGAGACAGAGTAATCAAACTACTTCCTTAAATTAACATTTAATTTGTCTCCCACAATTATAATCAGTTCCTTCTCTATTGATACTTTATATACCCTTCATGTCTCGGAGCTTTGATTTATCGTATACAAGTTCAGGTATAAAAAAAGATCTCTCAATACGCTACGAATTTTATCAGGCTATGAACATCATGTTTTGTTGCTTTAGTTAATAATTATATTGAATTTGAACTGGAACTTGATTGGTAGTGCAATGGACTGAGCATACCTCAGTGTCACGCGCTTTGTAGATTCTGAAGAGAGGGAAGAAGGCCGCCATCTGCGTCCACCTGACGCACAGCTCCAGGTCAGCGTTGTCATAGTAACCGCAAACATTGGGTCCAACCTACAGGTATAAAGAATTAAGATATTGTTCAACGTTGATAGAAACCAACAATCAGAGCTAAAATATTTCGCTGCTCTGCATCATGAGGCAGATGATACAAGCGAGCAAGGATGAGCAATTTATCGGGCCCTTCTTGTTGTCAATATTTCGCTGACTCCCCTTTATGTGTTAAAATTGACTGCACTCGGGAGCAGCCGTTCGCGACCCTAAAGGGTCTTTTTTTACGTCGACGTAGTCTTTTTATTTGCAATCTATTGTTTATACTCGTTATTGGTCTAGACAATTAAACGTGAATTTGCAACTGCAATTACACAGAAGTCGTCATGTCGATGATCATGATGATTTTAAACACAAAGGTAATTACACATTTACTTTGATTCCTGTTCGATTGACTGTCATCTTTGAATGTGTACATGTATTATGGATCCCCATATAATAACCTTCAATTAATTCAAGGAAAATTATTTACTGAGAATACTTACATATGGGATTCCGAATAAGTTGAATTCCATGACCCCTGCGCGAAAGAAACATAAAGAATATATTAGATGTATATAATATATCGCTACAAAGTTGTTTAATACAGCGTTATTTTGAATATCACTATTTGATCATTCCTAATGCTGCGCACTTTATACATAGTGTGTGCCAGAATAACCGCGACTCTATGGATATCTCCTACTGTATAGGTATGCTTCATCCCATCCGGTCTGATACACTATTACAGGAGACCGGAAGCGGACATGACGGCAAACAAAATTCGGAGGCTGCTGCGCGTTGCATAATGGGACTTTTCCTTATTTGCGGCATTGAGAAATGTGTGCAAACTGAGAGACTCACCGACGAGAGATTGCTGCATCTCATCCCAGCCAGCCTTGTTCCTGCCCAAGGCGTGCCCGGCATAGCGCCCAGTGCCCGAGTATGTGGAGCTGGACAACACCAAGCTGCGTTGGCCTTCCTTCACCTGCTCCATCATACTGTAGGGTAGACCGGGTGGGGTGGTGGTTAGGGGTAGGGGTACATCGATTAGATATTCGTGAAGGTGTATAATTTCACCGCATGCTTAATAGATTCATGACCATGATGACTTGAATGAAATGCTAATATCATCAGCAGCGGTATTACATCAGCATCTCAACCACTGCATTATCATCATCGTTGCCATCGTTATCACCACCACCACCTTCAACCTCCTCATCACCATCAACATTTTAATTATTGCCTATATCACTTTCATCATCCCCATCATCATCATCATCACCACCTCCCCATCACCATCATCATCATCATCATCATCATCATCATCATCATCATCATCATCACCACCTCCCCATCACCATCATCATCATCATCATCATCATCATTATCATCACCATCATCATCATCATCACCACCTCCCCATCACCATCATCATCATCATCATCATCATCATCATCACCACCTCCCCATCATCATCATCATCATCACCACCACCACCATCCCCATCGTCATCACCACCCCTATCATCATAACCACCACCATCGTCATCATATAGTCATCACCATGGAGACTCACTGTTGGCCGGTCTCCGCTGCGAAGTGACCATTGAGACTGTGGACGTTGTAGTGCACACCCAGATGCTGCTCATAATCCATGCACACCGTCTTGTAGTACAGCATGCGGCTCTTTAGTGCTGAACGTTTAGAAGAATAGAATGTATGTTTTTACTAACCCTTTGAGTAGGTAATATACAATCATGTACAACTTTGTGAATAATTTCATTGGAACAAGAAGGGTTAAAAGATGAAACATTTAATATTGCTCAAGATAAGGATGTTGCCATTGTCTTATTATCTGCTCCCACCCGGGGGAGGGGGGGGGGGGGGGGGGGGGTTAATGTACTCACTTGGGACCCATGGCGGGAAATTCCATTTCCGGTTGCCGCATCCGATTTTAGATCCATTTACTAAATTGCCTGGTTCAGTCATATCCTGCAGAAAAAGTGCAGAGGAACAAGGCATTAGCAATATTGTGTCTCGCCCACTTGCGAAAATAACCAGAAATATCGCGATCTCCGTTGCTACGCAAAAGAACACTGAAACAAACAAATAAGCAACTTTAAACAGACAACATCAAAATCAGGTGCAAAATAGTGACTTTGAATAAATTTGCATAAATGTGCATGAGTAATGTTTGCCTAAATCTACATCAGCAATGCTCACACATGCTCACACAATTCTGTGCACAAGTTAGGAAGCCTTCACCAAGAGTCTTGCAAGTAAACTTTAATGTATGACCTCAAATGACCTTTGACCTTATCATGTGACCTCTTACAGCACAATAACATGCAGGTGCCCCCAGTGCATCCATCACCCAAGTTTGATTGCCATTGTAGCAACATGTGATGAGTTATGTGTGATAAGAGAGTCTTGCAAGTAAACTTTAACGTATGACCTCAAATGACCTTTGACCTTATCCTGTGACCTCCAACAGCACCATAACATGTAGGTACCCCCAGTGCATCTATGACCCAAGTTAGGTTGTAATCCAAGCAACCCATGTGAAGTTATTTGTCAAAAGAGAGTCTTGCAGGTAAACTTTAACGTATGACCTCAAATGACCTTTGACCTTATCCTGTGACCTCCAATGGTACCATAACATGAAGGTACCCCCAGTGCATCTATGACCCAAGTTAGGTTGTAATCCAAGCAACCCATGTGAAGTTATTTGTCAAAAGAGAGTCTTGCAGGTAAACTTTAACGTATGACCTCAAATGACCTTTGACCTTATCCTGTGACCTCCAATGGTACCATAACATGAAGGTACCCCCAGTGCATCTATGACCCAAGTTAGGTTGTAATCCAAGCAACCCATGTGAAGTTATTTGTCAAAAGAGAGTCTTGCAGGTAAACTTTAACGTATGACCTCAAATGACCTTTGACCTTATCCTGTGACCTCCAATGGTACCATAACATGAAGGTACCCCCAGTGCATCTATGACCCAAGTTAGGTTGTAATCCAAGCAACCCATGTGAAGTTATTTGTCAAAAGAGAGTCTTGCAGGTAAACTTTAACGTATGACCTCAAATGACCTTTGACCTTATCCTGTGACCTCCAACGCCACCATAACATGAAGGTACCCCCAGTGCATCTATGACCCAAGTTAGGTTGTAATCCAAGCAACCTATGTGAAGTTATTTGTCAAAAGAGAGTCTTGCAGGTAAACTTTAACGTATGACCTCAAATGACCTTTGACCTTATCCTGTGACCTCCAACGCCACCATAACATGAAGGTACCCCCAGTGCATCTATGACCCAAGTTAGGTTGTAATCCAAGCAACCTATGTGAAGTTATGGATCATAAGAGAGTCTTGCAGGTAAACTTTAACATTTGTGACGGACGACGGACGACGGACGGACGACGGACGACGGACGGACGACGGACGGACGACGGACGGACGACGGACGGACGACGGACGGACGCCATTTGGATCCCTTAGTCTCGCCTTCACCTCCGGTGGGCGAGACAAAAACGCAAGAGAAAATATTTAAAAAATATCATAATTAACAAATAGCTCAGCATTGTGAGGCAATTTTGTAACCAACTAATACTTCTTCTTCTTCCGTATCAATCAATTATCTGAAACGCAGCAAAGTGCCTTCATGTTGGCCACCATCGGGTCGTCCAGGCAGTTTACAGGTGATCAACTAATGAACTATCTGCCCAAGTAACTAAATATGTGACTGATGGAACTACCACATCATTCGCATGCAATATTACGAAGATTAAGAAATAAGTGAGTAAAAATCTAACTACCAAACTAACTAACTAGCTAACTAACTTCTTGACCAAACTAACAATCTGAGTGACCAAGCAACTAACCAACTTATTACATTTTTAATTAACTAATGAGGTATTTGCATGGGTAGTTCATTAACTGAGTTAAGAACTAAAAAAAAGTTTATCTTAAAGGGCACTGTGGTATAATGATGAGAGGTCTTGAATCTTGCAAAGAGATCATTAGTTTGAGTCCAGCCCGGTGCTCACGTTTGTCATTCTCAACCCAGGTATCGTAAATGGGTATTTATTCGTGATTTAATTCCATCAGCTAGCTTCTAGCACGATTATTTGGCTAAAGCCAGGTTAAAAATCAAGCGGTTTGCGGAGTATTTTACTTCGTACTTGAAAAGCGCTTCATGAAAGCTGATTTTCATTATTATTAGACGTCCTCTCCAAATGACCACGAAACGGGCATGATCTTACCATGACCACGCCGTCGAAGGGGAGCTCCTGGGCGAACTGCTGGGCAAAGTCGGCCCACCAATCCCTCGTGTCCGGGTTGGTGAAGTCAGAGAAGGACACCTCACCCGGCCATTGCTGGAAAAACCGACAAAACAAACATCAAGCAGACGTGAAGATATAGTAAAAAAAAAAAGAATTATGCTAATTGATTTGTCTGACCTGGCTCCTGTCATGATTAAATAACCCCAGGTACATGTAGTTCGAAGAACATGTAATAATATGTATAGTATAAAATCAAAAGCAACATATTAAAAAAACAGTAGTCGTCTACCTTTCTTTGTAAAATCACTGAACTAATAATCATACGTGAATTATCTACATGTATTTTATTGTCTATGCTATTTTTCTTTTCCTATCTGTTTTTCATCAATTACCACGAAAGAATACAAACACACAGTGCTACCGAAACTTGTTTTCTAATCAATATTTATATTTTCCACCATGTCCACCATGAAAACATCCAACAACAACAATGTTTTAGTACAGTATGTACGTCGTATACATATAAAACACACGGACAATTGGAATCTGAACATGCGTAAGGAAGCCAGGATGCCGTACATTTCGTTCATTGGTCGTTATTCAATTAACACTCTTCTAGCACTCTTCTCAAAGAATGGTAGTTAAACGTTATCGTGACGTCACAATAAAACTTACGTAGCCTCTAGCGGGCGTGAGCTTATCCGTCTCATTGATGAAGTAGCCATACTTTTGACCGTAGTAGTAGAAGTGGTAGTTGTTCTTCGGCTCTGGAACCTGGTTTGATACACCGCTATTCTGCATTTTGAAGGAAACAATCATTTTAACAGGTGTCGGGCAAGCCATGGGCAAACTGTGTGGTAATCATTTTGTCGCTTTCTGAAACACTCATTAACATAATTCCAGCGGGCAATAGTACTTTTATTTGCATAACCAGCGGGCATAGTACCCGATTAACCTGCGTCATATAAGTACGTGGACGTGGGTTGTTGAGTGATGAAAGAGGAGTAAAGTTAAATAGAGTTTTGCTCTGGAGAAATCTTGTTGTGAGTTCGAAATAACTTAGTAATTCACTATTATTTTATTCTGTATATAAAACAAATAGATACTGCTCTTATATTCGGGACAAGGTTAAACTATAGTCCCGTGTTGATCCCAAAACAATACTACAATAGTACTGTATTGAGATCAACTCCGGCCTATAGTTTTAACCATGCCCTTAAGAGCAGTCTCTATTTGTATACAATTTTTTTAAACACGCAAGGAGGAAAAACATTTGGTGGTGCTTGGCTTCCTTCTTTTATCATGTTTATTAGATTACACGTTGTATCTCCATATCTCCTTTCTTCTCTCCTCTCTCCCCCCCCCTCTCTCTCTCTCTCTCTCTCTCTCTCTCTCTCTCTCGATTTCTCTCTCTCTCTCTCTCTCTCTCTCTCTCTTTCTCTCTCTCTCTCTCTCTCTCTCTCTCTCTCTCTCTCTCTCTCTCTCATATCTATCTATCTATCTTTCCCATATGCACTACAAATGATATATTTCCATAAGAGTTCGAACTGAAGTCTTTTTGTCTTCCAGTACCATAGGTGCATGAAATATGTAATAAGTCAATAGGGTATTTCTGGCTTGGTTCTGAGAACGTTACAGAGCATAATCGTTATTCTTTTGATCTACTCATAAGATACATACCATTGTTATGATGAATTTCTTTCCTCCTGCATTCAAGTCATTTACGAAATCGGGAAGACCAGCGAAATTGACGTCATCGTAAGTGAAAGACATATAGTCCTTCATGTATGTGACGTCACTGTAGATAGCATCCTGTGAATGAAAAAACGTGACTCTGGTTTTCATTTCGATGTGTAGTTAAGTAGATGTTATTTAATTTATTTCAAAGCATGTAAATGTTAATGATAAAATAATATACTATATGTAATGATAACAAACGATTAAGCATGGATAAAACTTCTTTTCAGTGAGGAAACAGAAACATTTTGCACTTTTGCCACGCTTCTGCAGTCGTAAGGATCTACGACGTGAAATGTGACGTCACCTTCTTGTACGAATCCATATATGACTGATCGGATCGTGCCGGGTGATGTGGGCTTTACTCGTTACCACTGACATATTTTCCTACAGACCTCCAATGGAATGTTGGATTGGCGGTTGGCATTTTTATGCAGACCCACGAAGTGAATATTGGATTGGCGGTTGCTTTTTTCTTATATACTTACGAAGAGGAAGTTGGATTTGAACTGGCATTTCCTTATACATACTTACAAAGGGAATGCTGGACTGTTGGTTTGTATTTTCCTACAGACTTACGCAGTGAATATAGAATTGGAAGTTGGCATTTTCCTATAGACTTACGAAGGGGATGTTGGACTGGAGGTTGGCGTCGACCACCGCCTGCATGGCGTCCACGCTCGACCAGTCAGCCCGACCAAGCTGCATCCCGAGTGCCCAGAACGGAGGCATGTGAGGGCGCCCTACAATCTGTATCGGACGGATATGTAACATACAAGATGACCATAGTTAACATTTACCTTAAAATATGCCACTTGTGGATTTGTTTTGTCACCATCAATGCAGAAAAATTCCATTGAGAAACTTGCTGTCCAGCACACAAAGTGGTGATTAACAACGCTTCAATTATGATTGGCATTCGTGGAAAGTTAAAGGTATATGATGATAACATAACGGTGTCAGGTTACTACTGATGATATGTACAGGGAATTAAGGTAAGTTAAAGGAATTTCGACCCGGAGCTCAAGAGGGCGCTGTTGGATGACGTCACAATCATCGCCATCTTAGTTCCGAAGTTTGACGAGTAACGCTGTCAATCAAACTGGTAGATTGCGGATATGCGTTGCTTGCCCTTTCACGTACGTTGTGAGCGCTAGCCGAGCGAGCTATGCCAGTACACGTTTGTGCATACCGTAAACGATGATCACACTTTCGCAGGAAAAATAGATCGCCGCATGCACGCAGATTGCATTATCGTGCATGCACAATGCACAGCCAGCTAGCTACATACGCATGCAAGCACATACGAGTACTACTACTAGTACTAGTCTACGTACGTGAGTGCTAGCTGGAAGTACCGTATGCAAGTGGGCGGAGCCAGCAGGGAACAGCCGCCGAATCATGAGCCGAACTGTATTTCGGCATACCTAGATTGAGAATCGGCATTCTTCGGGCATTCGGAACATGGCATTTGCGTAACCGGTGAAATTATCGAATAACATTGCCGTCATTGGACAACACGTACTGTCCGCTCATGCGCTTACATGGAATAACGCCCTCTTGAGCGCCGGGTCTGATTCCCTTTAAGTTTAATTGTCTTTGAAAGTTCAGCGACACTAACTTTTTGACATTGATAATATCCTGAATCTGCTAACCCTAGGGCAATAGTTCTGTAGCATTTTCTTCAAAGTCTGAAAACGCATTCATGTTTCTTCGAATATCAATCGTGGTTCGAACCAAGCACTCTCGTATCAATTATGCACTGGTGTGACATTATGCGTGGCTGTGACATTACCGGTTGTAACAAACCCTAGCAACAAAGTCCCGGCGGCGGGCGCCAGCGGCTAAACCGCTCCCCGTTCGAACGGAGTCTTACTGACCTCCGTGTACTGTGCTATGACGTCTTCCGGGTTAGGTCCGGTGAAGATCCAGAAATCAAAGATTCCACCAATCGTCCTCCAAGTGACACCCGGTGCGGGCGTCAGTTGAATATCTGCAAAGAAATAAAGGGTGGTTCTTTATTATTTTTCTAAATCGCTGGATTTTTATTCCCTTAAAATGGACAAAGGAATGGCCGTATGGACCAGTGTTTGGTATTATATTTCTTACGCTATTGGCGTCATCAAAAAATGCCATCAAAAATTACTCCTATGTACAATTGTATTGATTTTCCTCATTCCTCTTCGATACATATAATATTTGAATAATTTGAAAATCAATTCATACCTCAGAAAAAAAAGAGATTTTCACGGACTCAAGTAAGACTAGCATGTATCACCTCCTTAATCGTTAGCACGTTTAGTGTGTGTCTTGAATATTTGTATGTTTTCCATATTGATACCACAAGCTGTCCGCAAAGGTTCGCTACAGTAATTCAAACCTGTAACTCTGTCTTATAAACATTAAATCCTAGATAGGTTTCTAGGAAAGAATGACGTCATGATTGACGTACCTTGGGCATTACTGTTGACGAGGAGTACTCCGAAGGCGTCTCCGCCATCCTCCACGCCCATGAAGAACGGGTGATGGCCGGCCATGTTGGCGTACCGGTCCTGCATGGGGGAAGGTCGAGAAATTAGTGACGTAATCGATGACGTAATACCATATTTTAGGAGAAAAACATGCATGACATATACGTAAGGGCCCTTAATGAAGCCCAATACAGAAAAACAAAAACAAAATGAACAGAAGGAAGGATACAATCGATATATAAACAAGCAAAAATATTTTGTTCATTGAACGAAATACATTCATTATTATCATCAGTTGTATTTGTGACATTATCATTCTTGTTACGATATCACTATCATCATCATTATCATTATCATTACATGTATGTTTTATAATTTTCATAATTAGTACCATCATTATTATCAACAGCTTAAATATCATCATTGTTGTAATCATGACAAACAACAACAAAAAAACGAACAGAGTCCCTCCTCCAAGAGACAGAGAGACAAACATACAGACAAGCACAAACTTACATCGGCGTCGTTATCTGCGGCGAAGATGCCGTATGTGTGCCAGTTGACCTCGTGCCTGTATCGCCTATGGGTGTGCTCCCCCAGGCCAAACAGCATGCTGTTGGGGATCTTAGTAGAGATCTGCAGGAACTGATCTTCAAAGACTAACCCCCCGATTCTGGTGTCGAAACTGAAAATGATAAAGATGATGAGAATGATAACAATACTTATATTCCACATACTAAGAATGTTACTATATGATTGGTCAAGAGTTGATCACGTGATGAAGCGTAGTTTTTCCCATCTGATCATCTGCGATCTCGGCGATCCTCGGCGATCTGAATGCATACGGTATCTTTCTTCAGCTGCGCTTCGGAAAGATAGCTACATCCAGATCGCCTCGGAAGTGATAGTTTGTTCCATCACCTGCACCAACGTTGATTATTTGCTTATAATAATACAAATAATAATAATAATAATAATAATTATCATAGCAATAATGATAGTAATAATAATAATAATAATAATAATAATAATAATAATAATAATAATAACATTACTACTACTACTACTACTACTACTACTACTACTACTACTTCTACTTCTTCTACTACTACTACTACTACTACTACTACTTCTACTTCTTCTTCTTCTTCTTCTTCTTCTTCTACTACTACTACTACTACTGCTACCACTACTACAACAACAACTACTACTACTTCTACTACTACTACTACTACTACTACTACTTCTTCTACTACTACTACTACTACTACTACTACTACTACTACTACTACTACTAATGCTACTACTACTACTACTACTACTACTACTACTACTACTACTACTACTACTACTAATGCTACTACTACTATTACAACAACTACTACCACTACTTCTACTACTACTACAACAACAACAATTACTACTTCTACTACTGCTACTACTACTTCTACTAATAATGATAATAATAATTAGTTATTCGTATATAGCGCTTAACATACAGTCAATATGCGGTAGATAAAATGCTGCTCTATGGGATGTATATTGTATTACTTGAAGAGTTTATATGCGCTGTAGAATAAAAAGTAGGAGATACAAGATACGAGATGTACTGGGTCTCATATAAACAAAAAAAAAGTATGTCCCTCCGAAGCAAAATAGCATAATTATTTATCGAAGAGGTTTGGGGCAAAATAATTTGGCAGGATTGTTCCTTAACATATTGACTAACTTATGTGTGAAAATCACATGAATTCAATTAGTCATGTGTGTGGGCATATTTAAAAGAAAAATGTCCCTTTTCAAAAGTCACAAGGGTAATTTTGGGGATTCCGCTTTTTTAATGTTCATCTTCCATCTCTCGATACACTAACACCTATCACGACACTTAACCCATTGTTCTGGTTGAGTGAAGACTGTTTAACAAATACTCATCCCTCTTGAGTTTGAAACTTTTAAAAACCTTAGATTTTGGTGAAAAAATAAAACTCTGGATATTTTGACAAAGATGTAACATGACCTGTTATGTAAACATTTACATAAGTCATTTCCGCGTCATGGTTGAGTGAAAACACTTTAAAAATCGCACAAGTAATGCCAAAATGTATTGTTAAAACGGCATGAACAATTAACCTTGTGACTTTGGAAATGTAACATTTTTGCCTTTGAAAAATGCCCACTCATGCATGACTGATTTGATTAATGTGATTTTCACAGAGAAATTAGTCAATAATTTAAGGAAAAGTCTTGCCAAATTATTTGGCCCAAAACTTTTTCAAAAAAAAGTTATGGTATTTTGCTTGGGGAACAATAGGAACAATACAGGACGTGATGGACGGTAATGAGAAAGACAAAGAGTGACGAAAAAACGAATGGCATCAAGCAGTAGGGAGGACTTTGCTTTTCAGAGGTCCGAATAATAAGTTAAGAAAAAACAAGGTGGAGGTGCATAACCACCAACCCATGGTTCGGGACGGCACCTGATGATTGATTGATTGATTGATTGATTGGTCGGTAAATCATAAACTTGATTATGCGTGTACGACACCGAATGATACTTGGACATGCTCACATATTGATGTTGTTCTTCTTGCGCTTGACCTGGAAGGTGAACGGGTTCCGCTGGTAGAGGATCTCGTACTCGCCCCACGAGTTCTTGATCAGGGTCTTCGGGAGCTCAAGGGGTACCTCGTAGCGAGGCTTCCAGTTCCGGTCCTCCCACTCGGCGAAACGAATCTCGCTACGATCCACATACCGGTACTCGTACATCTGCGGATGAGGAGGACGAAGATGAAGACGATGACGTATCGGTCGAACAAAGCGGAAGGTGAGAACGACGAGGACAGGGGAGAAGGAAGGGGAGGAGGAAGGGGAGGAGGAAGGGGAGGAGGACGAGGAGAAGAAGAAGAAGAAGAAGAAGAACGAGGGGGACAAAGAGGAAGAAAGAATAGGAGGAGGAATAGGAGGAGTAGGAGAAGGGGAAGGAAGAGGAGAAGACGGAGGAGGAATGTAGCTGATTAGAAAATATCTAATTTTTTTTATTCATTTATTATTTTTAATATATTAATAAACAAGAACTGAACATAACAAGCTTGCATACAAATATGAATATAAGTATACAGTGATGATTTAGAAAAGCATAATGCACATATATTATATAAATTACAAATATTCTTTGTATGTTTGTATAATCAGACACAAACAAATATCACGATTGTGTGTAATGGTAGGTAAGGGGGCCTATAAAATAAGGGAGGGTAATGTAGCTACGAGATTTCCCTTAGTGAGCCGTTGTTATGAATAAAAAAAAAAAAAAATAGGAGAAAACTGGCTAAGTAGCCCTGATAGAAATAAGGAGAAGAAAAAGCTTCTGAAGCTTCACTTAACTGAGATGATTAGCATTGATAAGCGTTGCGCCATTAGAATAGTAAATCTCACATTCACGTGTGAACCTGTTTACTATAATACGGTTTAAAAGTGACTAATTGAAATAATAAAAGAAAGATATAGTTCCGTAAACAATATATTTATAGACATAATGTAAAAAAAATCAACAAAAAAGAATGTCCAAAAGACTATAGTTTCACGTTTCTTTATTTAAAAAATGCTACAATTCACATCAGGCCACGCTGTACTTTCTCATTCCATATAGCATGTCTATTTTTTTTTTTCGAGTATTTACATATCACTCGTAGACAACCCAAAGTACAATGTTTAACATGTTTCTCAAATAATCGTCAGTTATTACAATAAAGTAATACCTTATCTATAATGGATAACTTTGCATCGCTTGGGAGCAATGCACGTTTGTGCCAAGTTTCGAACTGTTGAATGGACATAATGTGACCCTTGCGCCATTTAGGCAATATCATTCAGGAAACATCATTCGTGTTTGATTTCTTTATTGCTCATTCCAATAATCATATCAGTTATATATTAATACCACTGTATATGGAACGTTGGAAGTGGAAGCTAATACTCATTTGCGAATGGTCAAATTGCAACAAATTGTGGTCTACATTTTTTTGTTTGAAATCAGAATAGATTGCACTCCGAGACTTTGGTTCATTCTTCTACTTAACTTCCTTTCTAGTCTGTTGCTTATGGCATTATTCAACAATGTTTTATTGAACAGATGATATTTGCTGGTATATCCATGTCTGATTAATGTCGTATTCAAACAACAGCCAAACGATCACCTATGGAAATAGATACATAACATCTGTCTTATTCGTTTATCGCAAATCATTTCAGTAAGCTCTTCGACATTATGTTAGCTGGTGAAAAGGCTTTCCGGGATTTTATTTGTAATTGTTTCCTATTTATTTATGAGTTCGAGCGTGGTTAGTCACAAGGAAGCCAACCAGATTTGTTTCTTTGCATTTAAACAATAGAAGCTTGAGTGACTTCAATTCAAATCTCCGTCTCTCGGATCGGGCGTTAAAATGGAGGGTCCATGTATAGAACGGCCACACTGTCTACAGGTTAAAGAACCCACTTCACTTCTCAATGACGACATGTGAGAGCAGAGGGTGAACACTCGGGAAGCACTCGTTATTCCGAAGGTTCGTTATTCCGAAGGTTCGTTGGTTCGTTATTCCGAAGGCTCGTTAGTCCGAGAAAGAAATAAGGTTTGTCCGAAAGATCATTATTCCTAAGGTTCGGAAGGTTTTCGGATTAACGAACCTTCAGAGTAACGAGCCTTCGGAATAACGCCACAAATGCTCAGATTAACGAACCCTTTTTCATTTTCGAACTAAAACCTGTTTTGGAATTACGAGCCTTCGGAATAACGAACCTTCGGAATAAACCAACCTGTGGAATATCGAACTGTAACCGAAAACCTGGCGGAGTAGACAGGTAGCCTATATTGGGAAAACAGGTAAGAGATGCCATCACCTCATGGCTCACCAAAGAATGTTTATTTAGACTAAAAATGGTGCTAAACAGTGTCAAACGAAATCATAAATTATAACAAACTTCAAATCTGATTTATTCTTCTTGACCCTCGTACATAACCGACGCTAATCTCTGTGAAGACGGAAACGATTTACCAGTCTCTAACAGGCACTAACCCCCGCACTCCGATGGCATGTTTGTCGATTGAATCATTGTTTGCGAGGCGAACAAACAACTCGAGAACAGGCACGTTTACATCGAGCCATCAATGAGTGAATGAATCTTTAGCTTGTGGGGTTGTTTTGTTACTACTATCGGACGCCGAGAATGGTAAAATTACGTTACTTGCGAGTGGATTCTACCCCGGTTGAAAGCCGTTTAACCATTTGATTGTCATTGTTATTTTTTGTTTAAAAATTATTTCGTTACAATTCGTGCCGAAAAGAAATTATCCGTGTCGATCGGATGCAACTGATGAAATTGCTATAAGTTTGAATATGTTTCAAAAGTATCATTACATTTGATGAACATTTATTCAATTACAATGTTTCCATTTGGAAATTAAACAATCCATTTATGTGTCTACGGACACAAAAGATACATATCATTTTGTTATAATTTCATAATAAAACATATTTTGTCATTGAAATATACTTTTTTTGTATTTGTATTTATGTAAGCCATCTTGGGTAAAATGTAAAAATGTCAAAGCAGTTGTATTATGTCATCATTTCGCACCAGCAATACGATCAAAACTTTCAGATCAACGTTTTTATCTTACACAAACACGTATATACGTATTCCCCTAAAGCAATCAAATTACCTCTATCGAAGGCAATGTGGAACATGTCAATTTCTTGTGTGACTTTGACAATAGGTAAAAAAAATATTACTATCATCACCACTAATACAACTACAACTCTTCTACTATTGCTTCTACAACAACTTATCACACTATTACTATTAAAAAACTACATTCGCCTTTTTTTCTTTTGAGCAAGTATAAATCATTTAAACTTACTTATTTGGGTAAGCTCTACACACAAAAATAAAGACTATTAATATAGTACATGATCGTCACCATAATAAAGACAGTGTCGGTCGCCATAAAAAGATACGATAGATTTACTCGTAGATTATCGATGTAACAAATACAGTCCATTGTGAACACGTTTATCGGCACGTATACCAAGAAGTGTAATATTTGTTCATTCTCGGATACATCGCAGGCTATTACAGTTGATTCTTATCAGGGTGTGTTTAGTTAACCGAACTGTAAGAATGGTAATGTGCATTACTTGTGTAAATGCATTAATGGCGCACATACAAGATTAAACGTTACATTAAACCAAGGATGTTGAAGCACATGGATACACATCGCTTTGAACAACGTTTGATTCCGCCACTTATAGCAGCTGCTTTCAACAATATGATGCATACGCGATTGCGTCACGTTCACCTGCATTTCTAGGTCATACATGCATACATTTCAGCCTGCGCTGCTGAACTTTTAATTTTGTCACTAAGTGCTTGTTATGTAGTTAATAAGGACAAACGAATACGAAATGTGATCCTTTTAAAGATGGAAATACTAGCTTGGGAGCGGCTGGGCACGTTTTTCATGTTACTTGTCTGAAAGGAAAATATCTGAAAGTAACGTTTCATGCATATTTTTAAGCAGCTACGATGGGGAACATTGTGAGACTGAGACTTTTATTACTGCAACATAACGTTTAGAGCCTTTTTGCCATATTGGAACAATATTCCTGGATTGAATCTTTATAGATGCATTGTAGGTATTACATGTCACAACTGCGGGTGAGGATATTTCTCCAAATTCTTCTGCGCATCCAATTTTGTTTATTCGTGAAATCCGAGCAAAAATCATCCAGAGAATCGGCGGCTTCGAACATGGCGGATCAAAGAGAAAATCTTTGTAAAGTTTTCTTTTGTGACTAGAAGTGAACAATGAATCTGAATTAATTAAACGGCAGCTGGATATCCATTGGTGAAACATCCTTGATTAAACCGTGTAATTCTTTTACGAGGCCCATTCCCTGTGTTACAGCATGCTGAGCTCAATAGGATCATCTTGATTTCATCACATACCACCAAAGTTAAATATTGTCACCAAGTACGATATGTTTTGAACAAAATCACATTTTATCTGACAACTAACATGTCAGCGAATTAATCCTTGCCGAAAACACCTCAGAGTAAGATTAATCAAATTCAACAAGCCGACAACAATGTGTGTCTAAAAATAAATCATTAGCATAATGTTTTTGAAAGTAATTTTCTAAACAAACAACTCGTAAATTACAAAGTATAAGAAAGAAATAACACCTACTTTCAGATTTTGCAATGTCATGTTTATCATCGGCATACAACATGAATAGAAGTGTAAATATGATCGTCTAATCGATGCAAATAAGATATTAAGTATATGGAATAATGAATCAATGATGATTGTCTTAAAGAGATGTGGCGCTGTATGTCCTGCCAGAATGGCATATTCTCAAAGTACATTGTCCTAAACATGAGATTATCTGCAATATTATTTCCTGATAATTTTTGTTTGTATTTTCTGTTTTAATTTGCTTAATATCATCACATTATGTTACCTGTTAGGATGCAATACGTCTTTCTTGAGGATACTCCGCTCCAAACATGTGACATAATACATAAGACATAATCTTCATTTCCCTTGATGACTTTTACCGTGTTTTCTAACGTCTCTCCTTATTCTATTTTGCTAGTTACCAACAGCTAAGTTAAAATAAGTTGAAAGCACTATAAGACCTAAATCTGACGTAAGATATTACTGTCCTTGATAATATGATCCATATTATCGTAATGTTCAATTTCTTTATGGAGCTGTTTGATTATCACGCCTTTTGGTTAATGGTTCATGATTTCGTTGTAGTATTCATTACTTATCCGATTTTTCATCAAAAACACTCTTCACAGTTTATTTGTCGTAAATTTCTTGACCCTGAACGTCAGGTTTTCCAATTTTCACATTCCCTATACACATATTCCCCTTTCATACTTATTTCCACCCTCTCATATTCTTATTTTATATATGACTTTACATTATATTTTATCAGAATCATTGTTCATAGTCTCTTTCGTATGAATTATTCGAACCTCAATGTCAGGCTTTCGAACCTATACATTTTTTTCTATTTTTTTTTCCTTTTAAGGATTATTCTCATCTGCCCGGATTCCTTTTGTCCCTCATGTTTAATTAAAAACATTCTTAATAGGTCATTATTCGTGAAGAGATTGGTCAATAAAATTAGGTTTTTAAATGACATATTTAACTTTTCTTATTCCCTTTTCATATTTTGAATCTTTACATCCCTCTGTATTCATAATATTGCATCAAAACCACTATTTATAGTTTGCTCTCGAATAATGATATGCTCCAAGTCATTCACATCCATTCGTTCATTCATTTTGATATCATAATCATGTCAGTCTTCACGTATTTCTTTTTATCTATAATGTTTCATCAAAACCACTATTCACATTTTGTGGGTAACCATTGCCAGTCTCTAAATGATACATGTCTTTTCAATAATTCGTATCAATCTCAGAATTAGTCTTCTCGCATTTCTCTTTATCTACGGTGTTCTCTGAACACACCTTGTCACAGTTTTTCCAAGTGTAGGCCTGGTCGCCTGCACTTGCCTCTGTATACGTCCGTGCATTAATATACTTCATATAATTCTCATCACCATGCCGGTCTACTTCGATTGCACTTTATGCGTAATGCTGTCTCAAGAAATCTTTTCTCATTGTGTTTTTTTTTGTTGTAAGCCTGGTATACTAGGTTGTGATGATACATTCATCTAAACCGTTTTCCTTTATTGTTTCGTGTAATTTCTTCCTCTACATTAATATTTATACAATGTCTTTCTCATATCCGCTGTGGTCATCAACGGTTTATTTACTTTGTCTTATATGTCCTATTGTCCTATATTGCTCCGTTTAATTTCTTTCTCAACATACATTTATCCGATGTTTTCTCTCACACCCGTCATGCCATTTGTGGTCACCAACGGTCTACTTACCATGATATTTTTTTTTTGTGTGTAATTTCGTCCTTTACATAATTTCATTAGATGTCATAATTTCCAAAGCCGTTGTGGTCACCAACAGTCTATTTACCTTAAGATGCAGAATGTTCTCCTTGTAGTACTCGGCCCTGAAGCGCAGGTTCTCCACCTCCTCATAGAAGAACCGCGGGGTGTGGAGCCTGAAGAGATCGAGCTGGAACCCCTCGGTGAGCTCCTGCTCCTCCCCGACGGCCCGGTAGCCGACCCCGAGTGGAAAGTAGCACTCCGGGATACGGTTCAACCTGTCCCAGGTGATGTCCTGGTAGCAACATCCGCGCATATTGCACTGCCGGGCCGTCGGGCGCTTCACCTCGGGGAAGCAGTTTATCCGATCGTCCTGCTCCGTGTCGCCGCAGGTCACGGGCTCAAACTGCCAGTTGGAGAACGGCTCCGTCGTCACGATGATCGCCGGCACGAAGATCATGATGCCGACGACGAGGAAGACGCCCGTGGCGACCAGCGCCTGGATGATACGACTCATGATGACGGTGGCTTTTTCCTAAAGTGGTCCAAGAATCGTCCTTCGTCTTAACGCGTGCAATATCACCGTACCGGACCGTTCCCAGAACATATACGAACAAACCTTCCTTTGATTGAAATTACGAATCAAGGCACCTCAAGGGTATATTATACGAGGTATACCCTCAAAATCCACCCGTTGAACACCTCTATCCGATGGGAGATGCGTTATAATCCACACATGTAACGAAAGCACCTGTGATGGCAGAGTATCTGGGTGTGTTACATCTTTCTGGTCCGTTACACACCAGTCATTGTTACCACACGTTCATCCTTCGACCGAGTCGCTATCTCATTCGCGCGCCCAAACGAAACATTCAAGATGGCGGCTATGATTAGTCAAAGATATGCAAAAGGAAAGGTTGCATATTTCATTAATTATTGACACTGTCAGGTCAGGAATCTAGGCTTGTTCAAGACCCTCCGATATTACTTTAAAAAAAAAATGCATTTTGGACATTCTGGAAGGGTACATTTTGTTGAGTAAATAATGATGAGGTGTGTGTCAAGTAATGTAGGATCAGGATGACTGAGAATGCCATCAGGATAAAGAGGGCTAGTTTCGAAAGGATGTTCATAACTATGATTCCAAGAAAGGAGAGAAATTTTTAAATTTGAAAGCGAACCTAGATACAAGTCTAACCGTACATCTATATGTGTTGACCATAGCTAAGTTGGTAAACACGGCGAGTTAATATTCAACTCTGTCTCTGCGTCGCACTCACGTTAATCATTAACGAGAGGCTCATAACTTAGCAATGATTCAAGCCCAGCCAATTCGTCATGAGTGGACGGAATTTCAAAATAAAGATCATGATCGAGATAATACTCATCGTATTATGACTATCTTGACACGGTACAGTGTAGGTTCAGCAAGTATTCATGTCGGGGCTCATTAACTGTTATATTGATAACCATTTACCAAGAAAAGCAGTTACATTGATCTATATGTATGCAGAGAAACTTGTAATACAATGTATTTACCTAAATAATCCCGGAGAAACTGTTATACATGTACATGTATTGATGAATATATATTGTGCTCGTTAAACACAAGAGCGTATCAAATAAATCGCTGCTCAGTAGACCTTGTGTGTATTAAGTATACGATACTGCATCAAGGGCGCATAAAGACTCAACACTTTCTTGCAAGACAAGCAACCTAATTTCTATGTGTTTTGTGTGCATTACCTTTTTGAGCCAAAATGCGGTAATAGCTAAAAAAGAGTCAACCCAAGTTTGGTCCATTAACTATCTAGCGAGGATAACATTGTCTATTTCAAACTGATCAAATGGCAACTCAATAAAATTAGTCATCTTATATCCTGAAATATAAGACATAAGGTTTGCGTTAGTATTTGTACCACTAATATGTAACGGACGCTAATAATTATACTAGTCTGTTAGTTCTGTCTATAAAATATTTATGTTCAAATGAATAAACGTGAAAGGAGCTACATTCGACATAGTGAGGGAGAAAATGAGAAAGGGATACATATGGAAGGGTGATCTCTCTCTCTCTCTCTCCCTCTCGAGACAGAGAGAAGAGAGAGAGGGAGAGAGCGAGATGGAGAGAAGAGGGGAGAGAAAGAGAGAGAGGGAGAGAAGAGAGAGAGGGAGAGAAGGGAGAGATAGAGAGAGAGAGAGAGAGAGAGAGAGAAAGAGAGAGAGAGAGAGAGAGGGGGGGGGGGAGAAGGAGAGGGAGGGGAGTTCATATGTTACTAAATATTTTGTTCGCGTTAGCACGTAACAAATTAGTGAACCCTTAATGCACCACTAGGTCATTTTTGCGCTGGTAATACACTTACTCACCATTTCCATAGATCAGTATGAAGACTGGTCGAAGAGGGGTTAAGCATACACCGGGTGTATTCATGAAGCCAGACACAAATCAAAGGTCAGCATATTACAGACGCACCTGAAACATTTTAAACATGCCAATCGAAGTCGTAGTTGGATTGACGGAGAGGGCGGTATGATGAAACAAATGGACTCGAAAACAGAGATTCCCTGGTCATGTACATTACTGCAAACGTATCAGTAATACATGTATTATGTTTGTTGATTTTACATGGGGGTAACTATGTCCTTTCGATAACTTCATTTTCTTTCTCTCCCTCTCTCTTTCACTCCCCCTCTCTCTCTCGTTCACTCCCACCCTCTCTCTCTCTCTCTCTCTCTCTCTCTCTCTCTCTCTCTCTTTCACTCCCTCCCTCCCCCCTCTCCCTCTCTCTTCCATTCATTAGTCTGTTGCACCCTTGTCTCGATACGTCACTGACGGCAGTAACAGTACGAATATCCTTTAAATGATTTCTCCGGACTTCCAGACACATCACAATATGTCACAAGTCGTCTGGGATCACAGCAGCGCAGTAATATGTAGTAACAGTGATAATCATTTTGTAAAGAAATCTTTTATTTACAAATAATCAGTCACCACCGTGACTGGCCATTTGAATCGCAGTATTCAATTCATACATTTTGAAGAAAGAAACTGAGAAGAGTACGGAGCATTTCAAAGCCCCACTTGACAAATATCCATGTTGCACATTGAGCTAAAAGAATACATCAACACATCATGACACGGGCTATTGAGATAGTCAGCGATAGTGTGTATCAGAGGTAAAGACAATTCCAATGGTATGTGTATAAACATAAAGTTTTATGATTTTCCAGATTTTCTTCATTCGTTTTTGCACAAAAGAGGGCCCTGTTTCTAATCACTGGACACTCGCAAAATAATGCAAATGTTAGGGTTTTCACAAAACAGCCTCGCAAGATTTGTCAGATTTTCTTCAAACTTTCATTACTTCCTCTTTTATTTTCTTAATTGGCGAGGAGTCATGTCCATTCTCAAATTAAGAGCTCATTTTTTTGTCTGTGACTTGACAAAACACCTTTGCTCTAATTTGTATATGCAAGGGTATAGTGTTGAAATGGCCCATACATGACTTTTAAAGAGGGAGAAGTTTCTAAACGTCTCTTAAAGGTAGCCCGTCCGTTTGGCAGACCTAAAATTCCCTGACTTTGTCATCATTTGAGAGAGAGAGAGTGGCTATATAACTTTTCCCTGGAATCGATAAAGCGTAATATTTGGTTTTGAGTGAATAATCTTTGATAATTGATCTAGCTTTCTTTTTTCTTACCACAAAAATAGTCAAATCTCAGTGAAAACTAGTTAGATTTTCCTTTATGCTAATACCTCCTACCCTAAAATTTCAGTTGGTATCCAAAAGATACGTGCTAAATACGTGCAAACTTTCATGAAGTCTGCAGATGTTTGTAAAAAGGACGGGCCATCCTTAACAAATTGGTTACGAAAATCATAAGTCAATTCAGTAGTGTTTCAAAATCCCATGCAGTCACACATGAACGAACAAAACAAACATTACAAGAACATATTCATATAGAAATCTTGATAGAGTCATCTTTATCAACTGAACCAAATTTGCTACAACACGTAGAGCTTGACTTCTTTCCACCCGGGCACCTGAGAGTCGTGTCATTTTTAAATATTTTCGTTCTACTACAAACAAATTCTGAAGAAAGTTCATACCAACTTCCCTTTGCTTCTACATGTACTAGAGTGCAGCTAACACGCCCACTAAACATATAAAAATAGTGGTCTTTACAAAATAAGACCAAAACAAGAATCATCTAGATGCATACGCTGGAGGGAAACGAAACTGAATTTTGCACTAAAGCAGTCCAACAATAACTTATGAATGAAACATATAAAAATAGTGTTCTTCATAATACAAATCCCGAACAGATGAAAATCGATGTATACGACATATGAATCATTTGAGATGCATTAATGAGCTGAAAGGGAACGAATGTGACCGTCATGGATGTAACAGTGTGAAGATAGATATCTAAAAACCACATGACTGTGTTGGGATTATTTCACTATTAATACACACAAGTCCCATAGAGCATCATTATCTGGCACACAACAGGTTAACTATTGGCATGTCATTGTCCTGCTCTTCACACTCGTCTTTAATGGAATTCTGAAGCATGCTTTATTGCCTTGAAAAGGAGTACTTGTTAACAAAAAATCCAGTATCTTGTGCCTATCATAGAATATTTTTGATTTCTACAATCTGTCACTAATATTAACATTTTTCAGTGATGACACCAAGAATAATAAATTAGAATTGATGTGGAGTGAATTCAATTTATGCAATACATATCTGCTGCCCTGTAAAGTGAATTGCCTCTAAACATATAAATCTAAATTATGTTACATCAACAGTTAACAAGACATGTTTGGCTCAACAAAGTTCATTGGAGAATGCACAATTTCCCAGACCACAGAATGGAAGTAAATATTCTGAATGGTAGACACACCCAACTTGGCTTCTATGACAACGGAACATCAATGATGAAAAAAATGAATGGTGAAAGAGTAACTCGCGGAACTACATGTATGCTCACAAAGAAGTGGCTGGCCTGTCTTCATCATAAATTACTGTGAATTCAGTCCACTCCCATTTTAACAAGGTGCTTGGAACCAAGTAAATTTTCTTTTTATAACAAAACACGATTGTTAACAGAACACATAAGGCACATAGACACATGTGCATGGAATTGAAACCGGGACCAGGAACATTGCCTTGTCAATTTGAAATCTTGTATCAGGGTGGTGTTTCACCAAGCTGTTCGTAAGTTACGAACGACTTTACGAACGACTGGTGATCCCATCCCCTCTTGTGCTAAGTCAGATTCTCAGTGAACAGAGTGTGGTATTGCATTTAGCACAAGAAGGGATCACCAGTCGTTTGTAAAGTCGTTCGTAACTTACGAACAGCTTGGTGAAACCTGGTGAAACACCCCCTGTGCTCGTAATAAAGGAAGTAGACTGTAGTGTTTTCCTGCTGCAGAAAGTATACAGCTGGCAATATTGTTCTGTTATGGCAGTTTGCTGCTTCCCCAAATGGTAGAACTGCACAGGATATCATTAATGAAATTGGTAGCAGCAAACCGCTTCTCTGCTAACACACATTTGAGAAGGCACACAAGGTGATGGATAGGGAGTCCCGAACCACTGATTTATATCAAAACAGACGGATGTCATACTTATTCATTATTAGAACTAATTGAAGCTCCACATCAGCCATGCTTCTATCCCCAGAACATTTGTGATAATGTTAGGAGGTGGAATTTAAAAAGAGGACATATCTTCAGACAAACTCTTGCATTTGTAAATGCATGATAAAGCATATACAATAATGTGTACTGTACCAAAAAACTCCAATGAATGTAACAGCTCGGATAGAAAAATGGTTAAGGGAGATTCTAATGACACCTTTACACAAAACACTGTTTAAAAACACAGTAAATTTTCTTGTATGTTTACAAAGTGGCGAAAAGGCCAAAATTAAATAAGATAAATAATTAGGATATGACACGTCTTTAGATTATCAAATTTAATTCCACTGAACAATACAAGCATTGATGCACTAGTACTGAAGTATGAAAGTGTCACAACATAAATTACATATTCTTTTGTCCACAATACGAGGGATCTATTATGAAAAGTTACATCTTCAATATTGGAACTTTGGTCTTACATAGGGATGCAATTGATCTGAATCGATTGCAAATGCAATCCCTAATCTCCATTCTATAGAGTTATGATTGATATGTTGATAACTTAATTTGCAGGAAATCACAATTCTTTATTAGACAGAGCCCAAGCTTCTCTATATTTTTCAGTCCTGTTTGTGTATTAGATGAATAACTTAAAGCAGTGGTTCACCCTGAAATTATTTTGGTTTCAATAAAGGGAGACACATGAAAGAAACATGAAGGTTTGGCGAAAATCGGTCAAAGGAAAAGAAATTTATTTGATTTTAAAGCTTTGATTTTGTGACGTCACAAGGTACTCTCAAATATGTTGGGTACATTTTTTTTGGAAAATGTCAATTTCCTCAAAAGGATATTTACCATTTCACCTGTGCATTTGATACATCATTAGACCCACGACTCTTCACATGTATCGCTTTCAAAAGAATGTATGCTTTCATCAAAGAACATAAAAATAAAAAAGGCAATTTATGGAGAAAGTAATACACATGGGAGAGCACCTTGCATGTGATGTCATAAAATCAAAATTTTAAAATCAAATAACTTTCTTTTCCTTTGACTGATTTTCATCAAACCTTCACTTTCTTTCATGTGTCTCCTTTTCATGAAACCAAAATAAATTTCAGGGTGAACTATCCCTTTAACATGGCACAGTGAACTGTTATAAAGAAATGACTGAAAAAATCTCCAGAGGGGCACATCATAAGGCATGATACATAACTGAACCCGTCTAGCTTTTGGAGATAGATCTTCTTGAAACGTTTTTAATGTAACCCTTGATTTCTTTGCAACTGTGAAGTTATACTTTCATAAAATGTTCACACGGAAGCACAGGTCACTGATAACCACCTTGATAATAATTGCCAACAAAGTGGTCATATTAAGTAAATTGGATTTTGATCCACCCCTACTGTATCAGACTTATGTGAAATTCTCGATATTGCAAATAGCTATTAAATACCAATCTATGTGGCGCTTTCAACTTTTCAGCCCAGTTTGTTGACTTTTTTTTTCCGGTCTTGTAGTCCGGCCCATAGCGCTTTGCGTCGGTGCAAAGAACCCCTCTTTTAGACAAGAAAGTTCTCAGTTCTACTAAAGTGAGCTTCTGAAACAACTTGTACAAACTCTCGATCTTACAGTAAGGTAGCAAATATAGAACAAATTTCTGTGGGAAAGTGTGTTACAGAGAATGTGTTGATGGTAGTGCGATCGTTTGCGTTGTCCTACAAATATAACCAGAAATGCCAAGTTCACCACTTTACAAGCCCCAAATTGAAAAGTGTTACAGCGCCATGAGCTATTATATAGTACATTTATTTGCGACATTGAGAACTATGAGTGTAAATCTTTCACTGCTAAATAACTTGAAAGGTATATGACAGGCTGTGTGTGTCAGAAAACTTCTGACAACTTTTCACAGAATGTTGTCTCCTTACATTAAATTCCTATTACAATATGTAGCGAACAAATGGATCTTAGAGATGGCTCAGGAATTGTTTGTTTGTGCACATAACACTGATCTAGTAGAAGTTAAAGTTGGGCTGCCAAACGAGTTGAAGCAGTTTGTACACAGCACACTGCTCTGCTTGAAACTGATCTTAAGCTGGAACAGTGGGAACACTCTACTATAAAAAAATATGAAGTTAAAGGGATGACCATAAAATAAATGCCCTCCGTTTATAATTTGTCCACTATGACTTTGAACTTGAACTGGATCTCTTTCTTACCAAACGGGTCGAATCTCAAGGGAAAACCATGATCGAATGGCCCTTGATAAAGTTTGCATATCCACTCATCCTAATTATAGTTGAATTAAAACTCGAACATTTCGCTTCCAACCACGTTTAAGTTGAAGAGAGAACCATGATCAAAAGGCCTCTGGTTTATTCAGAGTCATGTGTCCCCTCTGACCTGAGACCCAGAAAGGCCCCTGGTATCAAGTCTGTGCATCCACTTTGCACTCATTATAGTTGAATTAAAACTGAAAAACCATTGCTTCCAACCACGTTAAAGTTGAAGAGAGAACCATGATCAAAAGGCCTCTGGTTCATACAAAGTTGTGCGTCCAATCTGACCTAGAAAGGCCCCTGATGTAAAGTCTCTGTGTATCCACTGTCACCTAGTTATGGTGGAACTTAAACTGGAAGCCTCCGCTACCAAATGGGTTGAAGCCAAAGGGTTGGCCGTGCCGGAAGCCTTGCTGCTGCTGCTGCTGCTCCGGATCAAGAGGGTCCTCGCCCTGGTCAAACTTTTGCCTCATTTCTAAAAACATTGAAAATACAATAAAAATTGTCATCAAAATTAAATATGACATTATTGAATCAAGTCTCCATACTACGTATAGGGGAAAGTTTATCCATAATGTGCCACGCAGCAGCATCCAGATTTGTTTTGATGTCATGTAGTGCTACTGTTCTCATGTATAAACTTTAACCCCACAACTGAGAGCGGACATGACTTTTCCTTACATGTAGTGTGGAGAATTTAAATGGAAGACAAGAACTCATGCTTAAAGGGCATATACTGTACTGGGAAGGCAAAAAAGCCTTCAAAATGTAATTGTTAGCAATCTTCTTGCCAATGGTCTTTCATTCATCTATTGTCTATTTTAGAAGCTTGCTGAATGTTATTTGCCCTCAAATGATCTACATTTTGAGTAATGAGTGATTAAATCACAAATCCTCAAAATGTTCGGCCCGAACATTTTGAGGATTTGTGATTTAATCATTAATTAATCCATATGTGGATCATTTGAGGGCAAATATCTTTCAGCAAGCTTCTAAAATAGACAATAGATGAATTAAAGACCATTGGCAAGAAGATTTCTAACAATTACATTTTGAAGGCTTTTTTGCCTTCCCAGTACAGTATATGCCCTTTAAACGTTTTTCACTTCAAGCATAGAAAAGAAGAATAAAATTGGTATGAAACCGAATAGCAGAATTTATATAAAAGCATGGAAGCATGCTATTCAATTTTGAAATAACAAAGCTTATCAATATAACACATATACCCAGAAACGCAGACACACAAAAGAAAATGTAAATTATGCTAAGATGAAGACAGATAGTTTGGAATAAAGGTACAATTAAACACGTAACATTTGGCCTGTATGCAATTCTTTAGTATGAAACAAACAAAAGAAACACAAAAAACACAGAATAAAAGAGAATACAGAAAAACAGAACATATTAACTTAAAGAAAGAAAAGAAATAATGACATAAATCTGGCCCTTTACTTCTTTAATGACAAACAAATAGAGAAGAGCAAAAGCATGAGAACAAATCATGTATGTTTAAAGGGTTACTAATTTAGAAAAATAAGTTCCCACTAATCTATTTAAAATTATCCACTAAAAACGAATTTCACATTTCTTTGCCGCAATAAAGTCTCATTTTGATGAAAATTTGAAAAAATGCGCGCCTCCAGTGACGTCAGAGAAGTCAAAATGCCATAGATTGTACGGAAGTCAACAATAGACCATTTTCGTAATGTATTCACAACTTTCCCCCTAACTGCGTAGTAACGCGTTATTGCATTCACCTGTATCTTGTCATTCAGATTCAATGGATGAAATGCACTTTGAATCTATTAGTTTTTGCTCCTTGGACAAACCTCGGACAAGCTTTGCGGCTCCTATTGGTAACGTTTTGTTTGAACGGCGTGAAAACATTTTATTCACGCTGTTGGCATTTATGGAATTTCGACTTCTCTGACGTCACTGGAGGCGTGCGTTTTTTCAAATTTTCGTCAAAATGAAACTTTATTGCGGCAAACGAATGTGAAATTCGTATATTACATAGATTAGTGGGAACTTATTCTTTTAATTCAGTAACCCTTTAAAGACATGGATATCCCTCCTTTTGAACAAGGTTTAAAGCTGCCATGCAATACTTGTGAATAGCAGCTGCTCTTACAGTATGAGGCATACGTGCCCACCTGGATTTTACAATAGGCCATGCATATTCTTAAACATGCGTCAAATCGAGGCAAAAATTATCCTGAGAATCGGCGGCTTTGAATATATGGGTTCAAAGAGAAAATCTTTGTGAAGCACTCTTTTGTGATGAGAAGAGTACAATGAATCTGCATTAATGCAAAGCCCGATGGTACTCCATGTAATAATCCACTTTAGTTATGTAGTCATGAATTTTTCCCTAACGGCCTGGTGACGCGTGATTGCATTTACCTGTATTTCGTGATTCAATGTCAAAGGATGGAACGCACTCTGAATCTATTACTAGTAGTTGTTGCTACTTGGACAACCCTCGGACAAGCTTTGGGGTTGCCATTAGTAACGTATTGTTTGAACGACATGAATAAACTGTGCATACATAACGAAAATGGTATATTTAAACATTTACGCATCCTTGAAAAAACAAAGAAGACAAAAAGAGGGAAAGAAATCAGCACACAGCAAACGAACGGCAGGCAGATACCTACCTGGGTCTGTGAGCACTTCTTTGGCATCGGCGATGTCCATGAACTTCTTCTCAGCGGCGCTCTTCTCTTCCCCTTCATGCTTGTCAGGGTGCCACTGCATGGCCAGCCCTCTGTAGGCTTTTAATATCTCCTTCTTGCCTGCATTTCTGGGGGGAAAGAACCACACACAAAAAAAAAACACTCAACTAGACTGTTTTTGTAATGTATTCACAACTTTCCCCCTGACTGCTAAGTAACACTTTATTGCTTTCACATGTATCTAGTCATTCAGATTCAATGGATGGAATGCACTTTATTGGTTATATATTAGTTGTTGCTACTTGGACAAACCTCGGACACGCTCTGGTGCTCCAATAGGAATGTATTGTTTGAACTACGTTAATTAAATTTGCATACATAACGAAAATGGTCAATTGAAAGTCATAGAGATGAGCAACTTCTTCTTTTTGTATCCGTACATCATCTCTTCTGTCTCAAAGGTTGGGACCAAATAAACTTGCTGATTACACCTGTTAGCTCCACAATTAAAGCAATTTACCCTACATTTCATTTCTCACAAACCTAAACCAGATACATGTATTGGACTGTAAACTGCAATTTTTATCATCAATATAATCACACCTGAAGAGCATGACATTGCTGTATAAGTGTCATGTAACTGTAAGTGGTATCAAACTGATGAAGGCTTCCTTTAATACACCAAGACAAACATTTTGCATTAAAGTTACTATAAAGTTACCTACTATAGCTCCTTTACACACCACCCAATGTATGGACTTGATTCAATCTCTCACCTTCTAACTCCTAAAATCTTGTAGTAATCTCGCTTCTTGGATTGCTTTAGAAGTTTTTGCGCTCTTTCAACCCCCTCTTTCGTTCTGTCGATATCCTCTATATCTCTTGCCTTCTGGAAATCGTTTACAGCTGTGAATCAGAGAAGAAATCAACACAGGGGTAAACATTCAGTTGTGTCACTGAACATAGAATTGAGTAATTGTGATGAACGCAATCGATATAAGTAATATTAAGTAATAATCGATACAAGTAATTTTGATATTCATATTGGTGAGAAGACTGTTTGGGATGACGATGGAGGTAGTGCTGTGATGATAATGATGGAAGTGATGGAAATGATGACAAGAAAGATGGTGAGCCTGACAAAATAGATTTATTTAATTATTTAGTCTTTTTTTAAACAGGGAAGCCCCATCAGTGAGCTTGCACTGTTTTCCCTGGGGGCCCTGTGTACAAATAATACAGCAATACAACATAACAAGAACATAGATTACACAAACAAATGCTTATGACAAGGCTGTAAACAAAAATGGCAAGAAAGGTTAACTGATGTAAACACAACAAAAGAAGGAGGACCGATGCTTCCACATGCAAAAATGATATGATTGATACTTAATAGTTAAAAGTTATGCCTCATAAGTATGTAATGTGTAATATGTAAATATGAGTAGATGGAAAAGGAGGATAAAGTACAGAATTATGAAAGGATGATATGAGGAAAAACTGAGGGATGAAAGGAACGAAATAAAAAGTTAAATAATGAACAGACTTACCTTCTTCATACATCTCATTCTGTATATATGTTTCTGCTCTGTCCATGAGAGCATCCATATTTTGTGAATCTTCCTCTATAACTTTTGTGCAGATTTTTATTGCTTCTTGAATTTTTTGGCCCTGTAAAAAAAAGAAAGAAAACAGAATATTCAGAGCAATGCTATGATTGGGTAAACAAATCTAAGTCTAGAACATAATCATATGATATGTAGTTTTAATAGTAATCTTGTCTCTAACATAACAAAGTTTGTTACTAAATTTGTTTTGCTGAAAACAACAGTACTTTTACTGAAATCTTAATTTCAGGAAGAAATGATCTAAATACTAATATCGGCATTCAAATCAAACAAATTAAGGACCCATGATGATGGAAAAACAGTTCTGCCATTACAGGCATTACCCAGTACTGTACTATCCGTTTCCTCTAAGTCTCAGAGAACATGAAGATCCTTACCATTCTATATGCGTGACATATCCTGACGTTTGCTTTGTGTTCATAAATGCCTCCTTTGCCGGCTGCCTCGATCGATGCTTCCAGTTTGCTGACGGCATCATCGTACCTGTAAGTAACCAGTACAGTCATGGAATATGTGAGCAAAGACTACAACTGCGTGTATAAAGAGACCTTCCTCTTGTATTTGTGTTGGCAAATCATACCATGATCCAAGTACAAAACATTTTTTTCCTAAAGTGCATGGGTTATGGTATGTTATGTACAGTAGGGAAGTTTGATTGAAGAGCCATTGCTCTCAGTGATACCCATTAGTACTGTAATGAATCTGTGAAAAGTAACAAAAAAGCGTTTTTTTTTTTTCTTTACCAAACGATTACTTCGGTAGTATAGCCATTCCAATGGTCATACGATTATGATGTCAAAGTAGAGGGAGATATATCAGTTTTGTACACAAAATCAAATTGTATTAGAAGAACTTGCCTGATGATAAAGTGGAAGTGGAAAGTTGTGAAACATTTGTCAACAAAACATATAAAATGTCTTCCCATTGTGATCAGACAGTACAATATTGTTAGCAATTCAATCATATAAATCAAAGCATTAACTTTTATAGAAAAACTTTCTTCAAAACTAAAATCCTCACCTTCCATCGCGTATGAAATTTTCAGCAGCATCGAGTAATCTCTTGATCTTCTTTAAGAGTTTGTAGAGAGGAAAACACTGTTTATGATCTGGATCCAGCTTGAGGCATTCTCGGATATCTCTGTTGAAAGAAAAGATGGACATATGAATTTACAAAGAAACTCAATAGAACTTGGAAGATGGCCTTTTAATATATTAATTTAAGATTACCGTCCTGTGCTGTAGAGAAAGAGAATGATAGAGATAGAGATAGAAAGCGAGATAGATATAGAGAGAGATGGAGAGAGATTGAGAGATAAAGAGAGAGAGAGAGAGAGAGAGGGATAGATAGAGAGGGAGAGAGAGAGAGAGATAGAGAGATAGAGAGGGAGAGAGAGAGATACAGAGATAGAGAGATAGATAGAGATAGAAAGGTAGAGGGAGAGAGGGAGAGAGAGAGAGAGAGAGAGATACAGAGGTAGAGAGATAGAGAGATAGACAGAGATAGAGATATGGAGGGAGAGTGGGGGAGACAGAGAGAGAGAGAGAGAGAGAAAGTGAGAGATCCTGGGGCGAACTCACTCTAAGGCCATCTCTAGATCACCCATGCTGTCGTGTAACCTGCTCATCTCCAGGTAGACCTCTGTGCTGTCAGGAACCAGCTTGGTGATTGACCGGTAATCGTCAATGGCCTTGTACAGATCTCCCATCAGCCGGTACACCTTGGACCGCTGTCTGTGCATGTCTGCATTCCAGGGCAAATACTGGTGGGGGAAACAGAGCCAAGCCACTTTGATTAACCCTTTAATCGCCACTTTTGCACCGAATAATACACACAGATTCCCTAGAGCTGCATTGTCGGACACTGAAAGGGTTCAGAGTAGTCACAGCATAACAGGGATAACTCTGGTCATGATAATGATGACATAATCCTTGTTTCACGAGTACTCTCTATAGTATGATTGCTTGATTGATTGATACAAAAAAGAGAAATGAGAGAAAAAAAAACAGGTAAAGACTTGAACCTGCCTCTACTCCTTGTCAGGCCGCTTATTTTATCTATCATTCCTCCCCAAAATTTGTTTAAAAATGGTGATGATGATGACAGATCAGTTTTGCAAGTGGTAAAAAAGGCTCTATGGTATGATTCACATACTATTGTTTGCTATTTGTACACACAGGATGTTGCTAGGATAAGTTTGCACAAGGGAAATTGCAAGAATAGTTACTGAATAAAATGTGTACCACATGAACTCAACACAGACAAATGCCTGAAAGAATCTGATGATAATATTTCAACAAAATTACAAGCAATCAAGTAGGAATGGCAAGAACGGATCGATTAGCAACAAAATATGCAGCAGGCAAGGAATATTTCCCAATGATAGAAGATGGTGCACATATAAGTATGTGTGAATGTTACGTTCTTGTATCCAGTTATTACGGACATGTTGCATATAGGTTTTCAATTATTGTAACTTATCATCAATGGTAACTATCAAGGCAACAGCCAATGAGCTTTCAGCGCTGTATCTGTTGTCAAGGTAGTTACCATTGATTGTAAGTTACAACAACCCTCTTAATTCAGTCTTCAGTCTTCTCAAAAGGCGCAGACCCACCACACCATTTGAAAAAAGTAAAAGATGACAAAACAAATGTCTTGAGTCTTACCATAAGGATCTTGGAGTAGGCATCCAGGGCTTCCGGTAGGTTCTCTTCCTTTAGTTTCTGGGCACCGATTGCGATTCTCTCCTCTACGGTGTATGTTAAAGCATTCTGCTTCTCAGCCTCCTTGTGTTGGGGGTCATACTTCAGCTGTGGTCAGGGTTCAAAACAAAAATCTGTTTTTCTCCTCTTGTTTATATGAATAAAAAATATAATTGTTTAAACGTATTCCATTTTATCCTGTTCAAAATCAAAATCCATATTTTAAAAAAGAATTCTCAAACTTGTTTTGCTTTTTAAACATGTACTTCATATACTGTAGTAAATAGATGAAAGGATTCAATCAGTAAATATAAGGAATCATATTGCAAAATGGATTTAAAGACAGCCAGTCCCTTTTTCAGATCACCACAAAACCATCGAAATATTGGCAAAACATATAGAGAAGTGTTAGCAAGCTCTCATATTCACAGTTTGAAACTGATATGTAGTGTAAAATTCAAATAATGCACGTAAACAACGTCTGATTAATAGTCTTTACCTCAGGCTCTTGGCAGTTTGTGTTGAAATATCTGCTTTATTGATTAATCTGTTTATTAAATTATAAAATGCATTATGAAAAAAAAATGTTCTATGGAAGGAATCATCTCCAAAGTTTGGTAGTTACTCATAAAATTAGGATTTCACACACGTATAATAACCACATAGATACTGTAACAAAGACTAACACTTTTTTCGTAGTACGAAAAAAGTCGGTTTAAAATGTAACGGCTGAAATTTTTTACTATATACAGAAAGCTCCAACATGCTATATTCTTAGAAATGGTCTTGAATCATACTTTCTTCAATTTACGATCGTGATAGACGATTTCAAATTTTAAGCTTGAAAAAGGGACGGACAATCTTTAAACAGATTACAAACAATGTTAAATACAAGCATCTTTAACATAAATACCACTCAATAGCCAGTAGGCATTTTGTCTTCCACACTTTTTAAAAATTTTTGCAATAAATGATGAACATATTAAGAAAGGAATAAATTGAAATAAGTAATTTTAATCTACTCCATTCTCCTTTGTCATAATCCCAGGAATGTTGCTGCAACAACAACAAATGAATAGTTCTCATTAGGAGAAGAAATATAAAGTTGTTTTTTGTCCATCTTTGCTAGCTATTAAGATATTTCTTTTACTACCACCTTAAAATGTATGTCATGCATATTTGCTATTTCCAAATTATGCAGCACTACACCTAACCCTTAAACAGCAAAATGAATTCATAGCATTCTCTTCAAGAGAATTTCTCTTTTGATTTCTGATTTCCCACTTTTATCTGTAAACTCATTTTGCTGTTTAAACCTTAATTTCATATAGCAAATACATGGAAGGCATATTCCACCATTCAATAGAGGAACATGTGCTTCTCTTTTGATTTTTGGATTGTCCACTTATTGTAGTAATGTAGCACTCCCTCGTTACTACTTTAATGGCCCAGCCTAATCTTATCTTTTGATTTGTGATTGTCCACTTACTGTTTTAACGTAGCTCTCCCTCGCTGCTGCTAAATCGCCGAGCTTGAAGAGGATGTTGCCATGATTGACGAGAGCGGGAGTGAAGTCTGGCTTGAGGGTGATGCTTTTCTTGAGATCCGGCAGTGCAAGCTTGGATTTACCCTGGGCGAGGTACACTGCCGCTCTCTTGTAGTACGCCATGTAGTTCTCTGGATCATTATCTGTGCAGGGAAATCAACATCTCCACTTGTTGAAAGTTGCATTTTTCCACATTCCAATGAAAGGATCCATGGTGAAGTGTATACCATAAAATATAATGTAACAAAAGAGAAAATGGTAAATGATACAGTAAATATGGAGGGAAGCAGTGGAAGCCAGTGGCTTAAACCAATGGTCACTACCTTAGTCAGTTCCATCCACACACACACACACAAACAAAAGAGAGGCAGAGAATGACAGAGAGAGAGAGGGGGAGAGAAAGAGAAAGATAAAGAGAGAGGGAGAGATAGAGAGAGAGAGAAAGAGAGACAGAAAAAAAGGAGAGAGAGAAAGAGAGAGGGAAAGAGACAAAGAAAGAGAGAAAGGCAGATTATAGTAAAGATGTAATTTGTATTCGAGCATGTTTCATGACCTGCTTTTTATTATCCCAGAATATTCTTACCTCTTCTGATATGCCATATTCAATACGAAAGTAATATTTTACAAATATATCAAGAAAATAGAGAGGTGGTAATGAGACATGTAATAAGTCTTCTGTTAAAATCCCTCTCTGAGGCGTGACCATTAAGTGGCAGTTCATCAATGTCTTATCTTTTGCAGTTGAACTCCACGTTGGGTAAAAAAAAGACATACATTGGGGGGGGGGGGGGTTTGATTCACCAAGCTGTTTTTAAGCTAAGAACAAGTTTACGCAGGACTGGTGATCATTTCTTGTGCTAAATGAGAAGCCCCCCAAAAAGATACCCCCCCAAAAAGTAGGAGCTAATTTCCGACAATCTTAAGAAAATTTGACAAATCATGAACTTATAAAGATCAGATTTCAACTTTAGCTGATGGGAATCAAAAATCTGTTTTAACACAAAAAAGGGTCACCAGTCATGGGTAAGGTCTTTCATAGCTTAGGAACTGCTTGGTGAAACACCCCCTGCTCTGTGTCTGAGACTTACCTATTGCAGCATTGAATTGTGCAATGGCGTCTGCTAGCTGACCGGCAGCTAATAACGTGTTTCCAGCCTCCATGGACTTCCTGGCCTGTGATTCTGATTTGGCCTCACCATCTGTTTGCAAAAAGAGCAGGGGTAAATTTATTGATACACATTACATCATACTGAAATGGAAAAGAATGATTGTTTTCAACTTGCCAGGGTACATCTATGACTTTATCGCAGGACTTTCATGCCTAACAGGGCAGAAGATGGGAATGCAAGAAACATGAGGTGTGCAGTTACTGCAGCGACAGTGCCAGTGAAGCTGAACAGCCTGAAGAATGGGCTGTCCGCTGACGATGTTGATGGGGATGGCACCGGCAAGGACTGGCAAAGTCAAAGCCACCCAGGAGGAAAAGCCGTGCCCCTCACTCCTCAGTTCCTGGAGGAATTTTGGATGACAATGCAACCTAGTTTCCAGCCAAAGCCTACAATTTCAAAGTCAAGGGCAATCATGGCAATGCGTTTCCCACAAGCAGAGTGTGATATCTGCCAGGTACCGTTTAACCGTCTCAGAGATGTCAAGTTCAAATAAATTTTATGTGTGAGATTTTCATCATTCGGCGTCACGCTGCATGTCGTGATGGGCTTCATCACGATATCAACGTTGTACTTAAAGGGCATATACTGTACTGGGAAGGCAAAAAAGCCTTCAAAATGTAACTGTTAGCGATCTTCTTGCCAATGGTCTTAAATTCATGAATTGTCCATTTTAGAAGCTTGTTGAAAGTTATTTGCCCTCTTAATGATCCACATATGGAGTAATTGATGATTAATGATTAAATCCTCAGAATGTTCGGGCCGAACATTTTGAGGATTTGTGATTTAATCACTCATTACTCCAAATGTAGATCATTAAAGGGCAAATAACTTTCAGCAAGCTTCTAAAATAGATAATACATGAATTTAAGACCGTCGGCAAGAAGATTGCTAACAATTCAATTTTGAAGGCTTTTTTGCCTTCCCAGTACAGTATATGCCCTTTAAGATCCATGGCCATACGTATAAAACCATGCGATGTGCATGCAAGATTCATCATATATCATGTACATAAATGAACATGCTGTACTGCACTAGCTGTTCGTTGACTGCACTCTCGATTCATCTTGCATGGCGGGCCAGTGGACGGCCATTGAACTCAAAGTCGGCTCGTGTGAAGGCGGCCAGTGCGATCATGCGAGTCTAGAGTAAATAATGCTACTTTTTTTCTCATTTTTTCTGTCGGGTCCCAACGCCTCATGCTTGAGACTTGGTAGCTCTGCCGTCTGTGCCACATCCATGACATGACTGTGCCAGTCTGTGGTTCGCACGCGTATCCGTCTCCAGCGCGCAGCGGCAGCCCGTGAAAATAAATCAGTTTACTTACACTATCCAGTCTCAGTTACATAGTGTCTATGCACTGTCCGCCTTTAGATTTCATGTCAAAATTAATTGATAAACACAAGATACAAATAGACTAACGCTCGACCTAGATCTAATTTAAATTGAATTTTAAAACATATGGCTTTTAATTTTTTGCCTTTTTAAATTCACATTAGCACCTCAACACAAATATTATCAAGTGGGACTGTGCAATTCCCGAGCGAGTGAACGAAATGAGCTTACCGTCGTAATGCAACGACAATGTCACCAGAAGAACCGGCAGAGAATTGAAGAAGTTGTGTAAATTCAACATTTTTGCACTCTAGGCAAAGTGATTCAACACAACTCGACAGATAAAGGATGATTTTACTGCTCAGGTCTGCCAGTTCTGAGGAAGTACGACTGTACATCAGTCAGATCAGTAAGAAATACGTGTACCAAATCAACATTGCCAATTTTACAAACGTGGTATATTTACGTGGAATGAAATTAAACAAGTTACCGATACAAATGAAATTGTACTAAATTTAAAGTTAAATTTTAAGAAGCGCATTTGCATGAAATATTGCAATTTAATTTTTTGACAAATTAACCGTTTTATGAACAATTATGATCATTTAATATAGCTTCAACGGTGATCCTTAGAAATAAGTGTCCTCGAGTCGTGTGGTAATGGATGTGTTGCTCTCTGATTGGCCGGTTAATGCATGTTGGCAAGAAAACTTTTCGACTCCTCCCACTTCATTTTTCCTTGAATGAATCATTGATGCGATTGAATGAATGTAATGAATCAGTTTATTATCCACAATACTCAGGTGGAAATTGACATTTAAAAGAAAAAAAAATGTCCATATTAAAATAACATAGATAGAAGTATACTCAACGACATACCAATTACCATTTTAGTGCAGCCTACCCTGAGTAGTCTTATTGAAATGATATTGATCATTCCCTTCTCAAATAATTACAACTAGATTATAAAAGTCTATGATTAATTCTGAAAAATGCTAAAAACTAATTTTTCTGTTTCTGGAACGATATAAAGATTGACACTTCTGTTTATAACCTTTTTTTATACCTTAAGGGAAAATTGTTTAGTATATTGTTGCACGACATCGTGTAACTGTTGATATTATAGTTACTTATCAAAATCTAGTTTATTAGTTTATTTTGATAATTGTCACTATGTCATCATTATTTATTGAGTTAGGGCTTGCTTCTCCATCAGGGCAAACTGGCCAACATAATATGGGAAATTCCTTTTACACAGAGTAATTACAGACAAACGCAGAAGGAAACGTGAGAGAGAGCGAGAGAGCGAGAGAGAGAGAGAGAGAGAGAGAGAGAGAGAGAGAGAGAGAGAGAGAGACAGAGACAGAGACAAACCCAGAAAGTTAGGACTTGTTCTCCCTCAGGGAAAGCTGGCAAATATAAATAAAAGAAAATAGGCAGAGTCTATGTATCCACTGGAAATGTGAAATTCCTTTTATACGGAGGGCAGAGGGAAACGAGAGAGAGAGAAAGAGATAGAGAGACAGAGAGAGAGATAGACAGACAGAGAGAGAAGAGAAAGAGAGAGAGAGAGAGAGAGAAAGAGAGAGAGAGAGAGAAAGAGAGAGAGAGAGAGAGAGAGAGAGAGAGAGAGAGAGAGAGAGAGAGAGAGAGAGAGAGAGAGAGAGAGAGAGAGAGAGAGAGAGACAGACAGACAGAGACAGAGACAAACCCAGAAAGTTAGGGCTTGTTCTCCCTCAGGGAAAGCTGGCCAATATAAAATAGGCAGAGTCACTGGAAATGTGAAATTCCTTTTATACAGATGGCAGAGGGAAACGAGAGAGAGAGAGAGAGAGAGAGACAGACAGAGAGAGAAAAGAGAGAGATAGGCAGAGAGAAGAGAAAGAGAGAGTGAGAGAGAGAGAAAGAGAGAGAGAGAGAGAGAGAAAGAGAGAGAGAAAGAGAGAGATAGATAGAGAGAGAAGAGAAAGAGAGAGAGAGAGAGAAAGAGAGAGAGAGACAGACAGAGAAAGAGAGAAAGGGGGTGGGGGTGTGTGTAATGATCAAACACAAATACACCACACCAAACACAGAAAATGCGAACATTATTCTTGAAAATGGTGTTTATACAAAACATTTTTAATACATCTTCTTGAGAATTGTTGAATTTCACCCTTGAAAAATGATTGTATCACATGATTATTTGTACAACATCGTCATCGTCGTACACAGTGTACAAAAAGCAATAAAGAAAATGTTTATGCATTTCACTCTCTTCATAGGTAAACACTGAACATCATGGAATAGCACAAAAGCATACCGGTAATGATTTATTGCCATCTGGTGTGATAAAATATGACATACTTGAAATACTTTTTGTTTCTAGCCAGTGATTTATGTTTCTCTTGGATGCACTGCTACATCTTGAACTAAGTCTGGAAACAGACTATTCCTGCCTCCCTCTGTAATCTCAAATGAAGAGGTCCAAGAGGGACGGAGAACTAGTCTATGTCTAGACTTAGTAATGTGATAATAATAGGTTGTTTTGATATAGCGCATTTCATTGTAATGGTCTTATCAATGCGCTTTACAGAGTTGCCCGAGAAATAAATTACAAAATCCAATATAAACTACTTACAAATGATACATAAAGATATCACACATTACAGAAGATCAGTGAATATATGAAAGCAATGTAACATCCTTTCTTCTTCTCTTGGTTGTGTTAGCATCAGTGTACCAAAGAAACACAGACTTCTCAGCCTGGAACATAAATAGAGGAAAGACCAGGGTGATAACTAATTTTAAATGGCAAGAAGTGTCAAAAAGAAGGGAGAAACATGATATATCATACATATGTTTCAAATTGATGCATGTACCGGTATATACATTGTTATTACATACATGTATATTGATATATGGTTCGCAAACACAAGCCTTACTGAGCAAGTTGCATATTACATGTCCTCACTTTATTATGTATAAAGTCACAAATGAAAGAGATAATCATAAATTACTATGATAATATAACAATTGACGTGTAGGCTATCCATACAAAAAATAACTACTTCATAATCTCGTATTTTAAAGGTATAAAAAGCTGAAATATAAAAATATATATATAAAAAAACCTCTGCATGTAATGGGTAGATGAGAAGCAAATATGAATATTACATAGATATAGACCAATTTGTTATTCATGAAATAGATTAAGTACAGATCCATGGTGACATGTAAAATATGCCATGATCCTCGGATTTGCGTCCATCAATAATGTTTTGAGCTCACCTTGTGTCTATAGTTTTCACCATACCTATTAGACGAGACAATATCTGTCATTCATAGCAATGTATGTAAGAAGCACAAAAATTTCAATTACTTAGATAAATCACCTTTTCACATTCAGCCATAATTACATAACATTGCATGCTAATGCAACAGTTAAGGAGTTAACACATTTAAATATTAATAACAAGTAGAACAAGCTTGAAAGACATAAAGTTGTATTACAGTAGCATGAATGATGACCAAGCTTATAAGGACATTCAGTGATTGGTTAAATGTTGTCATATCTGCATTCATCATTCCAATAAACCACAATTGTTGGATATAACATTTATGTTTTATTCTCCTGCCTGTACAAAACAAATGGGGAAATCATGCCATTAAATAATACAATACCTTCTCAAATGCCTGATAATCCCTGATAATCAGCTCATACTTTACTGTAGCATAAAAATAAATACATGTATTGTACATCAACTGCACTATAATTACATCGGAAGAGCTCTAAAACTGTATTTATTTACAACTAGAGAAACATGAGTGCACACAAAATACATTAATGCATTAAGAATTGCTATAATGCCTAAGAATTGCTACAACACCTCCAAGTAAGACTTTCCGGTCTTATGCCTAGTAATATTGTTCTTCGACTAATGACCAAGATTGACTTTCATCCATGACATACAACTCAATGAAGATGTACCTCAACCTTTGACCAATCAGGCTCAAGATTTAATCATATAATCTTGTCATATATTATGATTTAACCATTGTTTTTTTTTGTGAAATATTTCTTGCATTATCAGGTAGACAGTAAAATTTCTTCATTTGATCTTGGTTTGAACCATGTCACCTCAGATCTAACAAGTTAACTGTCCAATCATATATCATTGTACCTAATTTGGTAAAATTGGTCAAACATTTCTTGAGTTATTGTCTTAATAGTGGAATGTTGATGATTTAATCTTAGATCTGCATTGTAAAAACCCAAATTCTAATCAGTCAATTGCCCTGTCATATAATATCATTGTATCAAAATTAAAGAAATTTAGCAAAAATGAAATCAAGTTATCATGTGAAAGACATAAAAAATGGTCAGACAAACAGTCTGGCTACATAATGTCGCCAGGCAATTTGTGACTGATGCATGCACATCAATATCAACTTTGACCATATACAAATATATCTGTCAACATCCGTCAGTTTCATCAAGACTTACTTACACACACATATAATGTTATAAATATGGAATTAGGGAGAATATAAATATTATAAGTACATTTTCTTGACACACACAGTTATTATTTACTCAATGAATAAATTTCTTCTAACGTGAATGAGGAAAACTTCCTCACAGCTCCTAAAAATAATTGTGGGTTATTTTGCAACATATCTTACAATCAGTCAGTCGAGCAAATAAATAAACAAGTGATGAGTTGAAACAAGCTCTCACAACGCAAATATATCATACTCATGCAGTCATTGTATCAGTTTTGTAGATGAGTTTTTTGTTTGACTTCCTACTTTGAACCTCGTTTACAAAAACAAAATGCTGATGCATAATGAGTACAGTAAATAATCATGAGATATATCTGAACCAAACCTTCACTAGTATGATCATTCATGCAGTGCCTTTTACATTCAACTCAACTTGATAGAAAATATCCATAATTCTGCCTCCATACATATTTTAAAGATAGCCTGTCCCTTTTACAAACATCTGCAAACTTCATGAAAGTTTGCACATATTTAGCATATATCTTTAGGATACCAACTGTGAAATTTTAAGGTCAGAGGTACTATAACTCTTAATGAAAATCTTCCTGGTTTTCACTGAGATTTGACTATTTTCGTGGTACGAAAAAAGAAAGCTTGATCAATTATCAAAGATTATTTCCTCAAAACCGAATAGTATGCTTTGTCTATTCAAGGGAAAGGTTATATAGCCACTCTCTCTCAAATGATGACAAAGTCAGGGAACTTTCAGAATTAGGTCTGCAAAAGGGACGGGCTACCTTTAATGTATCAGAGGAGACCACACACGTATTCGTGACTTAACACCGATTTTGTGGCCATTATTGGCATCATATGTGATTGGAAAGTGTACATAAATAAATAGGAGGGATATGTCAGTGGGACACTATCAGCTGAGGGACATTCCGATGGCTTGAGTTGCAGATTGGATGGTGCACTGTAGTTTGGAGAGAGTTTGATGCACCATATCCATAGATACCGACCCAGTGGTGTTGCTCATCATGGTTGTCACGGTGGAAAACGTATCTGATGCTTGCATTCCATACAGCACACTCCTAGTAGTAGGAGGAAGAGGAGGAAGAGGAAGAAGAGGAGGGGAGGAGGAGGAGAGAGGGGAGGAGGAGGAGAGAGGGGTTGAGGAGGACGAAAGGGAGGAGGAGGAGAAAGGGAGGAGGAGGAGGAAGAGGAGGAGGAAGAAGAGGAGGGGGAGGAGGAGGAGGAAAGAAGGGTTGAGGAGGACGAAAGGGAGGAGGAGGAGAAAGGGAGGAGGAGGAGGAAGAGGTGAATGTGGAGGAGAAGAGGGAGAGAAAGAGGAGATAATGATAGAAAAAGGAGGAGATAGAAGAGCAAGAAGTGGATGAATGGGAGGAGATAATAGCAGGAGGCAGAGGAAAAGGGTGAAGT